>CM051236.1:206155794-206795794 GCA_027917425.1 Gastrophryne carolinensis
GCAAGTAGCGTTTTAGAAGCAATTCAGCAAGTACAGCCTTTTTGTACTCTTATGACAGGCTTCCCCTAAAAGAGAGGATGTAAAGGGACAAAAGCTAATGCAGCAAGAAGATTTATGTACAAAGACTTACACAAAGGCAGCTATGAAACTGTTGGCTGGAATAATCTTCTATCCATAATTCTCCAACACACAGTAAGATTCTCTAAATTTTTTCTCATTTTAGACGTGGTTAACACAGGCTTAAAATATACTAAAGCTAAGCTTTATATGGGTTTTATTGTTTTTTAAATAGTTTTGGTGCAAATGAGTGAGAAGCATTTTCCCCTACTAATAGTTTACACTGTGTGCAGTCCTTCCAAAGTACCAAAAATCGGTAACTACAAATAAAAAAAAACATTGGAGCTGGAGTTAGGTATTATTCATTTTTCATCTTTGCCTGCACATGGCCTTTAATATTATTATTATTATTATTACTATTTTTTAATTAAAATTATTGCTACATTTCTGTACCTGATGCAGAACCCCAAAAACACCCAAATAACCTATATATAGCATATGCAGCTGAATGTTGTTTTTTATACTCAGCCTACCATACTGTATACATCTGAGCTTAAACCTTTGAAATCTGTCTTACTTAATTATTTGCATGGCACAACTCAAAAAGACCATTACTGTTCATATTGCTGTTCCTTCTTGTGCCCATTGCTGAAGAAGTGAGTATTAACAGAATGGGGAGTAAGGGTTAATAACATCCTGAAACTTGTCTGAATCAAGTTTTACCAGTGGGGCATATATTAACTTTTTTACTTTGTATATTATATATACATAAACTTCAATTGAGAAGGCTTTTATAAGTCGTGGCCTGCTTCTAGGATGTTGAATCTGATACTATATCTGATAGAGTAAAATGTATTTCTTAAGGTGCTATGGCATTGCCATGGGTTACAGAATCCTATCCTCCTCTCGTACTTGTCAACTTTTCCACAGCTGCCACTTGCCCCCTCAGTCCTTTCTGCTTTCTCTGCTGCTCCACTTTAAGTGGTCCTTCATCATTTCTTTACAAAAGATCTATATGCACAAACCCAACCACAGGTTTTACTGGATGCCCCTCCCCCAGAGGATGTCACAATACGGTCCAGCACCCATCTTGTGTTGGACCGCTTTATGGGTTCATCTCTGCTGCCAATCATCCACTGTTCCTTGCCATCTTCTGAACTGCTGTCGGATGTCCTCCATTCCCCATCATCTCCTGACTCTTGTCTAGGTATGCTCAGCACTATACATAATATAATCTCACCATATAAAATGACATGAACAAAATTAAAGTCTGTGCTGCCCACTGAAAAATGGCCATGCATTGTGCGAAAATCAATGGCCTGATTTGCCTTATTTACATTCCTGTACACTCAGCATGCGCTACAACAGTGTTCCCCAACTTGCTTCTGAAGAGCCACCAACAGGGCATGTTTTGTGGATCCCTACATAGTAGTCACTTTATAAATTTGCCTCTGCCCTAATTATTTCACCTGTAAATCTGGAGATTTGCAAAACCTGGCCTGTTGGTGGCTCTCCAGGAGAGGGTTGGAGAACATTGCTCTAAATAAAGTAAAATGTAATCCCCCATATTTCCTTGGATTGGATTCTTCTGTTCAGCAGCATTGTGCATGTACAGACCACAGCAAACACTAAATATTTGATTTTATTTCAAGAGCATGGAAATTGGAAATTACCCCTATAAAGGAATTTGAGCAATGCTTTGACAGCAGAGGAGCTCTATGTCAGGAGTCCATACCAGTTTGTGTCAAGAGAGGGAGAAGACAAGGCTTGCCCCTAAAATTTTGGCTCCAGGTTGAGTGGTAAGCTTGGTATGGGCTTAGCATATCTGCTAAACAGAGCTTATCACTGGAGTAGCTTGTCCAGGTAAGTTCTTGTTAATGTAGTATGTATTTTCGCTTTTTTCTTTAGATGTACACTAATATAGTTCAGCTGCTTTGACATACTGTATTATACTACTTAGTAAGGGTCCCCTTAAACTTTAGATGTACGCTAATATAGGTCAGCTGCTTTGACATACTGTATTATACTACTTAGTAAGGGTCCCTTTAAACTTTAACTTGTCATGTTATAACAATAACTGACAATGACTACTCTGCAACTTTCCTCGAAACTTGTTTTCCTTACATATTTTCCTACACAGACAAAGAACGTATTTTTCAGATAGAAAACCCTGGATTAAAAAAGGCAAGCCAAATCATTTATGCGTGAGCTTGAAAGCATTTTGTTAAAGCATTCAATTATTCACAGAGAAGCCGAGAGGGTTAATGCATTTTATGTCAGTAGGATCTCACAGGGCATGGTATTATAAATACATACCAGCATTACCTATTGCTAACAATTCTAGATAATTATTTGTGTATTTACGTAGGGAATTTATCATGACTATTCGGCAAGTAATTAAAAGGACTTATCATTATAAACACATCATTTTCCAAGGTTTTTAACATACCCTTCTGTTTAGCAAATTGGTATGTTTTGTTGTTAAAAATATAAGCCATAGGCCTAGTTCTGTCATGCCAGTGAGCAGGCAGTTGGATGCGGTAATGAGTGCCTGAAGCCTTCACCAAGGATGATAAGCCTGCATGAATTTTATGAGTCTCAGTATCAAGGTTGCCCTCGCCCAAGGGATTAAAGAATAAGGGGGAGTGGAAGGAGGAGAGAAAGAAGGCAGATGTATGAATAACTGGCATTGTAAATCTTCACCGTGCAACCTACAGCTAGAAACTCTGTCTGTGATGGGTTCATGACTTCAGAAGAAAGCAACACAGCAGAATCTGAATGGATTTTCTTCAGCTGCTTAATACACTTACAGCAGCTTAAGGACATGTATGTTGATGGGGGGGCAGAAGTACGTGGCATAAACATGATCTGACTATGCAACACTAAACCTGTTTGTTTATGTAGACATTGTTTAAATTAAATTACGTTTTTGTATATTTTTTTATATGCAAGAAAAAAACACTTTGCTGAGGAATACAAATTAATGGGTTTTGCATTTAGTAAGCAAGTGAAAATGAACAAATTGGATTCCCGACAAGTTAGCTCAAGGTCATAAAGAAAATTGCAAGGCCAAGGTTACAGGGTTGGCTTCGGGAGGAAAAACAGATCATGATAAATAGGCTTCTGTTCTGCAAAATCTGGTAGCTAATGAAAATAAGATGCATTTGAAGTGTCTTTTGTGGACACCTTATTTTTCCCATTCCCCTGCTAGCAAAGCCTAGCTGATGTATGATAGCAAGCGCTGGCACTAATTGTGCAATTATAAAACGGAAATGATGCAGGTTTAGCTAGGCGGTGATAGAATGGCGGTTGGTAGCAATGTTTAATAATAGACAAATAAGGCAAGCAGGGGAGAAAGGTTACTTTTCCGGCTTCTAACTCATTAAGAAACTTGAAACATATTTAAAAAGAATGATATTTAATTATGGGCTGGACTAATAATGCAGAGCATGGCCTCTTGGGGGAAAAGAGACCTTGTGCTACTAGTATCAATTATAATCATAATCTACACCCGGCTCGCAAACTAGCCAAACCGAAATTAGCAGCCATGCGTGGAGGCAAAAGAATATGCCTGTAGACTATTTTAAGATGCATTTATTATTTAATCCTTAACTCTTTGTAAGTAAGTCAAAACAAAACGACATTACAGGTTTCACTGGTGATTTAATTATTATTCACGCAGAGTACATGTTTTTCAGGTACAGTATATTATGACACTTACTTTTTTAGGTGCTCTAGCAAAGGTCTTTTTAAATTGCTATAGATGTTCTATATAGTTAATTGGCTAGTTGTGGCTTAGAGCAAAAAAATATAAAGCATGCCCACCTGCCAAGATGCCTGTTCACCTTTGCATCCGCCATCTACTAGACACATACACTTGCATAAAGCGGAGGTCACAAAAAAATTACTTTCTCTACCCTGACACAGTGGGGACATCCCAATTTGCCATGCCCTGCTGTGTCTTCCCCTGCTGCAAGCCTGGGACTAGGTAGTTCCATCCTTCACATTTCCTTAGTACCTATGGCAGATATTCAGTCACCTTCAGGTACTAATCAGATGAGGTAGCTTCATCCTTCAGTGATCTTCAAAGTTATTCAGTGACCTTCAAAGACCTCCAGGTAATAATCAGGTCCACAAGGTGGGAGAGGTGCATTTTGCTTGGTCGCAGGGGATACAGTGGTGCAACAATTATGTAATATCATGTAACATCTGTCAGTTACAGTATGTGGGTTGCACCACAAGGAAGGCCAAGAAGCGTTTTTCAGAGAAACCAGGACACATCAATAGACTGTATGCAACCCACATGTCCCCAGTAGCCAGAAACTGTAAAAAAATCACATCCAGGATGCACAGATACCTTACAGTTCCAAATAATAGAAAAAGTAAAAATAGGCTCCAGAGTAGCTGATTATAAACAATTGTTATTACCATATTTTTCACCCTATAAGACGCACCTGTTTATAAGACCCAGGATTTGAAGGAGAAAAATAAGAAAAAAAAATATTCTGCACCAAAAAATGTGCTAAAACACCTCCCTCCCAATCACCCTATTACAGACAGTGATCAGAATCCTCCCCATCACCTCATAACAAACCCCACATTACAGGCAGTGTTTGGGCATCCCAAATACAGGCAGTGTGCAGGCATCCCAAATACCGGCAGTATACTGTAAGTCAAAACAAAATGACATTACAGGTTTCACTGGTGGTTTAATTATTATTCACGCAGAGTACATGTTTTTCAGGTACAGTATATTATGACACTTACGTTTTTAGGTGCTCTAGCAAAGGTCTTTTTAAATTGCTATAGATGTTCTATATAGTTAATTGGCTGATTGTGGCTTAGAGCAAAAAAATATAAAGCATGCCCACCTGCCAACATGCCTGTTCAACTGTGCATCCACCATCTATTAGACACATACACTTGCATAAAGCGGAGGTCACAAAAAAATTACTTTCTCTACCCTGGCACAATGGGGACATCCCAATTTGCCATGCCCTGCTGTGTCTTCCCTTGCTGCAAGCCTGGGACTAGGTATTACCATATTTTCGCCCTATAAGACGCACCTGTTTATAAGACCCAGGATTTGAAGGAGAAAAATAAGAAAAAAAATATTCTGAACCAAAAAATGTGCTAAAACACCTCCCTCCCAATCACCCTATTACAGACAGTGGTCAGAATCCTCCCCATCACCTCATAACAAACCCCACATTACAGGCAGTGTTTGGGCATCCCAAATACCGGCAGTGTGCAGGCATCCCAAATACCGGCAGTGTGCAGCAGGCCCCAAAAACAAGCAAAAAAAAATGTACATTCCCCGGCTCCCACTCAGCGTCTGCTGCCGACTTAGACATACACAGACCACTTCTGACGCTGCCTGCCGCCTCTATAGTCGATGGTGTATGGCCTGTGACTTGTGCCATGTCATTGGGTGCTGGCACAAGTCACAGGCCATGCCCCACCCAGTGGATAGAACCAGGTCACTCTGAACTTGCGATGGGCAGCAGCAGGAGTGGTGGCTATGGAGGTGACGCGGAGCGGCGGCTATGGAAGCGGTGGTCAGCAGCCTCATGTTCTGGGAGCCGGAATTCGCTGAACTTAAGGAGGCTACAGAGGCGGTGGGCAGTGGTAGGAGCGGCAGGCAGTGGGGGAGCCAGGTAATGTACGTTTTTTTAAATTCGCCCGAGACACGTTGACATCCCCCCCCCCACACGCACACACACACACACACACACACACACACACACACACTTACTTTTGGGGAGAAATATGTGTGTCTTATAGGGCGTAAAATACGGTATACAGAGAATCCCTATGGATTTTTCTATTAGGAACTAGATATCAAGAAGGCCTGGATAACTGGTTTGATCTGGTTATGTGAACCGAAAACAGTGTATATTGTGGGTCCAGTAATTGATTTTGACCATTAATGTATACTGATTCTCAATTTATCTTGTTTGATATTCGTTTATAAGATTTTATAGAATTATGCTATGACTAGAGATGAGCGAACTTTTGAAAAATTCGATTCGACTGATTCGCCGAATTTTCCGACAAAAATCGTTTCGACCCGAATAAATTCGCGACGAATCGCTATTAAAAACGGCTATTTCTGAGCCTCCTAGAGGCTCAATAGGGTTGTAAACCATTCTGCCTTGCTGTAACACGCACAGGATGCGTGCTGGGTTAGTTAAATAATACTTTGAAGAAATATCACATGCAGATCAGAGGCATCGCTAATAGAATCGCAGAGCGGCACAATTGCAGAGAGTTGAAGTGGCATCACTATGAGGGGCAGAAGGAGCCCAAATATACACTGGAGTTGGCCTCAGGAGCCCAAAAATTGGATGAATCACACCCTGGAGTTGGCAGGAGTTGACAGTAGCAGCAGCAGGAGCCCAAATATACACTGGAGTTGGCTTCAGGAGCCCAAAAATTGGATGAATCACACCCTGGAGTTGGCAGAAGTTGGCAGCAGCAGCAGCAGGAGCCCAAATATACACTGGAGTTGGCTTCAGGAGCCCAAAAATTGGATGAATCACACCCTGGAGTTGGCAGAAGTTGGCAGCAGCAGCAGCAGCAGGAGCCCAAATATACACTGGAGTTGGCCTCAGGAGCCCAAAAATTGGATGAATCACACCCTGGAGTTGGCAGGAGTTGACAGTAGCAGCAGCAGGAGCCCAAATATACACTGGAGTTGGCTTCAGGAGCCCAAAAATTGGATGAATCACACCCTGGAGTTGGCAGGAGTTGACAGTAGCAGCAGCAGGAGCCCAAATATACACTGGAGTTGGCTTCAGGAGCCCAAAAATTGGACGAATCACACCCTGGAGTTGGCAGAAGTTGGCAGCAGCAGCAGCAGGAGCCCAAATATACACTGGAGTTGGCCTCAGGAGCCCAAAAATTGGATGAATCACACCCTGGAGTTGGCAGGAGTTGACAGTAGCAGCAGCAGGAGCCCAAACATTACTTCAAAGAGACCCTGGGGTTGGCTTCAGGAGCCCAAAAATTGGATGAATCACACCCTGGAGTTGGCAGAAGTTGGCAGCAGCAGCAGCAGGAGCCCAAACATTACTTTAAAGAGACCCTGGGGTTGGCTTCAGGAGCCCAACAATTGGATGAATCACACCCTGGAGTTGGCAGAAGTTGGCAGCAGGAGCCCAAATATACACTGGAGTTGGCTTCAGGAGCCCAAAAATTGGATGAATCACACCCTGGAGTTGGCAGAAGTTGGCAGCAGCAGCAGCAGGAGCCCAAATATACACTGGAGTTGGCCTCAGGAGCCCAAAAATTGGATGAATCACACCCTGGAGTTGGCAGGAGTTGACAGTAGCAGCAGCAGGAGCCCAAATATACACTGGAGTTGGCTTCAGTAGCCCAAAAATTGGATGAATCACACCCTGGAGTTGGCAGAAGTTGGCAGCAGCAGCAGCAGCAGGAGCCCAAATATACACTGGAGTTGGCCTCAGGAGCCCAAAAATTGGATGAATCACACCCTGGAGTTGGCAGGAGTTGACAGTAGCAGCAGCAGGAGCCCAAATATACACTGGAGTTGGCTTCAGGAGCCCAAAAATTGGATGAATCACACCCTGGAGTTGGCAGAAGTTGGCAGCAGCAGCAGCAGGAGCCCAAATATACACTGGAGTTGGCTTCAGGAGCCCAAAAATTGGATGAATCACACCCTGGAGTTGGCAGAAGTTGGCAGCAGCAGCAGCAGGAGCCCAAATATACACTGGAGTTGGCCTCAGGAGCCCAAAAATTGGATGAATCACACCCTGGAGTTGGCAGGAGTTGACAGTAGCAGCAGCAGGAGCCCAAATATACACTGGAGTTGTCTTCAGGAGCCCAAAAATTGGATGAATCACACCCTGGAGTTGGCAGGAGTTGACAGTAGCAGCAGCAGGAGCCCAAATATACACTGGAGTTGGCCTCAGGAGCCCAAAAATTGGATGAATCACACCCTGGAGTTGGCAGGAGTTGACAGCAGCAGCAGCAGGAGCCCAAATATACACTGGAGTTGGCTTCAGGAGCCCAAAAATTGGATGAATCACACCCTGGAGTTGGCAGAAGTTGGCAGCAGCAGCAGGAGCCCAAATATACACTGGAGTTGGCCTCAGGAGCCCAAAAATTGGATGAATCACACCCTGGAGTTGGCAGGAGTTGACAGTAGCAGCAGCAGGAGCCCAAACATTACTTCAAAGAGACCCTGGGGTTGGCTTCAGGAGCCCAAAAATTGGATGAATCACACCCTGGAGTTGGCAGAAGTTGGCAGCAGCAGCAGCAGCAGGAGCCCAAACATTACTTTAAAGAGACCCTGGGGTTGGCTTCAGGAGCCCAACAATTGGATGAATCACACCCTGGAGTTAGCAGAAGTTGGCAGCAGCAGCAGCAGGAGCCCAAATATACACTGGAGTTGGCTTCAGGAGCCCAAAAATTGGATGAATCACACCCTGGAGTTGGCAGAAGTTGGCAGCAGCAGCAGCAGGAGCCCAAATATACACTGGAGTTGGCCTCAGGAGCCCAAAAATTGGATGAATCACACCCTGGAGTTGGCAGGAGTTGACAGTAGCAGCAGCAGGAGCCCAAATATACACTGGAATTGGCTTCAGTAGCCCAAAAATTGGATGAATCACACCCTGGAGTTGGCAGAAGTTGGCAGCAGCAGCAGCAGCAGGAGCCCAAATATACACTGGAGTTGGCCTCAGGAGCCCAAAAATTGGATGAATCACACCCTGGAGTTGGCAGGAGTTGACAGTAGCAGCAGCAGGAGCCCAAATATACACTGGAGTTGGCTTCAGGAGCCCAAAAATTGGATGAATCACACCCTGGAGTTGGCAGAAGTTGGCAGCAGCAGCAGCAGGAGCCCAAATATACACTGGAGTTGGCTTCAGGAGCCCAAAAATTGGATGAATCACACCCTGGAGTTGGCAGAAGTTGGCAGCAGCAGCAGCAGGAGCCCAAATATACACTGGAGTTGGCCTCAGGAGCCCAAAAATTGGATGAATCACACCCTGGAGTTGGCAGGAGTTGACAGTAGCAGTAGCAGGAGCCCAAACATTACTTCAAAGAGACCCTGGGGTTGGCTTCAGGAGCCCAAAAATTGGATGAATCACACCCTGGAGTTGGCAGGAGTTGACAGTAGCAGCAGCAGGAGCCCAAAAAATGGCCTAAAGACATAAATATGTTTTGCACCATTTGGAAAGTGTAAAACGTGGAACCATGCTGAATCTAGTCGCATGCATCAGGCATTGGTGGGTGGAAATCCTGGCTGATCCATCCCTGATTCATTTTGACAAAGGTGAGTCTCTCCACATTTTTAGTTGACAGACGAGTTCTCCTCGCCGTAACTATGGCCCCCGCCGCACTAAACACCCGCTCAGATGGCACGCTACTTGCCGGGCAGGACAGCTTTTCCAGGGCAAACTCTGCTAGTTGCGGCCACAAATCAAGTTTGGCTGCCCAGAAGTCCAGCGGATCCTCAAGGTGTGTTGGCATGGTCATGTCAAAGTATGACATGACCTGCTGGTTCAGGTCCTGCTCCAGGTCTTCCTGCTGCTCATGAGTAGCCTCACTATGCAGGTGTAGAAAGCTACTCATTAGCGACTGAAGACTGAGGCTGCTGCTGCTGATGGAGCTTCTGCTGCTGCTGCTGCCAACCCCCCCAGCGGCCATGGCAGTGGAAGGTGAGCGCAGAGGTCCCCTCGAGTCAGACCTGCGAGAGTATGGACCATGGCGCAGATAGGCATCGGCCAACTGCCTACGTAGAATGTCTTTGTAGTAGTTGAGTTTGTCCTCCCTCTCGGTGGGTTTAAAAAATGCCCCCATTTTGTGCCGGAAGCGAGGGTCCAATAAGGTGGACAGCCAGAAGTCATCCCGCCGACAGATGGAAACAATTCTGGGGTCACTACGCAAGCACGTGAGCATGCTTCGTGCCATTTGCGCAAGTGACTCGGATGGACTACCTGTCTCCATCTCCACTGCATACTGCCACGGTGTGCCCGGGTCCTCTGTCTCGCCTTCCTCAAAAACCTCTAGCTCCTCTGGCTGCTCCTGCTCCTCCTCTACTGTCCGCTGACTAGATAAACCAGCCATTTCGCCAAGCCTAAACTGTGTTTCGCTGGGCAACTCCTCCTCCTCCTCTTCCTCCTCCTCCAGTTCAGCTCCAGCGGGGTTCATGTGGCCGTAAGATGTAAACGCCATGTCTCCAGTGCCCTGACCAGCCATGGTTTCCAACATGTGCTGTAGTACATGAAGCAGTGGAATCACGTCGTTCATCCCGTAATCCTGCCGACTGACAAATAAAGTGGCATCCTCAAAGGGCCTGAGCAAACGGCAGGTGTCACGTATGAGCTGCCACTGGTTGACATTGAAGTTACACAGGGGAGTCCCCCTATCTGCTTGGATCATCAGGAAATCCGTGATGGCTTTTCTCTGTTCATATAATCGGTCCAACATGTGAAGGGTGGAATTCCAACGGGTGGAAACATCGCAAATCAGACTATGTTGGGGGATACCATTCTGACGCTGTAGCTCAAGAAGGGTGTGTTTGGCGGTGTAGGAGTGGCTGAAGTGCATGCAAAGTTTCCTTGAAGTTGTTAGGATGTCTTGCAGATGGGGGGAACACTTCAGAAACCGCTTGACAACCAGATTGAAGACGTGAGCCATGCAGGGGGCATGGGTCAGGCTTCCTTGGCGCAGCGCAGACAAAATGTTCTTCCCATTGTCGGTAACCATGATTCCCATTTTAAGTTTTCTCGGAGTAAGCCATGTTTGGATTTCCTGATGAATACATTTAAGCAGTTCCTCCCCTGTGTGACTCCGTTCGCCAAGACAAACCATGTGAAGCACTGCGTGACACCTCCGTGCCCTGCACACATGGTAGACTGGAGGGGCACTGAGACTTGAGCCTACAGTGGAGGGTGAGGAGATGGCGGAGGATGAGGAGGCCGAGTCGCACGGTGTCACAGGCCCAATGGGCAGAGAGCGCGGAGGCCGAAGCGGCGTGACCTGTCCAAGTTGCTGCTGCAAAGGGACCACATTCACCCAGTGGGCCGTAAACGACATGTACTGCCCCTGACCGTAGTTACAGCTCCAGATGTCGGCGCTGCCATGTATTTTGCTACACACCGACAGGCTCAAGGACTGGCCCACCTTCTGTTCAACAAAAGTGTGCAGCGCTGGTACTGCCTTCTTGGCAAAGAAATGACGGCTTGGGACTCTCCACCTTGGCTCGGCACAAGCCATCAGTTCTCTGAAAGGTGCAGATTCCACCACCTGAAAAGGGAGCGACTGCAGCACCAGCAACTTGGACAGGAGCACATTCAGCTTCTGCGCCGTAGGATGAGTGGGCGCATACTGCTGTCTCTTGGACATGGCTTCGCTGATGGATTGCTGGCGGGATGCATGACTTGGAGGAGGAGGAGGAGGAGCAGGAGCGACAGAGGATGGGTATGACGCACAGCTGCCTTCGGCTGAGGTGCTGGAGCCTTGGCTGGCAGAAATTGGGAGCTCACTTGGTGAGGAAGCAGACTGGACCACCCCTTGGGAGCCTCGGTTCTCCCAGGTCGTTTTATGGTGACGCATCATATGTTGACGCAGGGCCGTGGTGCCAACATTTGGACCCTGGCCACGCTTCACCTTTTGCCTACATATCTTGCATGTGGCCATGTTACCCTCCTGCGGATGCCTCAGGAAAAACTGCCACACTGCCGAGTAGCTACTTTTCCCACCCCCTGGCCTCACTGATTCACTGCTGCTGTTGCCAACTCCAGGAACCCCTGCTCCACTACCTCCCGATAAGGTAGACTGCCGCACAGCAGGTGCTCTACCCCGGCCCCGGCCCCGGCCGGCTCCAGCCTTTGGAATTGTGCCCCCATGCTGACTGCTACCACCTTGCTGCCTCAGCTGCTGACTCCGGGGCAACCTGCGCCCCTCTTCTCCTGATGATGACGATGAAGCCCCTTCATCACCCGGCTCCCAAGTGCGATCGGCTTCATCGTCATCATCATCATCATCACCGAGTTGTGGCTGTACGTCACTGATGTTCGTGGATTCGTCAACAGTGTCTGGCGCAGGAGCTGGAACGCTCGCAGCACCCACGACACTGTCCACATCACTATTTGTCTGCCTAGCTAAAGAAGCCACCTCCATTTCTTGGCTGGGCAGTAGCTGCTGACTGTCCTCCTGTATCTGATCGTCCTCCTCACTAAAGAGTGGAGCTGAACCCAAAGCATAGGATACGTCGCTGGGGGAGGGAACGGCGTAGGACAGAGGCAATGGGAGGACAGGGACTGCTCTCGGGGCATGCCAACTCAGGGTTGTGTCAGAGGAACCTACCGACCCTAGACTGGGGGTCTCAGATGTAAGTTGTGATGATGTTGTTGATGAGCGCGTCAGCCAATCTACCACGGCAGATGCGTTACTGGTGGAGACCCGACCGCTAGCAGATACTGGCAGATTAGGTCTCTCAGCGTGACTCCTGCTGCTACTGGCCCCCAGTCTGATGCGAGCTCTGCCTGCGGAATCTTGGCCTCTGCCACTCCTCTTTTCACTTCCAGGCACTTGTCTGCCCGACATAGTCTAACTGGCGTGGTAGTAGGTGATATTTAAAAAAACCCCGGGCAGCGGTGGGTCTATATGAAACAGAATATAATGCACACCAAAAGTGAGCAGTAACACTCAGCCTCCAACAGGCCTGCTTAGTGTAAATAAGAGAGCTGCTTAGTGTAAATAAAGAGGGGTATGCTATGTTACAGAATGGGATGCCTCAACAGAAGTGCACCTGGCAGGCAGCAGTAAGCCTATGCCCAGCAAAAGTGTCTTATAATATAAATATAATAAGAGCAAATGCTTATATGGTCTTAAACAGAGGCTGCTTTAGTTACAGAATGGGATGCCCCAACAGGAATCGACCTGGCAGGGTCCAGTAGTGCTTTGCCCAGCAAAAGTGTCTTTATCAGGCCTAATTTCAAATATGATAAGAGCAAATGCTTATATGGTCTTAAACAGAGGCTGCTTTAGTCACAGAATGGGATGCCCCAACAGGAATCGACCTGGCAGGGTCCAGTAGTGCTTTGCCCAGCAAAAGTGTCTTTATCAGGCCTAATTTCAAATATGATAAGAGCAAATGCTTATATGGTCTTAAACAGAGGCTGCTTTAGTCACAGAATGGGATGCCCCAACAGGAATCGACCTGGCAGGGTCCAGTAGTGCTTTGCCCAGCAAAAGTGTCTTTATCAGGCTAATTTCAAATATGATAAGAGCAAATGCTTATATGGTCTTAAACAGAGGCTGCTGTAGTCACAGAATGGGATGCCCTGGGCAGGAATGGACCTGGCAGGGTCCAGTAGTGCTTTGGCCAGCAAAAGTGTCTTTATCAGGCTAATTTCAAATATGATAAGAGCAAATGCTTATATGGTCTTAAACAGAGGCTGCTTTAGTCACAGAATGGGATGCCCTGGGCAGGAATGGACCTGGCAGGGTCCAGTAGTGCTTTGCCCAGCAAAAGTGTCTTTATCAGGCCTAATTTCAAATATGATAAGAGCAAATGCTTATATGGTCTTAAACAGAGGCTGCTTTAGTCACAGAATGGGATGCCCTGGGCAGGAATGGACCTGGCAGGGTCCAGTAGTGCTTTGCCCAGCAAAAGTGTCTTTATCAGGCTAATTTCAAATATGATAAGAGCAAATGCTTATATGGTCTTAAACAGAGGCTGCTTTAGTCACAGAATGGGATGCCCTGGGCAGGAATGGACCTGGCAGGGTACAGTAGTGCTTTGCCCAGCAAAAGTGTCTTTATCAGGCCTAATTTCAAATATGATAAGAGCAAATGCTTATATGGTCTTAAACAGAGGCTGCTTTAGTCACAGAATGGGATGCCCTGGGCAGGAATGAACCTGGCAGGGTCCAGTAGTGCTTTGCCCAGCAAAAGTGTCTTTATCAGGCTAATTTCAAATATGATAAGAGCAAATGCTTATATGGTCTTAAACAGAGGCTGCTTTAGTCACAGAATGGGATGCCCTGGGCAGGAATGGACCTGGCAGGGTACAGTAGTGCTTTGCCCAGCAAAAGTGTCTTTATCAGGCTAATTTCAAATATGATAAGAGCAAATGCTTATATGGTCTTAAACAGAGGCTGCTTTAGTCACAGAATGGGATGCCCCAACAGGAATCGACCTGGCAGGGTCCAGTAGTGCTTTGCCCAGCAAAAGTGTCTTTATCAGGCTAATTTCAAATATGATAAGAGCAAATGCTTATATGGTCTTAAACAGAGGCTGCTGAAGTCACAGAATGGGATGCCCTGGGCAGGAATGGACCTGGCAGGGTCCAGTAGTGCTTTGCCCAGCAAAAGTGTCTTTATCAGGCTAATTTCAAATATGATAAGAGCAAATGCTTATATGGTCTTAAACAGAGGCTGCTGTAGTCACAGAATGGGATGCCCTGGGCAGGAATGGACCTGGCAGGGTACAGTAGTGCTTTGCCCAGCAAAAGTGTCTTTATCAGGCCTAATTTCAAATATGATAAGAGCAAATGCTTATATGGTCTTAAACAGAGGCTGCTTTAGTCACAGAATGGGATGCCCCAACAGGAATCGACCTGGCAGGGTCCAGTAGTGCTTTGCCCAGCAAAAGTGTCTTTATCAGGCCTAATTTCAAATATGATAAGAGCAAATGCTTATATGGTCTTAAACAGAGGCTGCTTTAGTCACAGAATGGGATGCCCTGGGCAGGAATGGACCTGGCAGGGTCCAGTAGTGCTTTGCCCAGCAAAAGTGTCTTTATCAGGCTAATTTCAAATATGATAAGAGCAAATGCTTATATGGTCTTAAACAGAGGCTGCTTTAGTCACAGAATGGGATGCCCTGGGCAGGAATGGACCTGGCAGGGTCCAGTAGTGCTTTGCCCAGCAAAAGTGTCTTTATCAGGCCTAATTTCAAATATGATAAGAGCAAATGCTTATATGGTCTTAAACAGAGGCTGCTTTAGTCACAGAATGGGATGCCCCAACAGGAATCGACCTGGCAGGGTCCAGTAGTGCTTTGCCCAGCAAAAGTGTCTTTATCAGGCCTAATTTCAAATATGATGAGAGCAAATGCTTATATGGTCTTAAACAGAGGCTGCTTTAGTCACAGAATGGGATGCCCTGGGCAGGAATGGACCTGGCAGGGTCCAGTAGTGCTTTGCCCAGCAAAAGTGTCTTTATCAGGCTAATTTCAAATATGATAAGAGCAAATGCTTATATGGTCTTAAACAGAGGCTGCTTTAGTCACAGAATGGGATGCCCTGGGCAGGAATGGACCTGGCAGGGTCCAGTAGTGCTTTGCCCAGCAAAAGTGTCTTTATCAGGCTAATTTCAAATATGATAAGAGCAAATGCTTATATGGTCTTAAACAGAGGCTGCTTTAGTCACAGAATGGGATGCCCCAACAGGAATCGACCTGGCAGGGTCCAGTAGTGCTTTGCCCAACAAAAGTGTCTTTATCAGGCTAATTTCAAATATGATAAGAGCAAATGCTTATATGGTCTTAAACAGAGGCTGCTGAAGTCACAGAATGGGATGCCCTGGGCAGGAATGGACCTGGCAGGGTCCAGTAGTGCTTTGCCCAGCAAAAGTGTCTTTATCAGGCTAATTTCAAATATGATAAGAGCAAATGCTTATATGGTCTTAAACAGAGGCTGCTGTAGTCACAGAATGGGATGCCCTGGGCAGGAATGGACCTGGCAGGGTCCAGAAGTGCTTTGCCCAGCAAAAGTGTCTTTATCAGGCCTAATTTCAAATATGATAAGAGCAAATGCTTATATGGTCTTAAACAGAGGCTGCTTTAGTCACAGAATGGGATGCCCCAACAGGAATCGACCTGGCAGGGTCCAGTAGTGCTTTGCCCAGCAAAAGTGTCTTTATCAGGCTAATTTCAAATATGATAAGAGCAAATGCTTATATGGTCTTAAACAGAGGCTGCTGTAGTCACAGAATGGGATGCCCTGGGCAGGAATGGACCTGGCAGGGTCCAGTAGTGCTTTGCCCAGCAAAAGTGTCTTTATCAGGCTAATTTCAAATATGATAAGAGCAAATGCTTATATGGTCTTAAACAGAGGCTGCTTTAGTCACAGAATGGGATGCCCTGGGCAGGAATGGACCTGGCAGGGTCCAGTAGTGCTTTGCCCAGCAAAAGTGTCTTTATCAGGCCTAATTTCAAATATGATAAGAGCAAATGCTTATATGGTCTTAAACAGAGGCTGCTGTAGTCACAGAATGGGATGCCCTGGGCAGGAATGGACCTGGCAGGGTCCAGTAGTGCTTTGCCCAGCAAAAGTGTCTTTATCAGGCTAATTTCAAATATGATAAGAGCAAATGCTTATATGGTCTTAAACAGAGGCTGCTTTAGTCACAGAATGGGATGCCCTGGGCAGGAATGGACCTGGCAGGGTCCAGTAGTGCTTTGCCCAGCAAAAGTGTCTTTATCAGGCCTAATTTCAAATATGATAAGAGCAAATGCTTATATGGTCTTAAACAGAGGCTGCTTTAGTCACAGAATGGGATGCCCCAACAGGAATCGACCTGGCAGGGTCCAGTAGTGCTTTGCCCAGCAAAAGTGTCTTTATCAGGCCTAATTTCAAATATGATAAGAGCAAATGCTTATATGGTCTTAAACAGAGGCTGCTTTAGTCACAGAATGGGATGCCCTGGGCAGGAATGGACCTGGCAGGGTCCAGTAGTGCTTTGCCCAGCAAAAGTGTCTTTATCAGGCTAATTTCAAATATGATAAGAGCAAATGCTTATATGGTCTTAAACAGAGGCTGCTTTAGTCACAGAATGGGATGCCCTGGGCAGGAATGGACCTGGCAGGGTCCAGTAGTGCTTTGCCCAGCAAAAGTGTCTTTATCAGGCTAATTTCAAATATGATAAGAGCAAATGCTTATATGGTCTTAAACAGAGGCTGCTTTAGTCACAGAATGGGATGCCCTGGGCAGGAATGGACCTGGCAGGGTACAGTAGTGCTTTGCCCAGCAAAAGTGTCTTTATCAGGCCTAATTTCAAATATGATAAGAGCAAATGCTTATATGGTCTTAAACAGAGGCTGCTTTAGTCACAGAATGGGATGCCCCAACAGGAATCGACCTGGCAGGGTCCAGTAGTGCTTTGCCCAGCAAAAGTGTCTTTATCAGGCTAATTTCAAATATGATAAGAGCAAATGCTTATATGGTCTTAAACAGAGGCTGCTTTAGTCACAGAATGGGATGCCCTGGGCAGGAATGGACCTGGCAGGGTCCAGTAGTGCTTTGCCCAGCAAAAGTGTCTTTATCAGGCTAATTTCAAATATGATAAGAGCAAATGCTTATATGGTCTTAAACAGAGGCTGCTTTAGTCACAGAATGGGATGCCCTGGGCAGGAATGGACCTGGCAGGGTACAGTAGTGCTTTGCCCAGCAAAAGTGTCTTTATCAGGCCTAATTTCAAATATGATAAGAGCAAATGCTTATATGGTCTTAAACAGAGGCTGCTTTAGTCACAGAATGGGATGCCCTGGGCAGGAATGGACCTGGCAGGGTCCAGTAGTGCTTTGCCCAGCAAAAGTGTCTTTATCAGGCTAATTTCAAATATGATAAGAGCAAATGCTTATATGGTCTTAAACAGAGGCTGCTTTAGTCACAGAATGGGATGCCCTGGGCAGGAATGGACCTGGCAGGGTACAGTAGTGCTTTGCCCAGCAAAAGTGTCTTTATCAGGCCTAATTTCAAATATGATAAGAGCAAATGCTTATATGGTCTTAAACAGAGGCTGCTTTAGTCACAGAATGGGATGCCCCAACAGGAATCGACCTGGCAGGGTCCAGTAGTGCTTTGCCCAGCAAAAGTATCTTTATCAGGCTAATTTCAAATATGATAAGAGCAAATGCTTATATGGTCTTAAACAGAGGCTGCTGAAGTCACAGAATGGGATGCCCTGGGCAGGAATGGACCTGGCAGGGTCCAGTAGTGCTTTGCCCAGCAAAAGTGTCTTTATCAGGCTAATTTCAAATATGATAAGAGCAAATGCTTATATGGTCTTAAACAGAGGCTGCTGTAGTCACAGAATGGGATGCCCTGGGCAGGAATGGACCTGGCAGGGTACAGTAGTGCTTTGCCCAGCAAAAGTGTCTTTATCAGGCCTAATTTCAAATATGATAAGAGCAAATGCTTATATGGTCTTAAACAGAGGCTGCTTTAGTCACAGAATGGGATGCCCCAACAGGAATCGACCTGGCAGGGTCCAGTAGTGCTTTGCCCAGCAAAAGTGTCTTTATCAGGCCTAATTTCAAATATGATAAGAGCAAATGCTTATATGGTCTTAAACAGAGGCTGCTTTAGTCACAGAATGGGATGCCCCAACAGGAATCGACCTGGCAGGGTCCAGTAGTGCTTTGCCCAGCAAAAGTGTCTTTATCAGGCCTAATTTCAAATATGATAAGAGCAAATGCTTATATGGTCTTAAACAGAGGCTGCTTTAGTCACAGAATGGGATGCCCTGGGCAGGAATGGACCTGGCAGGGTCCAGTAGTGCTTTGCCCAGCAAAAGTGTCTTTATCAGGCTAATTTCAAATATGATAAGAGCAAATGCTTATATGGTCTTAAACAGAGGCTGCTTTAGTCACAGAATGGGATGCCCTGGGCAGGAATGGACCTGGCAGGGTCCAGTAGTGCTTTGCCCAGCAAAAGTGTCTTTATCAGGCCTAATTTCAAATATGATAAGAGCAAATGCTTATATGGTCTTAAACAGAGGCTGCTTTAGTCACAGAATGGGATGCCCCAACAGGAATCGACCTGGCAGGGTCCAGTAGTGCTTTGCCCAGCAAAAGTGTCTTTATCAGGCCTAATTTCAAATATGATAAGAGCAAATGCTTATATGGTCTTAAACAGAGGCTGCTTTAGTCACAGAATGGGATGCCCTGGGCAGGAATGGACCTGGCAGGGTCCAGTAGTGCTTTGCCCAGCAAAAGTGTCTTTATCAGGCTAATTTCAAATATGATAAGAGCAAATGCTTATATGGTCTTAAACAGAGGCTGCTTTAGTCACAGAATGGGATGCCCTGGGCAGGAATGGACCTGGCAGGGTACAGTAGTGCTTTGCCCAGCAAAAGTGTCTTTATCAGGCCTAATTTCAAATATGATAAGAGCAAATGCTTATATGGTCTTAAACAGAGGCTGCTTTAGTCACAGAATGGGATGCCCCAACAGGAATCGACCTGGCAGGGTCCAGTAGTGCTTTGCCCAGCAAAAGTGTCTTTATCAGGCTAATTTCAAATATGATAAGAGCAAATGCTTATATGGTCTTAAACAGAGGCTGCTTTAGTCACAGAATGGGATGCCCTGGGCAGGAATGGACCTGGCAGGGTCCAGTAGTGCTTTGCCCAGCAAAAGTGTCTTTATCAGGCTAATTTCAAATATGATAAGAGCAAATGCTTATATGGTCTTAAACAGAGGCTGCTTTAGTCACAGAATGGGATGCCCTGGGCAGGAATGGACCTGGCAGGGTACAGTAGTGCTTTGCCCAGCAAAAGTGTCTTTATCAGGCCTAATTTCAAATATGATAAGAGCAAATGCTTATATGGTCTTAAACAGAGGCTGCTTTAGTCACAGAATGGGATGCCCTGGGCAGGAATGGACCTGGCAGGGTCCAGTAGTGCTTTGCCCAGCAAAAGTGTCTTTATCAGGCTAATTTCAAATATGATAAGAGCAAATGCTTATATGGTCTTAAACAGAGGCTGCTTTAGTCACAGAATGGGATGCCCTGGGCAGGAATGGACCTGGCAGGGTACAGTAGTGCTTTGCCCAGCAAAAGTGTCTTTATCAGGCCTAATTTCAAATATGATAAGAGCAAATGCTTATATGGTCTTAAACAGAGGCTGCTTTAGTCACAGAATGGGATGCCCCAACAGGAATCGACCTGGCAGGGTCCAGTAGTGCTTTGCCCAGCAAAAGTATCTTTATCAGGCTAATTTCAAATATGATAAGAGCAAATGCTTATATGGTCTTAAACAGAGGCTGCTGAAGTCACAGAATGGGATGCCCTGGGCAGGAATGGACCTGGCAGGGTCCAGTAGTGCTTTGCCCAGCAAAAGTGTCTTTATCAGGCTAATTTCAAATATGATAAGAGCAAATGCTTATATGGTCTTAAACAGAGGCTGCTGTAGTCACAGAATGGGATGCCCTGGGCAGGAATGGACCTGGCAGGGTACAGTAGTGCTTTGCCCAGCAAAAGTGTCTTTATCAGGCCTAATTTCAAATATGATAAGAGCAAATGCTTATATGGTCTTAAACAGAGGCTGCTTTAGTCACAGAATGGGATGCCCCAACAGGAATCGACCTGGCAGGGTCCAGTAGTGCTTTGCCCAGCAAAAGTGTCTTTATCAGGCCTAATTTCAAATATGATAAGAGCAAATGCTTATATGGTCTTAAACAGAGGCTGCTTTAGTCACAGAATGGGATGCCCCAACAGGAATCGACCTGGCAGGGTCCAGTAGTGCTTTGCCCAGCAAAAGTGTCTTTATCAGGCCTAATTTCAAATATGATAAGAGCAAATGCTTATATGGTCTTAAACAGAGGCTGCTTTAGTCACAGAATGGGATGCCCTGGGCAGGAATGGACCTGGCAGGGTCCAGTAGTGCTTTGCCCAGCAAAAGTGTCTTTATCAGGCTAATTTCAAATATGATAAGAGCAAATGCTTATATGGTCTTAAACAGAGGCTGCTTTAGTCACAGAATGGGATGCCCTGGGCAGGAATGGACCTGGCAGGGTCCAGTAGTGCTTTGCCCAGCAAAAGTGTCTTTATCAGGCCTAATTTCAAATATGATAAGAGCAAATGCTTATATGGTCTTAAACAGAGGCTGCTTTAGTCACAGAATGGGATGCCCCAACAGGAATCGACCTGGCAGGGTCCAGTAGTGCTTTGCCCAGCAAAAGTGTCTTTATCAGGCCTAATTTCAAATATGATAAGAGCAAATGCTTATATGGTCTTAAACAGAGGCTGCTTTAGTCACAGAATGGGATGCCCTGGGCAGGAATGGACCTGGCAGGGTCCAGTAGTGCTTTGCCCAGCAAAAGTGTCTTTATCAGGCTAATTTCAAATATGATAAGAGCAAATGCTTATATGGTCTTAAACAGAGGCTGCTTTAGTCACAGAATGGGATGCCCTGGGCAGGAATGGACCTGGCAGGGTCCAGTAGTGCTTTGCCCAGCAAAAGTGTCTTTATCAGGCTAATTTCAAATATGATAAGAGCAAATGCTTATATGGTCTTAAACAGAGGCTGCTTTAGTCACAGAATGGGATGCCCCAACAGGAATGGACCTGGCAGGGTCCAGTAGTGCTTTGCCCAGCAAAAGTGTCTTTATCAGGCTAATTTCAAATATGATAAGAGCAAATGCTTATATGGTCTTAAACAGAGGCTGCTGAAGTCACAGAATGGGATGCCCTGGGCAGGAATGGACCTGGCAGGGTCCAGTAGTGCTTTGCCCAGCAAAAGTGTCTTTATCAGGCTAATTTCAAATATGATAAGAGCAAATGCTTATATGGTCTTAAACAGAGGCTGCTGTAGTCACAGAATGGGATGCCCTGGGCAGGAATGGACCTGGCAGGGTCCAGTAGTGCTTTGCCCAGCAAAAGTGTCTTTATCAGGCCTAATTTCAAATATGATAAGAGCAAATGCTTATATGGTCTTAAACAGAGGCTGCTTTAGTCACAGAATGGGATGCCCCAACAGGAATCGACCTGGCAGGGTCCAGTAGTGCTTTGCCCAGCAAAAGTGTCTTTATCAGGCTAATTTCAAATATGATAAGAGCAAATGCTTATATGGTCTTAAACAGAGGCTGCTGAAGTCACAGAATGGGATGCCCTGGGCAGGAATGGACCTGGCAGGGTCCAGTAGTGCTTTGCCCAGCAAAAGTGTCTTTATCAGGCTAATTTCAAATATGATAAGAGCAAATGCTTATATGGTCTTAAACAGAGGCTGCTGTAGTCACAGAATGGGATGCCCTGGGCAGGAATGGACCTGGCAGGGTCCAGTAGTGCTTTGCCCAGCAAAAGTGTCTTTATCAGGCCTAATTTCAAATATGATAAGAGCAAATGCTTATATGGTCTTAAACAGAGGCTGCTTTAGTCACAGAATGGGATGCCCCAACAGGAATCGACCTGGCAGGGTCCAGTAGTGCTTTGCCCAGCAAAAGTGTCTTTATCAGGCTAATTTCAAATATGATAAGAGCAAATGCTTATATGGTCTTAAACAGAGGCTGCTGTAGTCACAGAATGGGATGCCCTGGGCAGGAATGGACCTGGCATGGTCCAGTAGTGCTTTGCCCAGCAAAAGTGTCTTTATCAGGCTAATTTCAAATATGATAAGAGCAAATGCTTATATGGTCTTAAACAGAGGCTGCTTTAGTCACAGAATGGGATGCCCTGGGCAGGAATGGACCTGGCAGGGTACAGTAGTGCTTTGCCCAGCAAAAGTGTCTTTATCAGGCCTAATTTCAAATATGATAAGAGCAAATGCTTATATGGTCTTAAACAGAGGCTGCTGTAGTCACAGAATGGGATGCCCTGGGCAGGAATGGACCTGGCAGGGTCCAGTAGTGCTTTGCCCAGCAAAAGTGTCTTTATCAGGCTAATTTCAAATATGATAAGAGCAAATGCTTATATGGTCTTAAACAGAGGCTGCTTTAGTCACAGAATGGGATGCCCTGGGCAGGAATGGACCTGGCAGGGTCCAGTAGTGCTTTGCCCAGCAAAAGTGTCTTTATCAGGCCTAATTTCAAATATGATAAGAGCAAATGCTTATATGGTCTTAAACAGAGGCTGCTTTAGTCACAGAATGGGATGCCCCAACAGGAATCGACCTGGCAGGGTCCAGTAGTGCTTTGCCCAGCAAAAGTGTCTTTATCAGGCCTAATTTCAAATATGATAAGAGCAAATGCTTATATGGTCTTAAACAGAGGCTGCTTTAGTCACAGAATGGGATGCCCTGGGCAGGAATGGACCTGGCAGGGTCCAGTAGTGCTTTGCCCAGCAAAAGTGTCTTTATCAGGCTAATTTCAAATATGATAAGAGCAAATGCTTATATGGTCTTAAACAGAGGCTGCTTTAGTCACAGAATGGGATGCCCTGGGCAGGAATGGACCTGGCAGGGTCCAGTAGTGCTTTGCCCAGCAAAAGTGTCTTTATCAGGCTAATTTCAAATATGATAAGAGCAAATGCTTATATGGTCTTAAACAGAGGCTGCTTTAGTCACAGAATGGGATGCCCTGGGCAGGAATGGACCTGGCAGGGTACAGTAGTGCTTTGCCCAGCAAAAGTGTCTTTATCAGGCCTAATTTCAAATATGATAAGAGCAAATGCTTATATGGTCTTAAACAGAGGCTGCTTTAGTCACAGAATGGGATGCCCCAACAGGAATCGACCTGGCAGGGTCCAGTAGTGCTTTGCCCAGCAAAAGTGTCTTTATCAGGCTAATTTCAAATATGATAAGAGCAAATGCTTATATGGTCTTAAACAGAGGCTGCTGAAGTCACAGAATGGGATGCCCTGGGCAGGAATGGACCTGGCAGGGTACAGTAGTGCTTTGCCCAGCAAAAGTGTCTTTATCAGGCCTAATTTCAAATATGATAAGAGCAAATGCTTATATGGTCTTAAACAGAGGCTGCTGTAGTCACAGAATGGGATGCCCTGGGCAGGAATGGACCTGGCAGGGTCCAGTAGTGCTTTGCCCAGCAAAAGTGTCTTTATCAGGCTAATTTCAAATATGATAAGAGCAAATGCTTATATGGTCTTAAACAGAGGCTGCTTTAGTCACAGAATGGGATGCCCTGGGCTGGAATGGACCTGGCAGGGTACAGTAGTGCTTTGCCCAGCAAAAGTGTCTTTATCAGGCCTAATTTCAAATATGATAAGAGCAAATGCTTATATGGTCTTAAACAGAGGCTGCTTTAGTCACAGAATGGGATGCCCCAACAGGAATGGACCTGGCAGGGTCCAGTAGTGCTTTGCCCAGCAAAAGTGTCTTTATCAGGCCTAATTTCAAATATGATAAGAGCAAATGCTTATATGGTCTTAAACAGAGGCTGCTTTAGTCACAGAATGGGATGCCCCAACAGGAATCGACCTGGCAGGGTCCAGTAGTGCTTTGCCCAGCAAAAGTGTCTTTATCAGGCCTAATTTCAAATATGATAAGAGCAAATGCTTATATGGTCTTAAACAAAGGCTGCTTTAGTCACAGAATGGGATGCCCTGGGCAGGAATGGACCTGGCAGGGTCCAGTAGTGCTTTGCCCAGCAAAAGTGTCTTTATCAGGCTAATTTCAAATATGATAAGAGCAAATGCTTATATGGTCTTAAACAGAGGCTGCTTTAGTCACAGAATGGGATGCCCTGGGCAGGAATGGACCTGGCAGGGTCCAGTAGTGCTTTGCCCAGCAAAAGTGTCTTTATCAGGCTAATTTCAAATATGATAAGAGCAAATGCTTATATGGTCTTAAACAGAGGCTGCTTTAGTCACAGAATGGGATGCCCTGGGCAGGAATGGACCTGGCAGGGTACAGTAGTGCTTTGCCCAGCAAAAGTGTCTTTATCAGGCCTAATTTCAAATATGATAAGAGCAAATGCTTATATGGTCTTAAACAGAGGCTGCTTTAGTCACAGAATGGGATGCCCCAACAGGAATCGACCTGGCAGGGTCCAGTAGTGCTTTGCCCAGCAAAAGTGTCTTTATCAGGCCTAATTTCAAATATGATAAGAGCAAATGCTTATATGGTCTTAAACAGAGGCTGCTTTAGTCACAGAATGGGATGCCCCAACAGGAATCGACCTGGCAGGGTCCAGTAGTGCTTTGCCCAGCAAAAGTGTCTTTATCAGGCTAATTTCAAATATGATAAGAGCAAATGCTTATATGGTCTTAAACAGAGGCTGCTTTAGTCACAGAATGGGATGCCCTGGGCAGGAGTGGACCTGGCAGGGTCCAGTAGTGCTTTGCCCAGCAAAAGTGTCTTTATCAGGCTAATTTCAAATATGATAAGAGCAAATGCTTATATGGTCTTAAACAGAGGCTGCTTTAGTCACAGAATGGGATGCCCTGGGCAGGAATGGACCTGGCAGGGTCCAGTAGTGCTTTGCCCAGCAAAGGTGTCTTTATCAGGCTAATTTCAAATATGATAAGAGCAAATGCTTATATGGTCTTAAACAGAGGCTGCTTTAGTCACAGAATGGGATGCCCTGGGCAGGAATGGACCTGGCAGGGTCCAGTAGTGCTTTGCCCAGCAAAAGTGTCTTCATCAGGCTAATTTCAAATATGATAAGAGCAAATGCTTATATGGTCTTAAACAGAGGCTGCTTTAGTCACAGAATGGGATGCCCTGGGCAGGAATGGACCTGGCAGGGTCCAGTAGTGCTTTGCCCAGCAAAAGTGTCTTTATCAGGCTAATTTCAAATATGATAAGAGCAAATGCTTATATGGTCTTAAACAGAGGCTGCTTTAGTCACAGAATGGGATGCCCTGGGCAGGAATGGACCTGGCAGGGTACAGTAGTGCTTTGCCCAGCAAAAGTGTCTTTATCAGGCTAATTTCAAATATGATAAGAGCAAATGCTTATATGGTCTTAAACAGAGGCTGCTTTAGTCACAGAATGGGATGCCCTGGGCAGGAATGGACCTGGCAGGGTCCAGTAGTGCTTTGCCCAGCAAAAGTGTCTTTATCAGGCTAATTTCAAATATGATAAGAGCAAATGCTTATATGGTCTTAAACAGAGGCTGCTTTAGTCACAGAATGGGATGCCTCACAGCAGACTTAAGATCAGTTCAGTATATATGCACAGTTAGTTACTATAAGCAGCCTGAAAACGCTAACAAAGGCTGGATGAAAAAAAAAAAATCTCCCTGTCACAGCCTCCGTTTTTCCTACCTTTCCCTGGCTTTCTGTCTGTCTCCTGTCTGTCTCCTGCCTGTCTCCTGCCTGTCTCCAGCCTGTCCCTGTCTGTCCCTGCCTGTCTAACTGCCTCAGCTACACAGCGTTCTGTCTGTCACGAATGCAATAGAGAAATGAGGAAAAGCAAGATGGCCGCCGTTAAATACCGCTGTGTGACGTCACCGGGCTTGCTGGCTGCTGATAGGCTGCATGTGACTGCCCCAGCTTGCACTGGCGCGGGATAGATGTCCAGACATGTCCCGTCCGCCATCTTAGAATGCCTGTAAATGTAAATGAATGGATGTTAAAGGAAAACTTCGAGTGATCGAATCGCGGGGAAATTCGGATTCGATCCGAATCGAATTTTTCCTGAAATTCGGATCGAATCCGGGTTCGTCCGGATCGATTCGCTCATCCCTAGCTATGACTTATGATATGATGATGTATATGCTGCTTATTTATCTTTTTCTTTTTAATATGTATATTGAATAATCGTATTTTTCACATTTATTTTTACCCAAAAGTGGGGGGAAAATGTCTGTGCGTCTTGCGTCTTATGTGGCGAATGTAAAAAAATATATCCAATTCTCCCGCGCTTCTGTCCAGCTCACCACAGCTACGGGAGACCAAAAGGGGGGGGGATGCCATAGTGCCTATAGGGAATGGGGGGGGGGGGTTGAGAATACCACTCTGCCTGTAAGTGGGGGATTCTGCACCTTGCCTATTATTTGTTTCTTGGGGGGTGGTATTTTAGCACAACATTTGGTTCAAAATATTTTTTTTTCTAATTTTCCTTCTCCAAATCCTAGGTGCATGTTATGGGCATCTCATGGGCAAGTGCCAAAAATATGGTAATTGTGTAGTTATTAATGCAACATGGCATCAGCCTATATTTAAATAATCATGCATTGCTTTCCTTAGGCTGAGACCCATGTTCCCGCCCGCTCCTTTACTCTGGCGCTGGTCTCGCCTGCAGTGTCTCCCCTTGTTTTTCCTTGAGTCAGGCTGGATGCCAACTAATGCCCATGCTGTCGCTGCATTTAATCAAGCGTTCCACCTTCCTCTACACCAAGAAGAGATAAGAGAGCCATGTACACACAGAACATTGCTACTATGGCCACTGCTGAGGTGAGAGAGCTCACTTAACTGTACACATGCCCAGCAGCAGGGTTCTGTCCATTTCTCACTTGGTGTACATTGCCAATAGCAACATATTGCAGATTGTTTCCATAAAACACACAATTGCTAACATTAGAAAACTTTTAAAATGCTAAATCAGCTCAGCACATTTAAGACATAATTTTGCTGCATGAATATATACACTTCTACAAATTCTATTGAAATTGGACTGACCCTTTAAAGTGGTCCAAAATCTTGTATCCCCCCCCCAGGCCATGTTGCAGTTTATGCAACACGACAGCTCTATTATCTTTTTCTCCACCATAGCTATGTGGCTCAGTTGGAAATTTCCCTGCGATGTGAAGCTTGACGGTTGCAGCATGAAGCAGTCATAAATCGTCGTTCACTGCTTGTACAGCCAGTCCAACAAATGGAGGGAGGAAATCCAAGGGGTCAGCACATTACAGAGAATGCTATGTTGTGGTAGGCAATGCTATTTTTGCAGCTTCAGAAGGGTGTTCCTTGCACGATGCAAGTGACTAAAGTGTGTGCACAGTTTGCTTGACATTTTTAGCAGATGCTTGAGCCCACTAAGGCATGTTGGGAACCTGTTCACAATCATATTGAAAAAATATTCAATGCACGGTGTATGGGGCAGTGCAAACACGATTTTTCTCCCGTTGCCATTGACGGTGGTTCCAATGCCCAGTTGGTGAGGGTCAGTCAAGAGAAGATTTTCTGGTCTGTGCACTTGAGTAGTTGGCTTCTGCGTTCACTTAGGCTCACCAGGTGCAGGGTTTCTCCAAGCTACTCTGATAACCAGCAGATGATGTGCCCCTTCCACATTTTGTTTTTTTTTCATAAGGTGGGATACACCGGGTGGGTGCCAATCAGTAGAGGTTCCTCGATTGGACACCAAAACAACACTTTCTTAGTGGAATGCTACCTTAGTGGTGTCTCATCACATGGCTGCCACGTGTGATTGGTGACATCATCATCTATGTAGGTTTAATTTCCTTTGCTGTCCCCCTCACAGTGTTTCCCTAGCTCCTCTGAATGTGTTTCCCTCCAGTTCTCATGAGTGCTTTTGAGCTAAACAGTCCCTGCTGTAGACTTCTCCTCAAGATCAGTGCTGCCCTCCAACCACTGACTATCCAGCCAAAATTAATCATCACTGAATAGCAGTTGAGAGAAACCAATTGTTGTCCGGCAGAAGGAGCATCAAAGGAAGAGGCACATTCAGGACAGGAGAAGTCCCAAAAGAACCTGCCACGGAGTTGTGCGAATTCCTATCTAAATGATTGAGTACTAACTGAATGTGATTCAGAACTCTGAGTCATCCACTGCATAAATACAGGATGGTTGGTCAAAACATGCTACCACTCCTTGTAATGCTGGCCCCTATGCTAGTATCTCTGCCACTGCCACACCTTTAAAATGGTCGCTTACCTTAGGGTTTGCCATACTGTATTTATTAGGTGGCAAAGTTGTAATAACGTTTTTGTCTGTTAATAAAAAGCACTTTTAGTAACCACAAACATGGTTACCAGCAAATGTACACCAAATCAGGGTACACCCACTCTGCTAAATTTTAAGTTAAAAAAGTGTTAAAATATATGATGTTTTCTGCTACACAAAAGCACTTCTATTCTGCAAAAAACGCTCCCCAGCAAGTGTACCCAAACGTACTGAGGTACAATTTGGTGGAATATCATCTTTCTTTTACATTCTCTTTCTCTGCTCTTCATTCTGTGTGTATCCCTGACCAGCAAAACATGTCTTTTTAGACTAATATCCTTATATTATATAAGAAATTCACGCTTAACAAAACAATGTATTTTTGGAGTGAATTAGGCATCCCTCTTAATGTGGACCAAAAGAGACCAGAGATTTCACTATTCCAGGTTTTGATCTGCCTTCCCCTACAGGCATCAAGATTTGGGATGCCCAGCAAAACCCTGATAGTGATCCGTTTTTACCTTACCCTTAACAAATCCATGGTGCGCAGCACCCCCTGCATCCCTCGGCTGTCCCCATCTATGCCAGGCATTCAGTTATAGTGGGCAAGGCCATGCAGGGCCCGAGAGAGATGTGGGGAAATGCAGTCTTAGGATGCGTGAGTGCTGTGTGCTTGTTGGATAGGTAGGAAAAGTGGGTACTCCAAGGGGTTTCATGCATGAGGCATCCATACCGGCATGGACCTAAACCCGGGAAAGTGGACTCCTGGGTTTTGTATGCATTTGTATGCAATGCTAGAGATTCTCCTACGCAAAATAATGTATAATGTAATAAGTGAAAAAGTTCTATTTAGCATTGGCATTACATTTGCAGATAATAGCAGTAGAACCTTTTGGCCATTTAATGTATTTTATGTGAAAAGAGAATGGTAAACTTTAGTACATTTTTTCACATTTTAGAACGTTTTCTGTTACGTTTTCTGTTACATTGAAAGTAGTCTAAAAGCAAAGATGCAGTCAGACAAAATCCCCTTTACCTTTTATTATTTGTTTTCTAGTTTCTATTCTTCTAAGATTAAAAGCACAAAAGCTGCTGCTGTGGACAATAGAAAGATGCACAGCAATTGAAGACCAACAGGCACCTAGCATATTGCAGGGGGACAAACACCAAATATGTCTCAGTCTACCACATCCGCATTTTAAAACACTTATTCGGAATCATTACAAATATATGATATATTAAGTGTAAACACTTGCGTGTGAACTGCAACCTGCATTTCAGCAATCTTTTTACCTTACACACTAACACACAAAAAAAGTGTGATAAAAATTGTTTATTCAAATTTTTCCGAAAAAAAGATCACCTTGGCCTGCTATGGGACAATTTTACAGGTTAGGTACATCATTTTCCAATGAAATAAGCATTTATTTTTGAAACTTTGGACACCACAGCATCCTCTAGGCTACGCAGAAATAAATAGCGAATTCCTTACCATTTCCCATAAGGTAATACTTTTTGCAAATTTTCAAAAAATTATCCATACCTTATTGGAGAAATGATAAACCTCATCTTAAAAAATGCCTCACTGCACCTACAGGTGATTTTATAGAGAACTAAGAACACAAAGATTTATTTTGTGCGTTGAAGTTAACAAGCTCAGCAAGATGCGGGTTGCAGTTCACACCCAAATGTGAACACAGAGTTACACTAGTTTTGGTAAATACTGTAACTAGCTGTAAGGCTCACCAGTGTGAAGAACCCAGTTCGGACAATATTGCCCAATCTACCCTTAACCCTTAAGTGGACAAGCCCTGGTTTTTCAGGTCGCTGGACCTAGCACAAACAATACCCTGTGAGTTCTGGGACGACAAGTGGACGAGGTCTCATGGGTTGTACATGGGTAATAGTGACGTGGCAAAGAATCACACACAAGAGGGTCAGTCCAAACTGGTGTCAGGGCACAAGGATGAAGAATACTCAGGGTGAAAAGGGTAGTCCTAATGTTATTTACGTATCATTATATGGTTGCAGTACAAAAGGAGCAGGCAGAGATGGGGATTTTCAAAGTCACAGATGATAGATCAAAGGTGTGGTACAGAGGATCAGGCAAAGACAAGGTCAAACTAGGTTCAAGGTTATTGATAGAGTAATGACGTGCTGACTCTTCCCTTGTGACTGCCATCCTGCCGAACTGCCGACCGTTCATGCCCCGTGTATGTTCCAGGCCCCCTGTTCACCTCCCAGCTGAAGCCATCGCAGAACCATGGATCTACATCATTGTTCTCCTCATTCTTCCCATCTCCAGGCTCTTGGGCATCCGGGCTTACGTTAAAATCTATGATGGCCGGCAGCTGAAGCTCAAGCCCAGTAGCTACACCATCCAGACTTGGCTGGCCACACACTTTGCAGTCTACACTACCTGCTTTATCTCTGTTTGCTAATACGGCTTTCTCTGCCATATCGTGTGGTTTATCACCTGTCCACCAACTGCCCGCCGGTTGATCACAAAGCTTTCCCTAGCTCCGCCACCAATCCAGCCATCTTCACCTGTGAGCGGGGACGTTCAAGTGGCTTGTTCACAGGCCGCACCATATCGTCTACTCTGCAGGATATTGGGGGGTCTGACAGATTGCGGGCTCGGCCTGGGTAGGCAGCCCCACTCTGCTCACTGTGAGTCAGGTATTGCAGCAAGCCTGCATGCCCCCTACCCTGTGCCAGTCCTCAGACAGCCTGGTGGATTTCAAATCCCTACTCGCATGACAGAAGGCTGGGCAGCAATAAAGGAAAAGAGACAACGAGAGGTTGCATTGGTTCTTGTCAGAGGCAAGTCAGCTCCCCACATATACCCCATATACCACGAGCAACCACAGCTGGTTAATTTCCATTGCTCTGTATTGTGCAGCAAGTGCCACTGGTAACAACATTGTTAAAGTGGACCAAAACCCAGGATTTTGACTATCCTGGGTTTTGGTCCTTGCCCTGCTGTGTGAAACCCCCCCAGGTCGCAGGAACCAACTCACCTTTTTGTCCAATCAGCTCGTTCGGATCCGCTGACATCACAACATCTAAGCCTTTGTCTAAGGCAGCAGATCTGAGCGTACTGACTGCCACATCCCCCGCTACCCTCTAACAGGAAGCATGCCCGCGCCGGACGTTCACAGCCGCAGACCGGGAAAGAAGGTGTATAGGCGAACGTGGGGGGATCCACACAGTAGGGGCATCCCATTTTTGGATGCCCCGTGGGAGGGAATCGAAGACATGCGTAGACATTGGACATGTGATGGCTCCTGCACTAACCAGGAAACTGGGCTGCTACCGGCATTTGCAACAGCTCTTGCAGTATATCTAAACATAAGCGTCTGTGGCAACCACTGCTCCATTCTGCACACTGGGGGGCAATAGCTGCTTTTAAAAATCCTTGCTTCCCTCTGGGTGGCAATCCGCAATAGACTTTATGGGTTACCTTCTGCCCAGCCCTGGGTGTTGGGGTGCAATCAACATTTTAATGGTACTCAATGAGAGTTAAATATCCATCACCGAGCCACACTCAATCTAGACGCTAAATACCACCCGGGACCAACCATTCCCCATACTCTGGGGACTTTTTCTATTGTCCAGAACAAACAAGGAATGAATGACAGGTCTCAACTACTCTTATTCCACAAGGCATTTCCTTGGACTGGATATGACCGTCAGATCGTCCAGCAGGTATGCAAAGATACTCTGCTAAATTCTTATTAACATCCTTTCAAAGATAGCTCAGAAAAAAAGGCATAATGAGACAATCAATTATAGCCTCATATAATTCCAGTCATTTTACTCCAGTCACTTTACTTGTCTCGTGGTAACAGTCCACCAATGCTAGCCTACCACTCAGATAATGAGGTGCTCTCACCTTATCCCACAGGCTTGACTTCCTCCAAGAAAGATACACAAACCATTCTAACAACAGGTGCAATTACCCCCTCAGATATCAACTCACACATAAAACAGATCAGCAAGGCTAAGGACCATATCTCCCTCACTGAAGTGCTTAGATCTCCGAATGTAAAAGTAATCACCAAAACAAAGTCAAATCCCTCCATATCCTGGTGATTTGGTTGCTGCCCCTTCCCCCTTAGTGCCTTAAACTAAATGCAAAACTCTTTCAAATAAATTTAAAGACTTAAAAAACAGTTAAGGAATCTGCTGTCGCCCTCAAAGATTTCAAAAATACATTTGGCATCCATCTCAGGGAAATGATCAGAAATGAAAAATGCAATATACACAATAACACAATGGATCGAAAACTTGGAGGCAGATAGCATAACCCTTGCGCAAAAACTTAAAACTATCCATTCCATCTTAGCATCCCATACCAGAAATTTTCAGGACACATCTATCAAAATAGTTGACATGGAAAATAGATCACACCACCACAATCTCAGGATTAAAGGTGTACTGGTAACCATTACCCTAGAGTATCTTTTTCCTCTCCTACAAAAAATGTTTAAAATGATACTGAGCTCAGAGGTTGAGATTGGAATCAATCTTTACCACAGACAGGGGCTGAAAAAAACTAACACTGGGGCAACACAAGACATTCTTTGTCATATTCCAGACTTCTTAATAAAAGAGGAGATACCTAGGAAAGCTAAACGAATGCAGGATATAGAGTTGGACACAATGAGAATCCAAGTACTTCAGGCTCTGTCTGCACGCTCCCTTAGTAAAGGGTATGCTCTGAAACTCCTTTTAGATCAACTTTACTCCAAAGGGTTTAATCTAGGGTGGATAGCCCCATTAACCAACAAATTAAGCAAAGACAGAGAAACATTTCACTTACTTTGAATACAGGATCCAAGTGACCCCCCACTGATAGAAGCGAGGCAACCTTAACACCTACAGAGCCAGTCCAAATTTTTATAAGGATACAGATTCAGGCAATAAGAAATTACCATAATCCAGGCCCCAGCCTCTTTGTATAATAACCAACCTGGTTGGAATTAGGAGGGAAGGGAGGCAGTATTAAAAAAACCCTAATTCAAAGAATATAAGTTGGATGATATTATCTTGTACCCAATCCTATTTGCTTAAGACAGCAAGATGGTGGAGGGTTAAGACTTCTCGGAGGGGTAAAACAAAAGGTCATAGACAGATAGATAGCAAAATCTCAGACTGAATCGCACCAAAGCAACTGCTATAATGGGCAAGATCCAGTGGATTGGATGTACTTTATAGGGCAGTGGGGAATGTGACTGACAAGTGCACTTCTGGGCTCATTGGCCGGCAATAAACTTGACAATAGCTTTGCAATAACTTACGGGATCATTGGCCCATTACATTTTTCCCCGGCTGGTGCACTGACTTTAATTTTTGACACACAGCCACTGGTGAGCATAAAGCAGGTGCTGACTGTGCAGGGAAGTAAGCTCCCGCCAGTGATCGGACGGCGTATTAACCAAGTGACCTCGGCTCGGTGCACAGTGGGGTGGCATGGAGAAGATAAGAGTCTACTTTACACTAGCATGACCGCCAATGAGTGTTTTAAAATGTGGACCTAGTATGACCCCCATTGGTTATATCTAATTTCTAAATCTTGAATAAAAAGCTATTTGAGGTTGAAAGTGTATTTGAAAGTTTTTGATTGGTTCCCAACTGGGTCTTTTTTTTCAAAAGGAGTGTCATCTCAGATCAGTGCGGAGTCTGAAAAGATATGTACAAATAATCTATCTAAATTTAAAGACATTGTATTCTAGGCTTCTTAGGATGCTGAGTCATTAGGCCTAATTCAGAGCCACTTTCACATGCACTTTCGCATGTGTCTGTGCATTTTTTGTGAGTTTTTGTGAGTTTTTTCGTATTTTACGTTACTGTTTTCAGTACGCGCATTCAATTATCGCATTTTTATCAGCATTTTTCTGTTATGTCGGACAACTTATGCTATTGGTATGGGCTTGCGCATGATTCAGAGCCTTGATTGCCGATTACCACCCGCCCCATATAATGGGTTTATTTCCGCTCAGCCGAAAGCACGGTGTCTGAGATGTTTGCTGCTTTCGTTGATGAGCACGAACACTTGCAGCTCAACCGGCTGATCTGCATCAGCATGGCAGAAGCAAGATTGCCCTGCACATGCATGGACATCGATCGCATGCATGACATTGAGCTGTTCGAGCTGACCCGTCTTAACCGCGTTTCCCTCCATAATTTGTATAGTGAGCTGCGGCCATGGTTAGCCCGCACCACAAGGAAGGGGCATGCAATTTCAGGTATGACCAAGATGCTTGGCTGCCTGCAATTTTTGGCAAACGGCTCGTTCCAGAGGCTGGGTGCCCTCTCCATAGGGATGTCCCAGCCTACGCTAAGCCGCACACTAACCAAGTTTTTGGATGGCATGGCTACCCTGTGTCCCAAATACATCTCTTTCCCTGACAACAAGATAGCCTGGAACGCACCATAGTTGGGCTTTTCTAATATAGCCGACATGCCCAACGTCATGGGTGCGATCGATTGTACCCATGTTGCCTTGGTCCCTCCAGCAGCTGATAAGTATTTATTTAGGTAAGTGTTTTAGGTCCACAATATGAATTTACATAAATCATGTATTCACAGTATGTTTTCAGTTATATATCAATCCATCCTTAGCAGGTATGTCTTAACTAAATAATGTAAATGTATACCTTAATTAGTCCTTACCATGTACACCTGAAGGAATCATTTTAATGTTGGCCTAAATTAGTCCTTACCATGTACACCTGATTTTTAACCAACATTAAAAATATTACTAAGCTATACATATTTGTACCAAGACAGTTACAGAATAAGGATTCCTTTATTAGCTATTATTTGGGGTTTTTATCTGTTTTAATTAGTATTTGGGACTAAATACCTGTATGTCTGCTTTCACGGGAACAGGAAAATGGGCCACTCCATCAACATCCAAGCAGTGGTTGGCCCGGACCTTACCTTCATGAGTCTCATGGCAGGGTTTCCCAGATCCACTCACGACGCCTATATCCTGCGCAATTCCAGCTTGTATGGAATTTTGTCTGGTTGCTGGCTCTTGGGTAAGTTAAGACGAATAATTTATCAAGCCTTTCACTGTATGCCTTAGAATTTCTTAGCCAAAACCTGTATCAACCTACGGATGTTTTTTTGCCTTGATGAAATGCTAAACAATCATGTTGCTTACAAGTCAACCCTAACTTAGTTTTTTGGGTATGTTTTCAGGGGATTCATGTTACCCACTCCTGCCATGGCTGCCTGTCCTTCGGCCTCACACTCAGGCCCAGGTGGCCTATAACCCCCGGTATATGGAAGTGTCCCCCTCTACAGGCACCATGGACATACTGTACGAAATATATGAGGGCACACAGAGTACTTCTGCTCAATAAGTCCTGGGCCATTTGATTTCAACTTTCTTTTCTTAATATTCTTTGTGTTTTGTGTGTAATTAATGGTTGGCTTTGTATCTCATTTGTTTACCAAATGTTGTTGTCCTTGTATATATTATTTTTTGACATGGAACAAATGTCTCTATTTGATCATTTAATTTAGTTTATTTGTAAATAATATTCAATACTAAAATATTTTCAAACACATTTGAGCGTAATTCATTTTTGTTAACAATTAATTTATTTAGCAAAATACATCTGGTGGGAAGCCAACATAACATAAAAAGGTCAAATTCACCCACAACTTAAATTAGTACATGCATACATTTAACCAGACATTGGTTAAATTAGGTGGGTAAGGGCAGTCGCAACCTAAGAGGACATCCATTAGCCAAAGGAAGGATACATTGGGCCACACTCCAGTCCAAATGGGCTTTGTCAGTTCAGGGATGGTGAAGGATAGTTCCTCCAGGCAGAAAGCAAATCCAGTACTATAGGGAGCACTAGTTTTAAGGGCAAGGCAAACAGTAGGGCAGGATTACATAGGGCCACAACAACACCCTCTCCTTCGCGAGGCCCATTTCAGCATTGCAATGTGGGCAGGCCTGAGTCAACGGCCAACTCCACGGCTGCAAGTAATAGTTGCACCAAACCGATGACACTCAGCACCCAAGCAAGTCCAACAACATCCTTTAGCCTCAAAAATTTGCGATGTTAGGCAGGCAACAATCTCTCCACCCACCCAGGAACAGGCAGCCAGTATCTCATTAGGGCAAAACCTGCTGCGTGGTAGTTTGAGCGGGCGTTTTACTCAGCCACAAACTATGGCATTGGCAAGTAGGGTTTCGGAGCACTTTCATGAGCTGTATGGGCGACATTCTAAAGCCAGATGCAAAGGCACAAAGGAACCAATATGGGTGGCGATCACCAGACAGGTCAATAGTGTGTGGATGGAGAGGAAAGATGTGGAACAAATCCAATGCAAATTATGAATATGTGTGCTGACTATAATAAGGCTGGTGTTGGGCTTGGAGGATGGCCAACACCCGTGCATGTGTTGCATTCATAATCTGCCACTGTTCCAGCATCTACCTGTTGCTAGTCCTCATTTCTTCAATCATGGTGCTAAAGTTGTTATTGAGGAGTAAGCATGAAGGACGGGAGAACATCTAAAGTGGAACCGCGAGTGAGTTGAGGTAAGCATGAAGGACAGAACCGCAAGTGAGTTGAGGTAACCATGGAGGATGGGATTGCGAGTGAGTTGAGGTAAGCATGAAGAACGGGAGAACATCTAAAGTGGAACCACGAGTGAGTTGAGGTAAGCATGGAAGCAGAAGTGATTAAGAGAATAGTTGAGACGGGGACATGAATGAGGTTAATAGCTGCGCGTATGCGTATATGCAAAGAAACTTAGCATGTTTCCAAGAAAATTCCGTTTAAACATATATTTGGGGAAAGATGCATGCTGAATCTAAGGGGACACAGAAAATCTTTGTGGGAAACTACGTTGAAAAACGCTATTTGGGCTGACAGGTGCTCTGTTGCTCTTTGGTTGTTTTGCCTAAAGTAGCGGCTGTCATTGCGCCAGGCTGTCTCCAGTACCTGCACGCACCTCCCCTGGTTAACATGGCGACATGGCTGAATGCATCTGCCACTTCCCTGGGTTTGGGCGCATGCAGATGATGGCAGTCTAGCCCTAGCAACAGCAGCAGAAGTAGTAGGCAAATCCTCTGCAGCTGAGTGAGCACTGGGGACTGATGGGTCGGTCTCTTGCTGATGGCCATGATGGCCTTCCAGCAGAGGCCGTGTTTGACTGCAGAGGATTTGTTTCTGGCGGGTGCAGGGACAGTGGCAGAGTATGTGGCATGGTTGGGCTTTGTGTGGGCAGAATTAATTTGTCCTCCTCCTCCTCCTCCTCCTCCATATGTTGGATAGCATCCATTATGGGTGGATTCTGGTGGGAACAGACAAAAAAAAAGGTTGTGATAGTTGTTGAAATATATATTGGGTCAACTAGTCATCTGCATTCACATGCATCAGCAGTTAAAGCACAGTACACTTACCAGATCCAGCTGTTCCTGTGGCCTAGGCAGGCGGGATGTTGTGGCAGGGGGCAAACTGGTGGAGACTTCCACACTCGCAGCAGACTGTTGAGAAGCTGTAATAGAATTTAAAAGGCATGTAAACACACAAACATCCCTTGGGTACCCATAGTAGTAGTTAGGCTTTATTGCACCCTGGTCAAAGTATTACAAAGCCGCCCTCTGTTGAGTTATGCGTTAAAAAGACATTTATTCAAGGCAAAGCCCAAAAGACAGTCAAATAAACTAACCTTCAGACATAACATTGGTGTCAGTGTCGAATGCCCCGGATAAGCCCTGTAGTGCAGAGGGGTGGATTAGTGCGAGCACCAACTCTTCTGCTGCAGTGTATTGTAATTTTGTTGGGAAGCCTCTGCCTGTTTGCAACCTTGACAAAACACAAAATCCACATTAGTTACAAGGTTTCACACAACAACCAGCACAACTCCATGAAAAATATGTACCCGTGCTGCCTGCGCTAATTCCTCTTCTGTGTCACAGCATATTTAAGATCCGAGAACTCCACATCTTTCCTCTCTATACCCGCACAATTGACCTGTCTGGTAATGTCCTCCCAGATTTGTTTTTTTTTGTACTTTACTGGTGGCTTTAGACATTCTCCCATACAGGTCATGAAAGTGCTCCGAAACACCACTTGCCAAAGCCATGGTTTGTGGCTCGGTAAAACGTCCACTCAACGTTCGACGACGCAGGTTTCGCCCTAATGTTGCCCTGGATGCCTCTTCCTGGGTGGGTGGAATATTGGGAGACATTCTTTGATGACTAGCAGGCGTCGAATAGCCAGACCTTTCGCTTACCATGGATTGTGCTGGACTGGCATGGGGGCTGGGTGTCATTGCCTGGCTGAAACAAGAAGTTCCTGCCGTGGATCTTCCCGGTGACTCTGGGCTCTCCACGTTAGAGACCTTGTGAAGGACCAGGAGATGGTGTTGAAGGTGGGCTAAGGCTTCTAGCCCTCGCCTTACCCTCGCCTTTACTACTTGTGGTCCCTTGGCTTTTGGAGGTAGAGGGGCGCAGAGCCTGCTTTCTTGACGAATGCTACTTCGCCTTCTTGGCTGATGCAGATTTGGAGTGCCCTTGAGTGTGGCCCAATGTATCCTTCAGGTGGCAACTGCTGCTTTTTGTGCTATGCGAGTGCCTACTGGCTTTGTGGGACCAAGTTGTAGGCCTGGACGAGGTTTCCTCATGCCTTTCAGCATGACGCTCATGGCGTTCCTTTGCCGGGGCTAACTTGCGGCTAGCTTTCTTAGCAGGCATTATGAGATCTGTAAAGAGACCCAGCTGTGTGTCAAAGTACCCTTTAAATACTTATGACTGTGTATGACGCTTATGCGTAATCATGCGTACGGACGTGTGCATCCCAGAAACCGCTGGGGTGCAACATATCTGGTGACCAAGGCTATCAAAATGGCACCCACGCTCTTCACTCGCGAGCAGCAGGACACTATCATGCTCATAAGTGTTTGCTGAGGCCTTAGATTTGCAGGCGAAATGCATGCATATGCTATTAGGCAGCTCAAGGCAAAACAGTGGTTCAGAATTTTGAATCTAAACGGCGTGTCAAGCCAAAGATAGTGATCACATGTGTGCAACAACAAAATGGCATCTAGAAGGATAGCTGAAGGCTAGAAATGTTAGGTGGACTGCAAGTTAGCAAGCTGCTGTAACTGTGATTGTGATTTGTATGATGTTATGTAATCAAATGTGTTTCACTTGTATATTTCATGTGATGATGGAGGCCAGGTACAACTACCTGGCGAATGACTTCCAGAAGAGGACGTTGGCCCTGGAGATTGTGGCCAAAATCGAAGCCGACAGCGACACCACCTACACCTTTACCCAGATCATCTAACACTGGTCGGACCTAAAGAGAAGGAAGAGGCCCCAGGTGAGGTGATTCTTCGCTCAGCATTTCCCAAGTAAGTACATGACTATTACTTGTAAGCTAACCAAAAGACCATATTAGCATAATGACCTATGGCCTCATCCCTAGCCTAAGACATTAGCATAATGACCTATGGCCTCATCCCTAGTCTAATACATTAGCATAATGAACTATGGACTCATCCCTTTGCCTGAACATTAATAATATTGCATTCCACAGCTAGCAAACATGTATTTGCCAATATGTGATTATTGTTTCCTTTACACAGGAACACCACAAGAAAGACTTCAAAGGCTTACTGCGATGGTGTATCGGCTGGTGGGCGACATCCAGGAGCTTGCTGCTTCCATGGGGACCAGTGAAGACTAGAATCCTGGGGCCTGCCACTTTGTTGACTATTGTTAATTTTTTTTAAATTGTTCAAAAAAACAAAGTTTAAAGATTTTATTTAAAAATGTGTTATTAAAAATTTTAATAACTAAGCCTAACACAAAAGGCTAAAAAAATAAATAATGTTTAAGCTAAATATTTTAAAGATAATAAATGCGGTTAAACTTCACCATGTTTCCTGTTAATTTTAGTTTAAGTAATACACTATTTAGACATGAACACAGGGCAAAAAAAAAAAACCCGGAAGAAATCAAGAAGGAAAGCAAAAATACTAAGAACAAGAAGAACATTAGGTAAGCAGGAATGGCGCAAGAACTTCTAAAGTGGAACCGCAAGTGAGTTGAGGTAAGCATGAAAGATGGGACCGCAAGTGAGTTGAAGTAATCATGAAGGACGGAGCTGTGAGTGGGTTGAGGTAAGCATGAAGGACGGGAGAACATCTAAAGTGGAACCGTGAGTGAGTTGAGGTAAGCATGAAGGACGGGAGAACATCTAAAGTAGAACCGCGAGTGAGTTGAGGTAAGCATGAAGGATGGGACCGCAAGTGGGTTGAGGTAAGCATGAAGGACGGGAGAACATCTAAAGTGCAACCGCGAGTGAGTTGAGGTAAGCATGAAGGACGGGACCGCGAGTGAGCTGAGGTAAGCAGGAAGGACAGGAGCACGAGTGAGTTGAGGTAAGCATGAAGGACGGGACCGTGAGTGAGTTGAGGTAAGCATGAAGGACGGGACCGTGAGTGAGTTGAGGTAAGCATGAAGGATAGGAGAACATCTAAGGTGGAACTGTGAGTGAGTTGAGGTAAGCATGAAGGACGGAACCGCAAGTGAGTTGAGGTAAGCATGAAGGATGGGACTGCAAGTGAGTTGAGGTAAGCATGAAGGACGGGAGAACATATAAAGTGGAACCGCGAGTGAGTTGAGGTAAGCTTGAAGGACAGAACCGCAAGTGAGTTGAGGTAACCATGAAGGATGGGATTGCGAGTGAGTTGAGGTAAGCATGAAGGACGGGAGAACATCTAAAGTGGAACCGCGAGTGAGTTGAGGTAAGCATGAAGGACAGAACCGCAAGTGAGTTGAGGTAACCATGGAGGATGGGATTGCGAGTGAGTTGAGGTAAGCATGAAGAACGGGAGAACATCTAAAGTGGAACCACGAGTGAGTTGAGGTAAGCATGGAAGCAGAAGTGATTAAGAGAATAGTTGAGATGGGGAGGTTAATAGCTGCGCGTATGCGTATATGCAAAGAAACTTAGCATGTTTCCAAGAAAATTCAGTTTAAACATATATTTGGGGAAAGATGCATGCTGAATCTAAGGGGACACGGAAAATCTTTGTGGGAAACTACGTTGAAAAACGCTGAAAAAGTTTCCGGGGTAACGTACACGTATCCCTCGTCCTGTAGAGAACGCAACGAGAGGCAGAAAACGGCTTTCTCGTTGGCTTACGCAGCTACGAACAGTTTACACAAAAAAATGTGTAAAATACACAAAATGAGCCGATTACGACACAGTTTTGAGGCGGCTCTGAATCAACCCTATTGGGCCTAATTGCTGCAGTGATTGTGTGTAAGGTCACCCATAATCCCTGGCAGGCTCTGGAAACAAGTAAGCAAGGGCAGGGACATTACATCTCTCTAACTGCTCACTGGATCAAAGTAGTAGCTGCTGGGACTGAGCAAGCACTGTGGCGCAGATCTGGACAGAAACTGGACTGTGGCGCAGAAATTGGACAGCGCATGCTTTCTATGACAGGTGTCCTTTCAGAACGTGTGTTCAGCACTGCAGGGGGTGTCATTACTGACAAGAGGATCCGCCTATCCACAGCCAACGTAGACATCCTTACATTTCTTGAGATGAACCAGGAGTAGATCCCACGGGACTTGGCTGTGCCACCACCTGAATGACTGTGATTTATGTATGTGTAGATTGATGTACATATTTATTTATTTGTGTATATATTTATTTATTGATTGATTCATGTATTTATTTTTTTCTTTATGTTTGTATTTCTTTTTAGTTTTCTGTTTTAAGTAATTTGCCCTAGCCCATGTTGTGCAGGGCAATGGTATTGCTGGTGGAAGGGTAAAATCAAAACTCTATAGTTTTATAACACAAGTTAACACGTTCAACTATTACAACGAGCTTTCTGCCAGTTTGTCAGTAACATTCTTCATAGTTAGTGTGTGCTAATAGTCACATCTTTGATCTCTTTGCCTATTGTTCATGTTGCTCAATGTAAGCTTCTCTTTTGATTTAAGTTCACCTTACTTTAGCTTGAATATATGTCAACAAGACTCTATTTAAAACGTTTAACTGCACCTTTCAATATATGCAAAACCACTTTCAGGAAGTTTTAGGTATTCAGGAATGATCACATTGCGGGACGTACCATTTGAACAGGATGTAACAGTGTACCCTAATGGATGGTACGCTTGCCACCAGGACTGCACTGATCCCGAAACCCTTATAAATGTCAGTGTCTGACTCATACAGTGTTAATCTGACTCATACAGCGTTAAAAACCCATGCAAACCCTGCAAGTACATTTTACTTTTGCTGATATGAAACTTCTCCTTTGCCTGAAGCATCTCTATGCTGTCAGCCCTCCTGAGGCTGACAGACCTGATAGTGAAAAGTAAACTTTTCTATAGGCAACAAAATAAGCCTCATTTTCTATGACTTGCTTTTCTGATGGTTAGAGAGAAAATTGCTAAAAGAAAAACATGAAGCATGCAGTTTGCAAATGTTACTTGGCTTTTTTAATAAAAAAAGCTTTCCTGGTATTTGGTACAGAATGGGTTAACCTTGATTTATTACAATAGTTTAGTTAAGCTTTTAAACTTTATGAATTGTTTTGCCTTGGTGACAATGCCTATATTAATTCTGAGGCACATTCCAAAAGCTTTTGGCTCTGTATGGCCTACAGGGAAAATTAGAGCTCTATCCATATTGAAGTCTATAAAAAGTGCTGAAGACAACAGTATTTTCATTACAGTGTTCAGTGTCTGCACCGGGGTTTATACAGTTAGTCCTCTGTCACTATAACTCCATCCTCCAATAAATCAATTTGTGTTATGCTATGACTCCTGTCTCCTGCGAGTCTTTTCCTCTCTCATGTACAACAAAAAACTATTGCCTCAAAGGGACCTTTTAGTTATCACATGAATTGAGATTAAATCAAGACTAAGTGAAAACTGTTCAGATTAAATTGAAGAGATGTAACTTCTTAGGGAATAAGGTGACTTATGATTTCCAGGAAGGCGAGTTATTTCTACATCTAGTATTAAGCTAGTTTTTGCTTCACCCCCTTTAATGTATACATGGAATGCATATTAAGATCAAACAAATATAATTAATTACAGAAATTAGAATTAGAAACTTTAAAGCCCAACTCCAGCCATATTGTTAGTTTGTGATCATGGGGAATCATTAAAAGTTGTTGCTGTCCTTCTGTCTGTAAGCCCCATTGGGAATATGATGCCACACTTTCCCAGTGGAAACAGAAAAAATAATTATTGATTATTATTAGAAAGTGGACCAAAATTTGGGAATTTATATATTTCGGCGTTTGTGTGCTTCTCCCTATTTGGGATGCCCTGCTGTGTTACTTGGTTTACCTGGGCTGCTTAACTCTTGCCCATTCCCATGATGCCACACTTTTTTCCTTTTTTTAAAAAAAATGCCATATTTTTGGGATGCCTCCGTAAAAAAAAAGTGTGGCACTCCCTACCCTAAAGCTTACCAGCCCCTGCATGGGTACCAGACTAGTACAAAAGGGCATAGCCAGGGGCGGGCTGAAGGTGCCTTATGCCTGGTGTCTGGGTCTTGTATGTTTAGGGAGAGGGAGGGGATATTAATATTTATTTTTAAACCAAAAATAATATATATATATATATATATATATATATATATATATCAAGTATTTTGTAGTGAAAAAAACATGCCGGAATTTGCAACAGATTGTTAGGTGGACAATTGACTTCTGCCTTCAGCAGGAGTAAAATGTCCTTGCCAAAACTCACAAAAACACCAAACTTTGGCTTCCAGGGAGTTTTTTCCTTCTATTTCATCCCAATGTGTGAAATAATGGGCCTGATTTATCAAGCATTTTTGCCAAATTGTGCAATTTGACAATTTATAATTTAAACATTTTTCTTACACTGTTGCATGTTCCCACACATCAAAAAAGACATTAGTGGTGCAAAAAATTATAAATTCTATTTCACTTAAATTTGCACTGATGGGATGTATTCTGAGTGCTTGATAAATCAGGCCCAATATGTGGATAATATATGCTCATTAGTTCTCCTAATAAGCATTTCAAAAGCCTGAGTTATGCGACAACAAAAACATTTTTAAAAAATGGCCAAAAAGTTTGACCTAAATATTACCTCCATTTAGGTATGGCAAATCCGAACTGAAAAGGCAATATTCAGTTAAAACGTTACAATGATCCAAAGCCTAAGCTCAGCACTAGCAGTGTGTTAACTTGTGGAGGCTTATTCACTACTAACACCAGGTATTGCCAGATGAGGGTCTGTATAGCGGTGCTTAGAGCAACTGCTAGTAGACGCTGTAAGCGGGTATTGGGTGCTGTAACATAGCATTGCAGTCACAGTAGTAACCTGGCCGGCATTGATGAATATGATGTGTGTTGGGCGCTCTAACAGTAGAGCGCTGCAGCGAGCTTCAGGTAGCGCCAGCTCAGTGCGTCCAGCACTCGGGACTCCACACCATATGTAACAAAAATCTACACACACACAGCGTCGGCGCTCTAGCATAGGTGTTTTTGAACACATATACACCAGTAACAAAGCGAAAACACATGGAATGACATTGTTTTTACTCTGGGACAATACAACTTTAGTGCCAGACCTGTTAATAAAATTCTGCATAAAAATATAAAAATTCCCAAAAATTTTAATTGCCAAACACGCAATTTATACACAACTAATAAAAGCCCATTGAAATGTATGGGAGAGCGCTACAGAGCGACATGTACTACATGGCTCTCCTGAGCCTAGAGCACCGGCGCTATACGCTGAGCTGCCTGTATTAATGCATGTGATGCTACATGGCTAATTTATATTCCTTCCCCCACTGGGCTGCAATTCTGTTCAGGACTCTAGGATACAAGCGCCGCCATCTTGCCACAGAAGCATCACAAACTGAGAAGAGGAGAGGGGGCAAAAGTGCAGAGGGGCAGGGTTATTGCTGTGCTTTGCTCAGACAGAGCAGAGCTGGGGTCAGGAAAAGGACAGTAATTCCAGAATGCAGAGTGGCACAGATAGAAGACACTTGCTGTTTGCAGGCAGCCTGAGACTCTATGTGCCGCAATCTTGGATGTTCAAAGGCTCAGAAAATGCAGTAGATGCAGATAGGATGATTTTTAATGTGGGCAATCTGTGTGTACGGGGTGTGGGAAACATAAGATAGGCTCTTATTCAGGGTGAAGGTTCGGTTTAATGGTGTTCAGATTTAGGATGTCAGATTGTCGAGTCAACTATGGGGTCAATATAATTAGATTATATTGCAACCAGCACAGAGCTAGGTGTGAGTACAGTTTAAATCCTCTTTAAAGTAAATCCATTAAGAATCCATCGTCAACCAGTGCTTGAATATTCAAAGATATTGTGATCCCACCACCACATATATGCTCTTACCAAAGATATGGCTTTAAAATGCGTTGAATAAATCAAGTATTGCAAATGTTGCCCACTCATAGGGTAATCGCCCACTTTTCACCCCCCTTAGAGGCAGTAGATATGCTCAAGGTTAAATGCATGTAAAGAAAAAAAAAGATTCCATAGTGCAACATGCTAAAACCAAGGGGGCTTTATTAATAATAGGCCAATTAAACACTCACAATAAAAACATAGAAACTGCGCATATAGGAAACAGGCCAGTAAAGCCAACTCACGCTGCTCGATCCCCAAAGCCTCAAAGGGGAGAGAATATCCAGAACCACCGGCTCTCCAACGCGTTTCGTCGCCCTCTGCGACTTCTGCTAGGTGACCTAGCAGAAGTCGCAGAGGGCGACGAAACGTGTTGAACTTAAACTGTACTCACACATAGCTCTGTGCTGGTTGCAATATATGTTTGTGGACTTATTGGTGGGATATAAGTTTTGCACGTCGAGCTGGTTAATTAATTTCTTCTGTATGTTCATAATTTGATGTTTTGATAAGTTAAGCGCGGTATTTTCTTGTTTTAAATATAATTAGATTAACAAACTTTATTTGTTTTCTTGTGCACTGAAGTAAATTTGCCTTTACTGGCTTTACAAACGTATATAATGTATACCTATATATAAAGTATAAACGTATATAATATATTTTGAATGGCTAATGTAAAGACTTTTAAAGACGAATGCAATTTCATTATTCTGATGGTTCTGTCCTTACTACAGCAATCTATTTTAATAACTACATGTTAATATATTGTGTAAATGGCTGCTGCTTTTTTGTAGTGATTTTTGGAGTGATTTGATTTAGTAGCAGAACCAGGCATATTATTAATCCCTCCCTTCCAACCTTCCAAAAAGATTCTTTATATTTTTTGCTGACCTAACTGTAAATTAATATCATTTTAATAACACTTTATGTGCACTTTGCTGGCTCGTAGAATGAAAGGTAACCAAAGTTTACTTTTGTGGGTTGTCTATGATAAATGCTGTGTGAAATAGAAACTGTACCTAACCTCTGAGCAAATAAGCCACAGATGGCATTTATCTGTTTACAATCCAGCTAAATATTGTGTGCCTTGTGCCACTTAACATTTCAGCTATCCCTAGTGTAATCAAGGAATGCAAGTTATTATTTATGTCACGTCCTGCTCCTTCATAGCTACCCACCCACCTCTGCTGGCATGACCTATCTGACACACACATTAATTTTAACTCTGTATTTCTATTGCATCAATTAATAAAACCTGCCTACTACTTTCCAACAAATGAACGTGTACTGATAAATGAGGCATCTATTCTAATTGCTTTGTAAATTAAGAGCTTGCAGCACTGACAATAGACAAAAGTAGAGTAGTTTTAATATTTAAAAACTCATTAAATTTGTGTATGTGCTCAGTAATTAAAGTCAAACTATCCATTTAAGAAGTCAGTTTAAACACTTTCCGAAAAAGACCACGCAAGTGAATGTTGGGCTATAAATTACACATGGCAACCTACGTTTTCTATAAATATCAAGGGCAGTTTCCACTAAATGAGCACCAGTAGTAGCAGTATAAGAAAGCCCCCTAAAACAATCTGTTCCTGAAACTAAACCAAAAATAGCAGTTTAACTGGAACATATTGATTGTTCCTAAACACGATGAACTGACAAAGCAGTGGACAAAGATAAATACATACTTACAATATATGTAGACATTTAGCAAGGGACATTACAATTCCCTTTTATGTTTCTGTGCCAGCAGTGCTAAGAAACTGTGGAAGTGGAAGATAGTGGAAGATACCACTTTTGATTAGTGATTAGGCCCATGGGGAACATAGTATCCTGAATGCTGCAGCCTTGGTGGCCTCTGGCCCTAAAGGCTACATCCTGCATAGCCTTTTGTGGCCCCCAGGCTCTTCTTCCCCTCCCCCTGCTTTGGGAAAGCAGTAATGGTGGGCCTGTTAACCACAGGTGATTTGTCAGCCTCTCAAGCCTTGCGAACTGGCATTGGGGGTCTCATGGGCCCCTCACCAGCTCACAAAGGGTTAAATGTAAAAAAAACACACCACACTCATCAGAAACAAATGTTGCAGAGCCTGCGGAACAGGGCACGGAGGCCAGCCTTGGTGAATTGCAGCCCTAAAGGCTATGAGTCCACACTCCTTCCGTGGCCCCATGTTTTTTTTGCAGATATGTCAGTGGCAGAAGAGGTGGGGGCCTCTTTCAGGTCCTCTCCAGAAGCTAGAAAAACCGCGGAGGGGTTGGATGCCCTCCAGGTGAAGGGAAGACCCGGCTGGATCAATGGGGTCAGGTGAGTTTTTAACTTTTTTTTATTGAGGTTTAAAGTCAACTACGCTAGTCTCACTTAGCTGGCATTTAACGATTGGAGAGGCAGCTATATGAGATTCATCTAGCTGACACTAAAAGGGTTAAATGTCCACTTACACTCCAGGACTAGGTTCACTAACCATTCAAGATATGCTGGTACAGACCAGTATACACAATCCCCTACCAATGTGGTGGGGATGAGATACTGTGCATTGCAGAACATTAGGGATCCTCTGGGGATGGAACACAATACATAGAAGCCTTAGGTGGGAATGAGTTGGTAGAACAAGATGTTACCACCTAAATGTGGCAGATAATCCTGTTGTCAATGAAACCCTGAGTTACGCCCCCTTCCTATGAGAATGAAGGTTTGCCCTATTGGGAGGATATATGATAATTATAGGGGTGTACATTGGGAAAGATATTTTGAAGTTCCAAAAACCTGTGTGGTTTTTGACATATAGTGTGATTCTGATGATTTATGTGACCTTTGTATGTAGCCATTAACATCTTGATTGGTTCCTCTTTAAACTTTACTGCTTTGTAACCCAAAGGCATTAGGTTGGGCTGATCATCAAGCATTGTTGGGAGAACTGTATCTAGATAATTGTTATTATTCCTCTTTTAGGGAACAAATGTTAATTAATAATTTCATATTTTAGCTTATTTTGATTACAGTGTTTATTTAAATATGTATTTCAATACCCTGCCAGCAATTAGGCTTCAGAGGTCCATTTCGGGGTAACAGTGACATAAAATAAGGAGTAGAACAAGAAAGATAAGGTTGCTACTCTACTAGGTAGAGATCATACATAATTGACCTAAAGGAGGATGCAGAAGCAACAATCAGAGCCGTCTGAGAGTTAGAATCAGTATGGTATAGTAAATGCTACCAGAATGTACTGGCACAGATACCATTAAATGCAGCAAAGGATTTGACTCTGGGAAAAAGGTGAGCTTCAAATGGACAAATGACACCTAAAATGTCATCATTATGCACGTTCTCTTGTTTATTCAGTAGAAAATGGGTGCTGACAAAGCCGAAGAGAAACATATACGTCCGTTTTAGGAGATAAATTATATTCTTTCACTGGAAAAGCAAGCAAAATACGGGAACATATACAGTAACATGGGTGAATGGGATTGAACCTAATTATTTTAAACATTTTATGGAATTTGTTTATTATTAAATTATTTAATAAATGTTATATCTTAATAACAATCAGTGGTAAGGTATGATACTGGGGCAATAACATTTTTTAGTGGGAAAAACACAATGGACATTCTAATACTTTTGGAATATAGGAAGGGTTTAGCCGAAAAATGTAATGTAATGAAAAATTTAATGAAAAGTGTATGCTCTACACCAAATTCAGTTAAGGCTTGAACTTGGTGGTCAGTAAGTCACTACCTTCCTATCAACACTCTGCTTCATATCTGAACTTTCAGTTAAAGACAAACTATTTAGTAATAAGCTTTTTCTTCATCTATAGAGTGGTATGTAATTGCGCTTGTAACGGTAGAAGGCCAGGTGCACAGGCACAGCGAGGCCAGGTGCACAGGCACATGAGATTTTCACAAAGCATATGACTCGGGGGGTCTTCTTCTATGCCAAATCTCCAAGTGGATGTATTGGGAAACAGCTTATAAAGAATTAAGGGCCTTCAATATAAACTAGTTAGATTCTTGACCCTAGCATCTTAGTATCTATTGCAAAAAGATGACTTTTGGTCTAGGAAGAAAAGAAGTTCAGGCCCACTTTAGGATGGGTTTTGGAAAACTCAAATCTCACTAGCCATTAGGTTTAAGGCATGCATTTTTAGTTTACCGTAGCTCACCTAGCTGCCCAAATAATTATAGAAAAAACAGACAGGAGAGAGACTGGGAAGAAAAACTGCAAGGTGTGCATAGCAGTTGTATCTTATATGAAAATCTCCTAAAGCGCTGTTTCAGTTTGGAGGAGTCTCCCTGGCAGGAAAGGGTGTCTACCAATGCATATGTGGTACTGCTATAACCAGGAGAAATAGGGGCATTTACACGCAATATGACACTATAAAAATAACAAACAAGACAGTTTATGTTAAAGCCCAGACACTGCTAAAAACATTTTTTTCTGTTCTTGGAAAATCCCTTAAAAATCACAGTTGAACATGTGTAGTGCAAAATAGTGAAAAATGGTCTGGCAACAGAGGGTGACAAACTTTCTAGATAGGCTGGCACTGAAAGGCCAGAGCAGTGATATAGGCAGTTCCACCGTATGTGATGTGTTGATAGATAAGGTTATCAACAAATCTGGGTATAAGATTTGTGCTCATGATGGGCAGCATGAGCAAAAGAAAGAAGACATAAAACAGTGAGAGAAAAGCTGTAATGCTTACTCAGAAAGCAGGCTGTGATAGCCATTTTCTTCCATATTTACAGTTCTAGTGGCTGAAAAATACACATATTTACTACAGATGTACAGTGCACAAAGCTGCTACCCATATCTTTACCATGGGCAATCTGCTAGAAGCTTAACTCCTGTATTCTATCACAAATGGTATGCTTAAACCTTTAGATCTCTATCTGTTACCTTTATTAGATTAATGGATCTTATTTTTGGATGAATACATTTTCCTCCTTTGATTATTGTTTGCAGATGGACTATTATACCATACAAGCAAATCTCACTTAACGGAATATGAAAGTCATTTTAGTAAGCAAATGAATTATTGTGCACACAAGCAAAATAAAACCTGTTTTACTATATATACTCACTATCTACTACAGTATATACTTACTATATTTCTCTTTTAAATTATTCCACTTATCTGTCTATTGCAGGGATAACAGATAATTTATTATTTTCTTTAGGGTTTCTTCTCGTCATATCAGCTATAGTTCAAGGCAGGTTTAACAGTATGAAAGGTTGCATTTCCTGAGGGGTGTTGCCCTCCTACGCAATGAAAATTACAGAGCATGGAAACAAGTGTCAGTGTACAAAAACACAAGACCCCAAAACACATGAATTTTTTTTTGACCATAAAAAAGAAATCTAACACACATTTGAAGTGCTGATGACAAATCAGATGTTGGACTGGACAGGGTTTTCTCATTTCTGTATTTTGAGAGTTTTTCTCACTCACTACACAATAAATTATCTTTTCTCCTATGTATTTGAAGGAAATCCTGTTGGAATGAAGCAGTTTTACACCACCACATTACCTGCTAATCCTAATCTTACAATTTTGCTGAGAATGTAAATGGTTTGCAATTGTTAATTTATTTTAATGCAGTGTTGTCCAACCCTTCTCCTCAAGGTCCACTCATAGGTCATGTTTTGTGAACAAAAAATGCTGTGAAACGGGGCTAGTAAGGGCTAGAGGGCAGAAAATCGAAGGTAACACCTGGGCGATTGCCCTGCACAAAATGGGCTAGGGAAAGTACACTGAATAATCACAGAAAGCCAGAAAATTATTTAAACACATAAATAAATAAAAAAAAACTACAAATTTTCATGTTTAATTTGCTCCTGCTGCAGGTAACTGCCTGGGGGGTTATTTCTTTATATTTTTTGGTAATTTCTTTGGCATTTTGGGTTGGATTCAATTTTTATCTAACAAAAAATAGCCTGAAGTTTTATTTTTTAATTAAATTTATTTTTTTTAATTGTTTTTTTTTCAGGTTTCAGGTTTTAACTAATTTACTAAATGCAATTTAAAAAGGCAATATGTGAACTGTCTGGGTTTTTTTTGTTAATTTCTTTGGCATTTTTGGTTAGATACAGAGGGTAATTTATTGCTAGCGCCACTGGGCACTAATTTTGCTGCTAAGGAGAGGTGCTGAGAGCGTTCGTGGTGAAACACTAGAGAAAAGGCAAAGGCACTATTGCAGGTTAGCGTTTCTTGCTAGTGATGCTGCGCTGCGTTTTTCTGTCTGTCTTTGTTAAAAGTAATGAACATGATACAGACTCCCTGTGTTAAATTCTGTCTCTGCCATTCAATGCTGACGCTTGCTTATAGCCATTTCACAGCAGTGTTCTCTACTGCTACAGCAACCAATACAGATCACACTAACTATATTCTTTTATATAACAAATTATCCTAGATCCCCCCAAAAACAACAATACCAAAAAGAAAGTGAATGGAAAAGAACAGTTTTAACAATCAATCTAACTATGAATCATTTAACCTGTCTATGGCTTCCCTAACTCTCTAGGGCAGTGGTCTCCAACCCTGTCCTCAAGACCCACCAACAGCTCATGTTTTGTGGATCAGATAGCCAGCTCTATAACTCTGCTGCTGCACTAATTACTCCACCTGTGCATCTGTGTGGATATCTGCAAAACCTGGCCTGTTGGTGTGCCTTGAGGACAGGGTTGGGGACCCCTGCTCTAGGGGATTTACACCTATTTTACCTTATCCAGATTTAGAAAGTTGCAAGTATGTCTATCAGCTGCATTATTCGAGCATCATTTTAGTTCTGTTTTAGTTGGTTACACATATCTTCTGGCTGTAGCTACTGCAGCGGTCCACAGCCACTCTGTTATCACTTACCTAAAAGAATGAATTTATCATTTGTGTCCTCCCGGACAAAGCCAGTCTGTGTGTCTTTTGCACGTCTTTTTGCTGGCATGTCTGGGACTTCTGTAAACAGTCGCAGTTTCCTCTGGCTCTTTCATTTGATGGAGTATGCAGAAATTGTGTAGCACACAGCAAACAAGAATTATCTTGGAAGAAATGGAGGGTCAAACATGAGCCAGAGTTTAATCTGGCTGATAACATCAAGCTGTTTGAGCTAACTCTGGCAAAATGGTATTTTTTGTATGTGCTACAGAGTCATGGCCTCAGCAATACTGAGTGTCTTAAAATCTGGGCTGTATAGCCGCATAAAAATTACAGGTGCAGCAAACAAACAAAATACACTTACCTCAATAATCTGGCCATTTGTCCGAGGCTCCGCAAGCTGGTGGGACTTCTTCCTAGGGGGCGAACCTGCCTCAGACCTGCTGGAAGTGCTACGGGTTTGCCTGTATTTTGATGGGGGCCATGTTATTACTGTAGAGGCAAACCGGAAGTGCACAAAGCGGAACCGAAAGCAGAACAGTCATATCAGAGCTTCTATGACAGCATGTTTACCAATGAAACAATGCTATTTGTCTGTATTTAGAAGAACGCCAGGTAGCGCAAGGTGTGAATGGTAGAAAGCAGAAGCAACATTTAACATAGAAAGAACACCTGGGGCGAGAAGTAGCACCATTTCTGAATGCCCGAAGAGTGGCACTTGGGCACTAAGGTGTACAGCGCCTGATTCAGGATTTAAAATCACTAAAAAACAGCCAGAAGACACTTGAACCCACTTGAAAATACATGGGCTGACATTGGAAACATGCAAAACCACTGACACTTGAAGGGCAGCCACAAATACACACATTTATAAAAAATAAAAAAAAAGGTAATTTTGTATAAAATACATCCCACGCAGGCCAAGGATACACTGTCAGTTGATCCTAGACAAAAAAATGAAAAACCGCTATGCAGAAGATGGACAGATAACATCACTAAAATATACAATGTAAGTGTATAGGAGAATGCCACAGAGCTTCTGATACTATGTGGCAATGCAGGACAAACCGCGCAAAGCTCTGATGACACCATGTGCTGCCTAATGCGATTAGAGGTGCAGAACATTTTGGCTGTCATAAAATACAATTCTGTGAAATACTCACCTGTAGAATTGGTATTATAAGTATACAATATGTCCTGCTCCAGATAGATTACTTACACTTGGGTTATCCTCCGCCAGATGGCGCTGCACTGCAGAGACATGTAAAACAGGCTCCTCCCGGCCCCTCAAATACCCGGGGACCTCCCACAAATCCCCAGCATTGAAAAGCAGTGAAAAAGAAGCCGGGAGAATTTAACAACCAAAAACGGGTAACTACAACAATGATAACAATCACCATACAGGGGATCCAGAATAAGGCAAAAAACCAGGGTGGGGTGGAGAAGGACATACTGTATACTTATAATACCAATTCTACAGGTGAGTATTTCACAGAATTGTATTATTCTTAGTATACAATACGTCCTGCTCCAGATAGATTACTTACACTTGGGACATCCAATAGCAGTGTCCATAAAGTAGGGTGGGATCCCCAATAAAAAAGGTAACAGCTGAGGCCTTAACATCAACCTTGTAAAACTTTGAAAAGGTATGAACAGAAGACCAAGTAGTGGCCTTGCAAACGTGTTCAACAGAAGCCTGGTGCTGGAAGGCCCAAGGGGCACCAATAGCACGAGTAGAAAGAGCAATAAGGTGAAGGGAGGATTCTTCCCCTTAGCAGAGTAGGCCTGAATCACAGCCTGACAAGTCCTAGGACCAGAAGGAAGCACAAAAAGAGCATCAGTGTTCCTGAAAGGTGCAGTAGCCACCAGATAGTACTTCAGACACCTAACCACATCCAAAGAGTGCAAAACTCTCTCCTTAACATTGCTAGGGTTAGGGCACAAAGAAGGAAGAACAATATCCTGATTCAAATGAAAGGCAGACACTACCTTTAGGCAGAAAATCAGGTTTGAAACGAAACAACACCTTGTCCTGGTGCCTCTCAAAGTAGGGGGGCTGAATGGACAGCACCGCCAACTCAGACACACGCCTGACAGAAGTGATAGCTACCAGAAACACAACCTTGAGCGTAAGAATGGCCAAGGCAGCATCCTTCACAGGTTCAAAGGGAGCACCCTGCAAGGCAGGCAAGACCAATTCCAAATCCCAAAACAGGGACCATAGGTTGTCGTGGGGAACGCACATGAGTAACCCCCTAAAAGCAGTCTTAATCAAGGAATGCTGAACAAAAGACTCCTGAAAGAAGACAGACAGGGTAGAAACCTGACCCTTCAAGGTACTGAGTTAGAGACCCGACTCCAACCCATGCAGTAAAAATTTCAGAACCCTGGGAACTGAGAACACCCAACAGGGAAGAGACCAAGACTCACACCAGTCAATGTAGGTACGCCACACCTTATAACAGATGGAAGAAGAAGAAGTCATCTTCCTAGCCTTCACCATGGACTCAACCATTGAGGCAGACAAACCCTTTCTCCATCAAGATGGAGGTGTCAGCAGCCAGACCGTCAAAGCCAGAGTTTGTAATTGGGATGGCGTAAGGGGCCCTAAGTGAGCAGAGCTGGCACTCCAGGCAGAAAGCACTGATCTACTGCCATCTGCACCACGTCTGCGAACCACACTCTTCTTGGCCACCTGGGGGCCACCAGAATCACTGGCACCCCTTCCAGAGTAATCTTGCGCAGAACCCTGCCTAGCAGGGGGAATGGAGAAAAGACATACAGAAACTGAATGTCCTGCCATGACAAGTGGCAACCTTGGTCACGGCCAGAGGATCCTGGGACAGGGAGACAAAGGCCGGGAGCTTGTGATTGTGATGGAAAGCAAAAAGATCCACATCCGGTTGGCCCCAACGGTGATACAGAGATTGGAACACCCTGTTGCAGAGGGACCCCCCCGGAATGTCTACCGCTGAAATGCAGGGAACACTGGCCTCCACCCAGATCAGGATCAGAGACACTTCCTGGAGAGCCCTCTTGCTCCGGGTCCCTCCCTGATGATTGATGTAGGAAACTGCCATCAGAGTGACCGTGCGCCCCTGAACAGGCAGGCCCTGAAGATGAGTAGTCAAGCGAGCCAGAACTAACCTGATTGCTCACAGCTTCAAGACATTGATAGGTGAATGGGCCTCCTAAGGGCCCCACCTCCCCTGGAACCGCAGGGACTTCCAGAAGAACCCCCCCAACCTGATAGACTGGCATCCGTGGTGACCGTCTCCCAGGAAAGGGCAAGAAACCCTGGATGCCCCAATGACCTGCTAGGGAAGTGGGAGTAATTTTACAAGGCCCAACTATCAATTACATCGGGCCGGGAGAAGCCAATGGATTCACCCGTCTGAAAGACACAATGAGAAGAAAAGGGTGTCAGAACCGAAAACACACTACCATGAGTATAAAGCCGCCCACGAGGGCACTTACGGGCCACGGTAAGTAAGAACGTCACACACACGCGCGACCAGACAACATGGCGCCGAGTACCTTGAAGGGCGGGCCAGAGTGAGCCGTGATGCGGGGCGCGCCAGGCCAGGCCCCGCTCCCCTGAAGAGAGCAAAGTCCAACCAACAAGCAGCCAATGAGGACGCAGAAGCGTCTGAGGTAACGCCGCCGCCCGGCGCGGAACATCCAAATGAAGGAAAAGGCGCGCGCGGCGACGGCATTTGCAAGTGTAAAAAGACAAGTCAGCGCGGCGGTTGACACCACATATACTAGTCCAAAACAGACATTACAAAAAGCCATATGCACATAATCACTATACACTGACATCCACCCCCCCCTTTCTTTCCCCCCGAAGGCTACAGGGAGAATGAGGGAGGATGGCGGTCCTTTGTACAGGGCCCACCGCTACTGGGGCATGGGACAATAATGTGGGAGGGGCATCCCATAAAGGCTCACCATCAGCCTATACCGCCTACCCTTTGGTGGGGGACTGCGGTGGAGCAGTGCTCCATAAGCACACATGGTGCCGCCTACCTTCACCCGACCAGCGCAGCCCAGGCTGGGAGGCACATCACACGAAGAACGGGTGGGAATAGTCCAACAGGGCCGCAGGCTAATAGCCCCGCTCACCTGTGACAGAGTGATAATTTCATGTCTTCGCAGTAAGCACTGCAGAGAAATCTGGGGATTTGTGGGAGGTCCCCGGGTATTTGAGGGGTCAGGAGGAGCCTGTTTTACATGTCTCTGCAGTGCAGCGCCATCTGGCGGAGGATAACCCAAGTGTAAGTAATCTATCTGGAGCAGGACGTACTGTATACTAAGAATATATGGCTTTCAGCGTGAGCACCGCTAAAACACTGCCGCTACGTGGCATTAGCGTTTCTTAAATAAACCCCACAATTTTTATGATCAATAGCCTGACATTTTACTAAATGTGGCTTTACAAAGCAAGCCATTAACTCTTTCAGTTGCAAGCACGTAGATTCTACGTGCTCGCTTCCACTCCTTTTAATTACCAAGCATGTAGAATCTACGTGCCTGACTTTCCCCCTGCTACAGTAAAAGTAAAGTAAAAAAAAAACACTCACCCGACCCCTCGTTTGATCCCGCCTGGTCTCCTCTTTATCCAGGGGGGCTTCGATCCCCCACCTAGGCCCCTCTGACTGCAGGGGAGTGCCCGGAGTAGCCCACCCCCCTGCTTCACCAACCGCCGGCATTACATGTAAAAACTAAAAATGACATTTACTCACCTCCCTGCCCGATCGTTCCCGCCGGGTCTCCTCTCCACCAGGGGGGCCTCCGATCCGATCACCCCTCTTCAGAGCCCGACAGGCTCTCTCCACCTCCTCTCCAACAGGCGCTGCCATCTTTACGAGTAGCCCCAGCCCTTTGGATTAATCTAAATGTTCTAGGAACTGTAATGGAACTGTAAATATATATATATATATATATATATATATATATATATATATATATGTTATTACAAATCACAATCTCCACTATATACAATAAAAAAAAAGTGGCAGTCCGATTTTGTCCTTGTCACGAGCAACTTCTCAACTCTCAGCTTTGTATTCATCAATCCCTCATGATCAGGCCTTGAAAGCAGTATATTATCATCTTAATTAAGTTACAGTAAAGATTTTTGTACATTCATTATTCTGTCAGTAGAATGCCTCCTTACACACAACTTCTTCCTCTATGGGGGGGGAATTTTTACCTCCAGAGGTGCGGGGCCTCAATGGGTGCTCCTTAATTGCCCTCCCTTGCCAATCTATATATGGGTTGCTGGAAGTAGTTACGCATCTTTGGTGCTGACTCCCCCTTACAGAGGACAAGGCCTTGTCTTGATTGCCTTGTCTGGAGGAGGAGAAGGAGACTGGATCCCGGGGGGGTTGGGTGGTTTCCCCACAGGACGGCTTGATGTGTTGGGGATGGCTGGGACCTATAATCCACATCATGATGGTGGACTTATTTCTAAGTCTTGTGGCATTCCCTGCGTGGAGGATGAGAGAACTTACAGAATGTTGCCATTACGGAAGGTACGTTTTGAGTGGTGTATTAGATTTCCATGATTAAGGACACGGATGGGTCAGAAACACATTGGCGGTTTTGAATTATGCATTTGTGTGTACACCCTGACTCCCTTGTATCCAAGAAAGGGATATATTAGTCTTTACAGCTATTTGCCTTTCTAAATATCTTTTTTGTTTTACTAAATTTGCACAGAATGCTGAAATGTATCCTTCAAGCATCCTCTAAACTGCCTTACTTTAGACTGCCAAATCTGTCTGTCAGTCATGGCTGTCACATCCATTTCCAGTTTCTGTGGAGTAAGGAGAAAACAGTGCCATCTTCTCTCTTCTCTCTGTGTACACTAAACAAAAGCAGCATTAGAATTTTAAATCTTTGTAAAATAAAGACCTTTAGCTGAGAGGACTATACATTTTTTGTAGATACTTGTTTAGAATTATGTTACATATGCTTAAAGTGGATCAAAACCTGAGATTTTCACTATGCTGGGTTTTGATCCCTCCCCCTGGGGCACCCATTTGGGATGCAGTATTGTGTGAAACCCTCCAGATTGCCTGGAGCTGTGCATGGCATTACCCGTATCCTTCGGTGAATGTGAAAGTTTGAGTATGGCTCATTGGCAAAGTAAGCATACTGGGCGACTGGGGGGAGGTCAGAATCAGGATATCACAGTGCAAGGTAATCAGGCAGCTCAGGAGTCTTATAGACTTAAAGGCGACCTTTGATCCATTTTAAATCTGACTTGAACGTACTTATTACTTGTTTGTATGTTTATGTAGCATCATCATCATCATCAATGTATCCTCATCAGACTAGACTGAAAGGGAAAACATCTCTGCTCCTTTTATAAGAATTGAATGTTCTCTTTCTGTTCTTCTTGTATCAGTCAACATGTGGTTACAGCTGGATTTTGAGACTGACCAACATAGGCCATGATCTATGGTTTCATGGTAAATTCATGAAATATTGTTCATATAGGGAAGTAGCACATAGATTTAGTTGATCTTTATTTGGTGAATGGTCTTTGTTGAGGGGGAGGGTTTTTAGGCTGGAGAGTTGGTTTAAATTGATTAAAGTGAATCAACAGTCAAAAATTACTTAAATCAGACCAACACAATAAACAGTGATCATGTTCATCCCTCCCCAGGGCAATTTAGATTGCTGCACATAAATGAGTTTACCTTTTCCAATTCCTGCTGTGGTAAATTTTAAAAACAAAATTGCGGTTCATGGATGTGCAGGCCACCTGCAAACAGGGAATTCTGCTGGGCTTCCTGTTACTGTGCATTGTCAGTTATGCCAGTTAAATCCAGGCAGCAGTATGGCTGAGTTGCTAGGAAAGTCCAAAATGGCCTCTAACTTTCCTTTCTTACTGTGCCAGGCCGTTGGTTGTGGTTGTTAGTTAAGGCATTTGAGCGGGAAGAGGGTTGTGTGAAATTAGATTTTTTAGTTCAGTAGGGTTTTCTATGATGAGTTTTTTTTTTTTTTTGGGGGGGGGGGGCTTTATTTGGCTTGAGGAGAGATTTACATAGTTAATACTGTTACATAGTTATATCCTGTATCAAGATACATAGTTATCATGTCCGAGCAAGAGCCTTGGTTTCTACTGCGGAAGTGGAAGCACATGGAGACTACTGCACAGTACCAAAGCTTGACCCTGCAGGATCAAAATCTAAGGTCCACCTTGGTCTTCTCTAGAGCTCTCTTCCCTGCAAAGAGAGATAGAATTGCTCCTTGGGTGGTCCCAGGTCACTCCCTAGAGAGACAAGGGTCTGTGCTGAGTGGTTGCAGGACCGTCGAAAGAGGCAGGCGAGGAAGAAGACCAAAGTTATACACAAGGAAATCAGGTAGATAAAGGGTTGATCCGAGAGGTCAAAGTTTAAAGGCGAGTCAGGTCATACATGTAGAAAGCAGGTAGACAAGGGGTTAATCCAAGAGATAGTCCAAAGGCAACCCCAGGTTGTACACATGGGAAGCAGGTAGACAAGGGGTTAATCTAAGAAAGCAGGATCAGCAGAGGCACAGTAGAGAACCAAGAATCTACTGGCTTTGGACGGCTGGCCAGGATTCCCCTATATAGGGTCAGGGTTACCCTGATTGGCCCTAATTAGCCAGCCAAGGGTGTTCAGGTGCGTGTAGGCATTAGTATAAATCGCTGATTGGCCAAGAGTCTATGCATACACTGTGGCACGACAGAAAGATGAGTTGTGTGGGCGATCTGGGGGATTTCATACAGTAGGGAATCCCAAATCAGAATGCCCCAGGGACAAGGACCTATCACCAGGATAGTCTCATCTATTTGGCCTAAGGAATGTACATAAAAGGGTCATTTATTTGTACTGATGATGGTGGATTATGGATTATGGAATATCTGTAATAATAGATCAAGGCAACTGGACATGTTGTGTTATTATTTTTTAGAACTAGCCATCAGATTGGCTTTTAGATTGACTTACACAAGAATCTGGCAGCAATAAATGATGACCCCACTCCACATCCTCTGTCTATCATAAATAGGGAATGTAAAATTGAATTGAGAAAGCCAATCAGAGGACTAGCAAAACATGTTCAAGAAAATAACGCAATGGGTCCATTTGCCTTGATTTATTCCTTCAGCTATACCATGACCTTGGTGAATAGATATGGATTAAGGTAGTCTGTATCTGAGTTCAGGAGTGATAGTTAGACAATTAGCCTAGTCAAGGATAAACAAAAAATGGCAGAATTGAGTTACCACATGGCTCCCTCTGACTATGACTGATAAACTTAGACCAGGTGGTCATGAAGACAAACTACTTCTGTATAAGACCCCTTACTCTACTGACTTTGAACTTGGCTTGGCTTTGTTTTGACTAGTGGCAATGGACATGGATTGTTATTTATTAACATTGAGACACGGTGGTTCTCCACATCCAATAAAGTTCCGAATACAGAAGGCATAGACATCTAGCTTTTGCGATAAAGATGGAATACTGCTTGTGGACTATCAAAGAGCTGCCATCATCACAACAAATGCTGTCTTTGGTTTGAGGTGCTAGATCTGGGTTCACATGTTTTCTAATTTAAAGAAACACATACATTTTACTGACCTAACTACATCGCTCGCAGCTGGTTTGCAACGAACCATATGATTTCTATCTGAATGGGTTGAAGAAGTTAAAACACTGTAGTCAGAAGTGCATTTACTGTATATCCAAGGGAATATTTAAAACACTGTGAACATTCAGAGTTCTGGTAAAAATTCTTAACAGCACTCCATCCTAGGAACCTAGTTAATTTTAGAAAGTGAGTCAGGATTTATACTAAACTATGTTTATGAATATTTATGCAAACAGAAGGTCTTTTAGTTCTTAAAGTAATAATCATTATCACTACAATCACCGCGATCGTTATTAAGATTGAGATCACCAGTATAGCAAGCCTATTACCAATAATATATACTGAAATGTAAGTGATTTTATTTTTTAAGGTGTTGAAAATACTAATTTTTCCAAAAGGAAAAATTTTGTAAAGTACTTGAAACCTTCAAATTCTGTAAAAAGTACTCAACACAAAGCACACAGGTGACATTTGGATAACATTGTTATATCTTGTAAATTAGCATGGCTAAGCCAGAGTAGATATTTTCATTGCTCTATAATAAAAACTAAATGCTTTTATAGTCCCATGATCCTTTGTAGTCATTATTTTAAAGCACAGCCTAAACCTGTAAAGTTTCCTTTTGAGCGCCTGCAAGTTGATTAGATCTATTTCAGCCTAGTCGTGGTAATAGGCTTCTCTCTGTGAAACTGCTTAGCCTCTGCTCCCCTGGCAGCTGGAGAAACTGGAATTAATCAGGTCTGCTGGGGACTTCTTCAGCAACTCCACAGGCCCGAGTCTCTGGAATCATTTACTACAGAATCTTCCCGTCAACTTATTGTCACTTGGGCTTTTGATTATACCTTCTTTTTTCAGTGAAATAGAAATGGCTGGCAGATTACTTTTATGTAAAATTTTACTGGTTACTTTTACATGGTGGTCATTAAATCTTTTGTGCACACAAATGAAAAGTTTAGACGGTGCTTTACATATGTGATAAATAGGTCTGCACAATTTTCAGGTTATATCTGATTACTCTGTGGCATTCATATCTTAAAGGAAATGTCAGTAGCCAGGATGCAATAATTTTTACCCACTATATTACTTTTCTTTTTTTCTTTTGATACATAATTCTTATTTTTTCTTTCTTTTTATTTCATTTGCTGGACATGGTGGGCAAAAAAAACTTGTGCCTATAAAAAAGGCTCCTTCAAATCTCTATCTTCTTGTGCAGAATTTGGCCCACAAACAAGTGCAACACAGCCCGTACAGTAGATTAATGAGGGAAGCACAGGTTAAGAGCATGTACTGTACCTTACATGATATGTTTTGCAGTGCAAAACATTGCAGACAGTCCCTGCTACTCATGATAGTCACCTCTGCCCTCGGTGCTATCTTCTGGTCTACCTCCCTGTCTATCACCAAGGGTTCCTTGATCCTGTCAGGGCAAACATCAAGTAAAAAGCAATTGAAATACGTTATAGTTAACACCCCCCCCCCCATTTTCCCAATAATCTCAAAGCCATTTTGCTAAAAACTTGATTTCAACAGTGTGGATGAGAACTAACACACAATCACCATAGTAGACTTTACAAGGGGTTTCACCAAGTACATTTCTATGCGTTCTAAAGGCACCGCAGTACTGCAGTGCAAGAGTTGGTACAGCTCCACCAGTGCTGATTTATGGTTTTCAAAATGGCAGTTGTGGATATGCCTCATTCTCATGGAAAACGTGACACACATCCTGGCCTCTATTTTGGACTTCAGCACTTTTTAGTCGCTTGCCAGTTCTGCCCAAGTGAAAAAGCTGCATCTCTCACGCTGCAACCCGCTCAGATAAGGGATAGACCTCTGCATTGCCTTTGTACTGCTCCCCATCGGCTGCCATTCACAGTGGAAACCACCTTGGTCCGCCACAGATTGGGTCCCAGTAATCTGTAGAGCTGCAATCTGCTTGACTAGCCGGCAGATGGTTTTCTGATGTGCAGCTACTGTTAGCTGGTATTGATTTTGCTGCTGCACTTACTTCTATAGCATCAACACTTGGTGCCCCACCAGTGTTTGCTGACACAGCACCATGGCTTGTTACTGATGCATCTGCAAAAGGACCATCTGCTTAAAGTAGCATTATTGTGAATTTCAGGTCAGAAGACAGATTTAAATGATACTTGTCGTGTATGTAGACGTTGGAATGACAAGCAAATCTGAGGGCAAAAAAGCACTTCCATGGTGCTGTTGATGATTATTTTAAAAGTAGAATAAACCATGTCATATACGGGGGCGAATCTCCCCCGCTCTGCGTTGTCAGGCAAGCACTGCAGCATAGCTAGAGGGCAGTGGGGACAAGGGCCGATGCTGCTGTTTGCTAATAAGAGAGATCTCTGCTGAGAGAGAGATTCATGGTTCTCGTTATTGGTTATTGTATTAAATCAAGCCCTGGCTTGAGCAAGCTAGATAACTCAGTTGGTAAAGTGATGGACTCTGAATCCCATAGTCTCGGACTCTAGGTCATTCTTTTTATCTGTTTTCTTTTTATTGCTCGTCAGATTTATTATTTTTACAGTTTTTCTGTCATGCTGCCCTTGCTGCTGTCTGCAGTATCTTTCGGTTTCCCTTTTTCTCTTTTCGCCATTTTCTGTTTTTCAAGTATTCTTTTCAGCTATGTGTGTTTTTAGCAGAACAAACCCCAATATTATTGGTTTTGTGATCCCAAATTTAGTTTCTTGCCTCAGGGACATCCTGACTTGGGATGCCCCGCTATGTGAAACTCCCCAGTTCTCCCACAAAAATGTACCTTCTGCCATTTGCTTGACTCTGTTTGCAGCTCAGAAATGAGGAGCCTGAGCAGCTACATCCCTGGCCGTCCAATCTATTTGTATGGCTATCCATTGGAATGCGCCTCAGCCCAGAGAAGCTGAGGTTGCAGCCGCAGCTATTTACTTCTCCATGGGAGCCAGGAAAATGGTGGGTTTTTTGACGACCCAAGTGGCACATCCCAATTTGGGATTCGGGGTCAGTTTAGTTTATTTTGTAGAGATTTTAAATATTTATTAAAGTGGACCAACTGTCAAAAATTAAATAAACCAGATCAACACAACAAACAGCGCTCTTTTGCCACGCCCCTTCCCCAGGGACATTTAGATTGCTGCAGATATAAAAATGAATTTACCCTTTTCTCCTGCTGCAAACAGGAAGTGCTGCTGTTAGATTGAGGCTAATGGTATAATAAGTAATAATAAATAGCTAGTTTTTAATAAGAGAACTAACAAAACACTTGATATTTAAAAGTTATCCTCAGCGTGGTAGAGAGGAGAATGGAAAATAAGAAGAAACTAAAAAAGGAGATTTATTAAGAGAGTAATAGGATAGGGATAGAGAAATGTTCATATCAAAGAAATGAGGGGGGAGGGGAAAAAGGAGAGTGTGGGATGAGGGGTGGGTGGGACCTCCAGTCAGTAATTTAAATAAACAGTCTCTTTATTTGTTTCAAAGTGGAGAACACAAAGAATCCAAGACAGATTGCTTAATTTTTTTCAAAACAAACGCTATTTTGAAGTTTTCCTTTATTCCTGAAATTTTTCACCAGTGGACTTGGCAACTGTGTAGCAGGCGGTGTGTTTATATCAGCAGAATGTGACACTTAGGACCTTATTTATGATGTGCGATATTTAGCATCTTTCTGGTAGCTATAGCGCCAGTTTTGGGTTGCCGGCTGTGGACTACAATGGCGCTAGAAGTCGCAGCGCTTGATGCTAACTAATTTGCTTTGATTGTTGCACTTGGTATTGGATGATCTGTGTCAGCACATGTTGGACCCAATTGAAGATTATCCCAGCACCAGTGAGCGCCACTATGTACTGTCCTCTTTTCGGCACTGGACAGTTCTGTGGGATCTTGACCTCCAGCTGCTTCAACTAGACGCTAGCTGGCAACCCCATCAACGCTGCCGCTTTTTTTGCTTCTTTTATTGCACGCTGAGTGCTGCTGAGGAAATGTAGTGCTGTGTGGCACTGACCCTTCATAAATCAGGCTCTTAATCACAATGCTGCAATACACAGGCAGCCACTGGGTGCAGAGTTATAGATCACTAGTCGAGTCCTATGATTGGTGGTCTACTACTAGGGGAATTAGGGGGACTGCCAGAAGTAACCTGACCATTTTTTCAGAGGGACACATTTGGGTTGATTAAATTGTGACAGCTTAGCAAATCGCTATGTTCATTTTTTTTATAGTGACAACATTGTATGATGCGCGACTAATGTTGTCGCTATCAAAAATGTACCTAGTGAATTGTTAAGCTGTCACAATTTAAGCACCTGAAATTAGTCCCTCCAAAAGCAGCAGCAGAGGGCAGATATGACGACATAAGCTGCTGAATCATGTTTTTTCATATTTTGCAAAGACAGTCCATTTAACTCCAAACATCATCGTTTACTTAAACTTTCTCCAATCTCCAGAGTAAGAGAAGTAGCTGCGTAAGATTTTCACAGCATGCTACCAAGCAGAGACAAAGAACTTACACTCCTGGAAGAGCATCTGGTCCCTGCTAAAGGGCATAGGGGCTGGTTATGCACCAGGGCTAGAGACCAGTCGCTGAGACCCTTGGCTCTTGGCTTACCAGCCCCTATGCTTAGTGCGCCAGGCTGGTTAGTGCCTTGAAAAATGGACCTCACAGCTTTTTAATATATATTTTTTATACAAAATGTTTACATTTTCACTTTTCAAGTTCAAACGAACTCGAACTTCCATGAGCTCGCTAATTCCTAAGGCATTGCAGAGTACTTGGGCCCCTCAATTGTTGGTCTTCTGTGTGTGGAGGGCTTTAGCACTAGCGTTTTCCACTTGCATGGAGTGAAATCACTAGTACCGCGCCATTCAGGTGCTGCTGTCAGGGCTTTTGTGTAGTGATCTGGTTGTTCTGCAGATCCCAAAAGGACATGTGAAAGTGTCCTTAGATTACTATGGGCAGCGTTTGACAGGCACGTCCGGGGCACTTGCCTCCAAAGAGCGAGCAGCCCACAGTCACGGTGGTGTGAAACCATCATAATGCTGGCATTTTATAAATGAACAATAATAATATTAAGTCTAAAATTCTTTGTTCAAAGTGCTGTTGCCCATGTAAATGTGGGTTAAAACTACACAGTCAGCCCTCTGTATTCGAAGGAGTTAGGTAAATGGCATAGATGCATATACTGTGGAATCGCAAATAAGCTCAAAGAAAACAGAGTGCAGGGAGGCACACAATGCAGGGCAGGGGGGTTTACAAGGAGAAAAAACCTTTACCCTTGCTGGGGATCCAGTACCTTTCCCTTAGCAGTTCGGGCCCTGGGCGCTACTGTCTTGAAGAGAATGCACGGTACAGCCCTGCCCACCTATTTACTTAAATTGGGGAACAGGAGCATGCACAGAGCAGGGAATGACACGCTGTGCACTATGTGTGAGGACGTCGCCTGTTCTGTTTACTACTGGTATGCATTTGTTAAATTGTCAATTCTGTATGCATTTTAAAGTATAGTGCATCAGTCAGAGGTATGGTTTTACTCAGTGATCTCCCAGCTATTACTTGCTATTCTGCTTTTTTTCTTAAATAATACTGCACAGATAACATGGTTTGTTAAAAAGGTATATCTTGTATATGTTGTCTTAAATACAATTCCTAAATAACCAAACAGTGTACATGATGAAAAGAAACATCCAAAATGTATATATATATATATATATATATATATATATCATATTTAATATATATATATATATATATATATATATATATATATATATATTTTTATATACAGAAATAATTTTAAGATGGTCCAGAAATTACAAGGCATAGCTTTTACGTGATCACTTTGAAAGGGAAAACTCAATTAATGTCAACGAAGCATGTTGTGGATATTTTATTTTACTGGGCAGGATTCAGGGCTAAATGTCATGTTACAATTGTGATAGGAAAAGAAAAATCTGCAGTAAATTAATAAACTTATGCTAACAACTGTTTTTTATTAAAACAAAAAGGAGGGGGGGGGCAAAGCAAACTTCCTGCTTTGCCTCAAGTGTGTCTAATGTCAGAAGAAAATGTGGTATACATCGAGATCAAGATAGTTTCATAGCCAGCTTTTGCAATTTATATATTCCTTAAAATCATTTATGCAACAAATGCCAAAAAACACATTAAAATATTTGAGCAGCAAAGACAACTTTGTATTTTGTTTTATCATCATTTCTAATGGTACATTATTATTATTATTATTATCACCTTTACACCAGTGCTGCTGCTGGCAGAATATGGGCCTGATTTGTGATCTGTGCTGTTCTGCAACACTTTAAAGGGCACAAAGCTCACCGAGGTAAGCTCGGGTAAGCATTGGTGTGCACAAATGTGCTGCACCACAAACTGCTGACTCTTTACATTGGACTAGACGCAGGCATACATTGTACACAGATTTTACATGTGTTGGACTACATTAAAGCAGCAGTTTTCAACCTTTCTATGCCAAGTACTCCCTAGCAACATGCAGTTGCAAAGAAGTACCACCGCTGGGGGGGGGGGGGAATCGAAGACTATTGTTACCAAAATAAAAATGTCAATGGCTTTGAAGCAAGAAAAAATAATGATTTACTGTTAAAATAATATACCAAACCTATCAGAGAGACTCTGTTGGTGCACCCTTGGACACACGTACCGCAGGTTGAGAAACAGTGCACTAGAGTACTGTCAGGGAAATCATCAGAGAAATCCCGATCGTAGAGAATGACCAGAAATTGAGGCTGCGAGACAAAGGCGGATATGTGGCAACCGTGTTTAATGGTGACAAACAGTGCATAACACCAATCAGACTGCTGTAAAGATTTACAGTGTACATATAACAAACACGTGCTGCAATAACTATACAGGAATAAAGGTGCTCACTAAGTGCTATGGCTACTGTGCAAAAAATGCAAGCAAACATACACAGGAGGAGTCATGAATATACATGAATAGAGATGCAATGAAAGTCCAAAGATGGACTGTGACAGGGGCGGAAAACACAATGACAGGAGTCCTGAGTTCAGAGTTCAGAGTTCTGGGATCTGGGTTCAGAGTTCTGGGATCTGGGATCAGGGTTCAAGACGACAATTCAATGCTGCTCTACTGCTAAATGGGTGGATCAGCTTATATAAAGCAGGAAGTCACACAGGTGCTGGCAGATTACCAACACCTCTGCAGGCATAAAGCAGGAGAAAGTTCCAGAAAGGGAACTTATGTTGCTAATTTTATTTGTGTATTCAAATAATAAAACCATTGCTGTGTATTCTACACATAAAGGAAAAACCCTTGCACAGTTCTCTTTACGTTAAAACATTCTGTGGAATACAGAAGAGGTTCAATATGTTTCAAATCCTCCTGTACCTGATCAGAAGGAGAGTCCTTGAGTGAGACCTTGTGGTTAATTTAGCACCAGGTGCAAAAAGTACACAGTAAAAAAGAGCACTTTAGGTAACACTGGATGCTGAATCGACCCCATGTAGAAAATCAAAATAAGTCACACATTACTACAAAAACAGTGCAATGCACTTCATCCACTTTGATTCAGTACCTGGAGCAAAATGTAACTTTTATCTTTCAAGTAAAAACTGGCATTTCCTTTAATTTTCTACCCAGGGATCAGTTCAACACTAGGTGTAAAAACAGCATTTCTATTTCAGTTATTGCCTGAAGGGCACCTTGACCACAAAGTGCACCTTTTTACACCTGGTGCTCAGTCAGTCTTGCTGGTATAGGTCACCAGATGAAATAATTTGTCCAGACTTTCATTTGTCTAGGTAATTTCCATGTCTCTTGGGAACCATACTCTATTGAATGTGCGTTCTAGGTGTACTGTGGTTCCCTCTTCCTTTTAGATGTGCATGGCATGCCGCCACTGAATGAATTATTTAGTAATGTCAATGGTGCTTATGATTGCAACAGTGAGGCTAATTTCTAAAGGTTAGACAAAGGTAAATGATAACTGCCTTTTATAGCAAATAAAAAGTCTTGCTATTTATTCCTACAATCTCATTGGGGAAATGCATCACAAAATGTGATTAGTTGTAATCGACAGTTGCTTCATTTTCTATTGCCTTTCACCACGCAGCCACAAAATCAATACGTAACACAAGCAGCTGACAATTCGAATAATTATTGAAGATCTATAGCAGAGTATGAAACCATAGGGTGATAATTTATTGATTGGTTGACTTCACTTGTTAAAATGTTATCTCAGAATAAAATGTAGATTAGATATTGTGTAGCCACAATGTAATTGTATTCCTTATTTTATCATCCTGTCTACACTATTAGACAAATTATTCCATCATAAGAGGGTTGGCACTGATTCCTCTCTGGTTTACCACTCCTTGTCGCACTATGCCTGCCAGCCATGGTATTCAAAATAGATTTTCTTTAGCAGAAAGAAGGCAAGATGCCCAACATATCTCAAGTGGGCTCACCTACAGTACACTCTCCATTAGCTATCTAATGAAACAAATAACTGAAAATTTTACACACTCTTTTATGTTGGTATCTGTGCCAAAATAGCACCCTTTCTTATTTTCACCTTCAGTCATGGAATAGGTACAAAGACTTTGCCTCTATGGTAACTTGGCATTGACCCACTTAGCAATAAGGTACACAGTTAACAAAATTAGGCCAACTAGAGAGACAGTAACTAATTGAGTTATGTTACAAAATCTGGAATTTTCTCAATGGACTATTTTTTTGTGTGGCAAGAATACTCAATCATTCTTTTAGGCAAAGTATAACAAACTGTAAAAACAAATTTATTCTGCATAGATTTCAATAGTGTTCTGAATCAATTATGGGATACATTTTTTTGTTAAGAAATGCACAGGTACAAAAAATGTTGAAGAGCAACAAATTGAGCCTTGCTTATATGAAACACCTTGCATTGTGACTTGTGAATAATTGAAACGCAGGACCTAGATGGTCCAAATCTGTTTTTGTGTTATTATAATTGACTTAAAAGGCTTTGTTTGCTTAGCAAAGTGTAACTTGGACAACTTAAATGCAACCTAAACGCACTGTAAAGTTTGTCCCCAAATGCAAATAGAAGTACAAGATATCTGTCACAATCACTTTTGTAGAATACTACTTGAACTAAACAAAGAGATGTAAGTGGTTATGAACAGTGCATTGTGCTTTTTTATTTTTAGGGGAAATAATGGTAAAAGCTGGGGGAGGGTGGTAGAAGCTGAAAAACAGGGCTTGTGTGAGATAAAATGGGTAAAATGGAATGGGATAAAAAGAAGAGTGGAGGAGAAAAGGGATACAAATAGAAGTGGAAAAAAGAAAGTAAGAAAGAGAAAAAAAGGGGGAGAAAATGTGGGAAAGGGAAAAAAGGGCAATTGGGGGAGCAGCTTAGAATAATCTGGAAAGTTTAAAATTCTAAACAGTAAAACTAGGTTGTTCTAAGTTTCAGCTGGAGAAAAGAGGCCCTCCAGTTGCACAATATTGTTGATATTTAAAGGGCTGCAGAGGGGAGGATTGTGGTTTCCAACAGGCTGGAATGCAGGCCCTGGCAGCATCCAGAAGGTGGACCAAAATAGAATCTCTTCCATGCATTTTCTTTGCATCTGTTCTATGGCCACTGGGTTATTATGCATGACTGAGGTGGTGCGTCTTAACTCCCGCAATACATTGTGAACAATGGATGTCTGGATTTGACTCTGGAAGTACTGTATGCTTTTAATTCTATGAAGTAAATGTTAAGTTTTATTTATTGACATAACTACTGTGCCAGGGCCCTGGTGCGAACATTAAGAGGGACCCTTTCAAGGCTCATACAGTAACATTTTTTCCTGTCTTTTTCTGACTTTTAACTGTTTAATTAAATGCAGCTAGGCTAGAAAACTAAAGGCTGAAACAGCAAAGACTAAAGGTGCTTCATTTCTCTAAATGATGCCAGGTGACCACAAATATAATAAATAAGGTGGAGGAGCCACAATGATGGTCCCCTCTGACCTCCTGAGCCCTGGTGCAGCCGCACCCCCACAAGTTATTATTCTTTGGTGGACCATATGGTAGCTGGCTTCCCACTTTGCATACAATGGGTCACCATGTGCAGAAGTCATCTGATCTGGTCTTTGGGGGGGTCTACATTGGTATCTTTTTGTAATAGCATGCTTACAAAGGTTTAGAGATGTTTGATATCTATAACTGATGTGAATCATTTGGGTTGATTCAAAGAAACATGTAACAGCTTGGATTTGGCTCACGATCATCCTATTTTTCACGTCCGCTCGTGCGTTCGTATGAACTTGCGAGTGATTCAATAAGCAAATACGTTTCTATCCTAAAAGATACGTCCGTTCGTATGATATCTCCCGAACTTGCCTCAGTCAGTTGCCAATCGTAAAAATCACGTTCATGTGCTCACCTGTTGCGGCGGCAGCCTGTTTTTTCGGCTGCTTCCATCGTCAACCACTTCCAATTACTTGCGTTTGCCTCTGGCTTTCATTGGTTTTTGGCCTCTTAGATTCGTGCGTTCGTATGTTTATAAGATCTTGCGCATGCGCACCCTCAACCAGAAACTTACCTAAACCTCTTAGCGCTTGCATCCAACTTCATTTCTCGGTCCCTCAAACTTACCTAAACCCCTTAGCGGCTGCATCCAACTTCATTTCTCGGTCCCTCAAACTTACCTAAACCCCTTAGCGGCTGCATCCAACTTCATTTCTCGGTCCCTCAAACTTACCTAAACCCCTTAGCGGCTGCATCCAACTTCATTTCTCGGTCCCTCAAACTTACCTAAACCCCTTAGCGGCTGCATCCAACTTCATTTCTCGGTCCCTCAAACTTACCTAAACCCCTTAGCGGCTGCATCCAACTTCATTTCTCGGTCCCTCAAACTTACCTAAACCCCTTAGCGGCTGCATCCAACTTCATTTCTCGGTCCCTCAAACTTACCTAAACCCCTTAGCGGCTGCATCCAACTTCATTTCTCGGTGCCTCAAACTTACCTAAACCCCTTAGCGGCTGCATCCAACTTCATTTCTCGGTCCCTCAAACTTACCTAAACCCCTTAGCGGCTGCATCCAACTTCATTTCTCGGTCCCTCAAACTTACCTAAACCCCTTAGCGGCTGCATCCAACTTCATTTCTCGGTCCCTCAAACTTACCTAAACCCCTTAGCGGCTGCATCCAACTTCATTTCTCGGTCCCTCAAACTTACCTAAACCCCTTAGCGGCTGCATCCAACTTCATTTCTCGGTGCCTCAAACTTACCTAAACCCCTTAGCGGCTGCATCCAACTTCATTTCTCGGTCCCTCAAACTTACCTAAACCCCTTAGCGGCTGCATCCAACTTCATTTCTCGGTCCCTCAAACTTACCTAAACCCCTTAGCGGCTGCATCCAACTTCATTTCTCGGTCCCTCAAACTTACCTAAACCCCTTAGCGGCTGCATCCAACTTCATTTCTCGGTGCCTCAAACTTACCTAAACCCCTTAGCGGCTGCATCCAACTTCATTTCTCGGTGCCTCAAACTTACCTAAACCCCTTAGCGACTGCATCCAACTACATTTCTCGGTCCCTCAAACTTACCTAAACCCCTTAGCGGCTGCATCCAACTTCATTTCTCGGTCCCTCAAACTTACCTAAACCCCTTAGCGGCTGCATCCAACTTCATTTCTCGGTCCCTCAAACTTACCTAAACCCCTTAGCGGCTGCATCCAACTTCATTTCTCGGTCCCTCAAACTTACCTAAACCCCTTAGCGGCTGCATCCAACTTCATTTCTCGGTCCCTCAAACTTACCTAAACCCCTTAGCGGCTGCATCCAACTTCATTTCTCGGTGCCTCAAACTTACCTAAACCCCTTAGCGGCTGCATCCAACTTCATTTCTCGGTCCCTCAAACTTACCTAAACCCCTTAGCGGCTGCATCCAACTTCATTTCTCGGTCCCTCAAACTTACCTAAACCCCTTAGCGGCTGCATCCAACTTCATTTCTCGGTCCCTCAAACTTACCTAAACCCCTTAGCGGCTGCATCCAACTTCATTTCTCGGTCCCTCAAACTTACCTAAACCCCTTAGCGGCTGCATCCAACTTCATTTCTCGGTCCCTCAAACTTACCTAAACCCCTTAGCGGCTGCATCCAACTTCATTTCTCGGTGCCTCAAACTTACCTAAACCCCTTAGCGGCTGCATCCAACTTCATTTCTCGGTCCCTCAAACTTACCTAAACCCCTTAGCGGCTGCATCCAACTTCATTTCTCGGTCCCTCAAACTTACCTAAACCCCTTAGCGGCTGCATCCAACTTCATTTCTCGGTCCCTCAAACTTACCTAAACCCCTTAGCGGCTGCATCCAACTTCATTTCTCGGTCCCTAAAACGTAAGAAAATCACATAATGTACATATGTCTATATGTTTCTAAGCGTGTTGTTTCTGGTTTGTGTAATTTTTTGGGTGTGTGCATATTAGAAAAGACACATTTAGGAAGGCTTAAAATCTAATTTATTTACATTATTAGCTTGGTTTTGTTGTAAATAATTTTTAAAACCTCTTTTATTTTTTGGGTTGTTTTGTTTAAAATTTTTTTTTTTTATTTTTGTCTCGGTAAAACACATATAAGTTTTTTTTTTTTTTCAACAGTAAAACACATAGAAATTTTTTTTTTTTTTCAACAGTAAAACACATTTTTTTTTTTTTTTTTAAACAAACATAATTTTTCTTTTTTTAAAAAATACATAAAAGCCTTTTTAAAATGTTAACATATTTAAAAACAAGTCAAACAAAGGAGCCAGGACCAAGGGCACTATTCATCATCCTCTTCTTCATCTGTTGGCCCCAACGTCGCCTGTATGGCCAGCAGCTCGGCCACCAACTCCTTCATTCTTTTTTTTTTGCTCGCCAAGGTTTGGGGGATCATCCCTGTAACCAATAGAGAAAGAAACATAAATAGGAGTCCCAGACCGGTTTGTATGCTGGAAATAGATTTAGGGTTAATCAAATACATGTAAATGCATGACATATGTCATTCTTCCAAGGGATACAGTTAATGCATTTCCCACAGGTAAGTGTTTAAACTACTTAAACCGGACCTTCCACATTATTTCATGAAAACCAATAACTATTCACAAATGATTCTGCACCACCTCAAAGTTAATTAGGGTTTTTTTGGGATTACAGCGCCGCCATCTGGACTCTGAAGCATAACACTTAATGAGGAGTGGAGAGTTGGATAAAGTACAGGGGAGTAGGTTACAGTGGTGCGTGGGGAATCCCGAGCATAGCTGGGTTGAGGGAAAGGTCATCACTCACACAATGCATGGCAGCACCTTCCTTTTTTCAATCTGTATCCCATGCTGCCTGTAAATATTGCGCATTCCATATTCCCCAATATTGGTTTGGTTCAGTCTAATAACATGCATTAGATGGGTGAAGGGTGTTTTTCCATGTTTCTAATCTGTAGGTACAGTGTGATGGCTAATTCTTTGGTTCTTAAGACAACTTAGGGTCCTCTTTAAGCTAACGAAGTGCCCACATGAAAGTGTGAAATACACATTGGCTACGCCTTTAGTTATGTGTGTGTTATTAGCTAACCAAACATTAATATGAATAATGGCATGGAGACTTACGGAGTTGGTGGCCGACAGATGGCTGGTTGGGGCCAACAGGCTGCCCTTGGTCCTGGCTCTGCTGTGAAGAAGTCCCTGGAGAAACATGTGACATTTGGTTAGTACTTGTAGAGAGTCACTATTCCCAACATATCTGGCTCCCAGTCTGGCTGACATCACTCACCTTCGCCAGGATCGACTTCCAGCATCTCTGCTGCCTCCTCCTCCACTATTTCACCCGCACCAGAAGCTTCTACAAATACATAATAAAGGATAACTTAGTTTTTGGCCTGCCATGTATATCTTTGTGCCTATACATGAAGAGTGACATACCAGAGCCTTCCCCATGCCTGGCCAGGTATGACTCCACGCCCACGCGGTGTTGCCCCTCCTCTGTGGTAAGGTCCAGGGGCTGGTCTGAGGAGGCCACAGAGGAGGGGTAGGTCCGTCGCCCGGGAGATCCACCACCTTCACTCACAGATGCAGACTCATGCAGCACTGGTCGGCCTGTACGCCTCCGGGTGCGGCGAATTCTGAAATCCATTTCCAACACTACCAAAGAAAAGTCATTATAAATAAAGGCATAACTTATACATTTGGAACATATACCATGCAATTGCTTTGTACTTACTTGGGAAATGGATTCCAAAAAACCTCCGCACCCGGGGCATGTGCAGACGTTTCAGGTCCGACCAATGCTGCATTATCTGGGTGTGAGTGAAGGTGGTGCTCGTCACACGGTGTATCTCCGCGATGATCTCCCGGGCGATGTCCCTTTTCTCGCACACATTGGGCGCGAAGTCATACCGGCGCTGAAGCATGATCTGAAAAACATAATGGACACAGAGATTTTACTTTTACACACACACACATATGTGTTGCATCACAAGTTGAGAATTTCAGGTCATTAACACACACATTTCGAGTGGCAGCCATTTTTGGGGAGTGCCTTAAAGAGGACGTTGACTGTGAATGACAGTCTGGTCTTATGTTATATGTATCACACACCATGTACATACAGATAATAGCCAACATCAAGAATCAGCCCACCTGCATCTATGGCATGTTAGGATGGTTTAAACATCCAAGATGTAGGCTAATGCTTCGGCTTTTGGACCACGTGTGTGGCTTCCCGTTGTGTTTTGATGGCTTAGGAAAACAGTGTTCCTCAAACATCCGCCTCAAGGTCCGAGACAGCCCAGGTTTGCCAGCTAGCCCCGCTACTCCACAGGTTAATTAACTGTTGCTAAGCCGGAGCAATTGGCCGAATTAGGACATCAGCATAGACAGGTGAAAACGTGGCCAGGCTCGGCCCTTGAGGATGAAGTGTGAGGAGCCAGTGATTAAACATTAAGAGACCCCAAACTAGTTCCAAACGCATCATTTACATTTAGGCCATCATTGACTATTAGATTAAAATGCACAGGCAGCCACTTACCAGCATGAGGATCTCTTCCTGTTGACGGGTGAAGATAGTGGGCGCCATCTTTATGCTTCTTCAAGGCAGCAGATAAGTGAAACCCCAGCGGTTTCCTGGTTCCGCTCGAACGTACGTTCGTACGAGCGCGTAGTCGTGCGCATAGGCGTCACACGCTGGGCTCATTATTTAAAGGTCCCTGCACCCAAAGCTCATTCTCTTTGAGCATTTGTGTAAGATGGCACCTAAAAAGCCTATGAGCAAGCGACCCCAGCAAAGCAAGACCGCGGAGGGCCCAACAACAAGGTCCCAGCAAGGTAGGAGAAAGCTGAGAGGCAAGACTACCACCTCGGCCCCACCAAGGGACCCTGGACCCTCAGGAACCCAAAAAAGGGGCCCCAAGCCCCGTGCCCCTGCAGCCAAAAAGCAGCCAACTGCAGCACCCACCACCTCTGCCCCCAGAAGAGGCCGCACAAGGGAGCCCACACCGGCCATGGCTTCAAGTAGGGCAGTTCGGCAACCCAGGCCCCGCAGCAGGGCCCGAACCCCATCCAGGGCCAGAAGCCCATCCAGGGCCCGAAGCCCAGCCAGAGGCCGCCGAACCCCATCCAGGGCCCGAAGCCCAGCCAGAGGCCGCCGAACCCCATCCAGGGCCCGAAGCCCAGCCAGAGGCCACCGGACCCCATCCAGGGCCCGAAGCCCAGCCAGAGGCCACCGAACCCCATCCAGGGCCAGAAGCCCAGCCAGAGGCCGCCGAACCCCATCCAGGGCCCGAAGCCCAGCCAGAGGCCACCGAACCCCATCCAGGGCCAGAAGCCCAGCCAGAGGCCGCCGAACCCCATCCAGGGCCCGAAGCCCAGCCAGAGGCCACCGAACCCCATCCAGGGCCAGAAGCCCAGCCAGAGGCCGCCGAACCCCATCCAGGGCCCGAAGCCCAGCCAGAGGCCGCCGAACCCCATCCAGGGCCCGAAGCCCAGCCAGAGGCCGCCGAACCCCATCCAGGGCCAGAAGCCCAGCCAGAGGCCGCCGAACCCCATCCAGGGCCAGAAGCCCCTACAGGGCCCGCCGAACCCCATCCAGGGCCAGAAGCCCCTACAGGGCCCGAAGAACCCCATCCAGGGCCAGAAGCCCCTACAGGGCCCGAAGAACCCCATCCAGGGCCAGAAGCCCCTACAGGGCCCGAAGAACCCCATCCAGGGCCAGAAGCCCCTACAGGGCCCGAAGAACCCCATCCAGGGCCAGAAGCCCCCGACCTGGCACCAGCCGGGAACAGAGCCCCCGACCTGGCACCAGCCGGGAACATAGCCCCCCAAGAGGGCCCAGAATTGCAACCATGACCACATCTACACCTGGAAGTTCGGTGGCCAGCCACGCAAGAACACCCAGTCCCTTGGCCAGTCCAGTCCAGTCATTGGGAAGCCACCAATCCGGCCATTCCCCTACCCAGCCCCAGGCCATAATGTCACCACATGTGTCTGCACACATGGAGGAGCAGCCAAGCCAACCATCTGGCCGCACATTGCGCCGCGGCCAGTTGAGTGGGAGATTCTCCCATGACCAAAATATGGCATTGGCTAGTGGCCTTACATTATACTATGACGAGCTCTATGGGAGCAAATCCAAACACACCACAAAGCAGCGCAAGATGGAATTGTTTGAAACCATCCTCCGACAAGTAAATGCAGCGGGGGAAGAGAGGAAAGATGTGTCCCAAATTCAGAAGAAAATCTCTGATCTGAAGTATGCTGTACGGCAAAAAGAAATTAAAAGGCATAATTACAGGTAAATAAATGTTTTCGCTAAATATAATGTTTTGGATGTACTGTATGCACCTTTTCTGAGTACCAAACGATTTTCTCTTTTCAGCATGAAAACTGGAGGTGGCTTTCCATCTAAATTGGAGTTTACCCCTGCTGAGGAGATTGTGCTTGGACTTCTCCATCCGGTCGCGGTCGGTGGACATGCTGGTCTAAGGGACACAGACTCACCGACCCGTACCCACGGTGAGTACTCTTAAATCTGCATGTTTGCCTGTTTGCTAAATAATCTACAGTTCACTAGTAACAAGATAACGGGATGCCCCTATGGTTTGCCTTGCTTGGCCTCGCACTACTGTGCCTGTTTGTGTCCTCTTTTGGTCCCTGGGAATCACACATTTAGGCCCACAGCCATTATGGCAAAGATCAAATGTCCAATTGGATTGTTAAAGTCATGAAGTTTCTCAAGAAAAGTGATATATTTGGAATCAATCACAAAACACACATCATTATGGATGGGTTGCCTTTTGGTTGTGTGAGTTGTGTTTGAGTTAACAATGTCATTAGCCACCCCCAAACATATCTGACCTAGAGCAGCGAGACTCAACTGGCGGCCCGGGGTCCCAATGCGGACCTTGGCACCAGATTCCAGGACCCCTGCCCAGACAGCCCTGCACTCAGTTACTTCTGTGTTGACGTGCTCAGAGCTGCCCCCTTGATCGGCGATGTAGTGGTTGTTCTCCTGCCCAATGTGATGGCTCCCTGAAACATAGCATTGCAATATGAAGTACTGCACAGGAAGTGGCATTGCAAGGTACACAGTAACTTGGTAAAACTTTCTCTTGGCACAATCGTGTCCCGCTGCCCCTGCTCTGGCCCATCTGCCACAGTCCCCCCATGCCCCCCCCCCCCACATAAGCCCCATACATTTGTAACAGATTTGCTCCATCCATCCCATCACCATCAATACGTTAACTCCCCCCTTTAGCCATCCAATCCCTGTCCCCTCAGCTCTGCCCCATCCAGCCCAGCAAGGGCAAGCAGCCTTTATTAGTTGGCACTTTGAAATCTCCTGCCCCTCCACCAGTGTGTTTATTTCTAACTAGACACCCCCTGCGTCAGCACCATGGCCAGACATTCACCTCTCACCACATACCTTGAAATGGGCCTTTCCAACAATTGTTTGAGTACCCCGGACCTAGCGAATGGTAGGCTAAATCCCAAAATGTGCGTTGAAAGTTGTATGCTGACTGGGTACACTTCCTGACTTCGAACTGAGGTCAGTTAGCAGTTTTTGCGAGCCATTGCACCTATCTAAACTTGCGTGTCTTTGAACAAATGTCCCCATTGCTCTAGAGTTGAATAATATTACAAATAGAGCTATATTTGATTACCTATCCCAAAAATGGTTATGTGTGTGTTTACGTGGTTTGTTTTTCTCTTCTTCAGCCCAGCATGATCCCTCAGCAAGGGTAAACTCACCCCCCAGTTTGGTTATGCCTACCAGGTCCGTACAGCATAGGAGCCCAGATCAGAGATTTCCGGTAAGTTAATTTAGTACCATAAATACTACCAAGTGCTTAAGAATGTGTTAAACTGTTGGAATCCCAAATTTGGACGCCAACTTACACTTTTTTTTTTTATATGTCCCTACAGACCCGCACACTCATGGAAGAGATCCAGGACATGGAGGAAGATGATGATGTCTCCATGCAGGGCACGTCGGATGACCTCCCCCTGGGTCCCAATTTGGAACTGCTCCATAATGTTTCTCTGGCCAATCCTCAGCAGCAGAGTGAACCACAATTTCCCAGGGGAGGCAGAGTGCCCTGCTTCAATTATGGACCCAACAAAGGGACTCTTATGACGCCCAGCTCGTTACAGAGCGTGAGCAAAGGCATGCCGACATGGTCAACATCCATACCAGTCTACAGGGCATCCTCGCGGAGTTGCGTACCCTCAACAGCAACGTGGACAATGCAAGTAATGGCATCCAGTCAGCCATGGCTGAGATGACCAATATGCAGAGAAACATTGTGGAGCAGTTTCAAATTCACAATGCTGCCATGGCCCAGGCTAGGTCCCATTCACATGGACCTCCACCTGGACCTCCACCTGGGTATTGTGGGCAGCCACCCTATTAAGCCATGGGTGTGTGGGACATCTTTTCTCTTAACCCCCACTGTATTTACTTGTCCTTTGAGGTTTCAAACAATCCATTTTGTGTTGCTCATGCAGGTTGTGTTTTGTATTTGCTCCCATATAGCTCCTTAGAGTAATGCTTAAGGCCACTAGCCAATGCCATAGGTCTATGTGGAGGGCATGTGGCCACTTATGGCTTTAAATATGTATTTGGTTGGTGCTCCTCCTGTTTGCAGACATGTTTGTGTGACATTATGGCCATGCCCAAATATCCCTGGGCACAGGCAATATTAATGACTGGACTAGGCTGGCCTTTGGACTGGGTGTCCTTGTTTGGTTGTGCCACTCACTTCCAGGTGTAGATGTGCTCGATGTTTTTTTGGTAATGTTATCCATTTGTAACCACAGATGTATGTGGAATGTTTTCTGTTAAGCACTATAATTTTTCCTTTTCTAAGTAAAAAAAAAAAAACACTTACAATACTTGTGGCGTTTTTAGTGGGAACACATTTTAAACAGCTTGGGCTAAACCAGATAATTTTTGTTGGAAGAGGTGTAACAATGCAAATCTAAAGCTAAGGAAACTACATGAAATACATTAGGCAACAATTAAGGTCTAAATGTTTTACTTTGAGGTAATGCCACATTACGGCAAAACAACATATGTAACAAAAAGGATAACACAGACACACAGAATGTTGAGACAGGGAAAAAAGTTAAGTAAAATGCTGCAAGATCAGGTTGGCTCTAACAGATTGGCCAGACTCACTGGGGGGCCCCACAAAATTCTCGACTTCATCCTCGACGGCTGAAGAGGGCAGGCTGTCCACATAACGTGGGACACGTTCCAGGATGGCAAAATTGTGCAAAACAGCACATGCCATGATAATGTCGATCACTTTCTTGGGATCATATTGCAGGGCGCCCCCAGTATGGTCAAGGCAACGAAAACGTGTCTTCAGCAGCCCAAAGGCCCTCTCCACAACAGCCCGGGTCTTGCGATGCGCACGGTTGTACGCTTCCTGAGAGGCATCCTGGGGCCGCAGCACAGGCGTCATGAGCCAGGGTAGAAGTGGGTACCCGGAATCACCTTAAACAGAGAATTAAATGTAATCAAAATTAAAAAGGCAACACAACAAACACAAAAAATTTAACATATATCATAATGATGTAAGGTAAAGTGGCCAAAAAAAAAAACAGGGCACATTAGCCAAAAAAAACTTTCCACTAATGTATTACCTAATTAAAAATGGCACTTCAATATACCAATTAATTAACAAACATCTGCACGCCCAAGGGTATTTGGATTTTACATATATTTTTAGTTTTCAGACATGTTACAATTAGGATGCTGCTGAGGGCCTATCCACATTTATCTGGAAACTACAATGTATGCAGTTTAAGTCCACTTTGACATTTAAAGACCAATAGTACAAAAGGAGCCAAAGCTCAAAGATCCTTGGGTATAAACTCCAAACCAATATATTTAGGGACAAGGAACTTACAGACATCCTAACTAAAGGGAAAACATTCTGAAGGACAAAGCGAGGCAAGCATTTTTTTGGGAAGTTCATAATATATGACCAAAGAAAAAGGCAGTTTGACGCTTATGTAAAGAATTCCAAAACAAACATATCAACAAATACAAGATTAATGCCACATTTAATAACACACAAATAGGACACACTTACCAAGCAGCCATGCCCCCGAAAATTCACCTGCCTCAAATCTCCGAAACAACCCAGATCGCCTGAGGATATAGGAGTCGTGGGACGATCCTGGGTAGCCGGCAAGGACACTCATAAACCGCATGTCCGGACCAACCACGGCCTGGACATTAAGGGAGTGTCCCATTTTATGATTCCTTAAGGCAAAAACATACAAAAAGGGTAATTGATATTTGACCCAAAATAAAAAATTAACCACAAAACATGTCTGCACTCTATTGGGAAATACTAATGAAAAGCCTAGATAAAGCAGCTACACAAATGAGGGATAAACAAATATGCTGCCGCAAAGGAAAACAGGTTACATGACACGTTGGCCAACATAATAACCAATCTCAATACCTATATATATACTCGTCGGCTGCCCTAGGTACGAGTGCCACATGTGTGCAGTCAATAGCACCAATAACGTTGGGCATGTCGGCCACATTATAAAACCCAAGCTTAATGGCGTTTCTGGCTGCCATATCATCAGGAAAATAAATATATTTTTGAGTTATGGCAGCCATGCCTTCCAAAAATTTAGACAGTGCGCGGCTCAGCGTAGGCTGTGACATCCCCACGGAGAGGGCACCCAGCCTCTGGAACGAGCCGTTCGCCAAAAATTGCAGGCAGCCAAGCATCTTGGTCATACCTGAAATTGCATGCCCCTTCCTTGTGGTGCGGGCTAACCATGGCCGCAGCTCACTATATAATTTATGGAGGGAAGCGCGATTAAGCCTGGTCAGCTCGAACAGCTCAACATCATTCATGCTATCGATGTTCATGCGACGACGCAGGGGCAATCTGCTCTCAGACATCTCGATCAACTCAATGCCAAAAAGCATAAGCCCTTGATGTGCCACAAACTCGCACCGCTCCATCCTACTCCCGAGGCCAAATAGCTGCCGGCAAACATTTCGTAAAGCAGCTCTTTAATGGGCTTCCAAACAATTAGCAATCACCTCTCTGAATTGGTCGCAAGCCCATGTGAAGGACGTAAAAAATAGGATCGGACGCAAATAATACGATTTGGACGGGAAAAACACACGAACTAACGCAAATTATACGATTCTCGTACGAAATGCGTATGTTCATATACGTCTATGCGCGAACGATCGTGCGAATACGAAATGGGCAAAAAAACAAGAAAAAATGACAAACACCCACCCAAACTTACGATTCTCGATACGAAATCAATTAACTTTGGCTCTTTGAATCGAGGGGATTGTGTCTGCTGTCTTTACACATCTCCAGCAGAAAGCAATGAGTTCAAAAAGAGTTTATGAGGATGTGCCAGAGCCATGCACCATCATGCTTTATGAGCAAAGTATAAGAAAAGCAAAGAATATACAATTGCAGGAAGCATCAGTCGCCTAATTGGGTGAGTTTTTTACCCTTTTAAATTTCGAGTTGACGGCCCCTCTGAGGTGCCCTTTTTGCCATAAAGACTGGGTCAGTAAAAACTCACAGGAAATCAGGATATCCTAGTACTGGGGTGGAGTGTGCCGCTAGGATCACAATCAGGGCATCAAGAAACCAAGGTAGTAGAGAAAAATGAAGTTTTCCCAAACTTCCCCAAATTGTTATAGCAGGACCCATTGTTTCAGGCTAGAGTGTCTAAGCCAGTTGACCACTCTTGATAGGTTTGTTACAGCTTAAAAGAGCTGTATTACGAAATGTTGTAATATTAAAAATCCATATAAACACATCGGCTAATGAGAGGGGGAGACACTTATACACCCGAACTCAATAAAACTCCCACCAAGCTTGCAGTCCTCTTTTCCTGGTATGAATAAAATCCAGAGATTTGGGGTTAAGTCTATCAGGAAGGACCCAACTCTTCCTTCCATTAGAAGAAAGAAACAAGCCTTGCTGGATATTTTTTGATGCCGGTTGTATATATGATGCTTCCCCCGGAATACTTGAATTGTTTCACACTGTCCGGGACGCGGACTCCGGAAGTGACACGCCGGGCGGTTGCCGGAAGTGCGCCGCTCGTCGTCTTCACACACTGGCCGGCCAGGGGGGAAAGCTGTGAAAGCTGATGAAACGGCCGTGTGCCGTGAAACGTCGGTAATGGTTTATTGAGCGATCATTTGTATCATATGTGTTCTGTTTATACAATGCTACTGCCACTTCATGTTTGCATTTATTCTATGTTGCTTATCATAACGCTGACTGGGTGTCATGATTGGACCCGCCTTTAAGCAAAATTATTGTATTACCGTGTGTCTGTTTATGATGACAACAGTATACACTGATGCAGATACATATTGAAATGTATTATGGTTGAATGTATATATATATACACTGATGCTTTGACCTTAATTATTGAGATGCATTAGATACTTAACCCTGTATGTGACTTCACTGGGGATCCCTGTATTGGTACCGGATTAGTATATACTGAGGTAACTTTTTTACCTACCATATAGTCTTTTTGTTTACTGCTATCGCTAAGGATAATTTATATTTATACATTACAGTATTCTGGTACATACAGCCCCCCCAGGACAACATATATGGCTCTGTTGGAATAGTGTATCCTTTTCTTAAAAAATATATACATTTTGAGCATTTCTTTTTTTCTATATGTGATTGAGTTGGTTGTCATCATTGTTATTGTATATAGTAGTGTAAATTTCTGCTAGTATTCTTCTTTTATGAATTAAAAATCTGTTTTTTGCATATGAATATATTGGGTGTGCTTTGCTTCCTTATACTTGGAATTGGTCTATGAATGTACATAGGGACCATAGGGGAATTGGTCCCAAAGGAAGTAGCACCCCATTAGAGCAGCTAATTCTATTTTTAGATTTTTTGCATATTTTTTGGAGTGCCGACCCATCTGGTAGGTTGTATATATGACCCCTTCTTCTACCATCCAGCTAATTTCTATGAATATTTATCATTGGCTAATTCTTTTGCAATAGTGCTGCTTTAATGCATCTTAACATCTGGCAGGCAGTTTTGTATTTCAAAGGGCATAGCAAGGATCTGGAAAAAGCTAGCTTACTGCTTCACTAGAATTTGTGAAACAAATAGTTCAAATGCCATAGGAAGGCCAGTGACACTCCAATAGTTTAGGGTTAGAAACAGAAACATAGAAGGTTGATGGCAGAAGGAGACCATACAGTCCATCTAGTCTGCCCTTACGTGTATACTGTATGTACTCTTTCTAGATGTGTGCTTATCTCAGGCATGTTTAAATTCACTTATTGTAGATTTTAGCAACTACCTCTGCTGGAAGCTTGTTCCAAGCATCTACTACTCTTTCTGTAAAATAATATTTTCTAACATTGCTACTGATCTTCCCCCCGACTAGCTTCAGGTTGTGGCCCCTTGTTCTATTATTAAGTTTCGTCTTAAAAACATTTCCCTCCTGAACCTTATTCAATCCTTTCACATATTTAAAGGTCCAAATCATGTCCCCCTCTCCCTTCTTTCCTCTAGACCAAGGGAGTCAAACTCATTTTTACCAAGGGCCACATCAGCATTCTGGTTGCCTTCAAATGGCTTATCAAGAGACCTGGTTGCACAGAAACACAGAAAAGGGCCACAACTCTTTTTCTATAGCACAGAACCAAAGATATTTTATACTAGTAGTGCTGCTAAAAGGCTTGGAGTTTGACACATGTGCTCTAGACAAATTAAGTTCTTTAATTGTCTCCTGATAACTTTTAAGTTTAAGTCCTTCTACCATTTTTGTTGCCGGCCTTTGGAACCATTATTTTTGAATACTGTCTTTTGCAGATAAGGTCTCCATAACTGCACACAGTGTTCTAGATGTGGCCTCACCAGGGCTCTATACTGCCTCTTCCTATTGGTGATGCTTCGAGCTATGCAGCCGAACATCTCCATCTCCATTAATAGAATTTTTTTCCCTGTTTCTAATTTTTGAGGCTGCACTGTTTTTCTTCTTTCTGTCACCAGTATATCGGAAAAAGATTTTATCTCCCTGTATTCACAGATTTGGCCATTTCTTTCTCCTTTTGCCCTTTATAAGCATTTATAATCAGTTTTGCCCCCCACTAATTAATTTTATATTCCCGTCTGTCAGCTAAATTTCCACTCTCTTTCTACTTTTTATAGGCAGATTTCTTTACTTTTACTATTGTGCTGACTTCCCTAGTAAACCAGCTGTTTAATCTTCCTTTTAATCTTGCTAGTCTGTTTCACGTATTGCTTAGTTGCCTGTAAGATGGCCATTTTTAATAGTAACCACTAGGCACTCACTTCTGCTACTCTTTTGTACTCAACTAAGCAATTTACTTAATTTAATGAAAAGCCCAAATTCTTAAAAAACGGTTCCCCAGCATCTAAAATTAATATATTTTATGTTTTTAGTCACTAACTTCTTATTCTTTCCCCCACTGGGCTGCAACTCTGTTCAGGAATTTAGGATACGGGCGCCGCCATCTTGACTCAGAAGCATCACACTTACTGAGGAGAGGAGAGTGGGATAAGGTACAGGGGGGCGGGTTATAGCTGTGCTTTGCTCAGACAGAGCAGAGCTGGGGTCAGGTAAAGGTCAGCAGTCCCAGAATGCAGAGCAGCACAGTCAGGAGGCACTTCCTGTTTGCAGGCTGCCTGATAAGATGGCGGCTTCCATAAGCCGCCATCTTGGATGTTTAAAGGCTCATGACATGCAGTAGATACAGGTAGGATGATTTTTAATTTGGACAATCTGTATGTACAGGGTGTGGGAAACATATAAGATAGACTCTTATTCAGAGTGAAGGTCCGCTTTAAAGTTTGTTTTCCGAAAGTCTAGCACTTTGGTTCTGGCATGGGATTTCACAATGTCTGTTTTTATCCTGAACCAAAAGCATTGATGTTCACTGTACCCCAGACGTTCTTCTACCCTGACCTCAGACACCAGATTCTCATTGGTCATCTCCTCAAGTTGGTGACATTGCACAAGTTTTAGAGATGCTTCATTAGGTGCCTCTAATACATTACTGCTCTTGCATGTCAATGCACTTGGGATATTCCAGTCCACATCAGGCAAGTCACCCATAATTACAATATCCCCCTTCATTGTCATTCCACTGATTTCATCTATTAACAGATCATCAGATTGTCCAGGGGGCTTTTGCATCACACCAATTCTGACCACAGCTCCCTCCTTAGTCTGCATGGTAACCCAGAGAGTTTCTAGTTCACTATGCGTATGCTGAATTATTGTTGATTGAAGAGTATTTTGGACATAAATGGCTACTCCGCCGCCCTTTTTTTCTAATCTGTCTTTTCTGTACAATGTGTATCCAGGTATGGCTATCTCCCAGTCAGTGTGATCCTTGAATCAAGTCTCTGTTATTGCAACAAGATCCAATTCAACTCTGGATACATTAGCCGTTAACTCACAGAGCTTGTTGCCTAAGCTTCGAGCATTGGATATAGACAGAGCATATAGATAGCGAAACATGTTCGCCCTATTTGAATGGAAATATACAAATAAGCACCATTATCAGATGGCATGAATTAATTATTAATAAAGTACCACTGTGATACTGAAAGAGCAAATTATATTTATTGTGTAACATGGTGATTGCGGTGTAAAATGTTTTATAATATTGTCATACGGAGTGTCTTTTTGTCTATCTGTAATTAGAATCAATACTTTTTAAATAATGTAATAATTCTTGAGTGAGGATTTGGGGTTTATTCATCAAGAGATAGCGCCAGGTAGTGCCTCGTAGCAGCAGGCAGCGCCTGGTGAACGCTGGGCGCTGTACGCAAGACCACATTTATGAAGGCAATTCCGGTGAGCGATTCTAACAGCGCCATGTAGCATATGATTCATCATTACAGGTGTCTCAGCGTATAACAGCCGCGATCTAGCTTCCAGAGCGCCAGGTATTACCTTTTCTTCCTTTTCTTCCTTTTCTTCTTTTTAAACAGGTTTTTTTGTGTTTAATTGTTTATTTTTTTTCTCTCAAATAATTGTGTCACCTCTCCTGGCCTAGAACGAGTAATTTTTTAAAACTTTTTAGTTTTTTTATAATTTTATGTAGAATTGTCGTTTCAGGTATGGCATTAAAGTATTAATGTCACATGTGTGTTCGCTTTGTTACTGGTGTATATTTGTTCAAAAACAGACTTTAATCACACAATGTCTGGCGCTCTATGCTATAGCGACCAGATCCAGAGCGTCGATGCTGTGTGTTTTTTCGTTGAATATGGTGAGTCGCTGAGAGTTGGTAGCACTGAGCTGGTGCTACCTTTCGCTCCCTGCAATGCTGTACTGGTGTTAGAATGTCCAACATACATCTCATTCATCAATTCCAGCCACATTACTACAGCGATTGAGGGGCTCTATTACAGCACCCGATAGCCACTTACAGCGTTCTACTAGCAGTCGCTCTTAGCGCCTCTGTACAGGCGCTTATCTGCCGATACCTGGTACTAGTAATTAATACGCCTGCCCATGTGTCTAGGTTTATAGATGGCCAGCCTATTTTCAAGTATTGCCTTCCTAACCAACTCACTAGTATAGCAGGAAGGTGCCTTCTTTCCACTATTGCCTGGTGCCTGATTTGTTTCATGCATATATATAGAGCATTGGGAATAGATAGAGAACAGTTGGCAGAACATTAATTTTACCTACATTTGAACCTTGAAAATGCACCAATTGTCCACTTCTTAAGGTTATTCAATTGCTTTAAGCAGAGGAGAGACTCTGAAGCATAAAGGGCTTAAATACCCCTGAAAATGGGCATCCCCAGGAACGTCAAAAACATTTCAGCTCAGCAGACAGAAAAAGAGTTCTTAGGGGATTGCATATGGCCCCCAGGGCCAGAACTGTTGATTTTTGGCAATTCGTTTTAAAGCACTCCCTTTATTCAGTCCCACACACATTACATAAAGATCTCTAATTTTCTAACAAATAATTTAAAAGATCTGGGTAGGCTGCCCCTTGATTGAGATGCCAGTATTATCATTGTTCCTGGTTGTGGGCAGGAAGGGTTTATGGTCAGCATAATGAGTAGAGTATAACTGGAGAGGGAAAATGGTTTAGCCAGAGCCCTGTTGACTCAGGAGATTTCCTGAATGATTTGTTGGCAGTTGGATTCAAATGCTGAACTTTAGTTGTAGTTCTGATGAACAGCTGCACCACAATTATTTTGTAGTCAGCACCAAACAATAACATTATCATGAGGCTTACCAGAAATACAAATCTTTTGAATCCAGAGGATTTCTTTAGGGGGTATGATGAGACCATTGCATGCACTCGTCATAGACACCTATACACTCTTTATTGGGCAAAGTTAGAAGCTAGAAGGGGGGCAAATTAGCTGCCCGTTTGCAGAGCTAAGAAATCAAATCGGAAAGTGGTCTGATATATTTTCCCAGTGCATGCAGTGCAGAGCTATTCAGAGGTGGGTTGCTTACAAAGCCACATTGCAGTTTTTCAATCCATGGTCATATTATAATTGCGTATTGGATTTGTATAAATCGCATGAGGAATTTGCACCCATCCAATTTGATTAAACACTTGATTCAGTTTTTTTTCCATGATTCTGCATGCTCAACATATATTTTTTTAAATAGATAAATACCAGCCTAAACCTAGGGAGTATCTACATTAGATGCATTAAATTACACTAGGCTAAGAAATTACTTACTGGATTCAGTAATTTTTTTGCATTAGAACTCAGTGTAAAAAGTATATTAGACAGGCCTACCACTATGTGCTGTTCTTCAGGATGTATATATTATGTCTTATGCCGTTTGTCTACTGAAACAAAATCCATGTCTTGCTAATGTTCTGGACTGGATCAAAACAAGCAAAACTAAACAGCCAGAGTATGTGTGACAAACAGCATATACACAGAAAGGATTCAAATTCAGAAGAGCCATGTGTACCTTTCACATCTCTTAAACATTCATTTCAATAGACATTCCATGTACAGTATCTTCTTTTAAGAAGGGTTCTTGCTGTCAACATACAGAATATTCATAGTAGAGCAAATCATTTTCCTGAGCACATGTAAATCTCACTACAATCTCAAAGATCGAGACTTCATGATGGCAAACATAGGTGTAGATTTTAGCAGGGTTGTGGAGCACTGCTATATCTTTATTTAGCATCAATTACAATTAAACATGTTGACTATATTTTAAGTTAAAACATTTATTGATTTTGCTTTATTATTTAAAGTGTATACATAGTATGCTTAATTACATCAGTTGTCTGTGCAAGAAATTGTACTTGAAGCACCCCATTATTACATCAGAGACAATAGATATGTATAAGGCTCCTGCCTTTGGCGGGGTAATTAATAGTAACCTCAATGAATAATAATAATAAGGGTTGGCAGGTAGATCTAGGTGCATCTAGGTAACATCTATTTGCTCTGTTTTGGTGCAGTTTGGTTTAACTTATATTCTGGTGCTGCACTTAATAGTATTCAGATATATGGGAGCAGAAATCAGTGTTGTCTTCTGTTTTCTGAAATGCAACAAAAGTGCCCTAATGCCTTCATATTTCAAGATATCAGGAAGACTATCAAAGATCTAAGGAAATAATGGGGCAGTTCTTAAGGTGATGGGCCAATCACTTTAATGGGGTAGATTTTCGAAGTTACAAAATAATATCAGTTTAGGAGAAATCCAAACCCCTTTGGAGAAACTCATTTCTAATGAGTTTGGATTTTCTATAGATTGCTGTTATTCTGTAAGTTCTAAAATATAAAAAATATATCTCCAACATTAAAACTGCCTCATCACATATGCATGGAATGCCATCTAAAAAAATCTGATTTATTTGGATAACCCTCCACATCTTTTTTTCCTGATGATTCCAGCCTGTTTGTCTGAACCATCTAACTGGATTTATCTACAGCAAGAGCAGATTTTGAAGAACAAACCTAGCCTGATTTTTTTTTTAAATCCTGTACCTATCTGCTCAGAAGATGTAAGCTCAGGAATTCCTGCACATTTACATCTGCAATGAACACGGTAAGTAATTTAAACTTCAGTATAAAATGTGGCTATCATTTGTAGTGACATAGAAAACTATGAGAAAACATAAGGAGATAGCCAAGTGCTAAAATGTAATACATAAAAAAAATAAAAATTTTCTGCTTTATAGCTTGCTGCTTTAATGTAACATAAAGGAAAATACACATTGACCCTATTACTCTTTGCAATGAAATATATCTACACTCGGTGAACTGTTCACATGGAAAGTACCACAGTGACTCACTAAAGCATGAACCTCCCTATGGATTTCTTCTTGTATTATGACATTTCAAAATGTTACATGCTAAAGAAAAGGATAGAAATATTAGAAAAAACATTTACTAGTAAAATGCACAGTACAGGTAAAAATAATGTCATGGAAAGCCTTAAAACACAATACATATATAAAAGGGAGGATTGTTTACAATTTAAAAAGACTGTTACGATTTTTAGAGTCTCTCCAGCTCTACATGTGCACAGGTGAGGTGCAGCATTTTTCCATTGAAACTGATAGCTATTGGGACAATTAGCAATTTATTAAATAAACTGCATAAAGGTGCTATAAACCTCAGTGGCAATAATAAGGCAGCAAGCAGTTCCCATGCAGCGTGTCCATGTGCCTCTCCTCCATTTACTGCAGAGCTGAGTAGAAGCTGTAGCGGGGCTCCAAAGTTTGCCCTTCTTTCTATTTCATTGCTCTAGAACCACACAAAAGATAACAGCTATTCTATCTTCTTGGAACTCGCAGCATGAGTAAGTATGGTTCCTGCAGCTGTCTCTGACCCCAGCAGAGCATGTTCAAGACTTGCTCTTACCAGCTCAGCCATGACACATGAAAGACAACAAAGAATACCTTAGAATACATAAGGTATTTACATTAAAATGTGGGATTTTTAAATGCCTTGAAATTGCTCATTTTACACAGGGGGATACGGTGGGAAGAAGTTAGCTTATGATTTAATGTCTGTCAGGGTAAATGAGGAGTTAGATACTATACTGTGTGACTTTAACTACTGTGTGAGTTCAGCATTAAAAGGAGCCTTCAGATGGTCAGTAGAAGGGCGTTGTCCCTGTCTAAAACAGTAAATGGTTTTAGACAATGACAATTTCTCATAAGAATGAAGGCTAGAACACCCCTGCTCATCTTCGCCTCTATGTCCTAGGCTGTGTGCCTACAGAGTGGAAATAATTTTCCAATAATAAAGAGTGTGAAAAACAGCATAAAGAATAGATGCTATCCTTGAGTGCATTCTGCATTTGACTGCACATACTGTGCAATGACTGTGCATACCACTGTGCAACAATTTTTAAATCTACTGGCTGGCTCACCAGCGACAACATTCAAAACGTAGCTTTTACTTAACATACATTAAAGGCAGTATGAGGGTTCCCAGAAAAAGGCCACACCAGAGTGTACTGTGACACGTTCCTGACCGCATGTGGGTCCTTAGTTTTACAAATAATGTGTGTAATGTGATGTGCATTCAAATAATCGTATGACCAAATTGGTTGGCCGCCTTAAATTTTTAGCGAATGGCTCCTTCCAGAGGCCTGGGGCACTGTCTGTTGGCATGTTCCAGCATTCGTTGAGCAGCGCCCTAACTAAATTTCTTAATGCCATGGTTGCCCTGCAGGAGAATCTCTTTTCCTGACAGCATGGGGAAGCCTTGAACGTGGTGAAGGTGTTTTTTTGCAAAATCGCAAATTTACTAAATGTCACAGGTGCCATCAACTGCACACACATGGTGTTGGTGCCTCCTGTGGCACAGGAGTATATGTATCAGTATGTGCAGGTGCTCACTGGTCCTCCTTCTTGCCAGGTCTCTTCTGTTTATGCTAGCCTTTTTCTGCTTCACTAAACTAACTAATTCTTGTACCCCCCTGATCCCTTTGTCCAAATTGCCTATGAATGCTTGCTCTTTGGCTGTCACTGTAATGTTGCCAGTGTGCCGTTAACCTGAGTCTGTTGTCCTTTTCTTCCAGAAACCGTAAGATGGGGCATTCTCTGTGCATGGTGGGTCCTGATCTTCGATGATCGGTTGATCAGTTTGACCAATGATCATTTTTTCAATATATTGGTACCACATATGTACCATATCCCCCCGTTCCTGCAATGGAGACCCCCAAACTGAAATTAGCACTTTGTAAAATGTGCAAATAAAATACAACTACCATCCACACTTAAATAAAAAAATCACTGGGGGGGGGGCATTTTTGGGGAAATTTTTAAGGGTTAAACAATTAAAAATCCCACCCAAAATAATGGTGTGGGGTCACCCCTACCCAGCATAATAAGCCTGGGTACCAGCTATGTAGGGCTTGTAGAACACAGCAGAGGGGCCAGCTTTTGTGGCCCTCCGCCCAAAGCCTGCATAGCCTAAATGGCCCAAGGCCCTTTACCCCCCCCCCCCCAGGCTTTGGGAAGGGAGGTAATGGGGAGCTTGGGATGAATGGCAAGTAACCCACTAGATTCCCCTGCCCCTCCAACCCCCCTCCACCCTTTACTCACAGTGGAAGAGCTGGGGGGATCAGAGGCCTCCTGGGTGAAGAGGAGACATGGCGGCAGGGGTTGCAGATGAGTAAATGTAATTTTATTTCACAAATTTAATTTTTTTACAGATGTCAATGGAAGCAGGGTGGCCTTCTCTTGGCCCTCTCTTGAAGCTGAAAGAGCCTGGGGGGGGGGGGGGGGGGGGATTGGGTGCACTCAGGAGAAGAGAAGACCTGGCTGGATTGATTGAGGGGGTCAAAATGTGTTGGCCCCTAGCAGGCCTGTGAGTCTCACATGCTTGGCAATTAATGGTTGAAGAGGAAACAACTTGAGACTCACGGACTTGGCGTTTAAAGGGCTAAAGGGGAATGTTAGTGTGCATGTGAACCTAAACTAGAACAATACATGGACTACAGTAAAGTGACCTTTTTATTGTGTTTTGACATTGCAGACTTTTATGACCAAGTGTTATGACTTCAAGCTCAACACCCACGCCAACACGATGTTGGCAATGGAGACGGCCACACAGGAGGCAGTGTCAGTGCCAATTCGGCTACCAGCTAGAGTCTTAGTGCTAGCACCCAAAGGTCACAGCACCGGGCACTCTCGTTGATGCAGTGCTAGGAGAAACCTGGAGCTGTAGGTCAAGATCCCATAAAGCACAACAGACAGAACTGGATTGTAGTGCATTATGCTTCTAATTAATAGTACACACATTTGCATTGTGACTTGTCAATAATTGAAACGTAGGACCTAGATGTTGCCAAATTACATTTTTTGGGGCTTATTTTTTGTACAAATGTGTAATGTAGACTACAACTGACAACATTAAGCAGCGCTGGAAAAATACAGGGCCAGTTTTTCAAGGAGGAAAAAATGTATACATATGCTGTGCAGCACCGGTGGTGCAAAGTGGCGCACACTGGCGGTGGGATAATCGTCAGTCTGGGCCAACAGGCCATCCAATACCTAATGCAATAATAAAAGCAAATTAGTTAGCATCTGCTGCTGCGACTTATAGCGCCATTTGTAGTACACGGCACAGCAAAGGTGGCAGAAAAGGCTCTCAGAACTGGAACTAGAGCTATCAGAAACACCACACATCATAAATAAAGCCCAATATATTTGCCACAAGCTGTGCAACAATGATAAACATGTATAATTTATTTTTTAATCTTTTATGTTACAATGACTAATAGGAAAATAAAACATATATGGAACAACTGAGATACACTGTGAAGGAGGGGATATAAGGGAACAAAAATTAAGAAAGCAGAGATTAAACTGGACCATCATTCTTGCACAGTTGGAAAAACTCCTCGAAACTTCCTTGCCCCACCTGCATGCATGATACTGAATCATTGTCAGCACTTACATTTGCTCCTGCATCCAATCAAAGACATAATCCACAATGCACTGCGGCAGAAAACCCAGTATCACTTCCTCTTTCATATACCTTAGCTTTTACATTGGCCCTTTCTCTTCCACACGTTATTGAAAGCAACTTAGATATAGACATTTAAAGGGATTTAGACTGCCACCTACAGTCTAAAACCTGAATGAGAGCATCTTGAATGGCAAATTCACAGCCTGGTTCGGGAACAATGTGAAGTAGTATGGGCAATTCCACATCCTATTTACTAAAAGGTGTTGGGGTATGGGTAGTCTGATAAAGAAGCATCCCAACTATCCCAATAATAGACTCTTTTAACTGATATGTTCATGGAAGTGCTTCTGCTTCCAGAGGAAACGAGGAGGAGTTTCTTCCTGCAGGTCATCTAAGCCTCCTACCAGGTTAACAACTAAACTTTCCATGCTGAAATTATCTAGGTTATCTATCTTATAAAATGAAAAATACAAGCACATTTTCATGTACATGCTTGCTAACTAAAAGTTGTCATATAAATTATTTGTATATTTTTGTTTGTATTAACATCCTCACCACAATCATTGTCATAAATAATCCACCTACCTCCAGTCACAATACATTTTCGGAAATGTTGCTCCACCAAATGTTGGGAAAGTGAGTAAGATGTCCCCACTGAAACCACAATGATGCTGCCATTGACACTTCAGTGTTCAGTTGTAGTTGTAGAACAGCCTGGCAGTGTTTTTCCCGAAAGAATATAAAGAGAGAGTTAAATACATTTTTCAGACAAAAACTGCAAAATGCTATACTCACCTTGTGTCCCACACAGATCATTGCTCCTAGTCCTAGTCTTCCCCGGCCCAGTTGCTTGTCTCTTCTGTGTTCTCAATGGGATGATGCCCATCAGTCACTGTGATTTGGCACACCCCCTCCAGTCACTGCAATGGAAAGGGACGTGTGAAAACGTAACACTCCCCTTTCAATTTCAGTAAATGGAAGAGGGAAACCAGCTCCACAGTCATTGATGTCAGAAGCATCTCCCCGCCGAGAACACGGAAGAGCGATTGGGCTAGGTGGTGTGGATACAGAAATCAGGTAAGAGCTGTAACCCCAGACTAGGAGCGATGATCTGCATAAGACACAAAGTAAGTATAGAGTTTTGTTGCTCTTGCCTGAAAATACTCAATCATGTTGGATCGCGTATGATTATATTGGCTTCAGTCCACCTGGATCCTTTCTGTCAATCATCTAAACCCTCAACACCTAAACATTTTATGCTGCAGAGATCTTGGTTATAAAGATGCACAATGAAAAATATATTCAATGAAAAATACCAAATTCACAAAATGATCCCTGTGGGCTGGTGTATGAATAACATTCACCACTTTCCATTTCTCTTGCAGACAGTCCAGGATTTTAAAGTTGGAATACCAGTTGGAATATCGATGGTGCAATGGCAGTCAGTTCTGTTTGGGATTTAATTTTTAGATACATAAGAATGGTAACAGCCAGACACTCACTGAGCCATATAAACCACCTACCTCCGACCACAATACACTTTCAGAAATGTTGCACCACCAAATGTTGGGAGATTAAGTAAGATCTCCCAGCTGCACTAAAGTCACAATGGTGCTACCATTGTCACTTTTCTGTCCAGCTGTAATTGGCAAGGAGAAACGTGCGATTGATGTCTTGGCATCACACCTACACCACTATCCTCCTCTAACGCCATTGCGTCCTTGTCATCCTGATCTGGTTTACAGGTTCAATCCAGAACACACATCATAATTACCATCTCCTCTCATTTTCTTACATTGTGATATGCCATGGCCTCTAGACAACTCCCTCATAATTATCACCCCTTGAAGTTCCACCAATATAGCTGCTGATTCCCCAGCCACCACCAATGTATCAGGGCATTTTTTGTCCTCCACCTCTGATATTCCGCCTGATTGGTCCTGACACAGTGGATGTGTACCAGAGGGTATGGCCCAACATCTACAGGCATGAGTCTAGTAAACAGTCAGCATTGCACTTTCCTTTGTATTAGTACTGTAAGGAGGTCAATGCAACTTCAGTTCCACTCTTTTTGCTATTGTCAGACAAAATAAGTTCTTTATGGCAGATAAGTGTATGCAAGTAGTGTAAGCAGCAATTGTTAGACTATGCTCATCTTCTACATACTGTATTTTCATATTGTGGCCCACCTACCTTCATTTGGTGTTGGTGGGGTATTTCAATATTTACAGAAAAGACAGCTGGGAGGCAAAATGAATGTAATGGAGAGTGGGAATTTTACATTTAAAAGCTAGTATACAGTCATGATGAGTATACAGAATTAGGTATTTTAATATTTTTCAGCTATATTTATGACTTAGTAAATGAAAGAGTCAATTTTTATTTGTTTGCAATGTCTTTATTCAAGTTTAATCAATAAGTCATAGATATCATTAAAAATGGCAACACCTAAGTTTTATGCTACTTTTTTCCAATAGGTGAAAAATGTTTCCATTGCTTAAAAGGCAGAATACAATATAGTTTTGCCTGTATTTCTGTGCAAAGCACTGGCTCTTAATTGGCAACTAATTGATTGTAAATTGCAGCTCAGCGCTAGACGAAATAGTTCAGCAGAGCAATGCATGAGAACAAAATGTATCCTCTTTTCCTGAAGTAATAGAAATCCCCACAGCAGAACAGCAAAACCAAAACAAACACTTAGAAAAAATCACGGAGAAGCTTTGATGTCCTTGGAGACACTCTATTTTGCCATCTCTACTATTTGTCATTCTCTGCTGAGTGAGATCAACAGTTTTAACACACAGATCAATACTCTTTTAACCTACACCTAATCTAAACGAGATTCCCGTGTTTCACCTTGGACTATCTCTGTGTGCTCAACTTGCCCTTTTTTCCCAGCAATAATTTTGTCTGTGTAAGACAGCAATTTTTCATCCTTTGGTCAAAACTAGTGACAAAAGAGGGAATAATAGTTCCTGACATATCAAATGATAGATTTGACACATGGCATGCTGAGCTGGGAGCTTTCACAGGCCAAAGTAAGAAGACAGATAAGCAGCCTAACGGCCTTCCGATATTGCTGCTTCTACATTCCTTCTTCCTTTCATTATAGCTAAACAGGCTGTATTTTTTCTTTTGCCTTTTTACTGAAGAACTTTATACTTTTCCAGCCTGGAACAGGAAGTCAAGAAATGCAATGCAGTGCTCTAAGGCCCAAAATAAACGTCTCCCTGTTCTGTAAAATGATCAATCCATGCCCTTTCCCTCAAGCATAGTCAGGGCAATACAACATTCTGCTAGAGGAAATACTAACAAATATCACCAGGGAGAGGAGAACAGATGGGACTAAGAAATGAAACCAGCAGATTTCTGGAAACATGTCAAATTTAAGTTTGTTAAATAAAAAAACAATCCAGCCAGTAATGTTTGTTGCATGCAGTCTGATGAAATAGCTTATATTTGGGTCACTACTGCAGGCTACCAAAAGCACAAAGACTCTTTTTTATCACTTCTGTAAAAGTAAATTAGATCTTACAAAAGCCAGTGCCAGTCTCTTGATGCCTGGCGTGTTAGTTTCTTTTGCTGTGGTACTTTGGTGCAGACACAGTGGCCTGTGTACCAGAGGGCATGGCTCCAGGCATTGGATCGGGTTTCCTCTTTACACACAAAGCCTCTTTCAGAATATAAACTAACAAAACAGAAACTTTTCCCCCTTTATTTCTGAATAACTTCCTCTTTAGCATGTGTTTATATTTAAATCCTTGACCTAAATGTCACTTTTCTGAACACAACTTTGTTTGTTGTGTCTGCGGTGGTTCTAGTTTTTCCAGGATCCTCTGTACTGTAGAATAAAGAAACAGGAAACTGAGAGCAGAAAAAATATTAACCATCTAGCCTTTAAGTATTCTTTTTTCTTTTGTCTTACCACAGTTTTAAGATAATAATTCACCTGTAATTATCACAATTACCATTGACTCACCCACTAAATCTGCTGAAAAATTGTGTTCCACACTCTACACTGAAAAACTGCTTACTGAGCAGGTATTCTCTAGTTTAGGGGAGGGGGGGGGGGTTGTAGCATTGGGGAACAGGAAAAACAGGAAAATGAGGCAGGAAGCTGGGCTACAGTAAGAAGGAAGGGTAGGAGTAAATTTGCCAGGAGGGCTAATTCTGAGCTGGCACCCCCCCCCAACAAGTTTGTCCTGTTGGCAGATAAAGAGATGTTATCTTGGGGGTGGCACAGCTGCAGCAATACATCTGCAGCTACATATACATACAGCACTTCTGTCTGCTCCAGGAAAGAGGGAAAGGGAAATGGGAGTACAGGGCAGGCAAGACAGGTGCTGGTAGTAAGTGATTGTCAAGTCAAAAATTAAAAAAAAATCAGTAACTTACCTTCCATTGGGAGGATGGAGCTCTGTGATTCCTCCTCTGTTGCTCTCCTTGGTGAGGAAATCACTTCCTCGTCAAGCTTTCAATCTCCACCCCACTGACTTGGTCCTTCAATCAACTTTCAGTGGACCGAGAACAGAAACACCTCCCACTCCCTCCTCCTGATTGGCTGCCTCTCTTTGCAGCTATGAACCCCCACCCTCCTCTCTACTCTCTGGTCATTCTATGTGCTGGCAGGCTGGAGATGCTTTAGCCTGCAACATCTCTCACCTCTTTTCTGATCACACTATGTGCTGGCAGTAATAACTAGAGGCACAACAATACACTTATTTTTTTGCTATAATATGTGTACACAGTGTGCTTACATCACATCGCTGTTGCCACACCCACTGCTTCTTCTCATTGTTCTCTGCATCTCCAATGCTCTAATATTTTTAAAGATAACTTAGGAACTACAGGGTATTTTTGAAAAAGAATTGAAGTTTGGGACAGTGCAATGTGTAGCCCAAGACAATTGAACAACAATCATGCTTGCCTTTAATATAACTTTATTAGGGAAACAGACAGGACAATCTTCACAAAGACTCGGATCAACGAACAGTGTGTTGCCTTCCTGGGCCTAAGATTTGGCATGTCACAGACCGGAATGATAGATTTTAGGGAGGGGCTGAGGATAACTCAGTGGTCATTGTACATATTGGCATCAATGACATAGAAAGAAGTAGATGGAAGATCCTGAAAAATGATCTCAGAAACTTACGTATTAAGCTTAAGAAGAGGTCCTCAACTGTATTATTATTATTATTATTATTGTTTATAAATACAAGCAGTACCAAGAGCTAAGGAGGCAGCTTGAGATTAGGGGGTAACAGGTGGCTCAAAAGTTGGGCTTTGGGTTCTTGGAACTGGCCAGACACTTCAGTGGGCTACAGGTCATTTGGCAGGGATGACCTGCACCTAGATGGGGAGGGTGTATCTGTTCTTGGGGAGGGGATGGCTAAAAGATTGTAGGAGCATTTAAAATTAGAAACTGACGCTTATAGATGGGAAGACACAAAGGAAAGAGAAATTGGGTGTAGAAATGGAGCTGGAGTGGGAGTATATCTAGCAGGCATAAGGGCCATATTAAAAATAACCATAAGCATCTGAACACCATGGTTACCAATGCTAAAATCATCATAAATAAAATGGATGAACTAGAACTGAGAATATGAGAGGAATTTTGACATAGTGTGAGTAACTTAGACATGGCTGGATGAAGACAATGACTGGCCATTAACCCTACTGTGTGTTTAGTAGGGACCTTAAAAAATTCAAGGGGTGGAGTTTGTTTTTTTCTAATGTCCTGTCTACCGACCCCACTGCGGGAAGATATACGTGAGAGATACAAACATTTCTGTATATGTAGAATTACAAAAGTAAAATACTAATTGGGGTCTGCTACAAGCCTTCAAATGCAACAGAACCCACAGAAAACATACTGCTAAAGTAAAGCAGCTAATTTAACGAAAAATAGTTAATATGCTGGGCTTTGACTAAGCAGATATAGATTGGGAAGCTGAAACCAGTGAACCTCATGAAGGTAAAATATTTTTTTCAATAATAAAAAGATGGTTAGCATTCTCAGTGCAAGCTCCAACCATCTTGAACTTAATACTATCTATTATACCAGACAAGGTAACAAAATGGTGGTTTTGGGGGCACTTTGGAAACAGTGACAATAATATTATTCATTTCCAGTTATCTGTCACTAGGGTGTCTTAACATGGAGCCACAAAAATACAGAAAGGATAATTTGATCTGCTGAGAGATGGCTTAAACCATATTGTCTATGAAAATGTCCTCAAAACAAAAGCATGGACACTAAATGGGATACTTAAAAAAAATTCTTACTATTCATTGTGATAGATATATAACTTATAGGACTAAAAAAAGTTTAGAATCAAGAGTAAACCTATGTGGCAAACCAAAAGGATAAAGAGGTCAATAAACATAAAATAAACTAGGGTGGGGCGAACTCAAACCGCCAAATTAAGGTTGGTACCAAACTTTGTGAGTTGGGGTCCCCAAACACGTACACAGATACCCGGCGCATGGGCCAAACCCAGAAAAAGGCAGATCAGCCTTCTTCCTTCCCTCCGCACCATTGGCCTGGTAGGTCATGTGACCCTGCCACATAAAAGACGGGGTCCGTGTCACGCTGCTCAAGCAGCTGCTTGCACTGCATTAGTTAGGAAGAGGTGTTGCTGCTGAGGGACAATTAGGGCTTTATTTTTATTTATTAATAGCACTTGAGTTTCAGTACTCTGTAAAAGCACTTATTCCAAGAACTTGAGTGTCAGTACTTTGTTATAGCACTTGGGTGTCATTACTCTGTAATAGCACCTGGGAGTCAGTACTCTGTAATAGCACTTGAGTGTCAGCATCAGGGCTGGATTAAGTGTGGTGGAGGCCCCTGGGCACAAAATCTGGTGGAGGCCCCAGATACAGTATTTTTTTCCTTTAAAATAATAGCCCAGCCACATAACTGATTGGTGGTTGTCTGGCACCCACCCACTTACTGGAATGTCAGATCGAGTCCCTTGTGTCACCCTTGTGCGGGTGCGTGCTGCTTATTCTGGGTGGGGGGGGTAGTGTAGTCGCCCAGCTGGTCCAGCCGAAAACAGTTCCCCGCATTGAGCTGCCAGCGGCTGTGTTTGGTGGCTTATGTGCAGTGACAGCTCTGCACACACCCATCACTGTAGTTTAGTTGCTCTAGACTCTCCTGCCTGTGGTTGCTTTGGCTGCAGATTTGCAAAAACAAAAAAAGGCTTGCGCGGGGGGGGGGGCGATAGGTTTGTTGGTTGACCAAGAAAAGTCTCCTGGACCAGGAGAAACCCAAAGGTTGGTGGAGGCCCCCTTTGCAGGGAAAGTGGTGGAGGCCCCGGGGCTAGAACTCCTTGCGCCCCCCTCATAATCCAGCCCTGGTCAGTACTTTTTCATACCAATTGTTAGGGGAGTATCCACTGGTGTAGAGCACTTAAGACTGTACTGAATATAAAAAAAAAAAAAAATAAAAGGTTTTGCGTAGTATCTACTGGATCAGTGCATTTGTGTGTTAGAATACTTTAATACCAATTGTACAGGCCAATTGGTCAGTGCTCTTTCATACCAATAGCCCAGGGCATTTGTGTCTCATTGCTCCTAAATACCAATTGTTTAGGCCACTTGGGGGTAAGCAATCTTTAATACCAATAGTTCAGGGCACTTGTGTGTCAGTGCTCTTTCATACCAATACCAATAGTACAGGCCACTTTTGGGGATAGTGTACTTTCATACCAATAGTTTAGGCACTTGTGTGCAGGAGCTTTCTCTCCAAAGAACCCTGATCCTGAATGAGAGCATTTCCAAATTGCTGGCCTTTGAAATGCTTCCATTTCATCTGGTGCAGAAGGACAGTTTTAAAGATCTGATGGCGGCGGGTGTTCCACAATACACCGTTCACAGCCATTACTACTTTTTCTCACCGCACCATCTCTGCCCTGCACCAACAGCTTGTTGAAAAATAAGATGTGCACTGCGCAATTCCATCAGTTCCAGCATCCACCTCACCACTGACACATGGACAAGTAAGCATCGGCAGGGAAGTTACATCTCTATAACTGTCTACTGTGTCAATGTAGCGGCGGCTAAGACTGATGCAGGCACATATCCTTCCACCACCCAGGGTTTCTGGAAATCAGTTGGTGCCTCAGTTGGAGGAGGCCAATTTTCCAGGAACCAGGGAGGAGGAGGGGGAACAGGACTTTCTCTCAAAGCAGGGTGTACCCAGCACAGCTCATGGCAGTAGATGAAGCGTGGCATATACCACAAAAATGCTGCACAACTCACAAATATATCCAAAAACATCACAAAATTTATTGTACAAGTGCTTTTTGGAAATTGCTTGCTGACTGCCTGTACAGGCAAATTGCAGAAGTTGATACCTTCAAGTGGAGCTGATGGTGATGTGGCTACCAGCTCTAAGATTTAAAAATAATTTGTTCAAATATAAATAAGCACATAAATAGCTTGCCAAGATCTGGTGAAACATTCAGAGCTTGGAACAACATCTTGAATTGAATGTCATGCCTAGAGGATTAGGTGTGCAGGTCTTCCCAGACTGGGAGGTTTCTGCAGAGTTTGGATCCACTTGGGAATCTAGATATAAATCAATACCCTGCTAAAGCATGCTAAGGCTCTTCTTAAAGGATATCACTGAGAAAAAATGCTTACAGACTAAAATGATATCAATGGACCAGAATAACACACAGAATTGACAATATCAACCATACATCAGAGCATGTCACTCTGGTCAGTGTAAGCCAACTGCATCATGCCAGAAGTACTAGTGCAATACAATACAGTAAAAAACAGTAATCATGGCGCAGTTTATCATACAATTAGTATGCAATTAATGTAATAAAGTTACCAGGCAGAAAAGAATCAATGGTGATCGCTATGAGCAAAGCCTACATTACAGAGCTCATGGCCCCTTTCTAAAGGCAGTGATTGCTTTATTACGTTCATTGCATACTAATTGTATGATAAATAGGATATATAGAGGGGCGTGGCTTGACATGGCGGAGTGAAGCTGCCTAGGGACGGAGCTCCGCACCCAGCATCTGGAAAAGCAGAGGCAAACGAGCAGAAAACCACCCGCAGACTATATGACCAGGCGGTGGAAGCAGCGGGGACCAAGCAAGAAGGGCAGGACACACACCATCCCTGCCCTGTTCCATGCCTGCGGCGCCGAGCGCCGGGAGCCAGCCGCAGAGAAGATAGCGGCAACTGGAAAGGACGAGCGCCCACGTGGCCGCGAGATCGCGGCGCTGCGAGAGACTGCCGCCTCCTGCACTTTGACCCCGGTTGGGGACTCACCTGCACCACGGGGAGGACGAGAGGGGGCTGAGTGCCCGCACCGCAGCCCAGAGACGGAGCACGGCAGGATCGGGGGCCAGAGGCTGACGGTGTCAGTGGAGGTACACAGCGGGGCAGACTGGCGGGGTGGAACACCCGGTGGGCCTCAGGTTAGTCCCGCGCCCCGACCCCCCCCCCACCCAGCCCTCACACTGGGAGACCAACTGCCCTGCCCAGCGCCATTCTGCATCGCGGGGGTGTGATGCGGAAGGAGAGAGAGGTGACGCTCTGCCCCACATTAATATTTCCCCTGTTCAGGGAGACAAATGGCCTTGTGAAGAGGCCGCACCAGGGGGCCAGTTTAGCCCAGACTCCCCGCCACGAAGCCCACTGCGGGGCACCCCGACTGTGCATGCACGGGGGCGGGGTTACACCTCCCCGCAAAATAAGGAGATGCAGTCCGGCATCAGTTCTTTGGCGGCACTCCATCGCCTCCATTGAGCCCACAGCCGTCGTGGCAAGTGCACTCAGGGTCCTCACCTGGCGGCCATACAAGAGACCCGTTGCCCTTTGCGGATGCTCCCACCACATGCACCCTCTGGGATGAAGAAGTGCTCCCGGCGGCAGGGAGGCCCTGTCTGGGAGACAGGAGAATGGATGCCCTGCTGACCGTAGGATTGGCCTCCCGGGAGGGGAGATTACTGGACGTCCCATCCCTGGGCTCGTCGCAACATGCCGCACATAATGTCGAGTTGCCCCCCCCACTGGGATCTCCATCTACCTTGCCGTTAGCCCAATTATCTCACTCCATCGCAGAGGCCGTAAAGATCAATATCAAGGAGGCCCTGCGTGGGCTCCCAACGCGTGAGGATTTTGACGGATATGTGTCCAGGATGGAGGGCACTATCAAGAGAGAATTGGCGGCACTACAGGGTTTGGTGACTGAAGTTACGGAAAGAATGGATGGGGTGGAAACCTCACACAGAGCCCTTGAGATGCGCGTAGCGGATCTAGAGCAGCAGCAGGATCCAAACAAGCGCCTCCTGTCTGATATTTTCCTGGCCCATGAGGATGCGGAGAACAGGAGCCGAAGAAATAACCTACGTCTCCGGGGTGTCCCTGAGTCGGTGGAGCCGAGGGACTTAGTGGAGGCAGTCACTTCCATCTTTAATGAGCTTTTGAATCTTCCTGATACCAATCGCATAGAAATGGACCGGGTGCACAGGGCCCTGGGCCCCCAGCCACAGGATCCAAATAGGCCCAGAGACATTATTTGCAGGATCCATTTCTTTAACATTAAAGAAGAGATTCTTCATCGCGCATGGGACAGGGGCCCGGTCAGATACAAAGGCGCACAGGTGATCATCCTACAAGACCTCTCGCGGAGGACACTGCAGATGAGAAAGCTCTTGAAACCCCTGTTGGAAACTATCCAGAGGCAGGGGGCATCCTACAGGTGGGGACAGCCTTTCCAGCTGTTGGTGCGTAGGGGTGGGGACTTGCTTGCCCTCAAGGTGCCTAGTCAACCGCTGGACCTGTTCCACCTTTTAGAAACTGAGACTGTGGACGTTACGGATTGGACGGTCCCCGACATGACCGTGTACGGCGGTCGGCTGCCGCAGCGTCCGGGAGGAGGCCCCAGAGGAGACAGAAGAGGCGTGAGGGGCCGTAGAAGGTGAAGACGTGTTGCTCCGGGCCCTGCGTGGCGCCCCCTGCCGCCGATGGCCTAATCTCAAGCACCTGTCAGTACTGCTCTTGTAAGCGGGCTGGGCCGGTGGCGGTGGGGGCGCTGCGGGGGGCCCGGCAGGGGGGGGCAGGCGGCGGCCGGGGGGGCCTGCCGCTTAGTGATTTCGGCCTCGCCCCTCCCCTCGGACGCTGTCCCAGCTGTGGACCCCGGGCTCGGGGGCCCCCCCTGTTATGTTTATTAAGTTGTTGTTGTTGATGTTTTTTTCTTTTATTGGTATTAGAGCCCAATGTTTATCGATTGACTAAATAGAGCTGAGACGCGATTGGGTCCTCGCTCCCTTGGGGACCTCCGCTTGGATAGCTGCTGGGTTATACTGCTGAGCATGGGGTCATTCTACCTCAAATTGCCTGCCCATTGTGTAGCAGAGTTAAGACGCCTCATGGCTGGGATACGCCTCGCTGAGTAGCTATAATACAGGTGCGACTCCTTACCCACTGTTCGCGGGTCTAGTCTTCCAATCCCCCTCTCACTTGGTGCACCCCTCTGGAGAAGCCCTTTGGCCTCCTCCAGACGGGAATAGGCTTAGCACAGGGCTCGTCTGCCCGTGGTTGGAGGATCTCCTTTGGAGTCCTCCCCACTCAGTGAGTATCAAAAAAGGCACTGTTTCTGGTGGACTACTTGCTAGTCCTTTCCTCTCCCCTTGTTACTGGTGTTATACTCCCCAAGTTTCCTCCTCCCTCCCCGCCCCCCGAAGCGCACCCCCCCTCCCCCCCGTGTTTTGCCCCTCCTTTTGTTGTCCCCTGCCTACTTCTCCCTCCACCCTTGGCGTGTGGGACCGGGCAAGTGGCAAGTAGTGCCACTGTCTGGCGGGCTCTGTCCCTTTACAATCTGCCCCCGCTAACATGGCTCCTGTAAAGATAGTCACTTTGAACGTGAAGGGGCTTAATACCCTGGAGAAGAGAACCATCCTGGGTCAGGAATTAAGAAGATGTAAAGCGAAAATCATATTTTTACAGGAGACGCATTTCAAAAGGGATTCAGCTCCTAAACTCTGTAACAAGCAGTTCCCCCTCGTGTTCACCAGCTGCGCAGCGGATGCCAAAAAAAGGGGAGTAGCGATCCTGATTGCCAGAGACGTTCCCTTCATATTAAGGGAGGTCTTGAAGGACAAATCGGGAAGGGTGGTATTAGCCAAAGGGCTGATCAATCAAAAAATGTATACGTTAGCCTCCATATATGCACCCAATCAAGGGCAAATTCAATTCTTGGAACACACACTGGACAAAATAGAAAAGTTTAGAGAGGGGGAAGTCATACTGGGAGGCGATCTCAATCTAACCATAGAACCCCTCCTGGACTCATCGGTGGGCAGGTCAGCGATCTCCCATTTGGCTTTGAGATCTCTGAAGAAGAAACTGCATGGCATGCAGCTGGTGGATGCGTGGCGGGTCAGGAATCCCGAGGCGCGAGATTACTCCTTTTACTCCAATGCTCTTGGGGCATATTCCAGACTGGATTACATTTGGGTGTTGCACAGCTTACTGGGCCTGGCCTCCAGAGACGGGATATACCCGACCTCCTTTTCAGATCATGCCCCGGTGTTTCTCGACCTCGACCTCATGGACAGATCCCTCCCCTCCTCGATGTGGAGACTTAACGAGTCTCTCCTTCAGGATGCGGTGGTGGCACAGGCCATGAAGGAGGGAGTAGAGTCCTACTTTAGAGCCAAGACACGCCTAGCTAAAATAGAGAAATACATAAAGGGATCCAGAATGCCATCGGTCACGGAGGAGGTTTTGGCTTCTCTGGAGGGTCCGATCGGGATGGAGGAACTGATAGTGGCGATTAAACAGACCCCGTCGGGAAAGGCCCCGGGACCCGATGGTTACTCGGTTAAATACTACAAAACCTTTATCTCTATACTAGGCCCACACATGGTTAGGGAATGGAACTCAATTACAGACCCAGAGGTGCCAGGCGCCTTTTCAAGCAGAGACCTCGATGCACACATATCTGTCTTGCATAAGCCGGGAAAGGACCCCCTGTCTTGTAAGAGATATCGTCCTATCTCTCTTCTCAACACTGACCTGAAGCTATACACCAAGACCATAGCCAATAAATTGGCGCCGGTGGTGGCCCACGTGGTCCATTTGGACCAAACGGGTTTCGTGTTGGGAAGGTAGGCCAGGGATAATGTGGTCCGGATACAGGCACATTTGTCCACCATTCGCCTGTCCTCTAGGGATTAACTTGGCAAGAAGTTGTCTCCAGTGGGCAAACATTGCTTGAGGGTCCATGCTGGTCAGACTGACCACCTAAAGGTGCTGAGTTTGCAGGAAGTCGCCTTAAGTGTAAAAGAGGGTGAAAAAAAAAGAAGAAAACTCCTACAGAGAGAATGTGGCTACATTTATCTGTGTGGCACATGTGCTCCATTTGGGGCTTAATGAACATTTTTCTTTCACATCTTTTTAGGTTGAGTTTTGTCTTATCTTGGGATACTTAGGCCCTTATTTAACAAGGGATAGCAACAGGTAGCGACTGGTGAGCGGCCGGTAATGACGGGCCCCGCCACGAGAACGCCGGCTCCTCACCACAATCACACATTTATCAGCCAATCCTGCTTAGCGACTGAGATAGCGCCAGATAGACACTCATTCATCATTATTCCAGCCTCAGCCCATAGCGCCAGCGTCCGACCTTGAACAGCGACAGGTATGACCTCTCGCTACCTGGCGCTCTCCAATGCATTTCAATGGAACAATCTTTAAATATTCATAATTAATTGTTTTTTTTTTTTTTTTTTTTTAAATGTGAAAAATTCTGTGACCCCTTCTGCCATTTTAGATAGTTTGTTTTTTTTTTGTTTCCAAAAATATGATTGTTTGGGGGTTAAAAAACTACTTTTAACCCATCGCCGCCAGCGCTCTGGGGTTTAAACATGCATTTTACAGCGCAAGAATTTTTTGAGCGTGATTTGTTAATGAATATGGTGGAGTCGGTCGCTATGGCCAGTCGCTATCATGCGCTCCCATACAGCGCGGAACCTGTCAAATAGCGACTCCTCACCCAATATTCAACATTACGGCAAACCGACTGAGTGCATTTTCACTCACTTTTTGTGTTTATTGGATATTTTGTTTAGTTACAGGGGTTTGTACTGGTAAGTATTAGTGGTCGTGTGGTTGGATCCCTTTTTTTGTGCATAGATGTTAATATCTTTTGCATCACATATATTTAGAGTTTTTCAAATGGTAGTGGTGTGCCTCTCCTTTATTTGCAGCCTGTATCATCTGTCCCTCTGCTGATTTATTGTCTGAATGTAGTTGTCAGGTTAGAGGAAATTTGATTGATACTTGGGTCCCCCTTATTGCAGAAATTTGCAATCTTCTTTGAATGGATCATCTGCATGATGCTGTGGACTTGCCTCCTGAGTGATATCATCAGTTTAGAAGACATTATGATTTCTGTTATCGTTTGCTTATCACAGATCTTTAAACACCATACTATTTGTAATTAGCTACATGGGATCTTATATGATTTATCTTTCCAGGCATAGTGTCTATAAACGTATCTATATTGAGTTTTTGCCACCTATTATAATCATTATACTATGTGAGGAGCTTTATGACATTGTATCATACACGGGCAGTCTGATTCATTACTAGTGCCGGGTAAGGGCAGATGAGCGTCTGTACAGCGGCGCTAAGAGCGATCCGCTATATGGGAGCGAACGGTAGCGACTGGTCAGTGTGAGCGACTCAAACCATATTCATAAAAAAAACAGCCTCACACAGGTGCTCAAAATTGTGTCGCTATGCCAAAACATAGGGAAATACATTGTTATTACATTGTGACATTATCGCTTTAATACCAGACCTGTAATGACAATTCTGCATAAAAAAATTTAAAATCAAAAAAGTTTTCAAAAATGACTTTAAATAGGCCAGGAGAGGTCACACAATGATTTGATACAAAACAAAAAAAATAATAAAAGAAAACCCTGTTTAAAGAGAAGAAAGGTAACGTCCATTGAAATGTATGGGAAAGCGACAGGTAATACCAGGCGCTCTGGAAGCTAGAGCGCCAGCAGTATACGCTGAGCCATCTGTGATGATGAATCGGACGCTACATGGCGCAGTTAGAGTCACTCACCGGAATCTCTTTGATAAATGTGATATTGCATACAGTGCCCAGCGTTCACCGTTCGCTACCTGTTGCTACGAGGCACTATCTGCCGCTATCCCTTGATGAATAAACCCCCTAGTCTTTTTCTGGAGACTAGATAGTTTTGTACAGCAAGGGTAAGGGATGATTCATTATTAGGGGTTTGATAGTCAGTATGCTTTGCGGTTGTAAGTAGCCTGTTTTATTATTTGATCAATTAATAGAAGAATATATTAGATAGATATTTTTAGATTTATGTGTGATTGAGTTGTGGTAGTGTGTAAATATGTACATTAATGTACATTAGGTGTATTATTGCAGCCTTATGCTTGACGATTGCAGGTGAGACAATGGATGGCTGGGCATGTTTGTATAAAGCTGGTGTGAATGTGATACACTTCAGTAGCCTGATGAAGTGCTGAACGGAATGCATGGTTCTGGGTTCCTGTTGGAGGTATATGCATTATGGCACTTGATCTGGTGATGATTTAGGTTTTTGTCTATCTCTTTATCGGTTGGCACTTCTTCTTTATCAATTTTTTGCCTTTGGTTGTGTTACACATCACTATTATTATTTAATCATTTGAAGGTATCATTCTTTTGCATGTTATTTTGCCAATATAAGATAAGGGAGTGCAGTGATTGAGTGATGAGAGTTTGGCATGCAGCTATAAGTCTGGTTACGTTTAATTAGATTTGTATTTTATGGATTATTTTAATTACTGTATATTGGACAAACATTGATCAATTTGATAAAGATTTGATTGTAATAAATAGAGGAAGAAATGTTTAGGAACAAAAATTGTTTCAGGCAACTACATAGACCATATCACATAGCCCTAAAGCTTCTAATGTTCCTTGTTTCTTTTCTTATTTTTTCAAAAATGCCCCCCCCCCCCAAAGCAGAGAAAACTTGTGTGTATTTTTATCAGCATACAATGAAACCTAATCACAATACTGCAATACAGAGACAACCACAGGTCTACTTCATCAGTGGAAAGACTCATTGCATCACTGCAAACTTAGGGCCTTATTCATGAAGGGATAGCGTCAGGTAGTGCCTTGTAAATGACAGGTAGCGGCAGGTGAACGCCGGACACGGCGCGCAATTACAAATTTATCAAGTGGATTCTGGTGAGCGACTGGAACAATGCCATGTAGCGTATGATTCATCATTATCCCAGCCTCAGCGTACAGCGCCGGCGTTCAGTCTAGCAGAGCGCCACGTATTACCTGTCGCTACCTGGCGCTCTCCCATACATTTCAATAGACGTTCTTTGACTTCTCTTTAAACAGGGGGGTTTTATTATTATTATTTTTCTTTTATTCTCAAATAATGTTGTGACCTCTCCTGGCCTTGAAAAAGCCATTTTTTCCAACTTTTTTCTTTTTTTAAATATTTATGCAGAATTGACATGACAGGTGTGGCATTAATGTGTTCATGTCACAATGTTATAACAATGTCATTCCATATGTTTTCCGCCGCTCTGGGCTCCATCGAAGCATTTTTGAGCGCCGGCAGTGTGTGAGGCTGTTTTTTTGATGAATATGTTGTGAGTCGGTCGCACTGACCAGTCGCTACCATTCGCTCCCGTACAGTGCTGTACTGCTCATATAGCGACTCCCCACAAGGTATTCATCAATGCTGCACAGCGACTGAGATGCTCTGACCTAGCGAACCATGGCCAAGCACAGCGACTACTAGCCGTCCCTCTGAAATCCGCTCTACAGACGCTCATATGTCGCTACCTGCCGCTAGTAATGAATCCGCCTGCCAGACAAATTGTGAACTGAGTCAAATACAACTATTACAAAAATATAAACACAATAGCCTGCCGAAAACCAGCATTTTTTGCATGAAGGTTGTAATTGTAAAGAGGGGTTTGGGACAGAGGAGGAGAAATAGAAGCTCAGACTCAGTAGTTGCAATCTACATAACCTGCTATTGTAATCATGCTGACAGAATGCAAAGAGTTAACACTGAACTTGTTGCAGAATAAATCAGATTCATATTAGCAGTAGTAAATGTCGTGTTGGCACCTTTTCTTTATCGCACATTACAGTTTCAAGTCTTTGCTATAAGGAAATAATGAAGTAAAGATATGCAGTGCCATATATCCTGAATCTTTTTGGCAGTCTGCATAAGAAATGAATTGTATCTGTTACCAAAGGGGTCACGAGGACTTTGAGTTAAGAAGAATGCTTAGTGAAAGGACACGTCAGAGAAAAAAAGAGATATCTGAAACACTTTTGTGAAGCATTATTTCTGAAAAGTCAAATTACTTTCTCTTTGAGGCAAATTAAACTGATTATCAATTGCCCTGTAAATGTGAGCTGCGGCAATCAGGTGCAAACACGGCTAAGTAAAAACAAAGCACACTTTATGATATCAGAGAAATCATATATATTTCGTACTACATGGATAGATTTTTTTCTGCCAAACATTTATTTATTGTTTTTTTAATAGTACATGGTGGATTTTTAAATGAACTCATTTTTTTTTTATTTATAAATGTAAAAATACCAGTAACCTATGGACAATTTAAACAAATCTGCAAATGTTATTTTTTTTATTGTGTTTGTATCCGCCAATGGATTAACCACATAGGTTTTTTGTGTTTTAAATTAATAAATAGCAGATAAACTCTTACCCTGGATGTCACTGCCATACTTTTCATTTAAAGGGGCAGTCCAGACAGTGTCAATAATTAAGCAAATGTATGGTAGAGGCTGATTCACTACTAGCACTACGTATTGCCAGATGAGCGTCTGTATATCGGCGCTTAGAGCGACTGCTAGTAGACGCTGTAAGTGGGTATCGGGCACTGTAAGCTAGCATAGCGGTCGCTGTAGTAACCTGGCCATCATTGATGAATGTGATGTATGGTGTGCGCTCTGACAACCGTATAACGCTGCAGCAAGCGATATTTATCTTCTATTTAAAATCTGTCCTGCACCTGCTTGGGTTTTAGGATAGAGCAGTTCTACAAGTGAAATTTTACCCTGCATATCATTTTTTTCATTGTACAGCCTCACGCTCTATAAACAATAATTGTAAAACATTTAAAATGAGCCAATGTTATTAAATATTAAATTAGAAAAGTATAATAATTTGTCTAATATATGACAAATTATCCTATGTGCAGTAAATGTTTTAAGCAAAATAAAATAGGAAAGCAAACAAAAACCAGACTATCCCATTAATATAACAAAACCTCCCTACCAAAAGTAGAAAATGGTCCTGAACCACCTAGATAATAGTGGGGCGTAGGATGAATCGGATGTATGGGGTCTGCCTGGGACTGCACACTGTTAACGTTGTCTCATTTTATATGTGGTATATTCATGGTAAATATTGTTTTTGTGTATATTTTTAAATTACTACTGCATTTATTATTTCAGTATTTGAGCAGATTTGTTTACATTTAATTTTTTTATTAATATCAGAAAAGTGGTTCTTTAGATTACACATGGTTAATGCTCTCTTACAGTACATCTTTTGTTCCATAGATATATTTTTAATAATTTATTTAGGTGTTTTTATAAATTGGTTTACTGGGAGATTAATAATCCTGTGTTAACATCTTACTGACCCGTCAGTCAAGTACAAATGCCAATCAACCCTATGGCATAGTTTGCAGAGATTGACTATAATTTCTTGAGGGGATAACACGAAGGGCGGAGAAACAGCTCACAGGAATGGAGCCCACTGAGTCTGAGCAAAGCAGAGGAATAGAGACAGCATACCTAAGCTACAACATGGAGGAGACCATAGCTCAGCAGTGTAGAATCCTGCAAACCCTGGCAGTGAGAAAAGTTAAAAACCCATATCTTCCCTGATGTTTAACTGCAACCCATTCAAGCAAGATGACAGTGGTGTCAGGGAGAACCAGATCTCACACAGATCTTTACATCAGCAAAAACACTACTGGGGGCACTGTCCCTATGTTACACAAGATGCCAGCTCTAACTCCTAAAAAAGCACACTTGATATGGCTAGCAGATGTCTGCCTTAAAAGGTGCAAACTGACCTGGATGGGGCCTCTCTAAAATTACTGTTTAAAGGTCTAATTCATTTTTCACATGGACCAGATTGCCCAAGAGAAGCCTGGCCCTCTCATGCTTCAGCTAGTGAAGGGATTTGGTACACTTCCAGATATGGTGTGGTACTGGCGGGCTTCTTTTTTACTACATGTTATCACCAGAGGGATACCACACAGTCCAACACTCCCCTCCCCGCAGTCTAACTCTTCAAATAGCCAGACACACCATACCTGGAGAGAGCATCTTATAAATCATCCATTATTATAGATTAATTCTAAAATCTTTGCCTACCAGAGCAGACTTGGTTGTGGCAGTCTCCAGATGGAATTATCACTCTAACATGAAGTCGAGGACCTGCTCCAGCAATCCTTCTCTAGAGAAAAGATCCAGAAGAGATTTTGTGGTTGGCAGCTATTGAAAATATCCACTAGTTGCATTGACAGCAAATTGATTGACAGCATTGATCAACCTAGTCTTACTCACCTTGAAAATAGGAACTATAGAAAAGACTAGAAGATATAGCCATTGATAGATTATGCAGATGTCTCCAGTTACCCAGGGGGTGATGTACAAGTCCCAAGGGATGAGCATTGCAAAATGCACTTTTTATGGTTTAAGAGGGAATCCTGGGAGATCGGGACTTACTAGTCCGCATCCAGTGGCCCCAAGTAAACAGGCGGTGTGGACTTCAAAACTGTAAGTGCCCCATGCCTTTACCTGTCTGTTTCTGTTTGCTCCCATATACTGGATTGATTTGAATTTTGGAGCAGCAGCATATTTTTGTCTTAAAAGGGACCTTGATAGAAGTTTCCCATCTCTGCAATAGCGATGTCCCAAGAAAGTGAGCACTAACTGACTTTAATGTAGCTGCCCATCCATTATTGTGTGTAGGGAGGGAGAGATATGGATATTTTAGTGGTGTGTATATTTGATATATAGAATGCTGACGTAACATTTTAAGTTGCTACACGTTAGAGGGGGTTGTGGGATAGTGGGAATGATGGGCCTCCTCCAGAGCTCTAACGCTTGTCTTTTGTTCTGTTCTGGGTGGAAGGCTCAAACTCAGTGCCTTTTTTTCCTTGGTGCAAGTCAGCACCATATTTAGCTGTACAAATATTTTGAAATGTGCACAGTTAAATATAGTACTGAATTGCTGAATTGCACTAAGGTAAAAATCATTAGCAAAATTGTTTTCTCAGAAAAAAATATCATGGTGCAGAATCATGGTGCAGAATCAGTTCTATTTTGGCTGATCCAGCTGATGCATTTTTGTCATTATATATTATATGGAAAGCAAATGGTGTTAACACGAACTTTGGTGATAAACAAAAAAGGACCATTTACCTTAATAGTAAAATTAAGGAATCAGGCTTAATCTTAACTAGATGGTACATGGTTGTGACCTTTTCCCAAAAACTTGTTGGGATACCATAAGGGCAGTAGTTCTGAAAGAAGTACAAAAAACTTCCTTTTCACTTCACTTTTGGTTCGTTCCCTTGGGGCACCCTGGTTTAGGATGCCTCGCTGTGGGAAACCACCAAGATAGTCCATTCTACTCACCTTTTCACCGTTCCCATGGCAAGCACTCATCCAATCAATGATTTATGCCATACATGCTAATGCAAGGCATAAGGCTGTTGGTCTGAATGGCACTCTGTAGAGGGTACGGTCCCACGCGGCCAGTCTATCTGGATGGCTGGGAGTGGTAATGCACACAGCTACAGGGATGCCACAAATGCGGCGGTGGCTGGCAAACTCAGTGAGGGCCTGGGACAAGGTAAGGGGTTTGTGGCCAATCTGGGGGGGTCTCACACAGTGGGGCATACCGAACAGCCTCTAAGACTCCAGGGACGTCATCGGGGGTGATTGGTCCACTTTAAGCCACCACTTAAATCAGTGGTTCTCAACCTGTGGGTCGGGACCCCAGTGGGGGTTAAAGGACCAAAACACAGGGGTCGCCTAAAGCCATTGGAAAATACATATTTCCGATGGCTTTAGCCGCTGAGAAGTCGCGCTACCGTCTGCAGCAGCGCTATTTAGCTGGAACGCACTGTCTGGGAGGGACACAGGGAGGGATTCAGCCACCATGGATCTCTCCCTATGGAGTGTCCTAAAGGGAGGTTGGCAGCTTCCCAGGTGAGTAGCTCTGGCTGCATTGCATGTCCCAACTTTGGGGACTCAAAAATAAGAGTAGGGGGCCACACTAAACACAGAGTGCCTTGTCGGGGGCAGTGTGGCTTCCACATGTATCTGCAGATATGTGCAACCAAATCTCTGTCTTTCCACATAGCTAGACATGTTTGGTGCTTAATACTCAGATTATGAGAGGGTTAAACTGGGCGGTATATTGGTTCCCAGGCCCTGAATAATGATGATAATTATGTATAAATAATGGTGATTGAGCTACTCCCACCCCCTTTGCTTAGCTGGAACATGCGCCTTTATGGATGCGTGTACCAAATTGAATGCCTGCGCGCATGAGCAGACGTGATTGCATCATCCGCCCGGGGCCTAAAGGGAGGAGGAAGCGGGGGGAACGGTCCACAGTCCATAGCAGCGCATTACGTGTGTCCAGCGCTTGCTGACATCATCAGTGGGCGGTCGCAGCAAGTGCCGGAAGACAGAAGCCTAGGGAGCGGAGAGGCAAGAGAGCCTGCGAGACAGCCTGCTGGTGTAAAAAAGGTTAATAATGTAAAAACAGTACACACACCATACACACAATACTGTGTAAGTGTAAGGTGCTTTGTGTGTATTATTACACAGTACACAAAGCAGCTTACACTTACAAAAAGCACCATACATTTACACAGTGTGAACTACATCGGTCTTATACTATAAGAGACCACTATAAGATGTAGTTCACACTGTTTCCCAATGTATAATTATCTCCCATATCTCCCACTATTTTCCCATATTGAATGAGGAAACTGCTGAAATCAGCGGTTTCCGGCATTGAATCCGCCTCCTATTGATTTAATTGTGAGTGCCGCGGATTTTGTGGAAAAGAGCTCCCGAGAATCTCAAGTTACCACACAATCCACCGCAGCCTCCTATTAATTTCAATAGGAGGCGGAGAAAGGACAGTTTCCGACACATGCCATGCCATGGTGAAATGTTATTTATTGGAATTAGTAATAAATATGTCTCAACATATAATTAAATATTGTTTTTGTGATTAATCACTATGTTTAAATTATGTTTGATTTGTAGCAATGAGACTACATAATGCATAGCAGGTATTTACATTCTGAATCATAACTGTAGCAAAATGAGTTCTGAAATAGCCACCAAAATTATTTTTTGGTTTGGGGTCACCGCAACATGAAGAACTGTATTGCGGGGTCACTGCATTAGAAAGGTTGAGAACCACTGACTTAAATGTTGCCTAGGTATATATACCAGCATGCTAAAAACAGCAATACCCCCTCCCCCAAGTGCAACTTATGGTTCTCCAAGATAAATGACATGGTAAAAATCAAGGGGGAACTTATAGGGGAGGCAGGTTCGGATTCCCAACCCCCCAGAAGGGCAGATAAGTGTTTGAACTTTTTTCATTAATTTTTCTTTTTTTTTTACATTTTTTTTAAGTAGAATTTGTGTTGTGCACTCTCCTGATACAAAAGTTTCACTTTCTGCATCCTGAAGACCCTCAGTACATATAAAGGATCACAGTTGCACACCATAGACATGAAAATACGTAAAACATGAATTGTAGTTAGGCTTTAAACAAAGAAATGCGATCTGGCCATTCAGATACATATTGTAATACAGAGGTGATCACTATGATATATTGTAACTAGAGATGAGCGAACTTTTGAAACTTCAAAAATGCCGGTATGGTGGGAGCGGGCCGGCCGGTTCCGCGCTGACAGCGGAGCCGGCCGGCGGGCCGGTAAAGCCGGCCTGCCCGCTCCCACCATGCCGGCATTTAAAAAACAAAAAAAAAAAAAAAGCATTTTTGCCGGCATGGTGGGAGCTCCCACCATGCCGGCATTTGAGAAAAAAGGCAAACACTTACCTGCAGGTCCGGAGCGTGGAGGCCGGCGCCGCTCTCAGCTGTCATCTGAGGGCGCGTCATGATGAGGGTAAGTGTTTGCCTTTTTTTTAAAATGCCGGCATGGTGGGAGCGGGCCGGCCGGCTTTACCGGCCCACCAGCCGGCTCCGCTGTCACCAGCGGACAGCGGAACCGGCCGGCCCGCTCCCACCATGCCGCCATTTTTTTTTTTTTATTTCAGGAAAAATTCGATCGCCACGAACCACAAAATATTCGGGTTCGTGCTGAATCGAATATTTCCTGAAATTCGGAGCGAATTCCAGTTCGTCCGAACCGGTTCGCTCATCTCTAATTGTAACACTTATCAAAGAAAATAGTCTTATACAGGCAGCAGTGATGAATGTAACAAAAATAAAGATACATTATATGTACACAATCCACTTGGAAAGCTGCCAAGCATCATGGTGTATCTGATACAATGTATAGCTCTAAGTTCACACTCTGGATATTACAATCCGCTAAAGAAAAACTACTTGTAAAAATAATACCAAAAAAAGGACTATGAAAATGTATTTACACCTGCACCATCTGACCTCACCAGGGTTAAATAATGGGCTAGTTACAGAGATAATAAAACGTCTTTGTTGCAAGGGTAGACAGAATATCCACATACACTATCGCCATCATTTACTATGCCCGATTAGGGGATGATAACAATAAATATGGTCTGAAATCTACTTTGTTATTAACATCCAATGCGACCCCATACTCAACTCATTGCACGATTCAGTGCTGTTCAAATGTGGCTACAAGTAGCCGCATCCCCATCCCTTCACTATGCATGTCCCACTGGCAGACCAGCACAGAGAAGGGGCACCGCTGCAGAGGATAGCTCCTTTGATATTGCATTTGAACAGCATAGGGTCCCGAAATTATATGACTACGTGATTCTGACTGTGGGGGGTCCATAGGGTTTTGGACTGTGGGGCATCCCTAATCAAGATGCCCCCTAGGATGCATTATATTTTACTTTAAAATTGACCTATATCATTTAGGATGCCCCACTTTGTGAACCCCCTGCCACTGTTATCTACCCCTGCCATGTCTTCTACCCCCTGCCGTGTCATCTACCACTGCCACTGTCCTCTACCCCCTGCTGCTGTCCTCTACCCCCTGCCGCTGTTCTTTACCACTCACCTAGCCCCTGCACCCTCTGCTGCTGTTCTCTACAACTTACCTAAGTGCTCCATCCTCTGCCGCTGCCCTTTACCCCCTGATGCTGTCCTCTACCACTCACCTAACGCCTCCACCCCATGCTGCTGTCCTCCACCACTTACTTAACCGCCACCCCTACTCTTGTCCTCTACTGCTCACCTAACCCCTCCACCCCTGCCGCTATCCTCTACCACTGATCTAATCTCTCCACCCCCTGCCGCTACCCTTTACCCCCTGCTGCTCTCCTCTACCACTCACCTATCCCCTCCACCCCTACCGCTGTCCTCTACTGATCACCTAACTTCTCCACCCTCCCCACCGCTGTCCTTTACCACTCACCTAACCATTCCACACTCTGCCTCTGTCCTCCACCCCTCAACTAAACCCTCCACCCGCTGCCACTGTCCTCTATCACTTACCTAACCCTTTCACCCCCTACTGCTGTCCTCCACCACACACTTAACCCTTTCACCCCTGTCACTGTTCTCCACTGCTCGCCTAACCTTTGCCACCTACTGTCACTGTTCTCCACTGCTCACCTAACCGTGCCACCCCCTGACACTGTCCTCTAATACTCACCTAATCTCTCTACCCCATGCTGCTGTCCTCCCTCACTCACCTCACCCTTCCTCCCTTGCCGCTCTCTCCTCCTCCACTTACTTAACCCCTCTTCCCCTGCCGTTGCCCTCTACCCTTACCATTGCTCTCTATCCCCTGCTGCTTTCCTCTACCACTCACCAAACCCCTCCACCCAGTGCTGCTGTTCCCCACTGCTAACTTAACTCCTTCACCCCCTGTCATTGTCCTCTACAGCTCACCTAACCCGTCCATCCCTTGCTGCTGTCCACTACTGCTCACCTAACCACTTCACCCCCTGCCACTGCCCTCAACCATTCACCTAACCCCTCCACTGTCTTCTACTGCTCACGTAGCCCTGTCAGCCCCATCTACCTCTCACCTAACCACTCTATCCCCTGTCAACTTCTCCCCCTGGCACCCCAAGCTTTCTATTATGCTTTCTTCCTCAAACAAATGTTCCTCCCCATAGACAGAGGGCTGCTTCAGGTGCACATTATCGTATTTCATTCAATACAGTTCAGAAAGCAGACCTTAAAAATTAAGTTACTTTACTATAGTAAAAGGGGTATTTTTTCCTTTTGTAACTACATTTTATTAAAATTACTGCTTACATTACATACAGATAGTTTGCTATACAAAATGTCACTGTAATATCACTAAAATTTTAAAAACAGAAAAGTTCTGGTTGAATTTAGCTTTAACTTGAACCTAAACAGCAACATCACTTATGTGATTCTATTATTCATAGAGGCTCGTTTTTGCCAATATTATCTATTTCCACCAAAATAAACCACTTTCTTTGCTCCCTGGTAGTATAGTAAGAAGTGAATAAACTGGAAATGCTGAGCTTTCCATCTCCCACTGTTCAGGCCATTTAGGGTCAGTGAACTGCATTTCATCTTCCACTGTAACTCTGACTTCTGAGCTTTGGAAGACTGTTGAAGGCATGTAATCATTCTTCTTTCATTCACTGGTGGAGAACTGCACAGAAAGATCAGCATTTAGTCTTTTCTATTATTTAATGTTTTACTCCTGGCTTTTTGCTGCGATTGTAGACATCATCTTTTGTAGTAGTAGATTTTACTGCAGCCATTTCTCTTCTACACGTCTACATAAGTTGTGAAAGAATTATGCTCTCATTTTAACGTTGTGTTATCACTCAACAACATTATCAACAACAAAAATTTGAGCACTAATTTGAAGTTTGGATTCTTACCCTATTCTATTGGTGGACATTTTGGAGACACTGTGGGGGGAATTTTCTTAAGACATTGAAAGGTGTCATGGCGACATCAATTCCCCTCTGCTTTGTGCTGGAATGAAGAAATAATTGATGATTAGCTGACCCTGGGTGCCTTCCCTCCAATCCTATACAAAAAATTAGTCAGAGCTAAAATTAGTCAGAAGGGGTCACTTATAAACCTTAACTGAATAAAACTCCCACCAAGCTTGTGGTTTATTCTCTCATGATAGGAATAAAATTCAGGGCTGACAGGTTTAGTCCATCCGGGGTGACGGAACCTGTCTAGTGCATGCACTTAAAGTGGACCAACACCCAGGATTTTGACTATCCAGGGTTTTGAACCACTTCAGGGGGGCACCCCGATTAGGGGTGCCCCGCTGTGTAAAACCCCCCAGAAACCCCCAAACTCACCTCACCTCACCGGCTAGAGGAGTGCGCGGGAGGCGGCGGCCGCCGCTGCCGCCGCCGATCAGGTGAGTTCTTTTGGGGTTTTGGGGGGGGTCCCTCACCGCGGGACATCCCGATCTCGGATGTCCCGCGGTGAGGGGGGTGATCGGCCCGGGAATCTTATAGATTCCCGGGCCGATCACCCATGGGTGACGGTCCACTTTAACTTGGTGGTGCAGAGCTTCTTGGCCCATTATCCAGAGAAGCCAGAGCTGCTGCATAAAGTGTGTAGCGTGTGCAAACGCTTTCGGCGGTGCCACACAGCTGCCACTCGCCCGAGTGCACTGCAGAGAAACTTTGGACTTTGCACCCACCAGACAGTATATTGTGGGACAACCACTGCCATGAGATCCTTAAAACTGTCCATCTTCACCAGCTAGAATGGGAGAATTTCAAAGACCAGCTATTTAAAAAATGTGCATTCTGGGCCAGGGCTCGTGGGTTTGGATGGGCTAAACTTCTGCTTTTTCTTCAAGATTTGCAGGATGGAAAGCTGAATGCTTCCCTGGGATGGTGTTGACTGGCTTGGTGATGGTGGTGCTACTGCTAATGCGGGTGGTGGAGGTGGAGGTGGGGGTGGTCCCACATCCTCCCTTTGAGGGGAAACAGGTGGCCTTGTGGTTGGGGAGGTGGTGGTAGCAGCCAAGTCAAGTGAAGCAGCAGAGGGAGTCTCAGGTGTTGCTATGATTTTTAGGTGTTTCTGCCACTGCAGCTTGTATTTGGTTTGCAGGTGCCTGATCATGGATGTGGTGCGGAGATTCTTATGAATTTTACCTCCTTCCAGACACTGCTAGGACAGCTTGCAAATGACCTCTGTTTTATCCGTTGTGGACTGCTTGAAAAAATGTCAAGCCGATGAGAGCCTATGAGCCTGTCTTGGCTCTCTCAGTCCCTGTGTGTGGTGGGCAGTGGCAGCGATGTTCTGAACGATGGCAGCCTTCTCACTCTTCCACTGGCTGCCTGGGGCTGTGTGGGGCATCCTAGGTTGGGATGCCACATGGTGTAGAAATTGGATGGCCATATGGGCAATCCCCCAGACAACTTCCTATGCCATGGATGGACAATGCCAGGATTCCTCTGTGTGAATCCCTCTGGGCTCACTTGCACTACCACAGCGCATGAGCAAGCTGGGGCTACATCCGTGTGTTAATGTTATATTCCCAGACAAAACTTTGCATGGGGCCCGAGAAGTGATAAGCCCTCCCCTGGCATTATTAGCCATCAGACACTTGGGCCCCCTGTTGGCACTTGCAGGCAGCTCCTCCAGCCCCATTCAGCACTCTAGTGGGTGACTACCCTCTCACACATTCTGTGCCTCAGTGGGGTGCTTGTCAGTCTCTACAGTGGGGAGGGCAGTGGACTTCCAGTGGTCTTTGTTTAGTTGCCCCTTTCCCGAATCCTGTGTTGCCCCAGCGCTCCCCTGGTGATTGTAATCAGCATGACAGGGTGCCAAAGTGGCATGCATATGCACCATGGAATCCACTAAATGAAAAATTTCATCGAGATCACTAGGGATTTCACACAGCAGGGCATTCCAACATGCCCCACTTGCCCCCTTTCCCAGTGCTAAGGCAAGACAGGGGGCTAAAAGTGTAAAAACTTTACTTTGTCTGAGAATCCAGCAAGGTCCATCAGCATGTCAGATTTTTATGTCAAAATGTCCCACTGTCATCTGTTGGACAGCAGCTACAGACATTGAAGTGGCACAAACCCCATTATTGCTATCCCTGCACCCATAGACTGATCTCAAGAATCGCGGCTGACATGACTGGCCGCATCCCTGGCTTCCAGCCTATGCAAATGGATGGTTGCGTAAGTGGGGATGTGGCCACGAGCAGCAGAAAATCCCTGGGGACAGGTTAGTTTCCAGCCCAGAAGTCTTTTAGAATCCAGGATCATGCTGAAAATGTTTTGGCCCTTTTTAAAGCTCTGCATGTGGTCTACTTAGCAACTGGATAAAATGTGGCATCATAATCCTCTCTATACTTTTGTGAGTATGCTTTTGTATCTAATTTTGCCTTAAAATGGTACACTTTGGCCCTTATTTAACAAGGGATAGCGCCAGGTAGCGAATGGTGAGCGAACGGTAATGACGCTCACCGCCACGAGAACGCCGGCTCCCCTCGCAATCACACATTTATCAAGCCGATCCTGCTTAGCGACTGACAGAGTGCCAGATAGCGAATCATTCATCATTATTCCAGCCTTCCCCCACAGCGCCAGCGAGCGACCTTGAACAGCGACAGGTATGACCTCTCGCTACCTGGCGCTCTCCAATGCATTTCAATGGAGCAATCTTTAAATATTCATAATTAATTGCTATTAATGTTTTTTTTTTTTTTTTTTTTTTTTTAAATGGCAAAAATTCTGTGACCACTTCTGCAATGTTATATATTTTTTTTAAGGTAAAAAAAAAAAAAAAAAAAGAATTGATATTACAGGTCTGATATTAATGTATTCATATTACAAAATGTTTGTAAAAACATGTTTTGTTTTTTTTCAAAAAAATATGATTGTTTGGGGGTTAAAAAACTACTTTTAACCCATCGCCGCCAGCGCTCTGGGGTTTAAACAAGCATTTCACAGCGCGAGAATTTTTTGAGCGTGATTTGTTAATGAATATGCTGGGAGCCGTTCGCTATGGCCATTCGCTGTCATGTGCTCCCATACAGCGCGGAACCTGTCAAACAGCGACTCCTAACCCCGTATTCAACATTACCGCACACCGACTGAGTCGCTGTCAACAGCCGAACAGCGGCCAAGCACAGCGAATACTAGCGTGCGCTGTGAAAATAACTCTACTGGCGCTCATCTGTTGCTACCTGGCGCTATTAATGAATCGGCCTCTTTATCTTCAGTCACATTTGCTTTTTAAGACCCACTTACATCCAATTGCTTTCTTGCCTTGTGGTAGCTCAGTGAGCTCCCATGTCTGCAATTGATAATGGGACTCCATCTCTTCATCTGCAGCATGAATGTATTTCTGCTTCTCAAGGACATTGCATCCCCTGCCTTGACTGTGGCCAGGGGCGGACTGGCCGTAGGGCATCCCGGGACAAATCCCGGTAGGCCGCTGCTTCCCATCTGCCAGCCCGGGCCGCTACACCGAAATTACTGCGGCTCCCCGACCACTGCTGCGAAGTTCCCGCAGCCACTCGCCTACCTCTTTGTTCCTACAGCCCCTCACCCGCAGGCCGCTTCTTTTGCCTGACTCGGCCAGCGATGTGTGGGGCCTGCGTGCAACTTTTTTTCCCCGCCGGGCAGGGACAGAGCTGCACCAACTTAGTTCCCACACACGCTGTCCCCGACCAGGCGGGGAGTGAAGAAGCTGCTACGGCTCTGCGCATAATCAGCAGACTAGCAGTGTGTCCAGCCCGGCACAGGGTTGTGGGACACAGTAGAGGTGAGGAGAGGGCAAGAGGCGACTGCTGGAAGACTGATCATCTCTGGTAAGTACCATATTCTTTTGGTTTTGTCTTTTTAGCTGTGGCACTGACATCTCTGGGCTCCAGCATGGTGGGGGGTATGCACTCTAATTAAAATGGACCAATCACCTCCACGGCTAGCCGAATAGGTGATTTGGGATGCCCTACTGTGTGAACCCTTCCAGATGGCCTGGAAACCCCTTACCTTTCCATATTTCCCTTGCTGGGTCTGGGGGGTTTCACACAATTGGGCATCCCAAATGGGTATACCCCGGGGGCAAGGACTAATTACAAGGATAGGCAAAATCCTGGTAATTGTTCCACTTTAAAGTGGACCAAAACCCATGATTTTGACTATCTTGGGTTTTGTTCCTTGCCCCCGGGGCACCTCAACCGGTGGGATGCCCCACTGTGTGAAACCCTCCAGGTCGCCGAAATCAACTCGTTTCTTCCTTATCTCAAAGCTGCTCCGGCTGGTGCCAACCCTTGGCAGCAGCGTAACACCACATCACTTGGTAGTGATAGCAACATTGCGGTGATGGGGGCGGCTAGAAGTGGCGCTGCCTGCATTTAATGTAACATACTTTATGGGGCCGGGCACAGTACAGAAGGGACGGTGTGACCAGAAAAGTCCCGGGCCGTTTTTGAATCCCAGTCCACCCCTAACTGTAGCCCTTGCTTAGTTCTGAGAATGAAAGAAAGCCTGGAGGCAAATTATCCTGGAGGACATAACAGTCCTAGGTTGGGCCGGCAGCGGAGCATCATAAAAGGTTAAACAAAATCAAGGGTCATATTAGAAAAGCAGTCAAAAATGTAGATCAAAGGTCAGACACAAGAAGCAACACAAAAAAAGAGGATGCAGGTACAGGTGAAATCCACGAAATAATTCAGCAATACCCTGGTGCTACAGTGTTCCTTTTAAACCTCATTAGGAGCACTCGTGCATGCGCACATCTGTGTGCACATGCCATAAGTAGAAACTAGCACATGTGCGCACTCCTTCAGGCTGGCTGTTGAATGATGCAAATCTGCCCACTTGTAGGTAAAGTATTAGTTCAAGGGTTCAACCCACATTATTTTACTTTTTTCATTGCACCTTAAAAGATTTTTTTGTTTTTCCAGTGAATTACACAGCTCATAGGTAACATAGAGGTAAAAAAGGTTTAATTTCTTTACATAAAAACGGCATTTTAACAGTGAGTGTGTGTTCATATCCACTGTATTTAATATATTTATTAAAATATATAAAATAAAAATTTTGAATGCACCATTTGTTTAACATCCTGAGTTTTTATTTATTTAAGAATGTAATAAAGAAAGATTACTTTGAATGAGTTAGCTTTTTTTTATTTTAGAAATGTGGAAATAACAGCAGCCTACGGAAATTCAAGTTTGTTAATTTCCCATAAGCTGCTTTCATTTCCAAAATATATGTCCGAATCAGCACTGTTTGAATTTACAATGCAATGTTTTTTTGCTAGAGTATGCCTTTTTACATGTTCTTTTACAGTGTTGTGATTCAGCAGCATTTTTTCAAATCTTTAGTTGCAAATCGAGTGCTTATGCGTTTCGGTAAATATTTTCGCATGCGCTTGAAGTGACGTAAATATCATATATTACAATAAAGTCAAATAAAGACAACATAATACACAATAAAATCTGAAATCTTTGCTTTTTGCATAAATGCAAATCTGCTTTGGAGAGAAAGCATGTATCTATTTGCACAGATACATGCATAGATACATATAGCTAAGCTGATCTATGAGCACCTATAAGCATTTATGCATGTATCTGTGCAAATAGTTACATGCTTTTTCACCTAAGCAGATGAGCATCTAGATGCATTCATGCATGTATATATTCGCACAGATCTGCCTTTTTCGCAGACTTTTTTTTGCCATTCGGCAAGCAGATGCTACTACTTTTTGCATGTAAGCACACTTTTGCATGCATGCTATCATACATGCATGGAGTGAATTTTACTTAATAGCACATGCATTCGAACTTAAGCCTCAAGTGAATATATCTTCACATAAGAATATATATTTGCATAGTGCTGAATTGGCCCTTATTTATTATAAATTATGTGCAGCTCACATGTAGAACTGCCGAAGATTTTTAATTTACAAAAAACACTTCTAACAGCCTCTGAGACTGGAAATTAGTTACATAACTCCTGCAGTGTCTCATTTTGATTCCTAGAAAAAATGGCTGATTTCAGTTACCTTATGTGAATTTTAATGCTTTGGTGTTTCATTGTACTGAGCATTGTCAGTTTCAGGGTCCTTTTTTGCTGGGTATAAAATTGCTGCTTTTTGTGGCTACTGTTATCCATAAACACTGCTTGATTTACTGTGATAAATATGTATTGAAGTAGAACACATGTGGTAGAACAACAATTTAGGACTAGCACTTGTAGCTAGAACCATAAAGCTTAGAGAAAAACTTGAAATTTAAAGTATACAAAACAGGAAAGTAATCTGTTTCACTTTTATTTTGCTGTAGCTAGTTTCAGGAACACAAGCAGTCTCCTATGTTTTCTAGCTCTAGGACAGTGCCAAAGTAAATAGCAGTGCTCCACAAGGATATGGGAAGTCAAACAGAAACTGCAATAAATCTAGTGCTGATGAATATAAATTTTTTACCATAAGGTCCCAAGTGTCAAAAATTATTATAGAAGCTTTTCTGTAGTTTAGGACATTCCCAATTCGGGTTACTTAGTGTTATGTAAATGACAAATTACTAGAAAAAGTTCTTGGCTTGTGCAAATGAATCTTTGATTCTAAAAAAAGGTTAATATTGCTCTAACTAGCAGATATGAAATGCTTCTTTGTTTTACAAAAGTAACACCTTGATAGTTTTCGCTGACATTTAGACATTATTATCATTACCTTATATTTAGGGTAAAAATTCACTGGCACCAACTTTAGACCCAGATTAAGTTGATGGAAATGGTGTAGGCAGCCAGGTGAATCAACAGCTGCAAACTAGTGTGTGGTCACTGCTTCTAGAATATTATTTATTTGACACCACAAGGCTGTACACAGGTATGCTTTGCATACATTGGCATGTTAGAACTCTAGAGTAGTAATAGACTAATTGCTTATTTAAGGTAATATGTAGCTTAATGTCCAACTTCAGCTGTAAACTACAGTATGTTCCTATTCCAGTCCCACTCTTTTCACCACAATCCTACTTCCTTATACCCATAAACTGGAAGAAAAGCAAGTGGCTCCTCATGGCCAACCTAACGCATGGGGACTAACCCACTTGTAGCCTGTAGACCTAAGCCCACTTGGTCCTAGTGATGCTCCATTTTGATTGTTACAGATTTGCCTACCTGATTTGTCAGTAGATAGAGCAAGTGAAGCAACATGACCCAAAACAATCAATCAGTCAATCAATCAATTTATTATCGCAGGTCTTTACTAAAGAATACATATATATTATAACACCAGAAAAAATAATGTGGCCAGTGCACTACCAATCCGCAATAAGAAGACCATATGCTGAGGGTAATTCCCTAAAAAGGTAAAACCAAAAGCAATTACAATTAGATTGCGGCTCCAGCAGCTGCTAGGGAGTAAACCTACTGCACCAAAAAGTGTCCTCATACAAAGGCAATGAATTCAATCCATCAAAATATAATTGATTGATAAAAATACAATTCTGTGATTACTCACCTGTAGAATTGGTATTATATGTATACAGCACGTCCTGTTCCAGAAGATATTCCTTACACTTGGGTTATACATCCAGTAGATGGCACTGGACTGCAGAGACAGAAAAGTGGCTCCTCCCGGCCCCATATATACCAGGGACCTCCCACAAATTCCCCAGTTTTGAAAAGCAGTTAAAATGGAACCGGGAGAACGATAACCATTACAAAAACTGAACAATCACCATACAGAGGTAACTAAGAAAAATGATAACACGGGTGGAGTGAAACAGGACGTGCTGTATACATATAATACCAATTCTACAGGTGAGTAATCACAGAATTGTATTATTCTAAGTATACAGCACGTCCTGTTCCAGAAGATATTCCTTACACTTGGGACATCCGATAGCAGTGTCCGTAAGGTAGGGTGGGATCCCCAAAAGTAACAGCAGACAGTTTAAACCACCGCCTGCAGAACCTTGCGGCCAAAAGCAGCATCAGCTGAGGCCCTAACATCAACCTTGTAAAACTTTGAAAAAGTATGAACATAAGACCAAGTAGCGGCCTTGCAAACTTGTTAAGCAGAAGCTTGGTGCTGAAAAGCCCAAGAGGCACCAATAGCACGAGTAGAATGAGCAGTAAGGCAGAAGGGAGGCTCCTTCCCCTTAGCAGAGTAGGCCTGTATCACAGCCTGACGTATCCACTTGCTGATAGTGGACTTAGCCGGAGCCAGACCTTTCTTAGGTCCAGACGGGAGCACAAAAAGAGCATCAGTCTTCCTGAAGGATTCAGTAGCCACCAAATAGAACTAGTGTCCAGCTCTGCCTGATGGAAGGACTGAGAAGCAATAAGCATGTCGTCTAAGTAGGGAAGAATACGAATGCCCTGAGATCTCAGCAGAGCCATCAATCCTGCCAGCACCTTGGTGAATACCCTGGGAGCCGAGGTGAGACCGAAGGGCAAGGCCACAAATTGGTAGTTCTGATCCTCCAGGGCAAACCTGAGGAATCTCTGAGGACCTGGAAAGATAGGAACATGAAGGTAAGCATCCTTGATGTCTACAGAGGTCATGAAGTCCCCTGGGCGTAGGAAAGTCACAGCTGAGCACAGAGTCTCCATGCGAAAGTGTCTGAATCTGACAAATTTGTTGAGGTGCTTCAAATCCAGGATGGGTCTGATGGACCCATCTTTTTGGGAACAATGAAAAGATTGGAATAATAGCCTTTGCCCCTTTCCCTCAAGGGCACCCGGCAGATGACACCCAGTTCCAGAAGGCCTTGAACAGCCAGGGACAGACCCTGAGCTGACAGGGGGTTTCGAGCTAACCGAGATTTGATGAATCTTGTAACCGGAGGACACTACCTCTTGAATCCACCGGTCTGAGACGTGAAGCCTCCAGACATGAGCCAAGAGCCGAAGCCGTCCCCCCACCCGGATGGGTGAGGGCGCCCCTTCATGCCTGAGGGGGCTTGGGGAAGGACTTAATCTTGGGACCCCAGGGGGGGGCAGGGCGGCCACTTACTCTGCCCCTGCCCCAAAAATCTCCGTGGGCACCAGCCAAGGAAGCTCCCCGTCCAATTCTGGAGCCCCTGAAGGAAGGAGAAAAGGCACCTGAACCCCGAAAGGACCGGGGCTGCCTTCTACGCTGACTTGCCTCCCTTAGCAAACAAGTCCAGACGTTGAGCCTTTTTAGCAGCGTTGTCAGCTGCCCACTGGCGCAGCAAGACCGAGTGGCGTATCGCCACCAACAAGGCAGAAGCCCTGCCACACATTCTAATGGTATCATCCAAGGCAGAGAGAACATATGCAACAAATTCCTCACAACTCAGAAGAGCTCTATACTCTTCACTACCTGCATCATCAGGGGCCCCATCTAAGAGACCCCTGAGCAGGCTTTTAATAGCAACAGCCGTAATAGCAGAGGCACAGACCGGACGGAGCGAGGTCCCCACACAGGCAAAAGCATGGCAAGCCAGCTGATCAATGCGCCTGTCCTCCCCATCCCTCAGTGTAGTAGATTTAGGGGAATGCATGACGGAGGTGTTAGACAACCCCAGAACTGGAGCATCCACCTCGGGAGGACATGACCACCGTTTAACCATTTCAGCAGGAAAGGGATACCGCTTATCCCAACTCTTTTGCACCCCGGGGAGCTGGCTAGGCCGTTCCCACTCCTTGAGCACTAGATTATTAAAATGAGCTTGTTCAGGAAACTCCAAGCGTGGTTTAACAGTATGAAACAGCTCCCCCTGCTGCCGTGGAGCCACGGCAGGAGGAGAGATACAGAGTACATCAAAAATGTGAGCCAAAAGCCTGTCAGTATCATCTGAAGCCCATGGGTCATGCCCAGAATCGGCACCATACGCTCTAGAATGTTCCTCAGATAATTCTGAATCAGAAAACAATCCCCCCTCTTCTAGTGGGGTATAACCGGTAACATCAAAAAATTCCTCTGCCTCCATAGGAAAGAGGGAAACACCAGGTGATAAATGCCGCTTCTTAGCAGAAGCCTTACGCTGGCCAGAGCCAACAATATGTCTCTCAATGCTGGCCACCCGAGCAGCCAAATCTGGTTGAGACTCCCCACTGGTATGCACCTCACTGGGAGTCAGATGTAAGCGTGGGGGGGTAGGCGAAGCCCGAGGGGGCGCAGGCCCAGCCACCGGTAACCCAGACTGCAATGCAAGCGTCTGCTGGGCACAGTGTACACACACCCTGACATCATCACTTATAGGGGATACCCCACATGCCACACACAGCCGGGCTTGTCCCCAAGGAACCCCAAGCACATTATCCTGAGAAGCCTCCATATGGTGATTATTGTGGCACAATAGGCCAATTGGGATTGACGCCAATAAGGCTACTCAGGATGCCCCAATAGCCCGCTAGGGAAGTGGGAGATATAAAATGCAATAGCCCTCCAATAGGGAGTTAACACTAAATAGAGGGGATAGGACCGGGAGAAATCACAAAAGTCTGACCCGCCTGCAAGACATAAGCAAAAAGATCCCATAAGCAATGTGCAATCCAGAGAAATACAAAATAAATCAGCCAGCAGGGGCACTTACGGACCGCGATAGGGAGACGCCAGACACACGCAGCAGAGAACTAAAATGGCGCCCGCATATACCTTGAGGGGCGGGCCGCGGAGACAGTGATGCAGAACGCGTCAGCCGCAAGGCCCACCCCCCCGGAAGAGCGCAAAAACATGCCCACATGACAAAGCCAGCCAATGATGGCGCAGCTGCGCCTGAGGTGATGTAGCCGCCGACCGCGGAGTGGAGTGCAAGCGTGCAGCTGCGGCAAAAGAAACAAGCGCAACCAATTCAAAAATGGATCACCACATAAAACATATATATATATATATATATATATATATAGACATGCACCCCCCCCCCCCCCCGAGATCTACCAGGGAGAGCGAAGGGGAAGCGAAGGCCAGCCTAAGGGAGCCAACTGCGGGGACAGGGGGTGAGGGGCATAAGACGCGGGAGGGGCATCCCATAAGGCTCACCATGGCCCTGTACCGCCTACCCTTTGGTGGGGGATTGCGGTTGGAGCTCCTTAGCACCTAGCAGCGGTGCTGCCTACCTTCACCCGAACCAGCGCATCCTAAGCTGGGAGGCAGTAAAAGGAAATGTGTGGGAATAGTCCTACAGGGCCGCAGGCTAATAGCCCCGCTCACCTGCGAGTAGAGAGAGCCATCTTCTAGTCATCACAGCCCAGACTGCACAGAAGAACTGGGGTATTTGTGGGAGGTCCCTGGTATATATGGGGCCGGGAGGGGCCACTTTTCTGTCTCTGCAGTCCAGCGCCATCTACTGGATGTATAACCCAAGTGTAAGGAATGTCTTCTGGAACAAGACATGCTGTATACTTAGAACAGAAAAAAATAATTCATTACATTATGAAAAGGATCCACTCAGACACATACACAATTACATAGCAGATAATCACCCATGGGCTGAAAATCACAAAATTATTGCTCTCGAAAATTATTGCACTAGAAACTACTCTCAAATTCATATATATCCAATGTGCAAATACATAATGTAATTCATCTAACCAGACAATAAAGTGCTATGGTGCTGAATAGAGTGCTAAGAATATGCGCAAAAAGATTTTTTCAATTTATAAATCACCTACAGTGTAAAGCCCAGATTGATGGTGCCCCGCAGTCCCCAACAACAGGAGATAGATTCCATGCGTTCCATGGCTTAGTAAACAGCCACTTCCTCAGGACATAACCAGGACGTAAAATACATACATATTAGAAATTCTTTTTGGTAAGAGGCAAGATGTAGGGTAAATAGGAATGGTCATATCAATATATAAATTATATATAATTATATAAATTTATAAATTATAAAAATAAATAAGATCATAGTTATTCAATTACATTTCATTGGCTCATACATGGCCTGATTTATCAAGCACTGTCAGCCACACTATGCCACATTAGTGCAAAATAAAATGTATTATTTTTTCAGCATGTTGCTGCCCTGCTATTGTTTCAGTAAATGTGTTTCTTGCCTTGCAGCAACATGCGTCAGTGTGGTGCGTCACCAGCATCACCAGTGTGGTGTAATCTGGCAGAAAGTGCTTGACAAATCAGATTCACTAATTCTTGCAATAAAGGCTAATGTGTTACTCCACTTGTAAGTTTACTGAATTATTTGCAGCCATATACTACTGTATGCCCTTCAATTATATAATACCAAATGCAGCCAAAAATTAAGCTTGATTATCTTTTCGACCACTCTACCTAAACCAAATCAAAGTTCCTATTTTAATTTTGGTCCGGTGTTAGGGGGCATCCCAAGGCTGTAATCACAGCCTAATCCACGCACAAGCTACAGCACTTGCCAAGCCACGGCCCAGTGATGTATTCAAATGAGTAGAGATGAGCGAACTTTTGAAAAATTCGATTTGACTGATTCGCCGAATTTTCCGTCAAAAATCGTTTCGACCCGAATTTATTCGCGACGAATCGCTATTAAAAACGGCTATTTCTGAGCCTCCTAGAGCCTCAATAGGGTTGTAAACCATTCTGCCATGCTGTAACACGCATAGGATGCGTGCTGGGTTAGTTAAATAATACTTTGAATAAATATCACATGCAGATCAGAGGCATCGCTAATAGAATCGCAGAGCGGCACAATTGCAGAGAGTTGAAGTGGCATCACTATGAGGGGCAGGAGCCCAAACATTGCTTTAAAGAGACACTGGAGTTGGCAGCAGCAGGAGCCCAAAAATTGGATGAATCACACCCTGGAGTTGGCAGCAGCAGCAGCAGCCCAAACATTACTTTAAAGAAACACTGGGGTTGGCTTCAGGAGCCCAAAAATTGGATGATTCACACCCTGGAGTTGGCAGCAGCAGGAGCCCAAACATTACTTTAAAGAGACCCTGGGGTTGGCTTCAGGAGCCCCAAAATTGGATGAATCACACCCTGGAGTTGGCAGCAGCAGCAGCAGGAGCCCAAATATTACTTTAAAGAGACCCTGGGGTTGGCTTCAGGAGCCCAAAAATTGGATGAATCACACCCTGGAGTTGGCAGCAGCAGGAGCCCAAACATTACTTTAAAGAGACACTGGGGTTGGCTTCAGGAGCCCAAAAATTGGATGATTCACACCCTGGAGTTGGCAGCAGCAGCAGCAGGAGCCCAAATATTACTTTAAAGAGACCCTGGGGTTGGCTTCAGGAGCCCAAAAATTGGATGAATCACACCCTGGAGTTGGCAGCAGCAGCAGGAGCCCAAACATTACTTTAAAGAGACACTGGGGTTGGCTTCAGTAGCCCAAAAATTGGATGAATCACACCCTGGAGTTGGCAGCAGCAGCAGCAGGAGCCCAAATATTACTTTAAAGAGACCCTGGGGTTGGCTTCAGGAGCCCAAAAATTGGATGAATCACACCCTGGAGTTGGCAGCAGCAGCAGCAGGAGCCCAAACATTACTTTAAAGAGACACTGGAGTTGGCTTCAGGAGCCCAAAAATTGGATGATTCATACCCTGGAGTTGGCAGCAGCAGCAGCAGGAGCCCAAATATTACTTTAAAGAGACCCTGGGGTTGGCTTCAGGAGCCCAAAAATTGGATGAATCACACCCTGGAGTTGGCAGCAGCAGCAGGAGCCCAAACATTACTTTAAAGAGACACTGGGGTTGGCTTCAGTAGCCCAAAAATTGGATGAATCACACCCTGGAGTTGGCAGCAGCAGCAGCAGGAGCCCAAATATTACTTTAAAGAGACCCTGGGGTTGGCTTCAGGAGCCCAAAAATTGGATGAATCACACCCTGGAGTTGGCAGCAGCAGCAGCAGGAGCCCAAACATTACTTTAAAGAGACACTGGAGTTGGCTTCAGGAGCCCAAAAATTGGATGATTCACACCCTGGAGTTGGCAGCAGCAGCAGCAGGAGCCCAAATATTACTTTAAAGTGGACCAAGACCCAGGATTTTGACTATCCTGGGTGTTGGTCCACTTAGGTGGGCCACCCCGATTGGGGGTGCCCCACTGTGTGAAACCCCCCCGATCGCCGCAAAAACTCACCTCTCCCCGCTCCCACGTGACCTCGTCCGGCCAATGACAGTGCTCAGAGCCGCTCTGGTATGCGCGTCCAAAGCCGCTTGGACGCGCATACCAGAGCACTGTCATTGGCTGCGTCTCTCGCTTCCCTCTAACAGGGAGCGCGCCTGCGCCGGCCATTCACAAAACGGCCGGCGCGGGAGCGCGCCCTGGTAGAGGGAAGCGAGAGACGCGGCCGCGTCTCGCGCATGCGCCGTTGGATCGCCGGTAAGGTAAGGATTGTGGGCCTCCTGGGGGGTTCCTCCCCGCAGGACATCCCTATTTCGGATGCCCCGCGGGGAGGGATCTGATCGGTCTGGGAATCTTATAGATTCCCGGGCCGATCCCCCCTGGGTGTTGGTCCACTTTAAAGAGACCCTGGGGTTGGCTTCAGGAGCCCAAAAATTGGATGAATCACACCCTGGAGTTGGCAGCAGCAGCAGGAGCCCAAACATTACTTTAAAGAGACACTGGGGTTGGCTTCAGGAGCCCAAAAATTGGATGATTCACACCCTGGAGTTGGCAGCAGCAGCAGCAGGAGCCCAAATATTACTTTAAAGTGGACCAAGACCCAGGATTTTGACTATCCTGGGTGTTGGTCCACTTAGGTGGGCCACCCCGATTGGGGGTGCCCCACTGTGTGAAACCCCCCCGATCGCCGCAAAAACTCACCTCTCCCCGCTCCCACGTGACCTCGTCCGGCCAATGACAGTGCTCAGAGCCGCTCTGGTATGCGCGTCCAAAGCCGCTTGGACGCGCATACCAGAGCACTGTCATTGGCTGCGTCTCTCGCTTCCCTCTAACAGGGAGCGCGCCTGCGCCGGCCATTCACAAAACGGCCGGCGCGGGAGCGCGCCCTGGTAGAGGGAAGCGAGAGACGCGGCCGCGTCTCGCGCATGCGCCGTTGGATCGCCGGTAAGGTAAGGATTGTGGGCCTCCTGGGGGGTTCCTCCCCGCAGGACATCCCTATTTCGGATGCCCCGCGGGGAGGGATCTGATCGGTCTGGGAATCTTATAGATTCCCGGGCCGATCCCCCCTGGGTGTTGGTCCACTTTAAAGAGACCCTGGGGTTGGCTTCAGGAGCCCAAAAATTGGATGAATCACACCCTGGAGTTGGCAGCAGCAGCAGGAGCCCAAACATTACTTTAAAGAGACACTGGGGTTGGCTTCAGGAGCCCAAAAATTTGATGATTCCCACCCTGGAGTTGGCATCAGCAGGAGCCTAAAAAAAATGGCCTAAAGACATAAATATGTTTTGCACCATTTGGAAATTGTAAAACGTGGCACCATACTGAATCTAGTCGCATGCATCAGGCATTGGTGGGTGGAAATCCTGGCTGATCCATCCCTGATTCATTTTGACAAAGGTGAGTCTCTCCACATTTTTAGTTGACAGACGAGTTCTCCTCGCCGTAACTATGGCCCCCGCTGCACTAAACACCCGCTCAGATGGCACGCTACTTGCCGGGCAGGACAGCTTTTCCAGGGCAAACTCTGCTAGTTGCGGCCACAAATCAAGTTTGGCTGCCCAGAAGTCCAGCGGATCCTCAAGGTGTGTTGGCATGGTCATGTCAAAGTATGACATGACCTGCTGGTTCAGGTCCTGTTCCAGGTCTTCCTGCTGCTCATGAGTAGCCTCACTATGCGGGTGTAGAAAGCTACTCATTAGCGACTGAAGACTGAGGCTGCTGCTGATGGAGCTGCTGCTGCTGCTCCTGCCAACCCCCCCAGCGGCCATGGCAGTGGAAGGTGAGCGCAGAGGTCCCCTCGAGTCAGACCTGCGAGAGTATGGACCATGGCGCAGATAGGCATCGGCCAACTGCCTACGTAGAATGTCTTTGTAGTAGTTCAGTTTGTCCTCCCTCTCGGTGGGTTTAAAAAATGCCCCCATTTTGTGCCGGAAGCGAGGGTCCAATAAGGTGGACAGCCAGAAGTCATCCCGCCGACAGATGGAAACAATTCTGGGGTCACTACGCAAGCACGTGAGCATGCTTCCTGCCATTTGCGCAAGTGACTCGGATGGACTACCTGTCTCCATCTCCACTGCATACTGCCACGGTGTGCCCGGGTCCTCTGTCTCGCCTTCCTCAAAAACCTCTAGCTCCTCTGGCTGCTCCTGCTCCTCCTCTCCTGTCCGCTGACTAGATAAACCAGCCATTTCGCCAAGCCTAAACTGTGTTTCGCTGGGCACCTCCTCCTCCTCCTCTTCCTCCTCCTCCTCCTCCAGTTCAGCTCCAACGGGGTTCATGTGGCCGTAAGATGTAAACGCCATGTCTCCAGTGCCCTGACCAGCCATGGTTTCCAACATGTGCTGTAGTACATGAAGCAGTGGAATCACATCGTTCATGCCATAATCATGCCGACTGACAAATAAAGTGGCTTCCTCAAAGGGCCTGAGCAAACGGCAGGTGTCACGTATGAGCTGCCACTGGTTGACATTGAAGTTACACAGGGGAGTCCCCCTATCTGCTTGGATCATCAGGAAATCCGTGATGGCTTTTCTCTGTTCATATAATCGGTCCAACATGTGAAGGGTGGAATTCCAACGGGTGGAAACATCGCAAATCAGACTATGTTGGGGGATACCATTCTGACGCTGTAGCTCAAGAAGGGTGTGTTTGGCGGTGTATGAGTGGCTGAAGTGCATGCAAAGTTTCCTTGAAGTTGTTAGGATGTCTTGCAGATGGGGGGAACACTTCAGAAACCGCTTGACAACCAGATTGAAGACGTGAGCCATGCAGGGGGCATGGGTCAGGCTTCCTTGGCGCAGCGCAGACAAAATGTTCTTCCCATTGTCGGTAACCATGATTCCCATTTTAAGTTTTCTTGGAGTAAGCCATGTTTGGATTTCCTGATGAATACATTTAAGCAGTTCCTCCCCTGTGTGACTCCGTTCGCCAAGACAAACCATGTGAAGCACTGCGTGACACCTCCGTGCCCTGCACACATGGTAGACTGGAGGGGCACTGAGACTTGAGCCTACAGTGGAGGGTGAGGAGATGGCGGAGGATGAGGAGGCCGAGTCGCACGGTGCCACAGGCCCAACGGGCAGGGAGCGCGGAGGCCGAAGCGGCGTGACCTGTCCAAGTTGCTGCTGCTGCAAAGGGACCACATTCACCCAGTGGGCCGTAAACGACATGTACTGTCCCTGACCGTAGTTACAGCTCCAGATGTCAGCGCTGCCATGCACTTTGCTACACACCGACAGGCTCAAGGACTGGCCCACCTTCTGTTCAACAAAAGTGTGCAGCGCTGGTACTGCCTTCTTGGCAAAGAAATGACGGCTTGGGACTCTCCACCTCGGCTCGGCACAAGCCATCAGTTCTCTGAAAGGTGCAGATTCCACCACCTGAAAAGGGAGCGACTGCAGCACCAGCAACTTGGACAGGAGCACATTCAGCTTCTGCGCCGTAGGATGAGTGGGCGCATACTGCTGTCTCTTGGACATGGCTTCGCTGACGGATTGCTGGCGGGATGCATGACTTGGAGGAGGAGGAGGAGGAGCAGGAGCGACAGAGGATGGGTATGACGCACAGCTGCCTTCGGCTGAGGTGCTGGAGCCTTGGCTGGCAGAAATTGGGAGCTCACTTGGTGAGGAAGCAGACTGGACCACCCCTTGGGAGCCTCGGTTCTCCCAGGTCGCTTTATGGTGACGCATCATATGTTGACGCAGGGCCGTGGTGCCAACATTTGGACCCTGGCCACGCTTCACCTTTTGCCTACATATCTTGCATGTGGCCATGTTACCCTCCTGCGGATGCTTCAGGAAAAACTGCCACACTGCCGAGTAGCTACTTTTCCCACCCCCTGGCCTCACTGATTCACTGCTGCTGTTGCCAACTCCAGGAACCCCTGCTCCACTACCTCCCGATAAGGTAGACTGCCGCACAGCAGGTGCTCTACCCCGGCCCCGGCCGGCTCCAGCCTTTGGAATTGTGCCCCCATGCTGACTGCTACCACCTTGCTGCCTCAGCTGCTGACTCTGGGGCAACCTGCGCCCCTCTTCTCCTGATGATCACCCGGCTCCCAAGTGCGATCGGCTTCATCGTCATCATCATTATCACCGAGTTGTGGCTGTACGTCACTGATGTTCGTGGATTCATCAACAGTGTCTGGCGCAGGAGCTGGAACGCTCGCAGCACCCACGACACTGTCCACATCACTATTTGTCTGCCTAGCTAAAGAAGCCACCTCCATTTCTTGGCTGGGCAGTAGCTGCTGACTGTCCTCTATCTGATCGTCCTCCTCACTAAAGAGTGGAGCTGAACCCAAAGCATAGGATACGTCGCTGGGGGAGGGAACGGCGTAGGACAGAGGCAATGGGAGGACAGGGACTGCTCTCGGGGCATGCCAACTCAGGGTTGTGTCAGAGGAACCTACCGACCCTAGACTGGGGGTCTCAGACGTAAGTTGTGATGATGTTGTTGATGAGCGCGTCAACCAATCTACCACGGCAGATGCGTTACTGGTGGAGACCCGACCGCTAGCAGATACTGGCAGATTAGGTCTCTCAGCGAGACTCCTGCTGCTACTGGCCCCCAGTCTGCTGCGAGCTCTGCCTGCGGAATCTTGGCCTCTGCCACTCCTCTTTTCACTTCCAGGCACTTGTCTGCCCGACATAGTCTAACTGGCGTGGTAGTAGGTGATATTTTAAGAACCCCCAGGCAGCGGTGGGTCTATATGAAACAGAATATAATGCACACCAAAAGTGAGCAGTAACACTCAGCCTCCAACAGGCCTGCCTAGTGTAAATAAGAGAGCTGCGCTTAGTGTAAATAAAGAGGGGTATGCTATGTTACAGAATGGGATGCCCCAACAGCCAGCAGTGCACCTGGCAGCAGTAAGACTATGCACAGCAAAAGTGTCTTTATCAGGCCTAATTTCTATTAGAATAAGTGCAAATGGTTATGGTATTAAATAGAGGCTGGTGTAGTCACAGAATGGGATGCCACAAAAACCAGAGAGCACCTGGCAGCACTAAGACTATGCACAGCAAAAGTGTCTTTATCAGGCCTAATTTCTATTAGAATAAGTGCAAATGGTTATGGTATTAAATAGAGGCTGGTGTAGTCACAGAAAGGGATGCCACAAAAACCAGAGAGCACCTGGCAGCACTAAGACTATGCACAGCAAAAGTGTCTTTATCAGGCCTAATTTCTATTAGAATAAGTGCAAATGGTTATGGTTTTAAATAGAGGCTGGTGTAGTCACAGAATGGGATGCCCCAAAAACTAGAGAGCATGCACAGCAAAAGTGTCTTTATCAGGCCTAATTTCTATTAGAATAAGTGCAAATGGTTATGGTATTAAATAGAGGCTGGTGTAGTCACAGAATGGGATGCCACAAAAACCAGAGAGCATGCACCTGGCAGGCAGCAGTAAGACTATGCACAGCAAAAGTGTCTTTATCAGGCCTAATTTCTATTAGAATAAGTGCAAATGGTTATGGTATTAAATAGAGGCTGGTGTAGTCACAGAATGGGATGTCCCAAAAACCAGAGAGCATGCACAGCAAAAGTGTCTTTATCAGGCCAAATTTCTATTAGAATAAGTGCAAATGGTTATGGTATTAAATAGAGGCTGGTGTAGTCACAGAATGGGATGCCACAAAAACCAGAGAGCACCTGGCAGCACTAAGACTATGCACAGCAAAAGTGTCTTTATCGGGCCTAATTTCTATTAGAATAAGTGCAAATGGTTATGGTATTAAATAGAGGCTGGTGTAGTCACAGAATGGGATGCCACAAAAACCAGAGAGCACCTGACAGCACTAAGACTATGCACAGCAAAAGTGTCTTTATCAGGCCTAATTTCTATTAGAATAAGTGCAAATGGTTATGGTATTAAATAGAGGCTGGTGTAGTCACAGAAAGGGATGCCACAAAAACCAGAGAGCACCTGGCAGCACTAAGACTATGCACAGCAAAAGTGTCTTTATCAGGCCTAATTTCTATTAGAATAAGTGCAAATGGTTATGGTTTTAAATAGAGGCTGGTGTAGTCACAGAATGGGATGCCCCAAAAACTAGAGAGCATGCACAGCAAAAGTGTCTTTATCAGGCCTAATTTCTATTAGAATACGTGCAAATGGTTATGGTATTAAATAGAGGCTGGTGTAGTCACAGAATGGGATGCCACAAAAACCAGAGAGCATGCACCTGGCAGGCAGCAGTAAGACTATGCACAGCAAAAGTGTCTTTATCAGGCCTAATTTCTATTAGAATAAGTGCAAATGGTTATGGTATTAAATAGAGGCTGGTGTAGTCACAGAATGGGATGCCACAAAAACCAGAGAGCACCTGGCAGGCAGCAGTAAGACTATGCACAGCAAAAGTGTCTTTATCAGGCCTAATTTCTATTTGAATAAGTGCAAATGGTTATGGTATTAAATAGAGGCTGGTGTAGTCACAGAATGGGATGCCCCAAAAACCAGAGAGCACCTGGCAGGCAGCTGTAAGACTATGCACAGCAAAAGTGTCTTTATCAGGCCTAATTTCTATTAGAATAAGCGCAAATGGTTATGGTATTAAATAGAGGCTGGTGTAGTCACAGAATGGGATGCCCCAAAAACCAGAGGGCACCTGGCAGCACTAAGGCTATGCACAGCAAAAGTGTCTTTATCAGGCCTAATTTCTATTAGAATAAGTGCAAATGGTTATGGTATTAAATAGAGGCTGGTGTAGTCACAGAATGGGATGCCACAAAAACCAGAGAGCACCTGGCAGCACTAAGACTATGCACAGCAAAAGTGTCTTTATCAGGCCTAATTTCTATTAGAATAAGTGCAAATGGTTATGGTATTAAATAGAGGCTGGTGTAGTCACAGAATGGGATGCCACAAAAACCAGAGAGAACCTGGTAGCAGTGAGACTATGCACAGCAAAAGTGTCTTTATCAGGCCTAATTTCTATTAGAATAAGTGCAAATGGTTATGGTATTAAATAGAGGCTGGTGTAGTCACAGAATGGGATGCCACAAAAACCAGAGAGCACCTGGCAGCAGTGAGACTATGCACAGCAAAAGTGTCTTTATCAGGCCTAATTTCTATTAGAATAAGTGCAAATGGTTATGGTATTAAATAGAGGCTGGTGTAGTCACAGAATGGGATGCCACAAAAAAACAGAGAGCACCTGGCAGGCAGCAGTAAGACTATGCACAGCAAAAGTGTCTTTATCAGGCCTAATTTCTATTAGAATAAGTGCAAATGGTTATGGTATTAAATAGAGGCTGATGTAGTCACAGAATGGGATGCCACAAAAACCAGAGAGCACCTGGCAGCAGTGAGACTATGCACAGCAAAAGTGTCTTTATTAGGCCTAATTTCTATTAGAATAAGTGCAAATGGTTATGGTATTAAATAGAGGCTGGTGTAGTCACAGAATGGGATGCCACAAAAACCAGAGAGCACCTGGCAGCACTAAGACTATGCACAGCAAAAGTGTCTTTATCAGGCCTAATTTCTATTAGAATAAGTGCAAATGGTTATGGTATTAAATAGAGGCTGGTGTAGTCACAGAATGGGATGTCCCAAAAACCAGAGAGCATGCACAGCAAAAGTGTCTCTATCAGGCCTAATTTCTATTAGAATAAGTGCAAATGGTTATGGTATTAAATAGAGGCTGGTGTAGTCACAGAATGGGATGCCACAAAAACCAGAGAGCACCTGGCAGCACTAAGACTATGCACAGCAAAAGTATCTTTATCAGGCCTAATTTCTTTTAGAATAAGTGCAAATGGTTATGGTATTAAATAGAGGGTAGTGTAGTCACAGAATGGGATGCCACAAAAACCAGAGAGCCCCTGGCAGCACTAAGACTATGCACAGCAAAAGTGTCTTTATCAGGCCTAATTTCTATTAGAATAAGTGCAAATGGTTATGGTTTTAAATAGAGGCTGGTGTAGTCACAGAATGGGATGCCCCAAAAACCAGAGAGCACCTGGCAGCAGTGAGACTATGCACAGCAAAAGTGTCTTTATCAGGGCAAATTTCTATTAGAATAAGTGCAAATGGTTATGGTATTAAATAGAGGCTGGTGTAGTCACAGAATGGGATGCCACAAAAACCAGAGAGCGCCTGGCAGCAGTGAGACTATGCACAGCAAAAGTGTCTTTATCCGGCCTAATTTCTATTAGAATAAGTGCAAATGGTTATGGTATTAAATAGAGGCTGGTGTAGTCACAGAATGGGATGCCCCAAAAACCAGAGAGCACCTGGCAGCAGTGAGACTATGCACAGCAAAAGTGTCTTTATCAGGCCTAATTTCTATTAGAATAAGTGCAAATAGTTATGGTATTAAATAGAGGCTGGTGTAGTCACAGAATGGGATGCCACAAAAACCAGAGAGCACCTGGCAGCAGTTAGACTATGCACAGCAAAAGTGTCTTTATCAGGCCTAATTTCTATTAGAATAAGTGCAAATGGTTATGGTATTAAATAGAGGCTGGTGTAGTCACAGAATGGGATGCCACAAAAACCAGAGAGCACCTGGCAGCAGTGAGTCTATGCACAGCAAAAGTGTCTTTATCAGGCCTAATTTCTATTAGAATAAGTGCAAATGGTTATGGTATTAAATAGAGTCTGGTGTAGTCACAGAATGGGATGCCACAAAAACCAGAGAGCACCTGGCAGCAGTGAGACTATGCACAGCAAAAGTGTCTTTATCAGGCCTAATTTTTATTAGAATAAGTGCAAATGGTTATGGTATTAAATAGAGGCTGGTGTAGTCACAGAATGGGATGCCACAAAAACCAGAGAGCACCTGGCAGCACTAAGACTATGCACAGCAAAAGTGTCTTTATCAGGCCTAATTTCTATTAGAATAAGTGCAAATGGTTATGGTATTAAATAGAGGCTGGTGTAGTCACAGAATGGGATGTCCCAAAAACCAGAGAGCATGCACAGCAAAAGTGTCTTTATCAGGCCTAATTTCTATTAGAATAAGTGCAAATGGTTATGGTATTAAATAGAGGCTGGTGTAGTCACAGAATGGGATGCCACAAAAACCAGAGAGCACCTGGCAGCACTAAGACTATGCACAGCAAAAGTGTCTTTATCAGGCCTAATTTCTATTAGAATAAGTGCAAATGGTTATGGTATTAAATAGAGGGTGGTGTAGTCACAGAATGGGATGCCACAAAAACCAGAGAGCATGCACTGCAAAAGTGTCTTTATCAGGCCTAATTTCTATTTGAATAAGTGCAAATGGTTATGGTATTAAATAGAGGCTGGTGTAGTCACAGAATGGGATGCCACAAAAAACAGAGAGCACCTGGCAGCACTAAGACTATGCACAGCAAAAGTGTCTTTATCAGGCCTATTTCCTATTAGAATAAGTGCAAATGGTTATGGTATTAAATAGAGGCTGGTGTAGTCACAGAATGGGATGCCACAAAAACCAGAGAGCACCTGGCAGCAGTGAGACTATGCACAGCAAAAGTGTCTTAATCAGGCCTAATTTCTATTAGAATAAGTGCAAATGGTTATGGTATTAAATAGAGGCTGGTGTAGTCACAGAATGGGATGCCCCAAAAACCAGAGGGCACCTGGCAGCAGTGAGACTATGCACAGCAAAAGTGTCTTAATCAGGCCTAATTTCTATTAGAATAAGTGCAAATGGTTATGCTATTAAATAGAGGCTGGTGTAGTCACAGAATGGGATGCCACAAAAACCAGAGAGCACCTGGCAGCAGTGAGACTATGCACAGCAAAAGTGTCTTTATCAGGCCTAATTTCTTTTAGAATAAGTGCAAATGGTTATGGTATTAAATAGAGGCTGGTGTAGTCACAGAATGGGATGCCACAAAAACCAGAGAGCACCTGGCAGCAGGGAGACTATGCACAGCAAAAGTGTCTTTATCAGGCCTAATTTCTATTAGAATAAGTGCAAATGGTTATGGTATTAAATAGAGGCTGGTGTAGTCACAGAATGGGATGCCACAAAAACCAGAGAGCACCTGGCAGCACTAAGACTATGCACAGCAAAAGTGTCTTTATCAGGCCTAATTTCTATTAGAATAAGTGCAAATGGTTATGGTATTAAATAGAGGCTGGTGTAGTCACAGAATGGGATGCCACAAAAACCAGAGAGCACCTGGCAGCACTAAGACTATGCACAGCAAAAGTGTCTTTATCAGGCCTAATTTCTATTAGAATAAGTGCAAATGGTTATGGTATTAAATAGAGGCTGGTGTAGTCACAGAATGGGATGTCCCAAAAACCAGAGAGCATGCACAGCAAAAGTGTCTCTATCAGGCCTAATTTCTATTAGAATAAGTGCAAATGGTTATGGTATTAAATAGAGGCTGGTGTAGTCACAGAATGGGATGCCACAAAAACCAGAGAGCACCTGGCAGCACTAAGACTATGCAGAGCAAAAGTATCTTTATCAGGCCTAATTTCTTTTAGAATAAGTGCAAATGGTTATGGTATTAAATAGAGGGTAGTGTAGTCACAGAATGGGATGCCACAAAAACCAGAGAGCCCCTGGCAGCACTAAAACTATGCACAGCAAAAGTGTCTTTATCAGGCCTAATTTCTATTAGAATAAGTGCAAATGGTTATGGTATTAAATAGAGGCTGGTGTAGTCACAGAATGGGATGCCAAAAAAACCAGAGAGCACCTGGCAGCAGTGAGACTATGCACAGCAAAAGTGTCTTTATCAGGGCAAATTTCTATTAGAATAAGTGCAAATGGTTATGGTATTAAATAGAGGCTGGTGTAGTCACAGAATGGGATGCCACAAAAACCAGAGAGCGCCTGGCAGCAGTGAGACTATGCACAGCAAAAGTGTCTTTATCCGGCCTAATTTCTATTAGAATAAGTGCAAATGGTTATGGTATTAAATAGAGGCTGGTGTAGTCACAGAATGGGATGCCCCAAAAACCAGAGAGCACCTGGCAGCAGTGAGTCTATGCACAGCAAAAGTGTCTTTATCAGGCCTAATTTCTATTAGAATAAGTGCAAATGGTTATGGTATTAAATAGAGGCTGGTGTAGTCACAGAATGGGATGCCACAAAAACCAGAGAGCACCTGGCAGCAGTGAGTCTATGCACAGCAAAAGTGTCTTTATCAGGCCTAATTTCTATTAGAATAAGTGCAAATGGTTATGGTATTAAATAGAGGCTGGTGTAGTCACAGAATGGGATGCCACAAAAACCAGAGAGCACCTGGCAGCAGTGAGACTATGCACAGCAAAAGTGTCTTTATCAGGCCTAATTTCTATTAGAATAAGTGCAAATGGTTATGGTATTAAATAGAGGCTGGTGTAGTCACAGAATGGGATGCCACAAAAACCAGAGAACACCTGGCAGCAGTGAGACTATGCACAGCAAAAGTGTCTTTATCAGGCCTAATTTCTATTAGAATAAGTGCAAATGGCTATGGTATTAAATAGAGGCTGGTGTAGTCACAGAATGGGATGCCACAAAAACCAGAGAGCACCTGGCAGCAGTGAGACTATGCACAGCAAAAGGGTCTTTATCAGGCCTAATTTCTATTAGAATAAGTGCAAATGGTTATGGTATTAAATAGAGGCTGGTGTAGTCACAGAATGGGATGCCACAAAAACCAGAGAGCACCTGGCAGCACTAAGACTATGCACAGCAAAAGTGTCTTTATCAGGCCTAATTTCTATTAGAATAGGTGCAAATGGTTATGGTATTAAATAGAGGCTGGTGTAGTCACAGAATGGGATGCCACAAAAACCAGAGAGCACCTGGCAGCACTAAGGCTATGCACAGCAAAAGTGTCTTTATCAGGCCTAATTTCTATTAGAATAAGTGCAAATGGTTATGCTATTAAATAGAGGCTGGTGTAGTCACAGAATGGCATGCCACAAAAACCAGAGAGCACCTGGCAGCACTAAGACTATGCACAGCAAAATTGTCTTTATCAGGCCTAATTTCTATTAGAAAAAGTGCAAATGGTTATGGTATTAAATAGAGGCTGGTGTAGTCACAGAATGGGATGCCACAAAAACCAGAGAGGACCTGGCAGCACTAAGACTATGCACAGCAAAAGTGTCTTTATCAGGCCTAATTTCTATTAGAATAAGTGCAAATGGTTATGGTTTTAAATAGAGGCTGGTGTAGTCACAGAATGGGATGCCACAAAAACCAAAGAGCACCTGGCAGCACTAAGACTATGCACAGCAAAAGTATCTTTATCAGGCCTAATTTCTTTTAGAATAAGTGCAAATGGTTATGGTATTAAATAGAGGGTAGTGTAGTCACAGAATGGGATGCCACAAAAACCAGAGAGCACCTGGCAGCACTAAGACTATGCACAGCAAAAGTGTCCTTATCAGGCCTAATTTCTATTAGAATAAGTGCAAATGGTTATGGTATTAAATAGAGGCTGGTGTAGTCACAGAATGGGATGCCACAAAAACCAGAGAGCGCCTGGCAGCAGTGAGACTATGCACAGCAAAAGTGTCTTTATCCGGCCTAATTTCTATTAGAATAAGTGCAAATGGTTATGGTATTAAATAGAGGCTGGTGTAGTCACAGAATGGGATGCCCCAAAAACCAGAGAGCACCTGGCAGCAGTGAGACTATGCACAGCAAAAGTGTCTTTATCAGGCCTAATTTCTATTAGAATAAGTGCAAATAGTTATGGTATTAAATAGAGGCTGGTGTAGTCACAGAATGGGATGCCACAAAAACCAGAGAGCACCTGGCAGCAGTGAGTCTATGCACAGCAAAAGTGTCTTTATCAGGCCTAATTTCTATTAGAATAAGTGCAAATGGTTATGGTAATAAATAGAGGCTGGTGTAGTCACAGAATGGGATGCCACAAAAACCAGAGAGCACCTGGCAGCAGTGAGACTATGCACAGCAAAAGTGTCTTTATCAGGCCTAATTTCTATTAGAATAAGTGCAAATGGTTATGGTATTAAATAGAGGCTGGTGTAGTCACAGAATGGGATGCCACAAAAACCAGAGAGCACCTGGCAGCACTAAGACTATGCACAGCAAAAGTGTCTTTATCAGGCCTAATTTCTATTAGAATAAGTGCAAATGGTTATGGTATTAAATAGAGGCTGGTGTAGTCACAGAATGGGATGCCACAAAAACCAGAGAACACCTGGCAGCAGTGAGACTATGCACAGCAAAAGTGTCTTTATCAGGCCTAATTTCTATTAGAATAAGTGCAAATGGCTATGGTATTAAATAGAGGCTGGTGTAGTCACAGAATGGGATGCCACAAAAACCAGAGAGCACCTGGCAGCAGTGAGACTATGCACAGCAAAAGGGTCTTTATCAGGCCTAATTTCTATTAGAATAAGTGCAAATGGTTATGGTATTAAATAGAGGCTGGTGTAGTCACAGAATGGGATGCCACAAAAACCAGAGAGCACCTGGCAGCACTAAGACTATGCACAGCAAAAGTGTCTTTATCAGGCCTAATTTCTATTAGAATAGGTGCAAATGGTTATGGTATTAAATAGAGGCTGGTGTAGTCACAGAATGGGATGCCACAAAAACCAGAGAGCACCTGGCAGCACTAAGGCTATGCACAGCAAAAGTGTCTTTATCAGGCCTAATTTCTATTAGAATAAGTGCAAATGGTTATGCTATTAAATAGAGGCTGGTGTAGTCACAGAATGGGATGCCACAAAAACCAGAGAGCACCTGGCAGCACTAAGACTATGCACAGCAAAATTGTCTTTATCAGGCCTAATTTCTATTAGAAAAAGTGCAAATGGTTATGGTATTAAATAGAGGCTGGTGTAGTCACAGAATGGGATGCCACAAAAACCAGAGAGGACCTGGCAGCACTAAGACTATGCACAGCAAAAGTGTCTTTATCAGGCCTAATTTCTATTAGAATAAGTGCAAATGGTTATGGTTTTAAATAGAGGCTGGTGTAGTCACAGAATGGGATGCCACAAAAACCAAAGAGCACCTGGCAGCACTAAGACTATGCACAGCAAAAGTATCTTTATCAGGCCTAATTTCTTTTAGAATAAGTGCAAATGGTTATGGTATTAAATAGAGGGTAGTGTAGTCACAGAATGGGATGCCACAAAAACCAGAGAGCACCTGGCAGCACTAAGACTATGCACAGCAAAAGTGTCCTTATCAGGCCTAATTTCTATTAGAAAAAGTGCAAATGGTTATGGTATTAAATAGAGGCTGGTGTAGTCACAGAATGGGATGCCCCAAAAACCAGAGAGCACCTGGCAGCAGTGGGACTATGCACAGCAAAAGTGTCTTTATCAGGCCTAATTTCTTTTAGAATAAGTGCAAATGGTTATGGTATTAAATAGAGGCTGGTGTAGTCACAGAATGGGATGCCACAAAAACCAGAGAGCGCCTGGCAGCAGTGAGACTATGCACAGCAAAAGTGTCTTTATCGGGCCTAATTTCTATTAGAATAAGTGCAAATGGTTATGGTATTAAATAGAGGCTGGTGTAGTCACAGAATGGGATGCCCCAAAAACCAGAGAGCACCTGGCAGCAGTGAGACTATGCACAGCAAAAGTGTCTTTATCAGGCCTAATTTCTATTAGAATAAGTGCAAATAGTTATGGTATTAAATAGAGGCTGGTGTAGTCACAGAATGGGATGCCACAAAAACCAGAGAGCACCTGGCAGCAGTGAGTCTATGCACAGCAAAAGTGTCTTTATCAGGCCTAATTTCTATTAGAATAAGTGCAAATGGTTATGGTATTAAATAGAGGCTGGTGTAGTCACAGAATGGGATGCCACAAAAACCAGAGAGCACCTGGCAGCAGTGAGACTATGCACAGCAAAAGTGTCTTTATCAGGCCTAATTTCTATTAGAATAAGTGCAAATGGTTATGGTATTAAATAGAGGCTGGTGTAGTCACAGAATGGGATGCCACAAAAACCAGAGAGCACCTGGCAGCACTAAGACTATGCACAGCAAAAGTGTCTTTATCAGGCCTAATTTCTATTAGAATAAGTGCAAATGGTTATGGTATTAAATAGAGGCTGGTGTAGTCACAGAATGGGATGCCACAAAAACTAGAGAGCACCTGGCAGCACTAAGACTATGCACAGCAAAAGTGTCTTTAACAGGCCTAATTTCTATTAGAATAAGTGCAAATAGTTATGGTATTAAATAGAGGCTGGTGTAGTCACAGAATGGGATGCCACAAAAACCAGAGAGCACCTGGCAGCAGTGAGTCTATGCACAGCAAAAGTGTCTTTATCAGGCCTAATTTCTATTAGAATAAGTGCAAATGGTTATGGTATTAAATAGAGGCTGGTGTAGTCACAGAATGGGATGCCACAAAAACCAGAGAGCACCTGACAGCAGTGAGACTATGCACAGCAAAAGTGTCTTTATCAGGCCTAATTTCTATTAGAATAAGTGCAAATGGTTATGGTATTAAATAGAGGCTGGTGTAGTCACAGAATGGGATGCCACAAAAACCAGAGAGCACCTGGCAGCACTAAGACTATGCACAGCAAAAGTGTCTTTATCGGGCCTAATTTCTATTAGAATAAGTGCAAATGGTTATGGTATTAAATAGAGGCTGGTGTAGTAACAGAATGGGATGCCACAAAAACCAGAGAGCACCTGGCAGCAGTGGGACTATGCACAGCAAAAGTGTCTTTATCAGGGCTAATTTATATTAGAATAAGTGCAAATGGTTATGGTATTAAATAGAGGCTGGTGTAGTCACAGAATGGGATGTCCCAAAAACCAGAGAGCATGCACAGCAAAAGTGTCTTTATCAGGCCTAATTTCTATTAGAATAAGTGCAAATGGTTATGGTATTAAATAGAGGCTGGTGTAGTCACAGAATGGGATGCCACAAAAACCAGAGAGCACCTGGCAGCACTAAGACTATGCACAGCAAAAGTGTCTTTATCAGGCCTAATTTCTATTAGAATAAGTGCAAATGGTTATGGTATTAAATAGAGGGTGGTGTAGTCACAGAAAGGGATGCCACAAAAACCAGAGAGCATGCACTGCAAAAGTGTCTTTATCAGGCCTAATTTCTATTTGAATAAGTGCAAATGGTTAGGGTATTAAATAGAGGCTGGTGTAGTCACAGAATGGGATGCCACAAAAAAAAGAGAGCACCTGGCAGCACTAAGACTATGCACAGCAAAAGTGTCTTTATCAGGCCTATTTCCTATTAGAATAAGTGCAAATGGTTATGGTATTAAATAGAGGCTGGTGTAGTCACAGAATGGGATGCCACAAAAACCAGAGAGCACCTAGCAGCAGTGAGACTATGCACAGCAAAAGTGTCTTAATCAGGCCTAATTTCTTTTAGAATAAGTGCAAATGGTTATGGTATTAAATAGAGGCTGGTGTAGTCACAGAATGGGATGCCCCAAAAACCAGAGGGCACCTGGCAGCAGTGAGACTATGCACAGCAAAAGTGTCTTAATCAGGCCTAATTTCTTTTAGAATAAGTGCAAATGGTTATGGTATTAAATAGAGGCTGGTTTAGTCACAGAATGGGATGCCCCAAAAACCAGAGGGCACCTGGCAGCAGTGAGACTATGCACAGCAAAAGTGTCTTAATCAGGCCTAATTTCTATTAGAATAAGTGCAAATGGTTATGGTATTAAATAGAGGCTGGTGTAGTCACAGAATGGGATGCCACAAAAACCAGAGAGCACCTGGCAGCAGTGAGACTATGCACAGCAAAAGGGTCTTTATCAGGCCTAATTTCTATTAGAATAAGTGCAAATGGTTATGGTATTAAATAGAGGCTGGTGTAGTCACAGAATGGGATGCCACAAAAACCAGAGAGCACCTGGCAGCACTAAGACTATGCACAGCAAAAGTGTCTTTATCAGGCCTAATTTCTATTAGAATAGGTGCAAATGGTTATGGTATTAAATAGAGGCTGGTGTAGTCACAGAATGGGATGCCACAAAAACCAGAGAGCACCTGGCAGCACTAAGGCTATGCACAGCAAAAGTGTCTTTATCAGGCCTAATTTCTATTAGAATAAGTGCAAATGGTTATGCTATTAAATAGAGGCTGGTGTAGTCACAGAATGGGATGCCACAAAAACCAGAGAGCACCTGGCAGCACTAAGACTATGCACAGCAAAATTGTCTTCATCAGGCCTAATTTCTATTAGAATAAGTGCAAATGGTTATGCTATTAAATAGAGGCTGGTGTAGTCACAGAATGGGATGCCACAAAAACTAGAGAGCACCTGGCAGCACTAAGACTATGCACAGCAAAAGTGTCTTTATCAGGCCTAATTTCTATTAGAATAAGTGCAAATGGTTATGGTTTTAAATAGAGGCTGGTGTAGTCACAGAATGGGATGCCCCAAAAACTAGAGAGCATGCACAGCAAAAGTGTCTTTATCAGGCCTAATTTCTATTAGAATACGTGCAAATGGTTATGGTATTAAATAGAGGCTGGTGTAGTCACAGAATGGGATGCCACAAAAACCAGAGAGCATGCACCTGGCAGGCAGCAGTAAGACTATGCACAGCAAAAGTGTCTTTATCAGGCCTAATTTCTATTAGAATAAGTGCAAATGGTTATGGTATTAAATAGAGGCTGGTGTAGTCACAGAATGGGATGCCACAAAAACCAGAGAGCACCTGGCAGGCAGCAGTAAGACTATGCACAGCAAAAGTGTCTTTATCAGGCCTAATTTCTATTAGAATAAGTGCAAATGGTTATGGTATTAAATAGAGGCTGGTGTAGTCACAGAAAGGGATGCCACAAAAACCAGAGAGCACCTGGCAGCACTAAGACTATGCACAGCAAAAGTGTCTTTATCAGGCCTAATTTCTATTAGAATAAGTGCAAATGGTTATGGTTTTAAATAGAGGCTGGTGTAGTCACAGAATGGGATGCCCCAAAAACTAGAGAGCATGCACAGCAAAAGTGTCTTTATCAGGCCTAATTTCTATTAGAATACGTGCAAATGGTTATGGTATTAAATAGAGGCTGGTGTAGTCACAGAATGGGATGCCACAAAAACCAGAGAGCATGCACCTGGCAGGCAGCAGTAAGACTATGCACAGCAAAAGTGTCTTTATCAGGCCTAATTTCTATTAGAATAAGTGCAAATGGTTATGGTATTAAATAGAGGCTGGTGTAGTCACAGAATGGGATGCCACAAAAACCAGAGAGCACCTGGCAGGCAGCAGTAAGACTATGCACAGCAAAAGTGTCTTTATCAGGCCTAATTTCTATTTGAATAAGTGCAAATGGTTATGGTATTAAATAGAGGCTGGTGTAGTCACAGAATGGGATGCCCCAAAAACCAGAGAGCACCTGGCAGGCAGCTGTAAGACTATGCACAGCAAAAGTGTCTTTATCAGGCCTAATTTCTATTAGAATAAGCGCAAATGGTTATGGTATTAAATAGAGGCTGGTGTAGTCACAGAATGGGATGCCCCAAAAACCAGAGGGCACCTGGCAGCACTAAGGCTATGCACAGCGAAAGTGTCTTTATCAGGCCTAATTTCTATTAGAATAAGTGCAAATGGTTATGGTATTAAATAGAGGCTGGTGTAGTCACAGAATGGGATGCCACAAAAACCAGAGAGCACCTGGCAGCACTAAGACTATGCACAGCAAAAGTGTCTTTATCAGGCCTAATTTCTATTAGAATAAGTGCAAATGGTTATGGTATTAAATAGAGGCTGGTGTAGTCACAGAATGGGATGCCACAAAAACCAGAGAGAACCTGGTAGCAGTGAGACTATGCACAGCAAAAGTGTCTTTATCAGGCCTAATTTCTATTAGAATAAGTGCAAATGGTTATGGTATTAAATAGAGGCTGGTGTAGTCACAGAATGGGATGCCACAAAAACCAGAGAGCACCTGGCAGCAGTGAGACTATGCACAGCAAAAGTGTCTTTATCAGGCCTAATTTCTATTAGAATAAGTGCAAATGGTTATGGTATTAAATAGAGGCTGGTGTAGTCACAGAATGGGATGCCACAAAAACCAGAGAGCACCTAGCAGCAGTGAGACTATGCACAGCAAAAGTGTCTTAATCAGGCCTAATTTCTTTTAGAATAAGTGCAAATGGTTATGGTATTAAATAGAGGCTGGTGTAGTCACAGAATGGGATGCCCCAAAAACCAGAGGGCACCTGGCAGCAGTGAGACTATGCACAGCAAAAGTGTCTTAATCAGGCCTAATTTCTTTTAGAATAAGTGCAAATGGTTATGGTATTAAATAGAGGCTGGTTTAGTCACAGAATGGGATGCCCCAAAAACCAGAGGGCACCTGGCAGCAGTGAGACTATGCACAGCAAAAGTGTCTTAATCAGGCCTAATTTCTATTAGAATAAGTGCAAATGGTTATGGTATTAAATAGAGGCTGGTGTAGTCACAGAATGGGATGCCACAAAAACCAGAGAGCACCTGGCAGCAGTGAGACTATGCACAGCAAAAGGGTCTTTATCAGGCCTAATTTCTATTAGAATAAGTGCAAATGGTTATGGTATTAAATAGAGGCTGGTGTAGTCACAGAATGGGATGCCACAAAAACCAGAGAGCACCTGGCAGCACTAAGACTATGCACAGCAAAAGTGTCTTTATCAGGCCTAATTTCTATTAGAATAGGTGCAAATGGTTATGGTATTAAATAGAGGCTGGTGTAGTCACAGAATGGGATGCCACAAAAACCAGAGAGCACCTGGCAGCACTAAGGCTATGCACAGCAAAAGTGTCTTTATCAGGCCTAATTTCTATTAGAATAAGTGCAAATGGTTATGCTATTAAATAGAGGCTGGTGTAGTCACAGAATGGGATGCCACAAAAACCAGAGAGCACCTGGCAGCACTAAGACTATGCACAGCAAAATTGTCTTCATCAGGCCTAATTTCTATTAGAATAAGTGCAAATGGTTATGCTATTAAATAGAGGCTGGTGTAGTCACAGAATGGGATGCCACAAAAACTAGAGAGCACCTGGCAGCACTAAGACTATGCACAGCAAAAGTGTCTTTATCAGGCCTAATTTCTATTAGAATAAGTGCAAATGGTTATGGTTTTAAATAGAGGCTGGTGTAGTCACAGAATGGGATGCCCCAAAAACTAGAGAGCATGCACAGCAAAAGTGTCTTTATCAGGCCTAATTTCTATTAGAATACGTGCAAATGGTTATGGTATTAAATAGAGGCTGGTGTAGTCACAGAATGGGATGCCACAAAAACCAGAGAGCATGCACCTGGCAGGCAGCAGTAAGACTATGCACAGCAAAAGTGTCTTTATCAGGCCTAATTTCTATTAGAATAAGTGCAAATGGTTATGGTATTAAATAGAGGCTGGTGTAGTCACAGAATGGGATGCCACAAAAACCAGAGAGCACCTGGCAGGCAGCAGTAAGACTATGCACAGCAAAAGTGTCTTTATCAGGCCTAATTTCTATTAGAATAAGTGCAAATGGTTATGGTATTAAATAGAGGCTGGTGTAGTCACAGAAAGGGATGCCACAAAAACCAGAGAGCACCTGGCAGCACTAAGACTATGCACAGCAAAAGTGTCTTTATCAGGCCTAATTTCTATTAGAATAAGTGCAAATGGTTATGGTTTTAAATAGAGGCTGGTGTAGTCACAGAATGGGATGCCCCAAAAACTAGAGAGCATGCACAGCAAAAGTGTCTTTATCAGGCCTAATTTCTATTAGAATACGTGCAAATGGTTATGGTATTAAATAGAGGCTGGTGTAGTCACAGAATGGGATGCCACAAAAACCAGAGAGCATGCACCTGGCAGGCAGCAGTAAGACTATGCACAGCAAAAGTGTCTTTATCAGGCCTAATTTCTATTAGAATAAGTGCAAATGGTTATGGTATTAAATAGAGGCTGGTGTAGTCACAGAATGGGATGCCACAAAAACCAGAGAGCACCTGGCAGGCAGCAGTAAGACTATGCACAGCAAAAGTGTCTTTATCAGGCCTAATTTCTATTTGAATAAGTGCAAATGGTTATGGTATTAAATAGAGGCTGGTGTAGTCACAGAATGGGATGCCCCAAAAACCAGAGAGCACCTGGCAGGCAGCTGTAAGACTATGCACAGCAAAAGTGTCTTTATCAGGCCTAATTTCTATTAGAATAAGCGCAAATGGTTATGGTATTAAATAGAGGCTGGTGTAGTCACAGAATGGGATGCCCCAAAAACCAGAGGGCACCTGGCAGCACTAAGGCTATGCACAGCGAAAGTGTCTTTATCAGGCCTAATTTCTATTAGAATAAGTGCAAATGGTTATGGTATTAAATAGAGGCTGGTGTAGTCACAGAATGGGATGCCACAAAAACCAGAGAGCACCTGGCAGCACTAAGACTATGCACAGCAAAAGTGTCTTTATCAGGCCTAATTTCTATTAGAATAAGTGCAAATGGTTATGGTATTAAATAGAGGCTGGTGTAGTCACAGAATGGGATGCCACAAAAACCAGAGAGAACCTGGTAGCAGTGAGACTATGCACAGCAAAAGTGTCTTTATCAGGCCTAATTTCTATTAGAATAAGTGCAAATGGTTATGGTATTAAATAGAGGCTGGTGTAGTCACAGAATGGGATGCCACAAAAACCAGAGAGCACCTGGCAGCAGTGAGACTATGCACAGCAAAAGTGTCTTTATCAGGCCTAATTTCTATTAGAATAAGTGCAAATGGTTATGGTATTAAATAGAGGCTGGTGTAGTCACAGAATGGGATGCCACAAAAAAACAGAGAGCACCTGGCAGGCAGCAGTAAGACTATGCACAGCAAAAGTGTCTTTATCAGGCCTAATTTCTATTAGAATAAGTGCAAATGGTTATGGTATTAAATAGAGGCTGATGTAGTCACAGAATGGGATGCCACAAAAACCAGAGAGCACCTGGCAGCAGTGAGACTATGCACAGCAAAAGTGTCTTTATTAGGCCTAATTTCTATTAGAATAAGTGCAAATGGTTATGGTATTAAATAGAGGCTGGTGTAGTCACAGAATGGGATGCCACAAAAACCAGAGAGCACCTGGCAGCACTAAGACTATGCACAGCAAAAGTGTCTTTATCAGGCCTAATTTCTATTAGAATAAGTGCAAATGGTTATGGTATTAAATAGAGGCTGGTGTAGTCACAGAATGGGATGCCACAAAAACCAGAGAGCACCTGGCAGCACTAAGACTATGCACAGCAAAAGTGTCTTTATCAGGCCTAATTTCTATTAGAATAAGTGCAAATGGTTATGGTATTAAATAGAGGCTGGTGTAGTCACAGAATGGGATGTCCCAAAAACCAGAGAGCATGCACAGCAAAAGTGTCTCTATCAGGCCTAATTTCTATTAGAATAAGTGCAAATGGTTATGGTATTAAATAGAGGCTGGTGTAGTCACAGAATGGGATGCCACAAAAACCAGAGAGCACCTGGCAGCACTAAGACTATGCACAGCAAAAGTGTCTTTATCAGGCCTAATTTCTATTAGAATAAGTGCAAATGGTTATGGTATTAAATAGAGGCTGGTGTAGTCACAGAATGGGATGCCCCAAAAACCAGAGAGCACCTGGCAGCAGTGAGACTATGCACAGCAAAAGTGTCTTTATCAGGGCAAATTTCTATTAGAATAAGTGCAAATGGTTATGGTATTAAATAGAGGCTGGTGTAGTCACAGAATGGGATGCCACAAAAACCAGAGAGCGCCTGGCAGCAGTGAGACTATGCACAGCAAAAGTGTCTTTATTAGGCCTAATTTCTATTAGAATAAGTGCAAATGGTTATGGTATTAAATAGAGGCTGGTGTAGTCACAGAATGGGATGCCACAAAAACCAGAGAGCACCTGGCAGCACTAAGACTATGCACAGCAAAAGTGTCTTTATCAGGCCTAATTTCTATTAGAATAAGTGCAAATGGTTATGGTATTAAATAGAGGCTGGTGTAGTCACAGAATGGGATGCCACAAAAACCAGAGAGCACCTGGCAGCACTAAGACTATGCACAGCAAAAGTGTCTTTATCAGGCCTAATTTCTATTAGAATAAGTGCAAATGGTTATGGTATTAAATAGAGGCTGGTGTAGTCACAGAATGGGATGTCCCAAAAACCAGAGAGCATGCACAGCAAAAGTGTCTCTATCAGGCCTAATTTCTATTAGAATAAGTGCAAATGGTTATGGTATTAAATAGAGGCTGGTGTAGTCACAGAATGGGATGCCACAAAAACCAGAGAGCACCTGGCAGCACTAAGACTATGCACAGCAAAAGTGTCTTTATCAGGCCTAATTTCTATTAGAATAAGTGCAAATGGTTATGGTATTAAATAGAGGCTGGTGTAGTCACAGAATGGGATGCCCCAAAAACCAGAGAGCACCTGGCAGCAGTGAGACTATGCACAGCAAAAGTGTCTTTATCAGGGCAAATTTCTATTAGAATAAGTGCAAATGGTTATGGTATTAAATAGAGGCTGGTGTAGTCACAGAATGGGATGCCACAAAAACCAGAGAGCGCCTGGCAGCAGTGAGACTATGCACAGCAAAAGTGTCTTTATCCGGCCTAATTTCTATTAGAATAAGTGCAAATGGTTATGGTATTAAATAGAGGCTGGTGTAGTCACAGAATGGGATGCCCCAAAAACCAGAGAGCACCTGGCAGCAGTGAGACTATGCACAGCAAAAGTGTCTTTATCAGGCCTAATTTCTATTAGAATAAGTGCAAATAGTTATGGTATTAAATAGAGGCTGGTGTAGTCACAGAATGGGATGCCACAAAAACCAGAGAGCACCTGGCAGCAGTTAGACTATGCACAGCAAAAGTGTCTTTATCAGGCCTAATTTCTATTAGAATAAGTGCAAATGGTTATGGTATTAAATAGAGGCTGGTGTAGTCACAGAATGGGATGCCACAAAAACCAGAGAGCACCTGGCAGCAGTGAGTCTATGCACAGCAAAAGTGTCTTTATCAGGCCTAATTTCTATTAGAATAAGTGCAAATGGTTATGGTATTAAATAGAGTCTGGTGTAGTCACAGAATGGGATGCCACAAAAACCAGAGAGCACCTGGCAGCAGTGAGACTATGCACAGCAAAAGTGTCTTTATCAGGCCTAATTTTTATTAGAATAAGTGCAAATGGTTATGGTATTAAATAGAGGCTGGTGTAGTCACAGAATGGGATGCCACAAAAACCAGAGAGCACCTGGCAGCACTAAGACTATGCACAGCAAAAGTGTCTTTATCAGGCCTAATTTCTATTAGAATAAGTGCAAATGGTTATGCTATTAAATAGAGGCTGGTGTAGTCACAGAATGGGATGCCACAAAAACCAGAGAGCACCTGGCAGCACTAAGACTATGCACAGCAAAAGTGTCTTTATCGGGCCTAATTTCTATTAGAATAAGTGCAAATGGTTATGGTATTAAATAGAGGCTGGTGTAGTCACAGAATGGGATGCCACAAAAACCAGAGAGCACCTGGCAGCAGTGGGACTATGCACAGCAAAAGTGTCTTTATCAGGGCTAATTTCTATTAGAATAAGTGCAAATGGTTATGGTATTAAATAGAGGCTGGTGTAGTCACAGAATGGGATGTCCCAAAAACCAGAGAGCATGCACAGCAAAAGTGTCTTTATCAGGCCTAATTTCTATTAGAATAAGTGCAAATGGTTATGGTATTAAATAGAGGCTGGTGTAGTCACAGAATGGGATGCCACAAAAACCAGAGAGCACCTGGCAGCACTAAGACTATGCACAGCAAAAGTGTCTTTATCAGGCCTAATTTCTATTAGAATAAGTGCAAATGGTTATGGTATTAAATAGAGGGTGGTGTAGTCACAGAATGGGATGCCACAAAAACCAGAGAGCATGCACTGCAAAAGTGTCTTTATCAGGCCTAATTTCTATTTGAATAAGTGCAAATGGTTATGGTATTAAATAGAGGCTGGTGTAGTCACAGAATGGGATGCCACAAAAAACAGAGAGCACCTGGCAGCACTAAGACTATGCACAGCAAAAGTGTCTTTATCAGGCCTATTTCCTATTAGAATAAGTGCAAATGGTTATGGTATTAAATAGAGGCTGGTGTAGTCACAGAATGGGATGCCACAAAAACCAGAGAGCACCTGGCAGGCAGCTGTAAGACTATGCACAGCAAAAGTGTCTTTATCAGGCCTAATTTCTATTAGAATAAGCGCAAATGGTTATGGTATTAAATAGAGGCTGGTGTAGTCACAGAATGGGATGCCCCAAAAACCAGAGGGCACCTGGCAGCAGTGAGACTATGCACAGCAAAAGTGTCTTAATCAGGCCTAATTTCTATTAGAATAAGTGCAAATGGTTATGCTATTAAATAGAGGCTGGTGTAGTCACAGAATGGGATGCCACAAAAACCAGAGAGCACCTGGCAGCAGTGAGACTATGCACAGCAAAAGTGTCTTTATCAGGCCTAATTTCTTTTAGAATAAGTGCAAATGGTTATGGTATTAAATAGAGGCTGGTGTAGTCACAGAATGGGATGCCACAAAAACCAGAGAGCACCTGGCAGCAGGGAGACTATGCACAGCAAAAGTGTCTTTATCAGGCCTAATTTCTATTAGAATAAGTGCAAATGGTTATGGTATTAAATAGAGGCTGGTGTAGTCACAGAATGGGATGCCACAAAAACCAGAGAGCACCTGGCAGCACTAAGACTATGCACAGCAAAAGTGTCTTTATCAGGCCTAATTTCTATTAGAATAAGTGCAAATGGTTATGGTATTAAATAGAGGCTGGTGTAGTCACAGAATGGGATGCCACAAAAACCAGAGAGCACCTGGCAGCACTAAGACTATGCACAGCAAAAGTGTCTTTATCAGGCCTAATTTCTATTAGAATAAGTGCAAATGGTTATGGTATTAAATAGAGGCTGGTGTAGTCACAGAATGGGATGTCCCAAAAACCAGAGAGCATGCACAGCAAAAGTGTCTCTATCAGGCCTAATTTCTATTAGAATAAGTGCAAATGGTTATGGTATTAAATAGAGGCTGGTGTAGTCACAGAATGGGATGCCACAAAAACCAGAGAGCACCTGGCAGCACTAAGACTATGCAGAGCAAAAGTATCTTTATCAGGCCTAATTTCTTTTAGAATAAGTGCAAATGGTTATGGTATTAAATAGAGGGTAGTGTAGTCACAGAATGGGATGCCACAAAAACCAGAGAGCCCCTGGCAGCACTAAAACTATGCACAGCAAAAGTGTCTTTATCAGGCCTAATTTCTATTAGAATAAGTGCAAATGGTTATGGTATTAAATAGAGGCTGGTGTAGTCACAGAATGGGATGCCACAAAAACCAGAGAGCGCCTGGCAGCAGTGAGACTATGCACAGCAAAAGTGACTTTATCCGGCCTAATTTCTATTAGAATAAGTGCAAATGGTTATGGTATTAAATAGAGGCTGGTGTAGTCACAGAATGGGATGCCCCAAAAACCAGAGAGCACCTGGCAGCAGTGAGACTATGCACAGCAAAAGTGTCTTTATCAGGCCTAATTTCTATTAGAATAAGTGCAAATAGTTATGGTATTAAATAGAGGCTGGTGTAGTCACAGAATGGGATGCCACAAAAACCAGAGAGCACCTGGCAGCAGTGAGTCTATGCACAGCAAAAGTGTCTTTATCAGGCCTAATTTCTATTAGAATAAGTGCAAATGGTTATGGTATTAAATAGAGGCTGGTGTAGTCACAGAATGGGATGCCACAAAAACCAGAGAGCACCTGGCAGCAGTGAGACTATGCACAGCAAAAGTGTCTTTATCAGGCCTAATTTCTATTAGAATAAGTGCAAATGGTTATGGTATTAAATAGAGGCTGGTGTAGTCACAGAATGGGATGCCACAAAAACCAGAGAACACCTGGCAGCAGTGAGACTATGCACAGCAAAAGTGTCTTTATCAGGCCTAATTTCTATTAGAATAAGTGCAAATGGCTATGGTATTAAATAGAGGCTGGTGTAGTCACAGAATGGGATGCCACAAAAACCAGAGAGCACCTGGCAGCAGTGAGACTATGCACAGCAAAAGTGTCTTTATCAGGCCTAATTTCTATTAGAATAAGTGCAAATGGTTATGGTATTAAATAGAGGCTGGTGTAGTCACAGAATGGGATGCCACAAAAACCAGAGAGCACCTGGCAGCACTAAGACTATGCACAGCAAAAGTGTCTTTATCAGGCCTAATTTCTATTAGAATAGGTGCAAATGGTTATGGTATTAAATAGAGGCTGGTGTAGTCACAGAATGGGATGCCACAAAAACCAGAGAGCACCTGGCAGCACTAAGGCTATGCACAGCAAAAGTGTCTTTATCAGGCCTAATTTCTATTAGAATAAGTGCAAATGGTTATGCTATTAAATAGAGGCTGGTGTAGTCACAGAATGGGATGCCACAAAAACCAGAGAGCACCTGGCAGCACTAAGACTATGCACAGCAAAATTGTCTTTATCAGGCCTAATTTCTATTAGAAAAAGTGCAAATGGTTATGGTATTAAATAGAGGCTGGTGTAGTCACAGAATGGGATGCCACAAAAACCAGAGAGGACCTGGCAGCACTAAGACTATGCACAGCAAAAGTGTCTTTATCAGGCCTAATTTCTATTAGAATAAGTGCAAATGGTTATGGTTTTAAATAGAGGCTGGTGTAGTCACAGAATGGGATGCCACAAAAACCAAAGAGCACCTGGCAGCACTAAGACTATGCACAGCAAAAGTATCTTTATCAGGCCTAATTTCTTTTAGAATAAGTGCAAATGGTTATGGTATTAAATAGAGGGTAGTGTAGTCACAGAATGGGATGCCACAAAAACCAGAGAGCACCTGGCAGCACTAAGACTATGCACAGCAAAAGTGTCCTTATCAGGCCTAATTTCTATTAGAATAAGTGCAAATGGTTATGGTATTAAATAGAGGCTGGTGTAGTCACAGAATGGGATGCCACAAAAACCAGAGAGCGCCTGGCAGCAGTGAGAGTATGCACAGCAAAAGTGTCTTTATCCGGCCTAATTTCTATTAGAATAAGTGCAAATGGTTATGGTATTAAATAGAGGCTGGTGTAGTCACAGAATGGGATGCCCCAAAAACCAGAGAGCACCTGGCAGCAGTGAGACTATGCACAGCAAAAGTGTCTTTATCAGGCCTAATTTCTATTAGAATAAGTGCAAATAGTTATGGTATTAAATAGAGGCTGGTGTAGTCACAGAATGGGATGCCACAAAAACCAGAGAGCACCTGGCAGCAGTGAGTCTATGCACAGCAAAAGTGTCTTTATCAGGCCTAATTTCTATTAGAATAAGTGCAAATGGTTATGGTATTAAATAGAGGCTGGTGTAGTCACAGAATGGGATGCCACAAAAACCAGAGAGCACCTGGCAGCAGTGAGACTATGCACAGCAAAAGTGTCTTTATCAGGCCTAATTTCTATTAGAATAAGTGCAAATGGTTATGGTATTAAATAGAGGCTGGTGTAGTCACAGAATGGGATGCCACAAAAACCAGAGAGCACCTGGCAGCACTAAGACTATGCACAGCAAAAGTGTCTTTATCAGGCCTAATTTCTATTAGAATAAGTGCAAATGGTTATGGTATTAAATAGAGGCTGGTGTAGTCAGAGAATGGGATGCCACAAAAACCAGAGAACACCTGGCAGCAGTGAGACTATGCACAGCAAAAGTGTCTTTATCAGGCCTAATTTCTATTAGAATAAGTGCAAATGGCTATGGTATTAAATAGAGGCTGGTGTAGTCACAGAATGGGATGCCACAAAAACCAGAGAGCACCTGGCAGCAGTGAGACTATGCACAGCAAAAGGGTCTTTATCAGGCCTAATTTCTATTAGAATAAGTGCAAATGGTTATGGTATTAAATAGAGGCTGGTGTAGTCACAGAATGGGATGCCACAAAAACCAGAGAGCACCTGGCAGCACTAAGACTATGCACAGCAAAAGTGTCTTTATCAGGCCTAATTTCTATTAGAATAGGTGCAAATGGTTATGGTATTAAATAGAGGCTGGTGTAGTCACAGAATGGGATGCCACAAAAACCAGAGAGCACCTGGCAGCACTAAGGCTATGCACAGCAAAAGTGTCTTTATCAGGCCTAATTTCTATTAGAATAAGTGCAAATGGTTATGCTATTAAATAGAGGCTGGTGTAGTCACAGAATGGGATGCCACAAAAACCAGAGAGCACCTGGCAGCACTAAGACTATGCACAGCAAAATTGTCTTTATCAGGCCTAATTTCTATTAGAAAAAGTGCAAATGGTTATGGTATTAAATAGAGGCTGGTGTAGTCACAGAATGGGATGCCACAAAAACCAGAGAGGACCTGGCAGCACTAAGACTATGCACAGCAAAAGTGTCTTTATCAGGCCTAATTTCTATTAGAATAAGTGCAAATGGTTATGGTTTTAAATAGAGGCTGGTGTAGTCACAGAATGGGATGCCACAAAAACCAAAGAGCACCTGGCAGCACTAAGACTATGCACAGCAAAAGTATCTTTATCAGGCCTAATTTCTTTTAGAATAAGTGCAAATGGTTATGGTATTAAATAGAGGGTAGTGTAGTCACAGAATGGGATGCCACAAAAACCAGAGAGCACCTGGCAGCACTAAGACTATGCACAGCAAAAGTGTCCTTATCAGGCCTAATTTCTATTAGAATAAGTGCAAATGGTTATGGTATTAAATAGAGGCTGGTGTAGTCACAGAATGGGATGCCCCAAAAACCAGAGAGCACCTGGCAGCAGTGGGACTATGCACAGCAAAAGTGTCTTTATCAGGCCTAATTTCTTTTAGAATAAGTGCAAATGGTTATGGTATTAAATAGAGGCTGGTGTAGTCACAGAATGGGATGCCACAAAAACCAGAGAGCGCCTGGCAGCAGTGAGACTATGCACAGCAAAAGTGTCTTTATCGGGCCTAATTTCTATTAGAATAAATGCAAATGGTTATGGTATTAAATAGAGGCTGGTGTAGTCACAGAATGGGATGCCCCAAAAACCAGAGAGCACCTGGCAGCAGTGAGACTATGCACAGCAAAAGTGTCTTTATCAGGCCTAATTTCTATTAGAATAAGTGCAAATAGTTATGGTATTAAATAGAGGCTGGTGTAGTCACAGAATGGGATGCCACAAAAACCAGAGAGCACCTGGCAGCAGTGAGTCTATGCACAGTAAAAGTGTCTTTATCAGGCCTAATTTCTATTAGAATAAGTGCAAATGGTTATGGTATTAAATAGAGGCTGGTGTAGTCACAGAATGGGATGCCACAAAAACCAGAGAGCACCTGGCAGCAGTGAGACTATGCACAGCAAAAGTGTCTTTATCAGGCCTAATTTCTATTAGAATAAGTGCAAATGGTTATGTTATTAAATAGAGGCTGGTGTAGTCACAGAATGGGATGCCACAAAAACCAGAGAGCACCTGGCAGCACTAAGACTATGCACAGCAAAAGTGTCTTTATCAGGCCTAATTTCTATTAGAATAAGTGCAAATGGTTATGGTATTAAATAGAGGCTGGTGTAGTCACAGAATGGGATGCCACAAAAACCAGAGAGCACCTGGCAGCAGTGAGTCTATGCACAGCAAAAGTGTCTTTATCAGGCCTAATTTCTATTAGAATAAGTGCAAATGGTTATGGTATTAAATAGAGGCTGGTGTAGTCACAGAATGGGATGCCACAAAAACCAGAGAGCACCTGACAGCAGTGAGACTATGCACAGCAAAAGTGTCTTTATCAGGCCTAATTTCTATTAGAATAAGTGCAAATGGTTATGGTATTAAATAGAGGCTGGTGTAGTCACAGAATGGGATGCCACAAAAACCAGAGAGCACCTGGCAGCACTAAGACTATGCACAGCAAAAGTGTCTTTATCGGGCCTAATTTCTATTAGAATAAGTGCAAATGGTTATGGTATTAAATAGAGGCTGGTGTAGTAACAGAATGGGATGCCACAAAAACCAGAGAGCACCTGGCAGCAGTGGGACTATGCACAGCAAAAGTGTCTTTATCAGGGCTAATTTATATTAGAATAAGTGCAAATGGTTATGGTATTAAATAGAGGCTGGTGTAGTCACAGAATGGGATGTCCCAAAAACCAGAGAGCATGCACAGCAAAAGTGTCTTTATCAGGCCTAATTTCTATTAGAATAAGTGCAAATGGTTATGGTATTAAATAGAGGCTGGTGTAGTCACAGAATGGGATGCCACAAAAACCAGAGAGCACCTGGCAGCACTAAGACTATGCACAGCAAAAGTGTCTTTATCAGGCCTAATTTCTATTAGAATAAGTGCAAATGGTTATGGTATTAAATAGAGGGTGGTGTAGTCACAGAATGGGATGCCACAAAAACCAGAGAGCATGCACTGCAAAAGTGTCTTTATCAGGCCTAATTTCTATTTGAATAAGTGCAAATGGTTAGGGTATTAAATAGAGGCTGGTGTAGTCACAGAATGGGATGCCACAAAAAAAAGAGAGCACCTGGCAGCACTAAGACTATGCACAGCAAAAGTGTCTTTATCAGGCCTATTTCCTATTAGAATAAGTGCAAATGGTTATGGTATTAAATAGAGGCTGGTGTAGTCACAGAATGGGATGCCACAAAAACCAGAGAGCACCTAGCAGCAGTGAGACTATGCACAGCAAAAGTGTCTTAATCAGGCCTAATTTCTTTTAGAATAAGTGCAAATGGTTATGGTATTAAATAGAGGCTGGTGTAGTCACAGAATGGGATGCCCCAAAAACCAGAGGGCACCTGGCAGCAGTGAGACTATGCACAGCAAAAGTGTCTTAATCAGGCCTAATTTCTTTTAGAATAAGTGCAAATGGTTATGGTATTAAATAGAGGCTGGTGTAGTCACAGAATGGGATGCCCCAAAAACCAGAGGGCACCTGGCAGCAGTGAGACTATGCACAGCAAAAGTGTCTTAATCAGGCCTAATTTCTATTAGAATAAGTGCAAATGGTTATGGTATTAAATAGAGGCTGGTGTAGTCACAGAATGGGATGCCACAAAAACCAGAGAGCACCTGGCAGCAGTGAGACTATGCACAGCAAAAGGGTCTTTATCAGGCCTAATTTCTATTAGAATAAGTGCAAATGGTTATGGTATTAAATAGAGGCTGGTGTAGTCACAGAATGGGATGCCACAAAAACCAGAGAACACCTGGCAGCAGTGAGACTATGCACAGCAAAAGTGTCTTTATCAGGCCTAATTTCTATTAGAATAAGTGCAAATGGCTATGGTATTAAATAGAGGCTGGTGTAGTCACAGAATGGGATGCCACAAAAACCAGAGAGCACCTGGCAGCAGTGAGACTATGCACAGCAAAAGGGTCTTTATCAGGCCTAATTTCTATTAGAATAAGTGCAAATGGTTATGGTATTAAATAGAGGCTGGTGTAGTCACAGAATGGGATGCCACAAAAACCAGAGAGCACCTGGCAGCACTAAGACTATGCACAGCAAAAGTGTCTTTATCAGGCCTAATTTCTATTAGAATAGGTGCAAATGGTTATGGTATTAAATAGAGGCTGGTGTAGTCACAGAATGGGATGCCACAAAAACCAGAGAGCACCTGGCAGCACTAAGGCTATGCACAGCAAAAGTGTCTTTATCAGGCCTAATTTCTATTAGAATAAGTGCAAATGGTTATGCTATTAAATAGAGGCTGGTGTAGTCACAGAATGGGATGCCACAAAAACCAGAGAGCACCTGGCAGCACTAAGACTATGCACAGCAAAATTGTCTTTATCAGGCCTAATTTCTATTAGAAAAAGTGCAAATGGTTATGGCATTAAATAGAGGCTGGTGTAGTCACAGAATGGGATGCCACAAAAACCAGAGAGGACCTGGCAGCACTAAGACTATGCACAGCAAAAGTGTCTTTATCAGGCCTAATTTCTATTAGAATAAGTGCAAATGGTTATGGTTTTAAATAGAGGCTGGTGTAGTCACAGAATGGGATGCCACAAAAACCAAAGAGCACCTGGCAGCACTAAGACTATGCACAGCAAAAGTATCTTTATCAGGCCTAATTTCTTTTAGAATAAGTGCAAATGGTTATGGTATTAAATAGAGGGTAGTGTAGTCACAGAATGGGATGCCACAAAAACCAGAGAGCACCTGGCAGCACTAAGACTATGCACAGCAAAAGTGTCCTTATCAGGCCTAATTTCTATTAGAATAAGTGCAAATGGTTATGGTATTAAATAGAGGCTGGTGTAGTCACAGAATGGGATGCCACAAAAACCAGAGAGCGCCTGGCAGCAGTGAGACTATGCACAGCAAAAGTGTCTTTATCCGGCCTAATTTCTATTAGAATAAGTGCAAATGGTTATGGTATTAAATAGAGGCTGGTGTAGTCACAGAATGGGATGCCCCAAAAACCAGAGAGCACCTGGCAGCAGTGAGACTATGCACAGCAAAAGTGTCTTTATCAGGCCTAATTTCTATTAGAATAAGTGCAAATAGTTATGGTATTAAATAGAGGCTGGTGTAGTCACAGAATGGGATGCCCCAAAAACAGAGAGCACCTGGCAGCAGTGAGTCTATGCATAGCAAAAGTGTCTTTATCAGGCCTAATTTCTATTAGAATAAGTGCAAATGGTTATGGTATTAAATAGAGGCTGGTGTAGTCACAGAATGGGATGCCACAAAAACCAGAGAGCACCTGGCAGCAGTGAGACTATGCACAGCAAAAGTGTCTTTATCAGGCCTAATTTCTATTAGAATAAGTGCAAATGGTTATGGTATTAAATAGAGGCTGGTGTAGTCACAGAATGGGATGCCACAAAAACCAGAGAGCACCTGGCAGCACTAAGACTATGCACAGCAAAAGTGTCTTTATCAGGCCTAATTTCTATTAGAATAAGTGCAAATGGTTATGGTATTAAATAGAGGCTGGTGTAGTCAGAGAATGGGATGCCACAAAAACCAGAGAACACCTGGCAGCAGTGAGACTATGCACAGCAAAAGTGTCTTTATCAGGCCTAATTTCTATTAGAATAAGTGCAAATGGCTATGGTATTAAATAGAGGCTGGTGTAGTCACAGAATGGGATGCCACAAAAACCAGAGAGCACCTGGCAGCAGTGAGACTATGCACAGCAAAAGGGTCTTTATCAGGCCTAATTTCTATTAGAATAAGTGCAAATGGTTATGGTATTAAATAGAGGCTGGTGTAGTCACAGAATGGGATGCCACAAAAACCAGAGAGCACCTGGCAGCACTAAGACTATGCACAGCAAAAGTGTCTTTATCAGGCCTAATTTCTATTAGAATAGGTGCAAATGGTTATGGTATTAAATAGAGGCTGGTGTAGTCACAGAATGGGATGCCACAAAAACCAGAGAGCGCCTGGCAGCACTAAGGCTATGCACAGCAAAAGTGTCTTTATCAGGCCTAATTTCTATTAGAATAAGTGCAAATGGTTATGCTATTAAATAGAGGCTGGTGTAGTCACAGAATGGGATGCCACAAAAACCAGAGAGCACCTGGCAGCACTAAGACTATGCACAGCAAAATTGTCTTTATCAGGCCTAATTTCTATTAGAAAAAGTGCAAATGGTTATGGTATTAAATAGAGGCTGGTGTAGTCACAGAATGGGATGCCACAAAAACCAGAGAGGACCTGGCAGCACTAAGACTATGCACAGCAAAAGTGTCTTTATCAGGCCTAATTTCTATTAGAATAAGTGCAAATGGTTATGGTTTTAAATAGAGGCTGGTGTAGTCACAGAATGGGATGCCACAAAAACCAAAGAGCACCTGGCAGCACTAAGACTATGCACAGCAAAAGTATCTTTATCAGGCCTAATTTTTTTTAGAATAAGTGCAAATGGTTATGGTATTAAATAGAGGGTAGTGTAGTCACAGAATGGGATGCCACAAAAACCAGAGAGCACCTGGCAGCACTAAGACTATGCACAGCAAAAGTGTCCTTATCAGGCCTAATTTCTATTAGAATAAGTGCAAATGGTTATGGTATTAAATAGAGGCTGGTGTAGTCACAGAATGGGATGCCCCAAAAACCAGAGAGCACCTGGCAGCAGTGGGACTATGCACAGCAAAAGTGTCTTTATCAGGCCTAATTTCTTTTAGAATAAGTGCAAATGGTTATGGTATTAAATAGAGGCTGGTGTAGTCACAGAATGGGATGCCACAAAAACCAGAGAGCGCCTGGCAGCAGTGAGACTATGCACAGCAAAAGTGTCTTTATCGGGCCTAATTTCTATTAGAATAAATGCAAATGGTTATGGTATTAAATAGAGGCTGGTGTAGTCACAGAATGGGATGCCCCAAAAACCAGAGAGCACCTGGCAGCAGTGAGACTATGCACAGCAAAAGTGTCTTTATCAGGCCTAATTTCTATTAGAATAAGTGCAAATAGTTATGGTATTAAATAGAGGCTGGTGTAGTCACAGAATGGGATGCCACAAAAACCAGAGAGCACCTGGCAGCAGTGAGTCTATGCACAGTAAAAGTGTCTTTATCAGGCCTAATTTCTATTAGAATAAGTGCAAATGGTTATGGTATTAAATAGAGGCTGGTGTAGTCACAGAATGGGATGCCACAAAAACCAGAGAGCACCTGGCAGCAGTGAGACTATGCACAGCAAAAGTGTCTTTATCAGGCCTAATTTCTATTAGAATAAGTGCAAATGGTTATGTTATTAAATAGAGGCTGGTGTAGTCACAGAATGGGATGCCACAAAAACCAGAGAGCACCTGGCAGCACTAAGACTATGCACAGCAAAAGTGTCTTTATCAGGCCTAATTTCTATTAGAATAAGTGCAAATGGTTATGGTATTAAATAGAGGCTGGTGTAGTCACAGAATGGGATGCCACAAAAACTAGAGAGCACCTGGCAGCACTAAGACTATGCACAGCAAAAGTGTCTTTAACAGGCCTAATTTCTATTAGAATAAGTGCAAATAGTTATGGTATTAAATAGAGGCTGGTGTAGTCACAGAATGGGATGCCACAAAAACCAGAGAGCACCTGGCAGCAGTGAGTCTATGCACAGCAAAAGTGTCTTTATCAGGCCTAATTTCTATTAGAATAAGTGCAAATGGTTATGGTATTAAATAGAGGCTGGTGTAGTCACAGAATGGGATGCCACAAAAACCAGAGAGCACCTGGCAGCACTAAGGCTATGCACAGCAAAAGTGTCTTTATCAGGCCTAATTTCTATTAGAATAAGTGCAAATGGTTATGCTATTAAATAGAGGCTGGTGTAGTCACAGAATGGGATGCCACAAAAACCAGAGAGCACCTGGCAGCACTAAGACTATGCACAGCAAAATTGTCTTTATCAGGCCTAATTTCTATTAGAAAAAGTGCAAATGGTTATGGTATTAAATAGAGGCTGGTGTAGTCACAGAATGGGATGCCACAAAAACCAGAGAGGACCTGGCAGCACTAAGACTATGCACAGCAAAAGTGTCTTTATCAGGCCTAATTTCTATTAGAATAAGTGCAAATGGTTATGGTTTTAAATAGAGGCTGGTGTAGTCACAGAATGGGATGCCACAAAAACCAAAGAGCACCTGGCAGCACTAAGACTATGCACAGCAAAAGTATCTTTATCAGGCCTAATTTTTTTTAGAATAAGTGCAAATGGTTATGGTATTAAATAGAGGGTAGTGTAGTCACAGAATGGGATGCCACAAAAACCAGAGAGCACCTGGCAGCACTAAGACTATGCACAGCAAAAGTGTCCTTATCAGGCCTAATTTCTATTAGAATAAGTGCAAATGGTTATGGTATTAAATAGAGGCTGGTGTAGTCACAGAATGGGATGCCCCAAAAACCAGAGAGCACCTGGCAGCAGTGGGACTATGCACAGCAAAAGTGTCTTTATCAGGCCTAATTTCTTTTAGAATAAGTGCAAATGGTTATGGTATTAAATAGAGGCTGGTGTAGTCACAGAATGGGATGCCACAAAAACCAGAGAGCGCCTGGCAGCAGTGAGACTATGCACAGCAAAAGTGTCTTTATCGGGCCTAATTTCTATTAGAATAAATGCAAATGGTTATGGTATTAAATAGAGGCTGGTGTAGTCACAGAATGGGATGCCCCAAAAACCAGAGAGCACCTGGCAGCAGTGAGACTATGCACAGCAAAAGTGTCTTTATCAGGCCTAATTTCTATTAGAATAAGTGCAAATAGTTATGGTATTAAATAGAGGCTGGTGTAGTCACAGAATGGGATGCCACAAAAACCAGAGAGCACCTGGCAGCAGTGAGTCTATGCACAGTAAAAGTGTCTTTATCAGGCCTAATTTCTATTAGAATAAGTGCAAATGGTTATGGTATTAAATAGAGGCTGGTGTAGTCACAGAATGGGATGCCACAAAAACCAGAGAGCACCTGGCAGCAGTGAGACTATGCACAGCAAAAGTGTCTTTATCAGGCCTAATTTCTATTAGAATAAGTGCAAATGGTTATGTTATTAAATAGAGGCTGGTGTAGTCACAGAATGGGATGCCACAAAAACCAGAGAGCACCTGGCAGCACTAAGACTATGCACAGCAAAAGTGTCTTTATCAGGCCTAATTTCTATTAGAATAAGTGCAAATGGTTATGGTATTAAATAGAGGCTGGTGTAGTCACAGAATGGGATGCCACAAAAACTAGAGAGCACCTGGCAGCACTAAGACTATGCACAGCAAAAGTGTCTTTAACAGGCCTAATTTCTATTAGAATAAGTGCAAATAGTTATGGTATTAAATAGAGGCTGGTGTAGTCACAGAATGGGATGCCACAAAAACCAGAGAGCACCTGGCAGCAGTGAGTCTATGCACAGCAAAAGTGTCTTTATCAGGCCTAATTTCTATTAGAATAAGTGCAAATGGTTATGGTATTAAATAGAGGCTGGTGTAGTCACAGAATGGGATGCCACAAAAACCAGAGAGCACCTGACAGCAGTGAGACTATGCACAGCAAAAGTGTCTTTATCAGGCCTAATTTCTATTAGAATAAGTGCAAATGGTTATGGTATTAAATAGAGGCTGGTGTAGTCACAGAATGGGATGCCACAAAAACCAGAGAGCACCTGGCAGCACTAAGACTATGCACAGCAAAAGTGTCTTTATCGGGCCTAATTTCTATTAGAATAAGTGCAAATGGTTATGGTATTAAATAGAGGCTGGTGTAGTAACAGAATGGGATGCCACAAAAACCAGAGAGCACCTGGCAGCAGTGGGACTATGCACAGCAAAAGTGTCTTTATCAGGGCTAATTTATATTAGAATAAGTGCAAATGGTTATGGTATTAAATAGAGGCTGGTGTAGTCACAGAATGGGATGTCCCAAAAACCAGAGAGCATGCACAGCAAAAGTGTCTTTATCAGGCCTAATTTCTATTAGAATAAGTGCAAATGGTTATGGTATTAAATAGAGGCTGGTGTAGTCACAGAATGGGATGCCACAAAAACCAGAGAGCACCTGGCAGCACTAAGACTATGCACAGCAAAAGTGTCTTTATCAGGCCTAATTTCTATTAGTATAAGTGCAAATGGTTATGGTATTAAATAGAGGGTGGTGTAGTCACAGAATGGGATGCCACAAAAACCAGAGAGCATGCACTGCAAAAGTGTCTTTATCAGGCCTAATTTCTATTTGAATAAGTGCAAATGGTTAGGGTATTAAATAGAGGCTGGTGTAGTCACAGAATGGGATGCCACAAAAAAAAGAGAGCACCTGGCAGCACTAAGACTATGCACAGCAAAAGTGTCTTTATCAGGCCTATTTCCTATTAGAATAAGTGCAAATGGTTATGGTATTAAATAGAGGCTGGTGTAGTCACAGAATGGGATGCCACAAAAACCAGAGAGCACCTAGCAGCAGTGAGACTATGCACAGCAAAAGTGTCTTAATCAGGCCTAATTTCTTTTAGAATAAGTGCAAATGGTTATGGTATTAAATAGAGGCTGGTGTAGTCACAGAATGGGATGCCCCAAAAACCAGAGGGCACCTGGCAGCAGTGAGACTATGCACAGCAAAAGTGTCTTAATCAGGCCTAATTTCTTTTAGAATAAGTGCAAATGGTTATGGTATTAAATAGAGGCTGGTGTAGTCACAGAATGGGATGCCCCAAAAACCAGAGGGCACCTGGCAGCAGTGAGACTATGCACAGCAAAAGTGTCTTAATCAGGCCTAATTTCTATTAGAATAAGTGCAAATGGTTATGGTATTAAATAGAGGCTGGTGTAGTCACAGAATGGGATGCCACAAAAACCAGAGAGCACCTGGCAGCAGTGAGACTATGCACAGCAAAAGGGTCTTTATCAGGCCTAATTTCTATTAGAATAAGTGCAAATGGTTATGGTATTAAATAGAGGCTGGTGTAGTCACAGAATGGGATGCCACAAAAACCAGAGAACACCTGGCAGCAGTGAGACTATGCACAGCAAAAGTGTCTTTATCAGGCCTAATTTCTATTAGAATAAGTGCAAATGGCTATGGTATTAAATAGAGGCTGGTGTAGTCACAGAATGGGATGCCACAAAAACCAGAGAGCACCTGGCAGCAGTGAGACTATGCACAGCAAAAGGGTCTTTATCAGGCCTAATTTCTATTAGAATAAGTGCAAATGGTTATGGTATTAAATAGAGGCTGGTGTAGTCACAGAATGGGATGCCACAAAAACCAGAGAGCACCTGGCAGCACTAAGACTATGCACAGCAAAAGTGTCTTTATCAGGCCTAATTTCTATTAGAATAGGTGCAAATGGTTATGGTATTAAATAGAGGCTGGTGTAGTCACAGAATGGGATGCCACAAAAACCAGAGAGCACCTGGCAGCACTAAGGCTATGCACAGCAAAAGTGTCTTTATCAGGCCTAATTTCTATTAGAATAAGTGCAAATGGTTATGCTATTAAATAGAGGCTGGTGTAGTCACAGAATGGGATGCAACAAAAACCAGAGAGCACCTGGCAGCACTAAGACTATGCACAGCAAAATTGTCTTTATCAGGCCTAATTTCTATTAGAAAAAGTGCAAATGGTTATGGTATTAAATAGAGGCTGGTGTAGTCACAGAATGGGATGCCACAAAAACCAGAGAGGACCTGGCAGCACTAAGACTATGCACAGCAAAAGTGTCTTTATCAGGCCTAATTTCTATTAGAATAAGTGCAAATGGTTATGGTTTTAAATAGAGGCTGGTGTAGTCACAGAATGGGATGCCACAAAAACCAAAGAGCACCTGGCAGCACTAAGACTATGCACAGCAAAAGTATCTTTATCAGGCCTAATTTCTTTTAGAATAAGTGCAAATGGTTATGGTATTAAATAGAGGGTAGTGTAGTCACAGAATGGGATGCCACAAAAACCAGAGAGCACCTGGCAGCACTAAGACTATGCACAGCAAAAGTGTCCTTATCAGGCCTAATTTCTATTAGAATAAGTGCAAATGGTTATGGTATTAAATAGAGGCTGGTGTAGTCACAGAATGGGATGCCCCAAAAACCAGAGAGCACCTGGCAGCAGTGGGACTATGCACAGCAAAAGTGTCTTTATCAGGCCTAATTTCTTTTAGAATAAGTGCAAATGGTTATGGTATTAAATAGAGGCTGGTGTAGTCACAGAATGGGATGCCACAAAAACCAGAGAGCGCCTGGCAGCAGTGAGACTATGCACAGCAAAAGTGTCTTTATCGGGCCTAATTTCTATTAGAATAAGTGCAAATGGTTATGGTATTAAATAGAGGCTGGTGTAGTCACAGAATGGGATGCCCCAAAAACCAGAGAGCACCTGGCAGCAGTGAGACTATGCACAGCAAAAGTGTCTTTATCAGGCCTAATTTCTATTAGAATAAGTGCAAATAGTTATGGTATTAAATAGAGGCTGGTGTAGTCACAGAATGGGATGCCACAAAAACCAGAGAGCACCTGGCAGCAGTGAGTCTATGCACAGTAAAAGTGTCTTTATCAGGCCTAATTTCTATTAGAATAAGTGCAAATGGTTATGGTATTAAATAGAGGCTGGTGTAGTCACAGAATGGGATGCCACAAAAACCAGAGAGCACCTGGCAGCAGTGAGACTATGCACAGCAAAAGTGTCTTTATCAGGCCTAATTTCTATTAGAATAAGTGCAAATGGTTATGGTATTAAATAGAGGCTGGTGTAGTCACAGAATGGGATGCCACAAAAACCAGAGAGCACCTGGCAGCACTAAGACTATGCACAGCAAAAGTGTCTTTATCAGGCCTAATTTCTATTAGAATAAGTGCAAATGGTTATGGTATTAAATAGAGGCTGGTGTAGTCACAGAATGGGATGCCACAAAAACTAGAGAGCACCTGGCAGCACTAAGACTATGCACAGCAAAAGTGTCTTTAACAGGCCTAATTTCTATTAGAATAAGTGCAAATAGTTATGGTATTAAATAGAGGCTGGTGTAGTCACAGAATGGGATGCCACAAAAACCAGAGAGCACCTGGCAGCAGTGAGTCTATGCACAGCAAAAGTGTCTTTATCAGGCCTAATTTCTATTAGAATAAGTGCAAATGGTTATGGTATTAAATAGAGGCTGGTGTAGTCACAGAATGGAATGCCACAAAAACCAGAGAGCACCTGACAGCAGTGAGACTATGCACAGCAAAAGTGTCTTTATCAGGCCTAATTTCTATTAGAATAAGTGCAAATGGTTATGGTATTAAATAGAGGCTGGTGTAGTCACAGAATGGGATGCCACAAAAACCAGAGAGCACCTGGCAGCACTAAGACTATGCACAGCAAAAGTGTCTTTATCGGGCCTAATTTCTATTAGAATAAGTGCAAATGGTTATGGTATTAAATAGAGGCTGGTGTAGTAACAGAATGGGATGCCACAAAAACCAGAGAGCACCTGGCAGCAGTGGGACTATGCACAGCAAAAGTGTCTTTATCAGGGCTAATTTATATTAGAATAAGTGCAAATGGTTATGGTATTAAATAGAGGCTGGTGTAGTCACAGAATGGGATGTCCCAAAAACCAGAGAGCATGCACAGCAAAAGTGTCTTTATCAGGCCTAATTTCTATTAGAATAAGTGCAAATGGTTATGGTATTAAATAGAGGCTGGTGTAGTCACAGAATGGGATGCCACAAAAACCAGAGAGCACCTGGCAGCACTAAGACTATGCACAGCAAAAGTGTCTTTATCAGGCCTAATTTCTATTAGAATAAGTGCAAATGGTTATGGTATTAAAAAGAGGGTGGTGTAGTCACAGAATGGGATGCCACAAAAACCAGAGAGCATGCACTGCAAAAGTGTCTTTATCAGGCCTAATTTCTATTTGAATAAGTGCAAATGGTTAGGGTATTAAATAGAGGCTGGTGTAGTCACAGAATGGGATGCCACAAAAAAAAGAGAGCACCTGGCAGCACTAAGACTATGCACAGCAAAAGTGTCTTTATCAGGCCTATTTCCTATTAGAATAAGTGCAAATGGTTATGGTATTAAATAGAGGCTGGTGTAGTCACAGAATGGGATGCCACAAAAACCAGAGAGCACCTAGCAGCAGTGAGACTATGCACAGCAAAAGTGTCTTAATCAGGCCTAATTTCTTTTAGAATAAGTGCAAATGGTTATGGTATTAAATAGAGGCTGGTGTAGTCACAGAATGGGATGCCCCAAAAACCAGAGGGCACCTGGCAGCAGTGAGACTATGCACAGCAAAAGTGTCTTAATCAGGCCTAATTTCTTTTAGAATAAGTGCAAATGGTTATGGTATTAAATAGAGGCTGGTGTAGTCACAGAATGGGATGCCCCAAAAACCAGAGGGCACCTGGCAGCAGTGAGACTATGCACAGCAAAAGTGTCTTAATCAGGCCTAATTTCTATTAGAATAAGTGCAAATGGTTATGGTATTAAATAGAGGCTGGTGTAGTCACAGAATGGGATGCCACAAAAACCAGAGAGCACCTGGCAGCAGTGAGACTATGCACAGCAAAAGGGTCTTTATCAGGCCTAATTTCTATTAGAATAAGTGCAAATGGTTATGGTATTAAATAGAGGCTGGTGTAGTCACAGAATGGGATGCCACAAAAACCAGAGAGCACCTGGCAGCACTAAGACTATGCACAGCAAAAGTGTCTTTATCAGGCCTAATTTCTATTAGAATAGGTGCAAATGGTTATGGTATTAAATAGAGGCTGGTGTAGTCACAGAATGGGATGCCACAAAAACCAGAGAGCACCTGGCAGCACTAAGGCTATGCACAGCAAAAGTGTCTTTATCAGGCCTAATTTCTATTAGAATAAGTGCAAATGGTTATGCTATTAAATAGAGGCTGGTGTAGTCACAGAATGGGATGCCACAAAAACCAGAGAGCACCTGGCAGCACTAAGACTATGCACAGCAAAATTGTCTTTATCAGGCCTAATTTCTATTAGAATAAGTGCAAATGGTTATGGTATTAAATAGAGGCTGGTGTAGTCACAGAATGGGATGCCACAAAAACTAGAGAGCACCTGGCAGCACTAAGACTATGCACAGCAAAAGTGTCTTTATCAGGCCTAATTTCTATTAGAATAAGTGCAAATGGTTATGGTTTTAAATAGAGGCTGGTGTAGTCACAGAATGGGATGCCCCAAAAACTAGAGAGCATGCACAGCAAAAGTGTCTTTATCAGGCCTAATTTCTATTAGAATACGTGCAAATGGTTATGGTATTAAATAGAGGCTGGTGTAGTCACAGAATGGGATGCCACAAAAACCAGAGAGCATGCACCTGGCAGGCAGCAGTAAGACTATGCACAGCAAAAGTGTCTTTATCAGGCCTAATTTCTATTAGAATAAGTGCAAATGGTTATGGTATTAAATAGAGGCTGGTGTAGTCACAGAATGGGATGCCACAAAAACCAGAGAGCACCTGGCAGGCAGCAGTAAGACTATGCACAGCAAAAGTGTCTTTATCAGGCCTAATTTCTATTAGAATAAGTGCAAATGGTTATGGTATTAAATAGAGGCTGGTGTAGTCACAGAATGGGATGCCTCACAGCAGACTTGAGATCAGTTCAGTATATATGCACAGTTAGTGTATAAGCAGCCTGAAAACGCTAACAAAGCCAGTCAGCCAGCCAGTAACACTCAGGCTGGATGAAAAAAAAAAAAAATCTCCCTTTGACTGCCTCCGATTTTTCCTAACTTTCCCTGTTTTTCGCTGACTTTCTGTCTGTCTCCTGCCTGTCTCCTGCCTGTCTCCAGCCTGTCCCTGTCTGTCCCTGTCTGTCTAACTGTCTCTCTCCCTGCCTACAGCAGCGTCCTGTCTCTCACGAATGCAATAGAGAAATGAGGAAAAGCAAGATGGCCGCCGGCCTTAAATAGCGCTGTGACGTCACCGGGCTTGCTGGCTGCTGACAGGCTGCATGTGACTGTCCCAGCATACACTGCCCCAGCTTACATGTCTGGACATGTCCCATCCGCCATCTTAGAATGCCTGTAATGTAAATGAATGGATGTTAAAGGAAAACTTTGAGCGATCGAATCGCGGGGAAATTCGGATTCCATCCGAATGGAATTTTTCATGAAATTCGGATCGAATCCGGGTTCGTCCGGATCGATTCGCTCATCCCTACAAATGAGGCACAGGCATCACCTGTGCTGCATTTAAATATGGCACTGGATCACGGGTTGGTAAGTGGCGGAGGAGTAAACTTGGGTGGTGGAAAAGTTGCAATCCTGACCAGGGTGTTGGCCCCAGTTATCTTTAATATCAGAATAAAAGTAAAAATTCAAATTTACCCCGTGCCCAGCCCCCACCCTGCTGAGATCAAATAAGAACATAAAAAAAAACTTACCTGTTCCTAGTCTTTTGCCTCATGAACGAGCAAGAGAGGTGCTGAATTGCTTCTCCTTATATTTTAAACTTGTGTATCATGTTTTGGTACTAATTTGTCCTGTATGCTTTGATTCGTAAATGTATTACGCTCAAAAAAAAGGATATGGATAAAAATAATTTACTCAATCACATACTGTATACAATATAAAGTGATTACAACTCAAATAAGCTTTTAAACTGCAATAGAGTATTATACAGTTATATTGTTTATTTCCTTTAATCCAGTAATTGTACCTAAAAATTGGTTCTGGTAGTTATTGCTATTTGATACACAGGCTAATACACATGAAAATAAAACACCAGCCCTTATTTTATTCACATTTGCTATTAATCCGTTTACAGTAAGTACAATTTTAATGATAAATGACTAACTCTTTAACAGTTTTAAATGTGATGGTTTATACATATTCTGTCATCTCAATGATGCCATAATAATTTTTTTGAAGGTAATTTAAAACCCCATTAAATGATACACTTTAGATTGTGTCTAAGAGATGCATAACAAAAAAACAGTCTGAGGAGCTCTATTTAGCTGTCTACTTGAATAACATTATAAAAACTGTTTCTGGTAAAATATTTAAAAAGCTTCTGTGTAAAAGGAAAGGTTTTCGATTTCACAACTATTGCAATGCTTTGTGATCACTTATTATCATTAATGCACAGTCCAGAATTTTTTTACTAGTTTTTTTACTAGTTCATCAAACTCACAAAAACTCACAAAATAATTTTATTATTTTTTTAAATAAATAATAAAAAAATCTTCCGCACCTGTAATAAGAAGGACATACATAAAAACAGCAGTTGTTTGAATTGGAATATACTTGCAGATGCTGATCTTTAGAATACATATACCTATCCCCTGTAGATGAGGAAGAACAGAGAATTTGGATAGCATGAGAAGAAACTGGCTGGTCTATCCTATCATCACAAGAAGCTTCGGCATACAGACTACAAGTGTATGACTGCATATCCTAAACCCTATTTTTTTCCTAATATATAGTTATGGCTTCCTCACCATTTACTGTGGCTAATTACAGTACCAGTCACATATTTGGATACATTTATTCCCCTATTTTTTCTGTTTTTCCCCTATTTTCTGCATCATAGATTCATATAAACGACATGAAAACCTGTAATTCCAGGGCTCAACGGCCGACCAGCCAGCCCCTGGCCCTGACCATTACAAGCCCTAGAACACAGGTCTGCAAGGTCCATGCTTTGGACAGTCGGTCATAGCCACACCACCATGCCCATTGGTGGGGCCGGTAATGTAGTATGAATGGCTCCCTTTCCCAGATAGGCTCCCATGTAGGCACCTTCAAATGTATGCTGGAAGGGCCTCTATGGATGCTACACTGGCATTTGTGAAGGAAGGGAACACAGGTATCCCTCCTATCATCCTGGCCGAGGACTCGCTTTTATACTAAGAGATGGGGCCTCTCGGGAATCTCTTATGACATCAAAAAAGGGACATCAGCTATGATGTCAGGGAAATTCCATGTAAGCCACACTTCCAAGTATAAAAGCCAGCTCCCCTAGCCCTCACCTCAGTCCCTCTCTGGGTAGCGAGGATGAAGGAAGGGGGGACCTATGTCCAAGTTGTGGGACACAGAAGACCCGCCGGACCCAAGGAAGAAGGTGTCCGGTGGGGGACAGAAGAAGTAAGATGGGGACAGGTGAATAAGTTAAAATAAGTACAATAACATATTTCTGTGTGATGTCTTTTTTAACTTCTACTTGGGGTGGACTGGTAAGGGTTCAAGTTCACCATGGTCAGAAGCTGGCACTGCACCTGCGGGACTTGGTGGGTGACTTGCTGGTAAAATGACTAATTATCCACACCCCTATTTGGTGCATTGGGGTGAGGAAGAGCCTGGTGACCATTTGTGTGGGCACATGGTTCTTCCAGGGGAGTCCCAAGCCCATACTAAAGGGCATAAGGACTTGTAACTTGTAGGTTCAAGGGCTGCCGACGTCAGGGCATCTGAGCCCTGGGTTACAAAACCTTATTATTATTATGATTGTCGCCTGGGCTGGATGCCTTTGGGGGGGACCCCACAGATTGTTTTTAACAAAATACATGTCAAAACACACACACACACACACACACACACACACACACAAAAGTGCCGGTAAAAGCGATATTCAACATTGAAAACTGAAAAGATACAAATCCAAAATAAAAAGCCAGGCAATTTCTCATTAGATAAAAATTGTATCTAAGAAAATATACCCCCCTCAAAAAATGCAGCTGTCAATTACCCGCAGCAGGAACAAACTAAAAATGGTATAAACAGGCATTAAAAAGCACTCTCACAGGCCATATTCGTAAAGGGTCGTCTGGAAAGAAAGCTTATGCCAAGCCCTTGTGCTGGCATTCATACGAGCTTTAAACCAGAAACTTTAAGGCTCCGAATTAGCCTTGCTGAATTAGGTACAAACTAAGAATTTAATGCCAGAGGTGTAATACTGTCACAGAAGAACCTGTGATGCACCAACATTCGCAGAAGGTACATCCTAGAACTTAACATAGAAACATAGAAACATAGAAGGTTGACGGCAGAAGGAGACCATACGGTCCATCTAGTCTGCCCTTTATTTTTTAGCAGAGTTTTTATCCCATTTGAGATTCTTGGAGGTGGTGACATATAGAAACACAGTTTATTCTACCATGGTGACCTCCTCTTTCTGTATAAAGATGGGGTAGTGGGCCTGAAATCAAATGTCATCTCAACAGTGTTTTTGGTGTTTAAAACTAAGTTGTTCTCTTTGCACGAGTAACTCGGCAACTCTAACTCCCACCTGTATGCACTCTCATCTCAATTCATGAATAGACCAATGAGTATCGTATCATCTGTGTACTTCTCTACAGATTCATTGGTCATGTAGCAGTCAGCAATTAGAGTGAGAATAATATTGGGGAGGCAATGCATCATTGTGGAGCTCCAGTATTTATAGTTTTAATGTTTGACAGTATAGAACTTAATCCGACATGCTGAGTTGGGTGTGGGTACTCTTTAATACCATTTGATCCAATCACTTGGGTGTGAGTACTCACTTGCTCAATCGACTAGTGTGTCAGTACTCTTTAATACCACTGGATCAAACCACTGATGTGTCAGTACTCATTAATACAACTTGTTCCAACCACTGGTGTGTCAGTTTTATTTAATACCACTTGCTTTAATCTCTTTGGTGTAAGCACACTTTAATACCACTTACTCAAACCACTTGGCTGTGTGTTATCTTTATTATCACTTACTCAAACCACTGGTGTGTCAGTGTTCATTAATACCACTGGTTAATACTACTAATGTGTCATTACTCGTTGATACCACTTGCTCCAACCCTGTTGGTGTGAGTATTCTCTATTACCACTTGCTCAAACCACTTGGGTGTAAGTACTCTTTAATACCACTTGCTTAAACCACTGGTGTGTCAGTACTCTTTATTACCACTAGCTCAAGCCAGGTGTGTAAGTACTCTTAAATACCACTTGCTTAAACCACTGGTGTGTCCAGTACTTATTAATGCTATTAGTTCCAACCACTTGGTTGTCAGTATTCTTTCATACCACTTGCTCAAACTAATAGGGTGTCAGTACTGTTTAATACTGCTTGCTTCAATCACTAGGGTGTGAATACACTATAATATCACTTGCTCAAACCACCTGGGTGTGCCAGTATTTTTAAATACCGCTGGCTCAAACCATTGATGTGCCGGTACTCTTTAATACCACTTGTTCCAAGGACTTGGGTGTGAGTACTCCTAAATACCACATGTTCCAACCACTGGTGTTTCAGTTTTATTTAATACCACTTGCTCCAATACCTTGGATGAAAGTATGCTTTAATATCATTTACTCAAAGCACTTGGGTGTGTGTAATCTTTATTATCACTGGTTATTACCACTAATGTGACATTACTCTTTAATACCACTTGCTCAAAGCACTTGGATGTGAGTACTCTTTAATGTCACCTGCTCAAAGCAGCTGGGTGTTATTTTTCTATAATACACCTTGCTCTAACCACTGGTGTGTCAGTACTCTTTAATACAAATAGCTCAAACCACTGGTGTGTCAGAACTTTTTTTTTAATATATTCTTTATTTATTACATTTTCAAGAAATAACAATATACATACAGTAGATGTAAATAGAGATAATAATAAAGATGGCTAACAGACTGGTATCTCCCAATAAAGAAAATATTTTCAAGTAAGCTTCCGCGTTGTCTTGTCACTTTGTTTATCTTGGCGCCCAGTCCCCTTATATTTTAAGTGCTGGAAATGTACAATTCCTAACCGATTTGGGAAGGTGGAAGGAAAAGACTATTGTGGCGCGCTGGATAGAGTTACACTTTAAAGTGATGTATCAGGTAGACTCAATGATGTCCCCTTTGCCTGGAATATTACCAGGTTTAAGGTGTATATTTTATGTGCTGTGTATTTCTAAGGCACTGCAATGTGAGTGACAGTCCTTATTTTTTGCAGCATAAATCAATTTTCTTATGTATATATATAGGCTAGTTTAGCCAATATGAATGATCTATGAAAAGAAAGACTTACCGCCACGGCCCGGGGGTACTTAACCTGCCCAGGGCCTCTGACGTAAGGAGGTTCTCAACGATGTTAGATTGACAACTTATATGGTGCTGTTAGATCACCTTGGGTCTGCTTCAGCGGGGTCTGGATCCCAAACGATGAATTGGTTGTCTTCAATTGAATAAAGATACCGCAAGAGTGTTTATTCTAAACACACTTTTATTCGGGAACGGGGATAACACGAGGGGAGGGGGGCAGTGGTGGGAAAAAGTCACTGTGGGGGGATGGGGTAGAATTCCAGGCAGCGGTAATCCGTGCTGCTGAGCTGATAAAAAAGTCCTTAGTTCTTAGAAGTAAAGTTCATTGTCTGTTCCAGACTTTTCAGGTTTCCATAATAATAATAATAATCCGTTATTTTGGTAAAAGTTTGATTGGAGCCGGGCAAGGACGCCGCTCCAATCAAACTTTTACCAAAATAACGGATTATTATTATTATTATGGAAACCTGAAAAGTCTGGAACAGACAATGAACTTTACTTCTAAGAACTAAGGACTTTTTTATCAGCTCAGCAGCACGGATTACCGCTGCCTGGAATTCTACCCCATCCCCCCACAGTGACTTTTTCCCACCACTGCCCCCCTCCCCTCGTGTTATCCCCGTTCCCGAATAAAAGTGTGTTTAGAATAAACACTCTTGCGGTATCTTTATTCAATTGAAGGCAACCAATTCATCGTTTGGGATCCAGACCCCGCTGAAGCAGACCCAAGGTGATCTAACAGCACCATATAAGATGTCAATCTAACGTCGTTGAGAACCTCCTTACGTCAGAGGTAGAGATGAGCGAACTTTTGAAAAATTCGATTCGACTGATTCGCCGAATTTTCCGACAAAAATCGTTTCGACCCGAATAAATTCGCGACGAATCGCTATTAAAAACGGCTATTTCTGAGCCTCCTACAGCCTCAATAGGGTTGTAAACCATTCAGCCTTGCTGTAACACGCACAGGATGCGTGCTGGGTTAGTTAAATAATACTTTGAAGAAATATCACATGCAGATCAGAGGCATCGCTAATAGAATCGCAGAGCGGCACAATTGCAGAGAGTTGAAGTGGCATCACTATGAGGGGCAGAAGGAGCCCAAATATACACTGGAGTTGGCCTCAGGAGCCCAAAAATTGGATGAATCACACCCTGGAGTTGGCAGGAGTTGGCAGCAGCAGCAGCAGGAGCCCAAATATACACTGGAGTTGGCTTCAGGAGCCCAAAAATTGGATGAATCACACCCTGGAGTTGGCAGGAGTTGGCAGCAGCAGCAGCAGGAGCCCAAATATACACTGGAGTTGGCTTCAGGAGCCCAAAAATTGGATGAATCACACCCTGGAGTTGGCAGGAGTTGACAGCAGCAGCAGCAGGAGCCCAAATATACACTGGAGTTGGCTTCAGGAGCCCAAAAATTGGATGAATCACACCCTGGAGTTGGCAGGAGTTGACAGTAGCAGCAGCAGGAGCCCAAATATACACTGGAGTTGGCCTCAGGAGCCCAAAAATTGGATGAATCACACCCTGGAGTTGGCAGGAGTTGACAGTAGCAGCAGCAGGAGCCCAAATATACACTGGAGTTGGCCTCAGGAGCCCAAAAATTGGATGAATCACACCCTGGAGTTGGCAGGAGTTGACAGTAGCAGCAGCAGGAGCCCAAATATACACTGGAGTTGGCCTCAGGAGCCCAAAAATTGGATGAATCACACCCTGGAGTTGGCAGGAGTTGACAGTAGCAGCAGCAGGAGCCCAAATATACACTGGAGTTGGCCTCAGGAGCCCAAAAATTGGATGAATCACACCCTGGAGTTGGCAGGAGTTGGCAGTAGCAGCAGCAGGAGCCCAAATATACACTGGAGTTGGCCTCAGGAGCCCAAAAATTGGATGAATCACACCCTGGAGTTGGCAGGAGTTGGCAGCAGCAGCAGCAGGAGCCCAAATATACACTGGAGTTGGCTTCAGGAGCCCAAAAATTGGATGAATCACACCCTGGAGTTGGCAGAAGTTGACAGTAGCAGCAGCAGGAGCCCAAATATACACTGGAGTTGGCCTCAGGAGCCCAAAAATTGGATGAATCACACCCTGGAGTTGGCAGGAGTTGACAGTAGCAGCAGCAGGAGCCCAAATATACACTGGAGTTGGCCTCAGGAGCCCAAAAATTGGATGAATCACACCCTGGAGTTGGCAGGAGTTGACAGTAGCAGCAGCAGGAGCCCAAATATACACTGGAGTTGGCTTCAGGAGCCCAAAAATTGGATGAATCACACCCTGGAGTTGGCAGGAGTTGACAGTAGCAGCAGCAGGAGCCCAAATATACACTGGAGTTGGCTTCAGGAGCCCAAAAATTGGATGAATCACACCCTGGAGTTGGCAGGAGTTGACAGTAGCAGCAGCAGGAGCCCAAATATACACTGGAGTTGGCCTCAGGAGCCCAAAAATTGGATGAATCACACCCTGGAGTTGGCAGGAGTTGACAGTAGCAGCAGCAGGAGCCCAAATATACACTGGAGTTGGCTTCAGGAGCCCAAAAATTGGATGAATCACACCCTGGAGTTGGCAGAAGTTGGCAGCAGCAGCAGCAGGAGCCCAAACATTACTTTAAACAGACCCTGGGGTTGGCCTCAGGAGCCCAAAAATTGGATGAATCACACCCTGTGGAGAGTCATGTGGAGAAAAAGTAGCTTAGTTAGTAATATCTACATAAAATTATGAATAAACAAATGCAAAAGTTTGCCAAAGTGAAGTTTTGTTTGAGGGTGTGTTTCCACCTTTTAATTAAATCAGAAACAAGAAGGTGTCATTGCCTCTGACTAATTAGCCCTCAAAAATTCTTGGAATTTTTAATCTGGAATCATGTCTGATCCGTCTTATCCGAAGAATATTAATAAAAAGTAAGAGTAACGTAAAGGATTTTTTATCAATACTTACTTGTGGTCCGATGCGGAGGAATGTCTGTAACTTGAGAGCAGCGCCTTAAATCTGTTTTGCACGATCCATCTTTCTTGGTCTGGCCCCGTCATCAATCTACTGGAATACATCAGGCATTGTTGGGAGGAAAGCTTGGCTGATCCATGCGCCATTCATTTCCACGCAGGGCAGTCTCTGGAAAAAAAAAGTCTGTATAAACCAGGGTCTTTTTCATATAAAAACAAATGGTTATTCTTGCTTTTCAACCATATGTTCCACAGCTTTACCAGTCATTGTGTCAGCCAATGAAGCAACTTTGTCTGAAAGTGCTGCAAAAGCAGTCCACTGCATCACAAGTGGCATCTGACACCCCCAGTCAACTGTCTGCCTGTTATGCTTTGGGTTCAGCTCCACTATCCATTGATCTGATATCCAAGATCTGATAATCATAAAATTCAGCAGCTACTGCCCAGCCAAGAAGTGGAGGAGACACTCGCCTCTTCTTCCACTATCCGGCAACTAGTGATGAGGAGAGTGTCGTGGGAGGAGGTGTTGCAAGCCGAGGTAGTGGAAGAGGGTCCCTGGAGTCTGCGGCGGTGGCGGCGGCAGCAGCAGCGAATTATTGCGGACTGTTGGTAGGAAAAATCAGCTACTCAGCGATGTGGCAGTGTTCCATGCAGCATCCTGTGGAGAAAAAGTAGGTTAGTTAGTGTATATACATAAAATTATGAATAGACAAATGCAATAGTATTGCGAAAGTGAAGTTTTGTTTGAGGGTGTGTTTCCACCTTGCAATTAAATCAGAAACAACTAGCTATCATTTGCCTCTGAATAATTAGCCCTCAAAAATTCTTGGAATTTTTAATCTTGATGTCTGAGGGATTTCTCCTCTCAGACAGCGTCACCATAAGTCCAGCCTGCTGCATTACCCAGTGGTGGACCTTTCAGAGAACTGATGGCTTGTGCCGAGCCGAGGTGGAGAGTCACATGGCATGGTTGTTGAACAGAAGGTGGGCCAGTCCTTTAGCCTGTCAGTGTGTACCAAAGTGCACAGTGTTGTCTACGCCTGGAGCTGTAACTATAGACTCATGGTGGACAATATATATCCTTTTAGGCCCCCTTGGTGATTGTTGTTTCACGCTGTTCTTCACATGGTTTTCCTTGACCATCAGAGTCACACATGGGAGGAACTACTAAAAATGAGAACTCAATCCATGAAAGCATTGCTTAATCCACGAAAACTGCAAATTTGGACCCATGGTGACTGACACTTGGAAGAACATCTTGTTTGCGCTGCGACAAGGAAGCCAGAGTCATGCGTCCTGACATGGCACACGTGTTCAGTCTAGTTTTGAAGTCTTGCCCCCATCTGAAAGACATCCGAACAACAGGAAAGAAAGTTAGCATGCACTTCTGGCACTCCTACACCACCAAGCACAACCTTATTGAGCCTCAGCGTCACAAAGGTGTACCCCACCATAGTCTGATTTGCGATGTTTCCACCCGTTGGAATTCCACCCTCCATATGCAGGATCCACTATAGCAGTGGTCCCCAACCCTGTCCTCAAGGCCCACCAACAGGCCAGGCTTTGCAGATCTCCACAAAGATGCTCAGGTGGAGTAATTAGTGCAGCTGCAGAGCAATAGAGCTGGCTATTTGGAGATCCAAAAAACACGACATGTTGGTGGGCCTTGAGGACAGGGTTGAGGACCACTGCACTATAGGAACAGAGAAAAGCCATCACGGATTTCTGGATGATCCAAACGGATAGGGGGACACCCCTGTGTAAATTCAATGTAAACCATTGGCAGCTCATACGTGACACCGACCGTTTGTTTAGGCCCTTTGAGGAAGCTACATTATTAGTCAGTTGCCAGGACTATGAGATGAACGATGAGATTCCACTGCTTCATGTACTACAACACATGTTGGAAAGCATGGCTGGTCAGGGCACTGGAGACATGGCACATACATTTCACAGCCACATGAAGCCTGTGGGGGCTGAAGTGGAGGAGGAGGAGGGGGTGGGGCACAGCAAACCACAGTTTAGGTTTCACAAAATGACCATTTTATCTAGTCATCTGACAGGAGAGGAGGTGCAGCCACAGGAGCTAGAGGGTTGTGAGTAAGGCGAGACAGAGGACCCAGACACACCATGGCAGTTTACAGTGGAGATGGAGACAGGTAGTCCCTCCGAGTCACTTGCACAAATGGCACGATGCATGCTCACATGCATGCGTACTAGTGAGCGCAGAATTGTCTCCCTTTATTCAGCGGGAAGACTTCTGGCTCTCCAACTTATTGGACCCTCGCTTCCGGCACAAAATGGGGGCATTTTTTACGCCCACTGAGAGGGAGGAAAAACTGACCTACTACAGAGACATCCCACGTAGTCAGTTGGGCGATGTCTATTTGCGCCATGGCCCATACTCCCGCAGGTCTGACTCTAGGGGAACTTTGCGATCACCTTCCACTGCCATGGCTGCTGGGGGGGTGGAAGGAGCAGCAGCAGCTCCATCAGCAGCAACCTCAGTCTTCAGTCGCTAGTGAGTAGCTTTCTACACCCGCATAGTGAGTCTACTCATGAGAAGCAGGAAGACCTGGAGCTGGACCTCAAACAGCAGGTCATGTCATACCTTGACATGACCATGCCAACACACCTTCAAGATCCACTGGATTTGCTGGGAAGCCAAACTTGACTTGTGCCCGCAACTAGCAGAGTTTGCCCTGGAAAAGCTGTACTGGCCGGACAGTAGTTGATTTAGATGGCAACTGGGCTGCTCTATATAACGAAGCAAAATGGCAAATTTACCTCACTATATAAGCTATTGCCCCTCAGATTTACACAGGGGCTGCTCTATATTATGCTGCAAAATGGCAAATTAACCTCACAATATAAGCCATTGCAGCTCTATATAAATAAAAATAAATAAATAAAAAAAGGGCCTGTAGAAGCTTATTTAGTATAACAGATAGGGTGACATGTGCTGGTTTGGGATGCCCATATGGGCTAGTGTTTTGGCAGCAGTACAAAAACCAATGCAAAATGCAATAGCTTAATAAAGCTGATGCTGATCAACGCTTATTTAGTATAACAGATGGGGTGCAACATGCAGGTTTGGGATGCCCTGCGGCCTGGTGTATTTAAAGCAGACCAAAACCAATTCAAAATGCAATAACTTAATAAAGCTGAGGCTGTAGATGCTTATTTAGTATAAACAGGTAGGGTGCAAGGTGCAGCTTTGGGGTGCCCTGCGGCCTGGTTAAATGAAAGCAGTCAAAAAGGAAGTGCAAACTGAAGTAGCTTAATGAAGCTGATGCTGATCAACGCTTATGTTGTATACCAGATAGGGTGCAAGGTGCAGCTTTGGGGTGCCCTGCGGCCTGGTTTATTAAAATCAGTCAAAAACAAGTGCAAACTGAAGTAGCCTGATCAACGCTTATGTTGTATAACAGATAAAATAGCATGTGCCTTGGGATGCCCGTGTGGCCTGTTATATTTCAAGCTGAACAAAAAGTAACAATAATCCAAGTATGAGACATCATTTTGACCTTCTTCACAGCGCCATACTTTGAAAAAAAAAATTAATTTCATGCCGATCAATCCAAAGGTCAATGCCCCTAACAAAAATAGTGTTCGGTATAAGTTTTCCTTCTGGAAGGACGTAACCTTTAGTTTACATGGTTGGGGTAGGTTATCTTACAAATTGGGATACCCCACTGTATATGAAACCGAATATAAATGCACACCCAAAAGTGGACACTCAGCCTCCAAGAGGCCTGCTTAGTTTAAATAAGAGAGCTGCTTAGTATGGTAGGTAGGTTATGTTATGTTACAGAATGGGATGCCCCAAGCAGACTTGAGATCAGTATATATGCACACAGCAGCAGTGTGTTAGCAGGCTCATACAGGCCAAATTTCTTTAAATAAATGTGCAGCTTACAGTAAATGCAGAGGCTAATGGTATGTTAAAGAATGGGATGTCCCAAAAACCAGAGAGCACCTGGCAGGCAGCAGTAAGACTATGCACAGCAAAAGTGTCTTTATCATGCCTAATTTCAATTAGAATAGGTGCAAATGGTTAGGTTCTTAAATAGAGGCTGGTGTAGTCACAGAATGGGATGCCCTAAAAACCAGCAGTAAGTACACCTGGCAGGGTCCAGTAGTGCTATGCCCAGCAAAAGTGTCTTTATCAGGCTAATTTCAAATATGATAAGAGCAAATGCTTATATGGTCTTAAACAGAGGCTGCTGTAGTCACAGAATGGGATGCCCCGGGCAGGAATCGAGCTGGCAGGGTCCAGTAGGGCTTTGGCCAGCAAAAGTGTCTTTATCAGGCTAATTTCAAATATGATAAGAGCAAATGCTTATATGGTCTTAAACAGAGGCTGCTTTAGTCACAGAATGGGATGCCCCGGGCAGGAATCGAGCTGGCAGGGTCCAGTAGGGCTTTGGCCAGCAAAAGTGTCTTTATCAGGCCTAATTTCAAATATGATAAGAGCAAATGCTTATATGGTCTTAAACAGAGGCTGCTGTAGTCACAGAATGGGATGCCCCGGGCAGGAATCGAGCTGGCAGGGTCCAGTAGGGCTTTGGCCAGCAAAAGTGTCTTTATCAGGCCTAATTTCAAATATGATAAGAGCAAATGCTTATATGGTCTTAAACAGAGGCTGCTTTAGTCACAGAATGGGATGCCCTGGGCAGGAATCGACCTGGCAGGGTCCAGTAGGGCTTTGGCCAGCAAAAGTGTCTTTATCAGGCTAATTTCAAATATGATAAGAGCAAATGCTTATATGGTCTTAAACAGAGGCTGCTTTAGTCACAGAATGGGATGCCCCGGGCAGGAATCGAGCTGGCAGGGTCCAGTAGTGCTTTGGCCAGCAAAAGTGTCTTTATCAGGCTAATTTCAAATATGATAAGAGCAAATGCTTATATGGTCTTAAACAGAGGCTGCTGTAGTCACAGAATGGGATGCCCCGGGCAGGAATCGAGCTGGCAGGGTCCAGTAGTGCTTTGGCCAGCAAAAGTGTCTTTATCAGGCCTAATTTCAAATATGATAAGAGCAAATGCTTATATGGTCTTAAACAGAGGCTGCTTTAGTCACAGAATGGGATGCCCCGGGCAGGAATCGAGCTGGCAGGGTCCAGTAGTGCTTTGGCCAGCAAAAGTGTCTTTATCAGGCTAATTTCAAATATGATAAGAGCAAATGCTTATATGGTCTTAAACAGAGGCTGCTGTAGTCACAGAATGGGATGCCCCGGGCAGGAATCGAGCTGGCAGGGTCCAGTAGGGCTTTGGCCAGCAAAAGTGTCTTTATCAGGCCTAATTTCAAATATGATAAGAGCAAATGCTTATATGGTCTTAAACAGAGGCTGCTTTAGTCACAGAATGGGATGCCCTGGGCAGGAATCGAGCTGGCAGGGTCCAGTAGTGCTTTGGCCAGCAAAAGTGTCTTTATCAGGCTAATTTCAAATATGATAAGAGCAAATGCTTATATGGTCTTAAACAGAGGCTGCTGTAGTCACAGAATGGGATGCCCCGGGCAGGAATCGAGCTGGCAGGGTCCAGTAGGGCTTTGGCCAGCAAAAGTGTCTTTATCAGGCCTAATTTCAAATATGATAAGAGCAAATGCTTATATGGTCTTAAACAGAGGCTGCTGTAGTCACAGAATGGGATGCCCCGGGCAGGAATCGAGCTGGCAGGGTCCAGTAGGGCTTTGGCCAGCAAAAGTGTCTTTATCAGGCTAATTTCAAATATGATAAGAGCAAATGCTTATATGGTCTTAAACAGAGGCTGCTGTAGTCACAGAATGGGATGCCCCGGGCAGGAATCGAGCTGGCAGGGTCCAGTAGTGCTTTGGCCAGCAAAAGTGTCTTTATCAGGCTAATTTCAAATATGATAAGAGCAAATGCTTATATGGTCTTAAACAGAGGCTGCTGTAGTCACAGAATGGGATGCCCCGGGCAGGAATCGAGCTGGCAGGGTCCAGTAGGGCTTTGGCCAGCAAAAGTGTCTTTATCAGGCCTAATTTCAAATATGATAAGAGCAAATGCTTATATGGTCTTAAACAGAGGCTGCTTTAGTCACAGAATGGGATGCCCCGGGCAGGAATCGAGCTGGCAGGGTCCAGTAGTGCTTTGGCCAGCAAAAGTGTCTTTATCAGGCTAATTTCAAATATGATAAGAGCAAATGCTTATATGGTCTTAAACAGAGGCTGCTGTAGTCACAGAATGGGATGCCCCGGGCAGGAATCGAGCTGGCAGGGTCCAGTAGTGCTTTGGCCAGCAAAAGTGTCTTTATCAGGCCTAATTTCAAATATGATAAGAGCAAATGCTTATATGGTCTTAAACAGAGGCTGCTTTAGTCACAGAATGGGATGCCTCACAGCAGACTTAAGATCAGTTCAGTATATATGCACAGTTAGTTACTATAAGCAGCCTGAAAACGCTAACAAAGGCTGGATGAAAAAAAAAAATCTCCCTGTCAGCCAGCTCCGTTTTTCCTACCTTTCCCTGGCTTTCTGTCTGTCTCCTGTCTGTCTCCTGCCTGTCTCCAGCCTGTCCCTGTCTGTCCCTGTCTCCAGCCTGTCTAACTGCCTCAGCTACACAGCGTTCTGTCTGTCTGTCACGAATGCAATAGAGAAATGAGGAAAAGCAAGATGGCCGCCGTTAAATACCGCTGTGTGACGTCACCGGGCTTGCTGGCTGCTGATAGGCTGCATGTGACTGCCCCAGCTTGCACTGGCGCGGGATACATGTCCAGACATGTCCCGTCCGCCATCTTAGAATGCCTGTAATGTAAATGAATGGATGTTAAAGGAAAACTTCGAGTGATCGAATCGCGGGGAAATTCGGATTCGATCCGAATCGAATTTTTCCTGAAATTCGGATCGAATCCGGGTTCGTCCGGATCGATTCGCTCATCCCTAGTCAGAGGCCCTGGGCAGGTTAAGTACCCCCGGGCCGTGGCGGTAAGTCTTTCTTTTCATAGATCATTCATATTGGCTAAACTAGCCTATATATATACATAAGGAAATTGATTTATGCTGCAAAAAATAAGGACTGTCACTCACATTGCAGTGCCTTAGAAATACACAGCACATAAAATATACACCTTAAACCTGGTAATATTCCAGGCAAAGGGGACATCATTGAGTCTACCTGATACATCACTTTAAAGTGTAACTCTATCCAGCGCGCCACAATAGTCTTTTCCTTCCACCTTCCCAAATCGGTTAGGAATTGTACATTTCCAGCACTTGTATCATCAATAGGGGAAGTGACCCCCTATAAGTGGCAGCAGCTCCCCACCATCTCCAGCGCTTATCACCTACAATAAACCTCTACCCCTTATATTTTAAACCTGTGGGGCCGGCCCCCTGTGCCCCCCCTCCCTGGCCAGGCCGGCCCAAACCGAGATGGCCGGGCCCCGGAGGATCGACCCAACCACGGGGGCCCACCCTCTCCTCTTCACAACGTCGACCCATGAGAGCCCAGGGCCCTCCTTCACTCCCCCAAGGCCCCTAGTTCAAGACCCAGAAGCATCATGTGGAAAAGAAGTAAAGCAAAGAAGAGAAAGAAAGAGCAAAGCAAGAACAAAACACATCAAGATTGTTAACACCTCTACTGATTTACTTCAACCAACGCCTTATAGTCTGACGAGTATGCAAATGCTACCCATCCCCCCCATCTGCGACAGTGCGCCTCCGACACCTCGTTGCGTTCAGCGATAATTCCCTCGAATCTCTCCATCTCTGAGACCTTATTGAGCCAGAGCAAGACACTGGGCGGATCTGGGAATACATGCCCTTGCTGCATTAATTTGCTGACCCATGATGGATTTCCGGTAACTCTAGGCTGGTACCTCTGAATGGTGGAGAAGAAGGAAGGCCTGTCCCCCCGGGATCCCCTCCCCAACACCTTTTCCATTATTTCCTTGACCATGGACCAGAATCTTCGCACCCCCGGGCAAGACCAAAAAATGTGATGTGTAGGTCACCTGCATGACGGGGACTCTGTACCACCCAGTTAACATTTTATAATTGCACTCTTTGTATTTGGTGCACCTAGCTGTCTCATGTGCCAACCTGGCTATCTTGGTCCATTGTGTTGAAGTAAAGGAGGTGCCCAGAGTTTCCTCTCACCTTGATATGAAGGACGGCGCCTCCTTGCCCTCCGGACTGATCAGTATCTTATAGGCACAAGAGAGTACATGCCTAATGGGGCCTTCCTCTTCACAGAGCTTCTCAAATGTGGTGAGCCCTCTACCTTCCAGCGCTTGCCCCTGAAGTGATGAGAGAAAATGCCTCAACTGCATACTCTGCCAAGCACCCCATCTAGACAAGCCCCGTGCGCCCGCCAATTCGTCAAGTGGCTCCAACTCCCTATAGCGCTGGAAGTGATGAGCCCTTCCCAAACCTCCCCTCAGCCACCTCTCCACTGTCCCTCCTGAGACTCCCGGCATGAACGCTGGGTTTCCAGGATCAGGCACAGCTGAGAAAAATCCGGTGATATGTCACTATGCACTCTGCACCTCTGAAAAGCTTTTACGGTAGCCCCAATCATTGGGTTTCTCGCTACAGACCCCAGCTGCTGCTTAGCCAGCCAGGGTAGAAGTTTAAGCAGGAGAGGTGTGTTGCTTTGTTCAGTCTTTACTCACGGCCTCTCTTGCGAGTGTTTACACCAATCTATTATCCTACAGAAATGCACAGCAGTGTAATATAGACTAGGATCCGGCAACCCTATCCCTCCATTCTCCTTTGATCTTCTCAAGGTTTTCTTCCCTGGGGCCCTTCCCCAACCATACAAATCTAGTAAACAGGGCCCCTATTCTCTGCAGGAAGGCGCCGGGGATCTCTATCGGCAGCGCTCATTTTTAAGGTGTTGCACCTCCCTGATAATTTCTTTTGGGCCCAGGCCTCCGTGTCCTTAACAAAGTTCCTTAGTAGAGGGGGTAACTTAATCGGGAATACTTTATGACCTACCTATTTTTGTTCCTAGATATGTAATGTGGTCACTCACCCACTTAAAGGAAAATGCGTTCTGAAGGGCAGCCTCCCTGCTTCTTTCCAGGTTAATATTCAGGGCCTCGGATTTTTGTAGGTTAATTTTAGGGATGAGCGAACCGGTTCGGGCGAACCGGAATTCGCTCCGAATTTCAGGGAAAATTCGATTTGACGCGAACCCGAATTTTTTTTGGTTCGTGGCGATCGAATTTTCCCTGAAATAAAAAAAAAAAAATGCCGGCATGGTGGGAGCGGGCAGGCCGGCTATGCTGTCAGCGGGCGGATTTTTTTAAAAAGCAAACACTTACCTGCATGGTCGGAGCGAGGAGGCCGGCGCCGCTCTCAGGCGCCCTCTGATGACGCGTCCTCTGATGAAAGCTGAGAGCGGCGCCGGCCTCCACGCTTCGAGCATGCAGGTAAGTGTTTGCTTTTTAAAAAAATGCCGGCATTGTGGGAGCGGGCAGGCTGGCTCCGCTGGCAGTGGGCCGGCTTCGGCCGCCCACTGACAGCGTAGCCGGCCTGCCCGCTCCCACCATGCCGGCATTTTTGCTTAAAAAAAAAATGCCGGCATGGTGGGAGCGGGCAGGCCGGCTGCACTGTCAGCGGGCCGGCCGCCGGCCTGCCCGCTCCCACCATGCCGGCATTTTTTTTTTTCAGATGAGCGATTTGTGAAAGTTCTATTCGGGCGAACCCGAATTTCTTGGGGAAATTCGGCGAATCGCCCGAATCGAACTTTCAAGAAGTTCGCTCATCTCAAGTTAATTTTATAGTTCGAGACTCCCCTATAGGCATCCAATTCCTGCATTAAGTTAGGAATAGTGACCTCAGGACATGACACAAAGAAAATCAGGTCATCCGCATAAGCCCCAACTTTGTAGCGGCCCGTTGGTAGGGAAATGCCCTGAATGTCAGGGTTCGCCATTACTCTGCAGAGGAAGGGTTCCAGAGTCATGATAAAAATGAGTGGCGAGAGAGGGCATCCCTGCCGTGTCCCATTCCCGATGCTAAAAGGGTCCATTGATTCTCTAAGCAGTCCATTGATTCTCACCACCGCTGACGGGCATTGGTAGAGGCTAGTAATCCAGGATAACATGCCAGACCCGAGGCCTACATGTCGTAGGACTCCTACCATATAGTCCCATATAGCCGGCCGGCCCGCTCCCACCATGCCGGCATTTAAAAAACAAAAAAAAAAAAAAAAGCATTTTTGCCGGCATGGTGGGAGCGGGCCGGCCGGCTCCGCTGTCAGCGGAACCGGCCGGCCCGCTCCCACCATGCCGGCATTTTAAAAAAAAGCAAACACTTACCTGCAGGTCCGGAGTGTGGAGGCCGGCACTGCTCTCAGCTGTCATCTGAGGGCGCGTCATCAGAGGGCGCCTCCCACCATGCCGGCAAAAATGCTTTATTTTTTTTTATTTTTTTTTTTAAGGCCCGCTCCCACCATGCTGGCAAAAATGCTTTATTTTTTTTTTTTTTTTTTAAATGCCGGCATGGTGGGAGCGGGCCGGCCGGCTTCCACCATGCCGGCATTTTTTTTTTTAATTTCAGGAAAAATTTGATCGGCACGAACCACAAAATATTCGGGTTCGTGCCGAATCGAATATTTCCTGAAATTCGGAGCGAATTCCGGTTCGTCCGAACCGGTTCGCTCATCTCTAGTCAGGGATGCTAGTTGTGCTCCTGCCAATGATTGCTTATGTGCACCTTCCAGTTTTTTAATTTCTTCCAGCAGATCAGCAATTTGCTTGCACCTCTCTCTCTTAACCCTCGCCCCCTTCTGAATCAATGCCCCCCGGATAACACATTTATGGGCTTCCCACGCCACCACAAGGACACTTATGTCCGGGGAGGCATTTATCGCGAAAGTAGTCTTGCAGAACCTGCATCATCTCTTCCCTGATCAGGGGGTCCTGAATTAGAGATTTGTTTAACGTCCATGATCACGCACGAGGCATCTTAGGGGCCAGTCGAATGCTAACCCAAGCATGGTCAGAGACTGTAATGTTACCTATTGAGGCAGAGGAGACCCGGGGGAGAAAGTGGTGCTGAACCAGAAACAAATCGATTCTGGAGTAAATATTGTGTGGGGGAGAGAAGAAGGTTTAGTCCCTAGAATCGGAATTGAGAATCCGCCAGGGGTCCACCAATTGATGGGCATGTAACATCTTCCTCACCCTTTTCAAATTAGCATAGGTCTGTCAGTTGGACCGGGTCACCTCTCCAATCGCCTCTCCTCATGCCTTTCGCCCCTCATCGCGCGTCTTCTTGATCTGGGACGTCTTTGGGGCAGTCCGCTGCATCTCTGCAGGGGCGGCTCCGCCGAAGGTGTAAGCCAGTTGAGGACCGGGATGGGGTTACATGCCAGGAAAGCGAAGAGACCCTCGAGGCCCTGGTAAGTCCTGAGCATGTAAGTGTCCCTTTCCTTAATGACAATTAGGTGAAACGGGTAGCCCCAACGATATGTTGCTCTCATGCTCCTGATCAGCTCCAAGACGGGCTTCAGCATCTTCCTCATCTGCAGCGTGCGCCTAGAGAGGTCCGACAAGATGTTGCCAGGCTTTGCACGCTATTTCCTCCTTCACATTATAGAAGGGGATCCTGCATACTATATCTCTCGGATATGCTGGGCCAGGGTTTTGCGGGCCAAGGGCACTGCTCTGTCGATTTCAATCGGGGTGTCCACATTTCTCCCCAGGAGTGTGTTGAAAATAGTGGTTATGATGCGTCTTACATCTTCCCCTGCGGTAGCTTCTGGGATGCCTCTCAGCCGTAGGTTGTTTCTCCTGTGCCTATTTTCAAGGTCATCGAAGGAGTCTGAAGCTGTTGGCAAATGGCAGAGCGCGCGGGGTGAGCGTCCCTGAAAAACCTGAACTTCACTCCATCCTAAAGGCGGTATCTCTCTTATTGTCTCCCCTTTATGCTGCTATTTATGTGCATGCTGTACTTGTTTGATTGATCTAAACCTCTTTGTAGGGATTTATATTCATTGTCTTTATTGTGGTAGCTTGAACATTTAGGTTTGATATTGTTTTTCAGCTGTTGCATCATGTCACCTTTGGATTTTTAAATTTTTCATTTATAATTTATTTGTTTCACCTCTAAATTATAGCACTCGCACTTTATAAAGATTATTATAGGATTGTATATAAGCATATATCCCCCCTTTTGTTTATCAAGATATATCGGTGTGCACTTTAGATAGAGAATATGGAGGTCACTTTGTGATACCTCCATGTGTATTGTATTATTAAGAGGTAGAGACAAGAGACACCGCCTGTGGTATTTAACCCTTTATTGTATAATATTGATGTTATTTATAGTTCAAGGTAGACAATTGGTTTTAAATGAGTGGGACCATCGAAGCACCTCTTTCTATTTATTTTTTCATTAGTCTTATTAGAATAGTGGTGTCTGCCCAAATATTTAATCATTCAGAGAGCTGATTGCCAATGGACCACCACCCTATAAATCCGTTTCCTTTGCGATCCCCTTATGGGACCATTTTTACCTCGAGACTAGCAGCTGTGGATGACTCTAGTGTATTTGAGGAGCATGAGGATCTGCAGCTCATGGGCATTGAAATTGTCTGGAGGGCTGAGACCAGATTGCACCGGCGACGCATGCACATCGATGGCATGCATGACGTTGAGCTGTTCGAGCTCACCAGACTTAATCGCGCTTCCCTCCATAAATTGTATAGTGAGCTGCGGCCATGGTTAGCCCGCACCACAAGGAAGGGGCAAGCAATTTCAGGTATGACCAAGATGCTTGGCTGCCTGCAATTTTTGGCAAACGGCTCGTTCCAGAGGCTGGGTGCCCTCTCTGTGGGGATCTCCCAGCCTACGCTGAGCCGCGCGCTATCCAAGTTTTTGGAAGGCATGGCTACCATTACTCAGAAATATATTTGTTTTCCTGACGACATGGTAGCCAGAAACGCGATTAAGCTGGCATTTTATAACATCGCCGATATGCCCAACGTCATGGGTGCCATTGACTGCACCTACGTTGCCCTGGTCCCTACGGCAGTTGACTAGTATATCTACAGGCAAGTACAATCAGTCATATTTTGTTTCCTTTTTTTATTTTTTATTTTATGTCCCAAAAAATTCAAAAAGTCCCTCCTTGTAAAATGCCTCTTCTTAGAATTATTCCCTCCTTGTAATTAATCCCTCCTTGTAAGTTATCCATCCTTTAAAATACTTATTTTAAATAATCCCTCCGTGTAATTTATCCATCCTTGTAAGTTATCCCTCCTTTTACATAATCCCTCCTTGCAATTAATCCCTCCTTGTGATTATTTCCTACTTGTAATTATTCCCTCCTTGTAAGTAATCCCTCCTTGTAATGTATCCCTCCTTGTAATTTAACCCTAATTGTAATGTATCCTTTTAATTATTCCCTCCTTGTAAAGAGTCCCTGTGGAACCATGGACCATATTTAGTTGCATATAAATGTCACATGTGTTCACCAAGGAAACATTTTAATGTGTACCTGAAATAGACACTGGACAGTTAATCTTTCCTTTTTCAAACATACATATTCTTTTTTTGCAAAACAAAATACTTATGTACTTGTTTATTGCTATTTTAATTGGGCCACAGGTTTTGCTTAGGGTGTGATTAGTTAGTGTTTCCCTAGTTTTCTTTCCCTTTCTAATGTTTTTGGTGTTTTTTTTTATCCCAGGAACCGCAAAATGGGCCACTCAATCAATGTCCAAGCAGTGGTGGCCCCGGACATGCGGTTCCTTAGTCTGCTCGCCGGGTTCCCAGGCTCATCCCATGATGCCTACATTCTTCGCTGATCTGGATTGTACGGTCGGTTTGAGTCTGGCGAATTTTCCGGTGGATGGCTCCTTGGTAAGTTGACGCCAATAACATCCTTTTTTTTATATGTATGGCTATGAATTTAGTTTGTGTCCCATGTATGAAACTATGCCTATTTTAACAGCTTGTTTACCTGTGAAACACGACCTTAACCATTAGATTTTTCAAACAACAAAGCCTTGCCAAATGTTAGTCCTGCATTAGCAAAATGTTGAAACTGAATTTAGAGTAAAGTAAGAATTAGTCTTCCCCACACTCTGCTTAAATTATGTCCTTGAATATATAATAGGATCTGCGCCATCTTTGATTAGATGCATTACACTTACTGAGTAGAGGAGAGCGGGATAAAGTGCAGGGGGCGGGTTAGAGCTGTTTTGGACTCATACCAAGCAGATACAGGGTCCAGAAAATTTAAGACATCCAAGAATGCTGAGCAGCACAGTCCGAAACCAATACCTGTTAGCAGTCTGGCTGAATGGCCCTCATCCGCCATCTTGGATATTTAATTTGTTCCCACATCTGTTTGATGTTTTTTGGCTTTTTTTGGGCCTGTGCACTATGTATGCTCATGCTGTGTAGCAAATGTGACCTAGCCTCTTAGTCATGTTGATGGGCCATTTAGGGGATTCCATTTATTGAGTAATGCGTAATTTATGTTTTTTATAATACATTTTGGCAGGTGATTCCGGCTATCCACTCCTTCCGTGGCTGTTGACGCCCGTCCTCCGGCCCCATAATGCAGCCGAGGAGGCATATAATAGGGTGCACAGGAAGACCAGGGCTGTGGTGGGAGAGGGCATTTGGCCTATTGAAGACCCGCTTCCGATGCTTGGACCATACCAGGGAGCACTTCAGTATGACCCCAAAAAGGTCATAGATATCATAATGGCCTGTGCAGTGTTGCATAATTTTGCTATTTTGCAGCATGTCCCCCGGTATGTGGATTTGCCCACCTCTCCACCCACCGATGACCCAGACGAGGACTATCGTGGTCCCCGGAGTGCGTCTGCCCAAGCCATGCGGTCTAATTTAATTGAGACACATTTTGCTTAATTTGGTGTTCCTTTGTTTGTTTTGTCCCTTTATTCTTGGATAATTGTGTTTTTGGACCTTTGGGTTTGTATGTTTGTTTCTTACTTTTACAAACAGTAAAGAAATAATTACAAAGAACCTCACACATGATTTTAGATTTTTTTTTTTTTTTGGATGTTCCAAATTTGTTACTGCCTACTTTAACTAATCTTTATTCCCCAAAAACATAAAGGCATAAACTTAGTCCACAACAGGTTAATTACAATTTGATGTAGTTTATTTCCAAAGCAAGTGGAGTTGATGGTCACTCCCATAGTTGCATAAAATACATGGGCAAAACACAAATTAAAGTTTAGGTAAATCAGGCCACATAGCAATTGCCCAGAGGCAGGAGTTTTAAAGTAAGGCACTCCTGTGCAAAGTTTCTGACAAATGAAAATTTAAAAAACATAGGTGACAAGCATTGCCATATACACATTGGGCAGCAAACACATAGGCCCACAGACACACCCTCTCCTGCTTGGCCACATTTGCCACAGGCACAGGTGTAAAGCAGCCAAACCTATGCCACATCTACACCTGTTACTCAGTGTGACACCCAAACAAGAACCCCCAGTCCCAATCCAAGTCCAGTTCAATCTCAGCCAGGGGTCAAGGTAGTAGTTTGCCAGCCCAGAATGTCCCCCAATCATGCCTGCAAACAGGAGGAGCCAGAACCAATGTAATTTGCCACAAGCCTGCAGGCAACAGCTTGAGTGGCAGGTTCATTGAGGCTTCACCTCCGGCATTGGCTAGTGGGCTACCTCAGCACTCTAATGAGCTATATGGGTGCAAATCCAAAGCAAACAAGCAAATCCATCCCAAAAGGGTATATTGGTAGGGCTCACCGGACGGGTCAATACAGTGGGGATGTAGAGCAAAGATGTGGAGCAGATACAGGCCAAATAGGCCTTAAAATGGGGGATGCCCATAAAACCCAAGTTGGGGCCCTTGGAGGTGGGCCCTCACCTGGGCCTGTGTGGCATTCAGAATCTGCAACTGTTCCAACATGTTTCTATTAGAATTTTGAAATTCAGCCATCATGGCACTGAGATTGTAAGTTAAGGTGGCCATGTGGCTGTTGCTATTTCGAACTTCCTCAAGCATGCCACTGTAATAATTGGATAAGGTGGCCATGTGCCTGTTGTTGGACCTAAATTCAGTCAGCATGGAGTTTAATGTGTTGTTTAAGGTTTCTAATTGGCCATGAAGATGTTCGTGGTTTCGTTGATTTTGGAGGCGAAATAGCCGCCTCTCATGGTGCCATGCTGACTCCATCATCGACGCGCCCCTCCCCTTGGCAACTGGGCGACGTAGTCGACTACGCCTCCCAATTCCCCAGGTTGGGGGGCGTGCAGATGATGTGCCTCTAGATCCACCAACAGCCACAGGTCTGCTTGGCAAATCCTCAGCAGCAGAGCTAACACTGGGGACTGACGGCTCAGTCTCTGCATGCTGCCCACGATGGGCTGGCAGCATGCAGCCAGCTTCACTCTGCTGCTGAGGATTTGGTGTAGAAACATGTTGGGACAGTTGCAGATTCTGTCCCAGGGGAAGCTGTTCGGAAGGTCCAATGAAGGGTCCATCTTCCTCCAGCTCCTGGATTTCCTCCATCAGTGTGTGGGTCTGTTGGGACATGTAAATAACAAAGGTCCAGTTTGGGGAATACATATGTAATCGAGCAAAAAGAAACAAGAGGCAAATGCATAAGCAACATCATAAAAAAGACACTTACCGTGTATATCGGATCCTGGGTCGGAGGCAGCACGGAAGTAGACGGCATGGTAAAACTGGCAGAGGATTCCTCACTAGCTGAGGGATGATTCTGGGCTGCACTGGGGGAAAAGAAAGCATGTTAACACACAACTAGGCATTGCTGATGTGTATTAACACATATGGTTCACTCGAACACGGCCCATGCATGAATGGAAACTCCCCCAACGGACCAAGTTTAACTTGACTATGAATGCCATTATCTGTTAGATGTATTACTCAACAAGTACATACACATTGGTCTCCTTAACCAAAATAAACATGCATGTACTGGCTGTTCTGAGGCTTCACACATCCCTAAAAGCCCATTATGGTACCACACTCAGCTTGCATTTAGCATTTGCCATTAGATTAGGCTGTTTGCCATTCTTTCTAGGTCAAACTTTCAAGCACCCCAGATCAAGTCTTTCTGAGCAAAGCACAGCTCAAAACCAAATTGGCTACAGATACAGCTGGAAGTGTTGTATGTAATTGACTCTAAATACATAACAGGCAGTCCTTTGCTAATCTCAATAGTGTTCCTCAAGACTCTCCTAAATAATGTATGAGCAAGGAAAAAAGCAAATGATGAGTCGCCACACATAGCGCACCCTGTTTAAATTGTTACCTCCACTACAAGGCACACCCTAGGGGCATGTGTTAATATATGGGTTTGTGCCTAATTTTACAGGTAGATCACATTTCACATACACACTAACATTACTAACCTGCAGGAATAGTAGGGACGTCCGTGTCCTGTCGGGCCGAGTGTCCCTCTAAGGCCACAGGATGTAGCAGGCCCAGCACCATCTCTTCAGCTCGGGTAAATTGCAGTTTGGTGGGGAATCCGCCGTCAGTTTGTAAGCTGAAAAAGAGAGTTGCACACATTTAGCTAAATGTTTCCAATACAAGACGAAGCCAAATCCACAAAGTATATATGTACCTGTAATTACGCCGTTTATTTTCTTTCTTCCGTGCTGCATACTTTAGGTCCGATATTTTCCTTTGTATCTGCTCCACATCTTTGAGCTCTTCCCCTGCTGCATTAACCTGTCTGGTGAGCTCCTCCAAAATCTCGGCTTTGCGCTGCTTGCTTGTAGCTTTGGATCTGCGCCCATATAGCTCATCATAATACAAGGTGAGGCCACTAGCCAATGCCAGAGTTTGGGCCTCACCAAACCTGTGCCTCTTTGGGCCCTTAGAATACCCATGCCCCTTGGAGGTAGACGGCCGGTCTAGGGGTGACCCAGAGCTTGGGCTTCGGGGCCTGTGCCTTGCCCTCTTGTCCGCTGATTTGGACACCCGTGCGGGTGGGGAGGGTGAACTCGGACTTCTGGCCCTGTGCCTTGCCCTCTTGGCATGAGCCTTGTTGCCCCGTGCGGGTGTTGTTGATGGGGAGGTTCAACTGGTGGGGCTTCTTTCCCGGTGTCTCCTTTTGGTTGTCTTGCCATGGTAACCACGTGGGTGGGGTGATGGTGACCTTGGGGGGCTGGGGCTTCGCACCCTCTTGGTCCCTTTTTTCCCCTCCGTTGGGGTTGGCTTTCTGGCCTATGGCTTGCTTTTCCAGTGGCCTCCTTTTTTTGGGTAGTTGTGCTGGGTGCCTTTGGCTAGGCAATGCGGGTTGGCCGCAACTTCGCTTTGATCATTTGTGACTGAGTCTTGGGCCCTTCAGCAGGCTCCTGCCATTTGGCTGCCAGTTTGCTGGTGCCCTCCTTTCCTGATTTTTGTGGAGCTTTTTAGGTGCCATTGCTCATGGACTCTGAAAGAGAATGAGCTGTGTGTCCAGGACCCTTTAAATGCGATTGGCGGGGTCTCACGGTACGCGTACGCGTGCGTACAGATGTGCGTACGGCTGTTCGCCGGCCGTGCGGAACCCGGAAACCGCAGGGGCATTACTTATCTGCTGCAGACAAGAGGCAAGATGGCGCCCACAATTTTCACCCACCATCAAGAAGAGATCATCATGCTTGTAAGTGTCTTTTAATGCCTTTGGTTTGCCATCTAAATGCATGCCTAGCCCTTAAGGAAGCGCATGAAGAAACAGTTTGTTTAAAAAGTGTCTAAAACTCCGTGCCAAGCCGAAGTGAGGGCCCACACGTGCGAACCAACACTGAGGCCAGCTTCAAGGATTGTATTAGGCTACAAATGTGTCTGTTAATGTCATTTAGTCAAATGATCAATTGTTGACAGATATTTGTATGCAGTTTGAACTAAAACCTAGGTTTATTTTGTGTTTTGTAGACCATGCTGGAGCGCAGGTACGACTACCTGCCCAACTCTCTTGAGAAGCGTACCGCCGCCCTGGAGATCATTGCCCAAATCCAACATCAGACGGACACCACCTTCACCCACACGCAGATCATGCAGCATTGGTCGGACCTGAAACGGCTGCACATACCCCGGGTGCGGCTCTTTTTTGGAATCCATTTCCCTAGTAAGTACATAGCGATTGCATGGCAGATGTAACTCATGCAGAAGGTAGGCATTTATTTATAGTTGTTTTTCTTTTCTAGTCTTGGAAATGGATTACTGAATCTGCCGCACCCGGAGGCGCACAGTGCTGCATGAATCTGCAACTGGAAGTGAAGGTGGTGGATCTCCAGGGCGACGGTTCTACCCCTCCTCTGTTGGGTCCACCGACCAGCCCCTGGACCTTTCCACAGAGGAGGGGCGGCACGGCGTGGGCAGGGAGTCGTACCCAGCGACGCAGGCGGAAGCCTCTGGTATGTGACTCTTCATGTAACCGCACACACATATACATGCTATTTCCACCCAAGCTGATTCCCTTAATCGGTTTTGTAGATGCTTCTGGAGCGGATGAAGATGCGGAGGCTGCAGCAGATCTCGCCCAGGAGGCACAGGGAGAAGGTGAGTGATGTGAAACACACATTGAAAATGACTTTTGATTACTGTTGACTAAGACATTATAAGTGACCCTATTTGCCATGTCTCGACAGCCTCTACTTCACAACAGTGGCAGGGCCCAGGACGTAGGGTTGTCCCCAACGAGGCATCCGTCGGCCACCAACCAAGTAAGTTGTAATGTCATTCTTTGCAATATGTGTTAAGTGACATGAACACCCAGATACATCAAGCCATAGTCAATGGCATTAGCAGACTGACCTGTGCCCACTTGCTTAGAGTAATTACTTAGCAGACTGACCTGTGCCCACTTGCTTAGAGTAATTACTTAGCAGACTGACATGTGCCCACTTGCTTAGAGTAATTACTTAGCAAAATGACCTGTGCCCACTTGCTTAGAGTAATTACTTAGCAGACTGACCTGTGCCCACTTGCTTAGAGTAATTACTTAGCAGACTGACGTGTGCCCACTTGCTTAGGGTGATTACTTAGCAGACTGACCTGTGCCCACTTGCTTAGAGTAATTACTTAGCAGACTGACCTGTGCCCACTTGCTTATAGTAATTACTTAGCAGACTGACATATGTCGTCCTGATTTATGTTGGCAACTAAAAAACATTCCATCCACAGGTGAGAAACATGTATTTGTCTCTAAGTAATTTTGTCTCCAAAATTTGATACAGGGACCACACGGGCAAGAGTGGAAGAAATGAATTGAAGGGTCCTCGAGTTGGTGGCCGATATGCAGCAGCTGGTTGACTTGTTGGGGACAACAGAAGAAGAATAGTGTTCTGGGTCCTGTCACTGTTTTTATTTATGTAAATAGTTTTTAATCTTTTAAATTTTTAATATTTTTAAAGTTTATTTGGTTTTTAAATTTGTTGAAAATTTGTAAAAAAAAAAAATTCGAATGGGCCAAAAAAATGGCTTTCAATAAAGTTTCAGTGTCATTTTTTAACACAAATACATTAACACCAAACGAAGGGTGAAATAAATATTTAGAGACGAAGATTCAGATGACCGGGAAGTGGTTTGGGTACGTTTTAAGGGCCTAAAATGGAAGAAGAACCTAACCGGGAAGTGGTTTGGGTAAGTTTTAAGGGCCTAAAATGGAAGAAGAACCTAACCGAGAAGTGGTTTGGGTAAGTTTTAAGGGCCTAAAATGGAAGAAGAACCTAACCGGGTAGTGGTTTGGGTAAGTTTTAAGGGCCTAAAATGGAAGGAGAACCTAACCGGGAAGTGGTTTTGGTAAGTTTTAAGGGCCTAAAATGGAAGAAGAACCTAACCGGGAAGTGGTTTGGGTAAGTTTTAGGGGCCTAAAATGTAAGAAGATCCTAACCGGAAGGTGGTTTGGGTAAGTTTTAAGGGCCTAAAATGGAAGACGAACCTAACCGGGAAGTGGTTTGGGTAAGTTTTAAGGGCCTAAAATGGAAGAAGAACCTAACCGGGAAGTGGTTTGGGTAAGTTTTAGGGGTCTAAAATGGAAGAAGAACCTAACCGGGAAGTGGTTTGGGTACGTTTTAGGGGCCTAAAATGGAAGAAGAACCTAACTGGGAAGTGGTTTGGGTGAGCTTTAAGGGTCCAAAAGGGAAAATGGAGGATAGCGCTAAGTGGTTTGGGTGAGCTTTAAGGGTCCAAAAGGGAAAATGGAGGATAGCGCTAAGTGGTTTGGGTGAGCTTTAAGGGTCCAAAAGGGAAAATGGAGGATAGCGCTAAGTGGTTGGGGTGAGCTTTAAGGGTCCAAAAGGGAAAATGGAGGATAGCGCTAAGTGGTTGGGGTGAGCTTTAAGGGTCCAAAAGGGAAGATGGAGGATAGCGCTAAGTGATTTAGCTAAACATTGTAGTAGAAGTGAGGGTGGCAAATATGTAGGCGAGCACTTTAATGAGTTAAGTTTGTAATGCGCAGGCGCAAGATCGTAAGGATTTTCGTCCGGACGATTATTTATTGAAAAAGGGAAACAGAATCTATCGGGAAACGTAAAGGATTCGTGGGAGGAGACAATGGAAAAAGGGCAAAATCGAAAGCCTACGTTGTAACATGAGAAAATGAAACGGAAAAGTCACGTTGGAAAATGACATCCTCGTACTTGTACTCTGCCGTACGAATGGACGGAAACTTTACAGAAGGATTGCAATGCATGCATAGAATCGCTCGCTCATACGAGTGCGGGAAATTTTCAAAAAAAAAAAACAGATCGGCACTAAAACGAAAGTATTTTTTGTCTCTCTGAATTTAGCCTATTGTGATATCTGTTTGCTGACTTGTCTCCCGAGTCCCGGGGTTTTAGGTCTTCCCTCGCAACACTCTCCAGGTGCCAAGGTTGCACCACCACTGCCTCCCAAACAAAAAGGCCACCTGTTTTCCCCCGAAGGGAGTATGTGGGACCACCACCACCTACACCACCAGCTACAGCAGCAGCAGCAGCACCACTACCATCACTAAGCCAGTCCACACCATACCAGGGAACCATTCAGCTTTCTATCCCCCAACCTTTGGAGAGAAAGAGAAAGTTTGGCCCATCCCAAGAACAAACCCTGGACCTCAATGCGAGCTCTTTCGAATTGCGAGTCTTTGAAGTGCTCCCGTTACACCAGGTGGAGACGGAACATTCCCAGCTGCTACTACTTTTCTCACCAGGCCATCCCTGCCCTGCACCAACAACAACGCATTATAGCTTTGGTGGAAATCTCAATTCAATTTAAGCAGAGCACAACAGGAATTCCGAACTGGGACAACAACAACAAGGGGACACTGGCCTTTCTAAGACTTTAGTCTTTATTATACAGAATAAGCATTCTTACATTTTGACACTTATCAAGGTGTAATTATATGTGTGTATGCCTGAAAAGGACTTGTTAGATGGGCTTTTATAGAAAAAGATGGACTATTATGGTAAAATATGTTTTTAAAGAAAATGCCATGGCGACAATTAGGGATGAGCGAATCGATCCGGACGAACCCGGATTCGATCCGAATTTCAGGAAAAATTCGATTCGGATCGAATCCGAATTTCCCCGCGATTCGATCGCTCGAAGTTTTCCTTTAACATCCATTCATTTACATTACAGGCATTCTAAGATGGCGGACGGGACATGTCCAGACATCAACCCCGCGCCAGTGCAAGCTGGGACAGTCACATGCAGCCTATCAGCAGCCAGCAAGCCCGGTGACGTCACAGCGCTATTTAAGGCCGGCCATCTTGCTTTTCCTCATTTCTCTATTGCATTCGTGAGAGACAGGACGCTGCTGTAGGCAGGGAGAGAGACAGTTAGACAGGCAGGGACAGACAGGGACAGGCTGGAAACAGGCAGGAGACAGACAGGAGACAGACAGAAAGTCAGCGAAAAACAGGGAAAGGTAGAAAAATCGGAGGCTGTCAGCCTGTCACAGGGAGTTTTTTTTTTTTTTTTCATCCAGCCTGACAGGCTTTGTTAGCGTTTTCAGGCTGCTTATACTAACTAACTGTGCATATATACTGAACTGATCTTAAGTCTGCTGTGAGGCATCCCATTCTGTGACTACAGCAGCCTCTGTTTAAGACCATATAACCATTTGCTCTTATTATATTTGAAATTAGCCTGATAAAGACACTTTTGCTGGGCATAGTACTTCTGGACCCTGCCAGGGCATCCCATTCTGTGACTACAGCAGCCTCTGTTTAAGACCATATAACCATTTGCTCTTATTATATTTGAAATTAGCCTGATAAAGACACTTTTGCTGGGCATAGTACTTCTGGACCCTGCCAGGGCATCCCATTCTGTGACTACAGCAGCCTCTGTTTAAGACCATATAACCATTTGCTCTTATTATATTTGAAATTAGCCTGATAAAGACACTTTTGCTGGGCATAGTACTTCTGGACCCTGCCAGGGCATCCCATTCTGTGACTACAGCAGGCTCTGTTTAAGACCATATAACCATTTGCTCTTATTATATTTGAAATTAGCCTGATAAAGACACTTTTGCTGGGCATAGTACTTCTGGACCCTGCCAGGGCATCCCATTCTGTGACTACAGCAGCCTTTGTTTAAGACCATATAACCATTTGCTCTTATTATATTTGAAATTAGCCTGATAAAGACACTTTTGCTCGGCATAGTACTTCTGGACCCTGCCAGGGCATCCCATTCTGTGACTACAGCAGCCTCTGTTTAAGACCATATAACCATTTGCTCTTATTATATTTGAAATTAGCCTGATAAAGACACTTTTGCTCGGCATAGTACTTCTGGACCCTGCCAGGGCATCCCATTCTGTGACTACAGCAGCCTCTGTTTAAGACCATATAACCATTTGCTCTTATTATATTTGAACTTAGCCTGATAAAGACACTTTTGCTGGGCATAGTACTTCTGGACCCTGCCAGGGCATCCCATTCTGTGACTACAGCAGCCTCTGTTTAAGACCATATAACCATTTGCTCTTATTATATTTGAAATTAGCCTGATAAAGACACTTTTGCTGGGCATAGTACTTCTGGACCCTGCCAGGGCATCCCATTCTGTGACTACAGCAGCCTCTGTTTAAGACCATATAACCATTTGCTCTTATTATATTTGAAATTAGCCTGATAAAGACACTTTTGCTGGGCATAGTACTTCTGGACCCTGCCAGGGCATCCCATTCTGTGACTACAGCAGCCTCTGTTTAAGACCATATAACCAATTTGCTCTTATTATATTTGAAATTAGCCTGATAAAGACACTTTTGCTGGGCATAGTACTTCTGGACTCTGCCAGGGCATCCCATTCTGTGACTACAGCAGCCTCTGTTTAAGACCATATAACCATTTGCTCTTATTATATTTGAAATTAGCCTGATAAAGACACTTTTGCTGGGCATAGTACTTCTGGACCCTGCCAGGGCATCCCATTCTGTGACTACAGCAGCCTCTGTTTAAGACCATATAACCATTTGCTCTTATTATATTTGAAATTAGCCTGATAAAGACACTTTTGCTGGGCATAGTACTTCTGGACCCTGCCAGGGCATCCCATTCTGTGACTACAGCAGCCTCTGTTTAAGACCATATAACCATTTGCTCTTATTATATTTGAAATTAGCCTGATAAAAACACTTTTGCTCGGCATAGTACTTCTGGACCCTGCCAGGGCATCCCATTCTGTGACTACAGCAGGCTCTGTTTAAGACCATATAACCATTTGCTCTTATTATATTTGAAATTAGCCTGATAAAGACACTTTTGCTGGGCATAGTACTTCTGGACCCTGCCAGGGCATCCCATTCTGTGACTACAGCAGCCTCTGTTTAAGACCATATAACCATTTGCACTTATTATAATTGAAATTAGGCCTGATAAAGACACTTTTGCTCGGCATAGTACTTCTGGACCCTGCCAGGGCATCCCATTCTGTGACTACAGCAGCCTCTGTTTAAGACCATATAACCATTTGCACTTATTATAATTGAAATTAGGCCTGATAAAGACACTTTTGCTGGGCATAGTACTTCTGGACCCTGCCAGGGCATCCCATTCTGTGACTACAGCAGCCTCTGTTTAAGACCATATAACCATTTGCTCTTATTATATTTGAAATTAGCCTGATAAAGACACTTTTGCTGGGCATAGTACTTCTGGGCCCTGCCAGGGCATCCCATTCTGTGACTACAGCAGCCTCTGTTTAAGACCATATAACCATTTGCTCTTATTATATTTGAAATTAGCCTGATAAAGACACTTTTGCTGGGCATAGTACTCCTGGACCCTGCCAGGGCATCCCATTATGTGACTACAGCAGCCTCTGTTTAAGACCATATAACCATTTGCTCTTATTATATTTGAAATTAGCCTGATAAAGACACTTTTGCTGGGCATAGTACTTCTGGACCCTGCCAGGGCATACCATTCTGTGACTACAGCAGCCTCTGTTTAAGACCATATAACCATTTGCTCTTATTATATTTGAAATTAGCCTGATAAAGACACTTTTGCTGGGCATAGTACTTCTGGACCCTGCCAGAGCATCCCATTCTGTGACTACAGCAGCCTCTGTTTAAGACCATATAACCATTTGTACTTATTATAATTGAAATTAGGCCTGATAAAGACACTTTTGCTCGGCATAGTACTTCTGGACCCTACCAGGGCATCCCATTCTGTGACTACAGCAGCCTCTGTTTAAGACCATATAACCATTTGCTCTTATTATATTTGAAATTAGCCTGATAAAGACACTTTTGCTCGGCATAGTACTTCTGGACCCTGCCAGGGCATCCCATTCTGTCACTACAGCAGCCTCTGTTTAAGACCATATAACCATTTGCTCTTATTATATTTGAAATTAGCCTGATAAAGACACTTTTGCTCGGCATAGTACTTCTGGACCCTGCCAGGGCATCCCATTCTGTGACTACAGCAGCCTCTGTTTAAGACCATATAACCATTTGCTCTTATTATATTTGAAATTAGCCTGATAAAGACACTTTTGCTCGGCATAGTACTTCTGGACCCTGCCAGGGCATCCCATTCTGTGACTACAGCAGCCTCTGTGTAAGACCATATAACCATTTGCTCTTATTATATTTGAAATTAGCCTGATAAAGACACTTTTGCTGGGCATAGTACTTCTGGACCCTGCCAGGGCATCCCATTCTGTGACTACAGCAGCCTCTGTTTAAGACCATATAACCATTTGCTCTTATTATATTTGAAATTAGCCTGATAAAGACACTTTTGCTGGGCATAGTACTTCTGGACCCTGCCAGGGCATCCCATTCTGTGACTACAGCAGCCTCTGTTTAAGACCATATAGCCATTTGCTCTTATTATATTTGAAATTAGCCTGATAAAGACACTTTTGCTCGGCATAGTACTTCTGGACCCTGCCAGGGCATCCCATTCTGTGACTACAGCAGCCTCTGTTTAAGACCATATAACCATTTGCACTTATTATAATTGAAATTAAGCCTGATAAAGACACTTTTGCTCGGCATAGTACTTCTGGACCCTGCCAGGGCATCCCATTCTGTGACTACAACAGCCTCTGTTTAAGACCATATAACCATTTGCTCTTATTATATTTGAAATTAGCCTGATAAAGACACTTTTGCTGGGCATAGTACTTCTGGACCCTGCCAGGGCATCCCATTCTGTGACTACAGCAGCCTCTGTTTAAGACCATATAACCATTTGCTCTTATTATATTTGAAATTAGCCTGATAAAGACACTTTTGCTGGGCATAGTACTTCTGGACCCTGCCAGGGCATCCCATTCTGTGACTACAGCAGCCTCTGTTTAAGACCATATAACCATTTGCTCTTATTATATTTGAAATTAGCCTGATAAAGACACTTTTGCTGGGCATAGTACTTCTGGACCCTGCCAGGGCATCCCATTCTGTGACTACAGCAGCCTCTGTTTAAGACCATATAACCATTTGCTCTTATTATATTTGAAATTAGCCTGATAAAGACACTTTTGCTCGGCATAGTACTTCTGGACCCTGCCAGGGCATCCCATTCTGTGACTACAGCAGCCTCTGTTTAAGACCATATAACCATTTGCTCTTATTATATTTGAAATTAGCCTGATAAAGACACTTTTGCTGGGCATAGTACTTCTGGACCCTGCCAGGGCATCCCATTCTGTGACTACAGCAGCCTCTGTTTAAGACCATATAACCATTTGCTTTTATTATATTTGAAATTAGCCTGATAAAGACACTTTTGCTCGGCATAGCACTACTGGATCTTTTTTGGGGCATCCCATTCTGTGACTACAGCAGCCTCTGTTTAAGACCATATAACCATTTGCTCTTATTATATTTGAAATTAGCCTGATAAAGACACTTTTGCTGGGCATAGTACTTCTGGACCCTGCCAGGGCATCCCATTCTGTGACTACAGCAGCCTCTGTTTAAGACCATATAACCATTTGCTCTTATTATATTTGAAATTAGCCTGATAAAGACACTTTTGCTCGGCATAGTACTTCTGGACCCTGCCAGGGCATCCCATTCTGTGACTACAGCAGCCTCTGTTTAAGACCATATAACCATTTGCACTTATTATAATTGAAATTAGGCCTGATAAAGACACTTTTGCTGGGCATAGTACTTCTGGACCCTGCCAGGGCATCCCATTCTGTGACTACAGCAGCCTCTGTTTAAGACCATATAACCATTTGCTCTTATTATATTTGAAATTAGCCTGATAAAGACACTTTTGCTGGGCATAGTACTTCTGGACCCTGCCAGGGCATCCCATTCTGTGACTACAGAAGCCTCTGTTTAAGACCATATAACCATTTGCTCTTATTATATTTGAAATTAGCCTGATAAAGACACTTTTGCTGGGCATAGTACTTCTGGACCCTGCCAGGGCATCCCATTCTGTGACTACAGCAGCCTCTGTTTAAGACCATATAACCATTTGCTCTTATTATATTTGAAATTAGCCTGATAAAGACACTTTTGCTGGGCATAGTACTTCTGGACCCTGCCAGGGCATCCCATTCTGTGACTACAGCAGCCTCTGTTTAAGACCATATAACCATTTGCTCTTATTATATTTGAAATTAGCCTGATAAAGACACTTTTGCTCGGCATAGTACTTCTGGACCCTGCCAGGGCATCCCATTTTGTGACTACAGCAGCCTCTGTTTAAGACCATATAACCATTTGCTCTTATTATATTTGAAATTAGCCTGATAAAGACACTTTTGCTGGGCATAGTACTTCTGGACCCTGCCAGGGCATCCCATTCTGTGACTACAGCAGCCTCTGTTTAAGACCATATAACCATTTGCACTTATTATAATTGAAATTAGGCCTGATAAAGACACTTTTGCTGGGCATAGTACTTCTGGACCCTGCCAGGGCATTCCATTCTGTGACTACAGCAGCCTCTGTTTAAGACCATATAACCATTTGCTCTTATTATATTTGAAATTAGCCTGATAAAGACACTTTTGCTGGGCATAGTACTTCTGGACCCTGCCAGGGCATCCCATTCTGTGACTACAGCAGCCTCTGTTTAAGACCATATAACCATTTGCTCTTATTATATTTGAAATTAGCCTGATAAAGACACTTTTGCTCGGCATAGCACTACTGGATCTTTTTTGGGGCATCCCATTCTGTGACTACAGCAGCCTCTGTTTAAGACCATATAACCATTTGCTCTTATTATATTTGAAATTTGCCTGATAAAGACACTTTTGCTGGGCATAGTACTTCTGGACCCTGCCAGGGCATCCCATTCTGTGACTACAGCAGCCTCTGTTTAAGACCATATAACCATTTGCACTTATTATAATTGAAATTAGGCCTGATAAAGACACTTTTGCTGGGCATAGTACTTCTGGACCCTGCCAGGGCATCCCATTCTGTGACTACAGCAGCCTCTGTTTAAGACCATATAACCATTTGCTCTTATTATATTTGAAATTAGCCTGATAAAGACACTTTTGCTGGGCATAGTACTTCTGGACCCTGCCAGGGCATCCCATTCTGTGACTACAGCAGCCTCTGTTTAAGACCATATAACCATTTGCACTTATTATAATTGAAATTAGGCCTGATAAAGACACTTTTGCTGGGCATAGTACTTCTGGACCCTGCCAGGGCATCCCATTCTGTGACTACAGCAGCCTCTGTTTAAGACCATATAACCATTTGCTCTTATTATATTTGAAATTAGCCTGATAAAGACACTTTTGCTGGGCATAGTACTTCTGGACCCTGCCAGGGCATCCCATTCTGTGACTACAGCAGCCTCTGTTTAAGACCATATAACCATTTGCACTTATTATAATTGAAATTAGCCCTGATAAAGACACTTTTGCTGGGCATAGCACTACTGGATCTTTTTTTGGGGCATCCCATTCTGTGACTACAGCAGCCTCTGTTTAAGACCATATAACCATTTGCACTTATTATAATTGAAATTAGCCCTGATAAAGACACTTTTGCTGGGCATAGGCTTACTGCTGCCTGCCAGGTGCACTTCTGTTGAGGCATCCCATTCTGTAACATAGCATACCCCTCTTTATTTACACTAAGCAGCTCTCTTATTTACACTAAGCAGGCCTGTTGGAGGCTGAGTGTTAGTGCTCACTTTTGGTGTGCATTATATTCTGTTTCATATAGACTCACCGCTGCCCGGGGGATCTTAAAATATCACCTACTACCACGCCAGTTAGACTATGTCGGGCAGACAAGTGCCTGGAAGTGAAAAGAGGAGTGGCAGAGGCCAAGATTCCGCAGGCAGAGCTCACATCAGACTGGGGGCCAGTAGCAGCAGGAGTCACGCTGAGAGACCTAATCTGCCAGTATCTGCTAGCGGTCGGGTCTCCACCAGTAACGCATCTGCCGTGGTAGATTGGTTGACGCGCTCATCAACAACATCATCACAACTTACGTCTGAGACCCCCAGTCTAGGGTCGGTAGGTTCCTCTGACACAACCCTGAGTTGGCATGCCCCGAGAGCAGTCCCTGTCCTCCCATTGCCTCTGTCCTACGCCGTTCCCTCCCCCTGCGACGTATCCTATGCTTTGGGTTCAGCTCCACTCTTTAGTGAGGAGGACGATCAGATACAGGAGGACAGTCAGCAGCTACTGCCCAGCCAAGAAATGGAGGTGGCTTCTTTAGCTAGGCAGACAAATTGTGATGTGGACAGTGTCGTGGGTGCTGCGAGCGTTCCAGCTCCTGCGCCAGACACTGTTGACGAATCCACGAACATCAGTGACGTACAGCCACAACTCGGTGATGATGATGATGACGATGAAGCCGATCGCACTTGGGAGCCGTGTGAGGAAGGGGCTTCATCGTCATCATCAGGAGAAGAGGGGCGCAGGTTGCCCCGGAGTCAGCAGCTGAGGCAGCAAGGTGGTAGCAGTCAGCATGGGGGCACAATTCCAAAGGCTGGATCCGGCCGGGGCCGGGGCCGGGGTAGAGCACCTGCTGTGCGGCAGTCTACCTTATCAGGAGGTAGTGGAGCAGGGGTTCCTGGAGTTGGCAACAGCAGCAGTGAATCAGTGAGGCCAGGGGGTGGGAAAAGTAGCTACTTGGCAGTGTGGCAGTTTTTCCTGAGGCATCCGCAGGAGGGTAACATGGCCACATGCAAGATATGTAGGCAAAAGGTGAAGCGTGGCCAGGGTCCAAATGTTGGCACCACGGCCCTGCGTCAACATATGATGCGTCACCATAAAGCGACCTGGGAGAACCGAGGCTCCCAAGGGGTGGTCCAGTCTGCTTCCTCACCAAGTGAGCTCCCAATTTCTGCCAGCCAAGGCTCCAGCACCTCAGCCGAAGGCAGCTGTGCGTCATACCCATCCTCTGTCGCTCCTGCTCCTCCTCCTCCAAGTCATGCATCCCGCCAGCAATCCATCAGCGAAGCCATGTCCAAGAGACAGCAGTATGCGCCCACTCATCCTACGGCGCAGAAGCTGAATGTGCTCCTGTCCAAGTTGCTGGTGCTGCAGTCGCTCCCTTTTCAGGTGGTGGAATCTGCACCTTTCAGAGAACTGATGGCTTGTGCCGAGCCGAGGTGGAGAGTCCCAAGCCGTCATTTCTTTGCCAAGAAGGCAGTACCAGCGCTGCACACTTTTGTTGAACAGAAGGTGGGCCAGTCCTTGAGCCTGTCGGTGTGTAGCAAAATACATGGCAGCGCCGACATCTGGAGCTGTAACTACGGTCAGGGGCAGTACATGTCGTTTACGGCCCACTGGGTGAATGTGGTCCCTTTGCAGCAGCAGCAGCAACTTGGACAGGTCACGCCGCTTCGGCCTCCGCGCTCTCTGCCCATTGGACCTGTGACACCGTGCGACTCGGCCTCCTCATCCTCCGCCATCTCCTCACCCTCCACTGTAGGCTCAAGTCTCAGTGCCCCTCCAGTCTACCATGTGTGCAGGGCACGGAGGTGTCACGCAGTGCTTCACATGGTTTGTCTTGGTGAACGGAGTCACACAGGGGAGGAACTGCTTAAATGTATTCATCAGGAAATCCAAACATGGCTTACTCCGAGAAAACTTAAAATGGGAATCATGGTTACCGACAATGGGAAGAACATTTTGTCTGCGCTGCGCCAAGGAAGCCTGACCCATGCCCCCTGCATGGCTCACGTCTTCAATCTGGTTGTCAAGCGGTTTCTGAAGTGTTCCCCCCATCTGCAAGACATCCTAACAACTTCAAGGAAACTTTGCATGCACTTCAGCCACTCCTACACCGCCAAACACACACTTCTTGAGCTACAGCGTCAGAATGGTATCCCCCAACATAGTCTGATTTGCGATGTTTCCACCCGTTGGAATTCCACCCTTCACATGTTGGACCGATTATATGAACAGAGAAAAGCCATCACGGATTTCCTGATGATCCAAGCAGATAGGGGGACTCCCCTGTGTAACTTCAATGTCAACCAGTGGCAGCTCATACGTGACACCTGCCGTTTGCTCAGGCCCTTTGAGGAAGCCACTTTATTTGTCAGTCGGCAGGATTACGGGATAAACGACGTGATTCCACTGCTTCATGTACTACAGCACATGTTGGAAACCATGGCTGGTCAGGGCACTGGAGACATGGCGTTTACATCTTACGGCCACATGAACCCCGTTGGAGCTGAACTGGAGGAGGAGGAGGAAGAGGAGGAGGAGGAGTTGCCCAGCGAAACACAGTTTAGGCTTGGCGAAATGGCTGGTTTATCTAGTCAGCGGACAGGAGAGGAGGAGCAGGAGCAGCCAGAGGAGCTAGAGGTTTTTGAGGAAGGCGAGACAGAGGACCCGGGCACACCGTGGCAGTATGCAGTGGAGATGGAGACAGGTAGTCCATCCGAGTCACTTGCGCAAATGGCACGAAGCATGCTCACGTGCTTGCGTAGTGACCCCAGAATTGTTTCCATCTGTCGGCGGGATGACTTCTGGCTGTCCACCTTATTGGACCCTCGCTTCCGGCACAAAATGGGGGCATTTTTTAAACCCACCGAGAGGGAGGACAAGCTCAACTACTACAAAGACATTCTACGTAGGCAGTTGGCCGATGCCTATCTGCGCCATGGTCCATACTCTCGCAGGTCTGACTCGAGGGGACCTCTGCGCTCACCTTCCACTGCCATGGCCGCTGGGGGGGTTGGCAGGAGCAGCAGCAGCAGCTCCATCAGCAGCAGCAGCCTCAGTCTTCAGTCGCTAATGAGTAGCTTTCTACACCCGCATAGTGAGGCTACTCATGAGCAGCAGGAAGACCTGGAGCAGGACCTCAACCAGCAGGTCATGTCTGTCAGGGTTGGAGTTCCTCCTTAGGCTTCTGAGTGTGCTGCTGGTCAATACTGCTGGCTGGCTTTCTCTGGAACTTCCCCTGCATTGTGCTGATCCACCAGGAGATGGCTCTGTCCTGCAGAGCTGCTGGCAATCAGCCAGCACCTGTAACTCCTCAGCCTATATAAGCTGATCAGCCCATTCAGGCAGCGGATTAGCATTTTGTTATGTCATCATTATCCCAGTATGCTGTACCTAGATCCAAGGTACCCCTGAACCTTGCACCCAGGACTCCTGCCTCAGCTCTTGTGTTTGCTCCCCCTATCCCAGCCGTGCTTCCACCTTGGGATTTGGACTTTTTCTCTCATCCTTATGCATGCTTGTTACCGGACTCCATCTTGTTGCCTGCTCCATCTTGTGTATGTACAGCCAGAGCGTGTTAATGTCACTTGTATTTATGTATAGTTCCCTTACACATATATGTTCCCCTTTGTGATTTGTACTCTGTTTGATTGTAGTGTGTTTGATGTGTAGTTACCACTGTTTTTTAGTTGCCACTGTTTTTTGTAGTTTGTTTGATGTGTAGTTACCACTGGTTTTTCACTATTAAACACGGTTTGCCCCATATCCATTTCTGCCTCAGTCTCAATTTCTGGTCACTTTTTGCAATTGGGATTTCTCAGTTGGAAAATCCCTGACAGAATGCTAATCCCATAGACCAGGAGACTGTAAAGACTGATTTGGATTTGTTGTGCAGAGTCTGTAATGCTGTCTGTCCTGGGTCTTGTAGTTCCTCTAGTCTTAGTTGGGCCTCCGGCCTTCTTGTTTTGAAATTTTGGCTTAAAGCCTTCTGGTCTGTATTGGGGCCCAGCCCCGTCTTGGTCTGTATTGGGGCCCAGCCCCGTCTTGGTCTGTATTGGGGCCCAGCCCCGTCTTGGTCTGTATTGGGGCCCAGCCCTGTCTTGGTCTGTATTGGGGCCCAGCCCCGTCTTGGTCTGTACTGGGGCCCAGTTCTTTGTTTGTCTTGTTTATGTCTCTCCTGTGTTTCCCTTCCCCAAGTCTGTGACCACCACGGGATTACCTGGGGCCTGTGCAACTTCACCTTTAGAAGCTCTGTCGAAGAAGTGGGTGGATTACGGGCTATTCAAGTGCCGGATCACCTACGCCCCTCGTAGTCGGCGGTTTGCCTCCTTGGTGGCACAGGCGGGTTGTCTGTCCTTGTCTATTTGTTTTTGGTCAGTTCACCACCCTGCATGCCCAGGGAAGTTTCTCGCCTGGGTAGGTCAGAATGATTCAATCTATCCATATTGAGATTCCTAGCGTACGTAAGTCTAGTATAAGTTCCAAAATGTCCACAAGGACAGCAATTGCTATTGACACTGACTGTCCCACAGATAGGTATGTCTTTGTTCCTCCTCCTCGTTATAAGGAGCTTACTCTGGCTACCTTCCCCCAGTTTCTCCAGGCTGCTTTAAAGTTAATACAGGAGCCTTACATCCAGCACTCTCCTATGACAACCTGGAGTCGTCAAGTGGCCTATTTTCTTTTCAAAGATGATTTGTTTTTCTGGGCTGAAGCGTGGCTAAATCATAGTAAACACCTCAGTGAGAATTTTGTAGAGTTCCTTAAATTTATTGCCACATCTTACTTATGTATTCCTGAGGCTGACCTGAATCTGACTGCCCTTTGTTCAGCCCAGAAATCGGAAACTTCAGCCAAATCTATTGCCTCTGAGTCTAACGAGGAGGATGAGGATGACAGTGGGTCTGATGCCGGGGTTGATATATCTGTTTCAGAGGATGACCGCCATCCATCTGTTCTGTCCTCCGTTCAGTCCACTAGGGTGCCTCCGTCTGATGTCTATCATCAAACCATACCGGTGACCCCAATAATTCAACCCGAGCCAGTAACGCTAGTGATTAAACCAGAACCTCACTGTGAGCCCATGCCTGAACCTGGCTGTGTGTCTGCTTCTAAATCGGTCTGTGACCCTGACCCAATGTCTGTCTTTGAGCCTGTCACATTCTCTGCCTATGAGTTTGAACCTGTACCTGTTTGTAAGCCCGGCTTAATGTCTGTTTGTCAATCTATATCTCCTGTCGAGTTCTCTCCTAGTTCACCTGAGGTAGGAGCGCCTGAGGTTGGTTCTCCTGCCTTGCCCGAGCCTCTGATGCCAGTGCCTGCCTTGCCCGAGCCTCTGATGCCAGTGCCTGCCTTGCCCGAGCCTCTGATGCCAGTGCCTGCCTTGCCCGAGCCTCTGATGCCAGTGCCTGCCTTGCCCGAGCCTCTGATGCCAGTGCCTGCCTTGCCCAAGCCTCTGATGCCAGTGCCTGCCTTGCCCGAGCCTCTGATGCCAGTGCCTGCCTTGCCCGAGCCTCTGATGCCAGTGCCTGCCTTGCCCGAGCCTCTGATGCTAGTGCCTGCCTTGCCCGAGCCTCTGATGCCAGTGCCTGCCTTGCCCGAGCCTCTGATGCCAGTGCCTGCCTTGCCCGAGCCTCTGATGCCAGTGCCTGCCTTGCCCGAGCCTCTGATGCCAGTGCCTGCCTCGCCCGAGCCTCTGATGCCAGTGCCTGCCTCGCCCGAGCCTCTGATGCCAGTGCCTGCCTCGCCCGAGCCTCTGATGCCAGTGCCTGCCTCGCCCGAGCCTCTGATGCCAGTGCCTGCCTCGCCCGAGCCTCTGATGCCAGTGCCTGCCTTGACTGAGCCATTGACGCCAGTGCCTGCCTTGTCCGGTCCAGTTGTTGCCTCCGTACCGGCGTGCGGTCTTCGCCTGCTTCGGGGCCCGCACCTGCTGAGTCTTCGCCTGCTTCGGGGCCCGCACCTGCTGAGTCTTCGCCTGCTTCGGGGCCCGCACCTGCTGAGTCTTCGCCTGCTTCGGGGCCCGCACCTGCTGAGTCTTCGCCTGCTTCGGGGTCCGCACCTGCTGAGTCTTCGCCTGCTTCGGGGTCCGCACCTGCTGAGTCTTCGCCTGCTTCGGGGTCCGCACCTGCTGAGTCTTCGCCTGCTTCGGGGTCCGCACCTGCTGAGTCTTCGCCTGCTTCGGGGTCCGCACCTGCTGAGTCTTCGCCTGCTTCGGGGTCCGCACCTGCTGAGTCTTCGCCTGCTTCGGGGTCCGCACCTGCTGAGTCTTCGCCTGCTTCGGGGTCCGCACCTGCTGAGTCTTCGCCTGCTTCGGGGCCCGCCTGCCAGCTCCCCGGGTGTGAGCTGCCCGCCTGCCAGCTCCCCGGGTGTGAGCTGCCCGCCTGCCAGCTCCCCGGGTGTGAGCTTCCCGCCTGCCAGCTCCCCGGGTGTGAGCTTCCCGCCTGCCAGCTCCCCGGGTGTGAGCTTCCCGCCTGCCAGCTCCCCGGGTGTGAGCTTCCCGCCTGCCAGCTCCCCGGGTGTGAGCTTCCCGCCTGCCAGCTCCCCGGGTGTGAGCTTCCCGCCTGCCAGCTCCCCGGGTGTGAGCTTCCCGCCTGCCAGCTCCCCGGGTGTGAGCTTCCCGCCTGCCAGCTCCCCGGGTGTGAGCTTCCCGCCTGCCAGCTCCCCGGGTGTGAGTCACCTGCATCGCCCCTGTCTGGATTTCTGCCTGCATCGCCCCTGTCTGGATTTCTGCCTGCATCGCCCCTGTCTGGATTTCTGCCTGCATCGCCCCTGTCTGGATTTCTGCCTGCATCGCCCCTGTCTGGATTTCTGCCTGCATCGCCCCTGTCTGGATTTCTGCCTGCATCGCCCCTGTCTGGATTTCTGCCTGCATCGCCCCTGTCTGGATTTCTGCCTGCATCGCCCCTGTCTGGATTTCTGCCTGCATCGCCCCTGTCTGGATTTCTGCCTGCATCGCCCCTGTCTGGATTTCTGCTTGCTTGGTTCCTGTCCGGCCCGCCTCTCATGGGATGTTTGCCAATTTTACCCATCCAGATCATATGTCTGATCCCATGCTACCTTTCTGGATTTTTTCTCGTATGCTGATTGAAGCATCTCCAGTGGTGTTATTTAAAGCGTTCGGTGCCCGCTTTTTTTGAGGGGGGGTAATGTCAGGGTTGGAGTTCCTCCTTAGGCTTCTGAGTGTGCTGCTGGTCAATACTGCTGGCTGGCTTTCTCTGGAACTTCCCCTGCATTGTGCTGATCCACCAGGAGATGGCTCTGTCCTGCAGAGCTGCTGGCAATCAGCCAGCACCTGTAACTCCTCAGCCTATATAAGCTGATCAGCCCATTCAGGCAGCGGATTAGCATTTTGTCATGTCATCATTATCCCAGTATGCTGTACCTAGATCCAAGGTACCCCTGAACCTTGCACCCAGGACTCCTGCCTCAGCTCTTGTGTTTGCTCCCCCTATCCCAGCCGTGCTTCCACCTTGGGATTTGGACTTTTTCTCTCATCCTTATGCATGCTTGTTACCGGACTCCATCTTGTTGCCTGCTCCATCTTGTGTATGTACAGCCAGAGCGTGTTAATGTCACTTGTATTTATGTATAGTTCCCTTACACATATATGTTCCCCTTTGTGATTTGTACTCTGTTTGATTGTAGTGTGTTTGATGTGTAGTTACCACTGTTTTTTAGTTGCCACTGTTTTTTGTAGTTTGTTTGATGTGTAGTTACCACTGTTTTTTAGTTACCACTGGTTTTTCACTATTAAACACGGTTTGCCCCATATCCATTTCTGCCTCAGTCTCAATTTCTGGTCACTTTTTGCAATTGGGATTTCTCCGTTGGAAAATCCCTGACAATGTCATACTTTGACATGACCATGCCAACACACCTTGAGGATCCGCTGGACTTCTGGGCAGCCAAACTTGATTTGTGGCCGCAACTAGCAGAGTTTGCCCTGGAAAAGCTGAGCGGGTGTTTAGTGCGGCGGGGGCCATAGTTACGGCGAGGAGAACTCGTCTGTCAACTAAAAATGTGGAGAGACTCACCTTTGTCAAAATGAATCAGGGATGGATCAGCCAGGATTTCCACCCACCAATGCCTGATGCATGCGACTAGATTCAGCATGGTGCCACGTTTTACACTTTCCAAATGGTGCAAAACATATTTATGCCTTTAGGCCATTTTTTGGGCTCCTGCTGCTGCCAACTTCTGCCAACTCCAGGGTGTGATTCATCCAATTGTTGGGCTCCTGAAGCCAACCCCAGTGTCTCTTTAAAGTAATATTTGGGCTCCTGCTGCTGCTGTCAACTCCTGCTAACTCCAGGGTGTGATTCATCCAATTTTTGGGCTCCTGAAGCCAACTCCAGTGTATATTTGGGCTCCTGCTGCTGCCAACTTCTGCCAACTCCAGGGTGTGATTCATCCAATTTTTGGGCTCCTGAAGCCAACCCCAGAGTCTCTTTAAAGTAATGTTTGGGCTCCTGCTGCTGCTGCTGCTGCCAACTTCTGCCAACTCCAGGGTGTGATTCATCCAATTTTTGGGCTCCTGAAGCCAACCCCAGGGTCTGTTTAAAGTAATGTTTGGGCTCCTGCTGCTGCTTGCAACTCCAGGGTGTGATTCATCCAATTTTTGGGCTCCTGAGGCCAACCCCAGTGTCTCTTTAAAGTAATGTTTGGGCTCCTGCTGCTGCTGCTGCTGCCGCCAACTCCAGGGTGTGATTCATCCAATTTTTGGGCTCCTGAGGCCAACCCCAGGGTCTCTTTAAAGCAATATTTGGGCTCCTGCTGCTGCCAACTCCATGGTGTGATTCATCCAATTTTTGGGCTCCTGAGGCCAACCCCAGGGTCTCTTTAAAGTAATATTTGGGCTCCTGCTGCTGCTGCCAACTCCAGGGTGTGATTCATCCAATTTTTGGGCTCCTGAAGCCAACCCCAGGGTCTCTTTAAAGTAATGTTTGGGCTCCTGCTGCTGCTGCCAACTCCAGGGTGTGATTCATCCAATTTTTGGGCTCCTGCTGCTGCCAACTCCAGTGTCTCTTTAAAGCAATGTTTGGGCTCCTGCCCCTCATAGTGATACCACTTCAACTCTCTGCAATTGTGCCGCTCTGCGATTCTATTAGCGATGCCTCTGATCTGCATGTGATATTTCTTCAAAGTATTATTTAACTAACCCAGCACGCATCCTGTGCGTGTTACAGCAAGGCAGAATGGTTTACAACCCTATTGAGGCTCTAGGAGGCTCAGAAATAGCCGTTTTTAATAGCGATTCGTCGCGAATTTATTCGGATCGAAACGATTTTTGTCGGAAAATTCGGCGAATCAGTCGAATCGAATTTTTCAAAAGTTCGCTCATCTCTAGCGACAATTGAAGAGAACCCATCCATTAACTTCCTTTTCAATTATGTGTTAGTCCAGCTGCAGAATAAAAATGGGAGATGTGTGCAGCACACTGGACACTAATTCCACCATACAAATAGACTTCTTGCTTGTCAGTTTGTATCCGTTTGCCTAAATTTCACTTTAAGTTTAACATATAGGAGAAAGCAGCTTGACCTTTATGTACTGACCATGATGAACATAACCAACAACCTTTAAACGGTAAAAGAAATTTGTATTAGAAGCAGGTCATTTTGCCACAGGCTTATACACTGTGCAATTACATATTCAGCAACACACAGCATGGGAAAGCAACCCACTGATATTAACAGAACCATTAAACCACTAATTCTGTAGACTTGTTTTCCAGCCTCCATATGACCACTGTGGTTACATTAAATCACACCTGTAATTTTCTCTGTTCTGGAGACCTGTGTGCAATTTAGTGTGTTGCTTTTTCACATTTCCATCTGGGAAGAAAAAATAGTCTGCATGCCACACGCTGAAGGATTATTATAAAATTATTGATACACACTGGCTTTTAGTATGGATAAATGCATTAATCCAAAAAAACTACACAGTATTGGCTATGGAAAATACAATATGAAAAAATGTGACAGTACAGAAAATATGTTGCCTTGATAGTTTAGATGTATTTGAATTCTGATCCAAAACATATATGTGGGCTATATAAAGCAGTGAAAACAGACATTTCTGATGTACTGTAGTTCTATAAACTGTTGACCACCTGACCACCTGGCTTACTTTGTGTCTTCAACAAATTTACAGTGTTTTTTTTTGCTCCAAAAATGCGCACTCACCTTCAGCTGCACCCCTCCTCCGCTGATTGCCCTCATGCATCTGATCATCCTGGTGGGCTGCAGGAGGATATTCAGATGCAGGACACAGTGGCTTGGAAATGCCAGTAGAGTGAGTGGCCCTTCCCTTGAATCCAGCGGCATCCAGCCTCAGCCTCATCTTTACTTTGCTGCACAGAGCAGCTTGCATTGGTTCAAGGCCCTGCCCTCCCATTCACCTGAATGGTCAGGTGGGCATACGCACAGAATAGGGAAAGCAGCAACCTGAGCAAAAAGCCAAATCAAGTAAATGGGTGGAAGGGTAGACCTGTTACAGTAGGGGGAAATGCTGCACGTTGCCTTCATGCAAATTGGGGTGGGGGAGTCTGCTTGCTGCCTATTAAAGGAGACTGGAGGGGAGTCTGCTTGCTGCCTATTAAAGGGGATTGCAGAGAGTCGGTATGCTGCATTCTACCTATTAGAGGGTATTGGGGGAGTCTGCATGCTGCCTAATAAAGGGGATTGGGGGGAGTCTGCATGCAGCCCATTATAGGGGATTGTGGGGGATACTGTCACACTTTCTGTAACAGGGGACTGGGGGGGGATTCTGCCACTCTACCTGTTATTGGGTAGATCTGCCACACTGCCTGTTATAGCAGGATTCGCGGGATTCTGCACACTACCCTTTGTAGAAGGATTGTGGGATTTTGCACACTGCTCATTATAAGGGGATGGGGGTGTTCTGCCACTTCCTGTTATCAAGGTTGGTGGGGAGGGGGATTTTAGCACACTATTTGGTTCAGATTTTTTTCCTTTTTTTTATCCATCTTATGGAGTAAAACATTTGGTAATACACAAGGTGGTATAAATCAAGGCGACTGTCTCTACTACTACTTACTCTACACATTTTTCTAGTCATTGGACTGGCTTTCCCAATCTGGAGTGACTTGTACATGAATCTAACAGAAATACACAGTAGCTCATGTCAACATCCTCTGTCTACCATAAACAGTGTAGAGATAATCTGTTGATGCATTAGCGTTATTGGACCTATAAGCTGTTAGTAGCTGTTAGTAGGATGCCTTGTGTAGGGTGTAAACACACCATTGAAGATGGATGACAATAGTTGTCTCGGTCTCTTTAAAAGCTTGGCTTTATCTTTTCTTTAGCTTTCACTCCATATGAGATTTTACAACTCATGCGACAATTTAGTGAATCTGTCAGCGAGTTGTAAAAGATTTCAGTATAACCGGCATCATTTTTATCAATGAAAATTACAGCAGCAATAGTTTTTTTTTTTACACTACTGTTTTTTTTTTCTAAAACCATGCTCTCCCCCCCAAAAGGTAAAGCTAGTAGCCCAGAGGCTGTGCACCCCTGGAAGAACCCTGTGCCCCTATTGATGGGCACTGGGCTCTTCTGCATCTCGGCATCCCAAATGGGGGTATGGGAAATTGGGCCAGTTATCGGCCAATGCTGGCAGGTGACATGCTGACTCCCTATGCGGTGAACTGATCTAGGGGTACCCTGGACCCCTTACCAGTTCACTTCACGGAAAAAAACACCACACAAATACATTTTAATAGTCTGCATGCATCTTCATGTGGTCCCCCAGGCCATCTTCTGTCCCGCAACGGTCTCCACTTCTTCTTTGACCCTCCTCTGTCTTCTTAGGTCAGCAACCACCGCCTGAAGTAGAACCAGGGGATAAAAGGTTCCCCCTTCTTTCATCCTCTCTACCCAGCGAGGAACTGAGTTTGGGGCGGGCTGAGCTACCTTTTATAGTGAGAGGCGGAGCCTCTGTGGAATCTCCCCCACATGACTACATACCTCACAGGAGGGGCTTGGTGGGAGTTCCCCCTTCGGTGGCACTCCCCTCCTGTGACGTGTAAGTCACCTGAGGGAATTCCCTGGAAGGCCCTGGCTCTAACTATAAAAGGCCACTCCCCATGGCTCTTTATACAGTCACCGGCAGAAACAGGGATGTTAGAAGGGGAACCCGTGTTCCCATCCTAACTAAATGCCAGCGGATCATCAATAGACGCTCAGCACTCATAAATGATGCAGCGGTCCTTCACTCTGAATAAAAGCCTATCTTATATGTTTCCCACACCCTGTACATACAGATTGCCCACATTAAAAATCATCCTACCTGCATCTACTGCATGTTATGAGCCTTTAAACATCCAAGATGGGGGCTCATGGAACATCAGGCAGCCTGCAAACAGGAAGTGCCTTCTGACTGTGCTGCTCTGCATTCTGGGATTGCTGACCTTTTTCTGACCCCAGCTCTGCTCTGTGAACAAAGCACAGCTATAACCCGCCCCCTGTACTTTATCCCACTCTCCTCTCCTCAGTAAATGTGATGCTTCTGAGTCAAGATGGCGGCGCCCGTATCCTAAAGTCCTGAACAGAGTTGCAGCCCAGTGGGGGAAAGAATAATAAGTAAGTAACTAAAAACTTAAAATATATTAACTTTAGATGCTGGGAAATTGTTTTTTAAGGGTTTGGGCTTTTCAATATATCATGCTGAAGGTCCGGTTTAAATAAGAATAATAACATTTCTTTTTAATCCAGTGTGGTGTTTATCACTTTATCTTTCACTTTACCTTTGGACTGTAAGGGGTCCCAGATGTCTACTCTATACCATTCAAATTCAATTCCTTGCACCACCAATGGCATGGTGGTGCGGCTGAGCCCAGCGGCCCTCTATCCTTCTCCATGCAAATGCCCATTATTACTGTATCGATATTTAACTTATTTTACATGCCAGTTCTATTTACCTACAGTAGGCCAGGGGCCAAATCAATATCACATATGACCCCCCAACCGCAGGTTGTGCAAATGTGCTCTAACCTATTTACTCTTTCTGCCCATGAGCTATGGCTTTAGGAGTTACTAACCTTTTGAGCATAGAGCTCTGTATGATGGGGATTGGGGACCAGGAAACACACAAGAGTAACTATACAAGGGAAACCTTTACCCTCAAGATAATGTTTGGCAGACTAACAGCTATAGTTGTTACAGTAATAAATATTTGAACCCCCCCAGCTATATTAAAAATATGAGCTAACATAACAAACCAGCCATACATACCTTTAAAATTTTCCAAGCTGTGGGCCCTTTGCAAAGTCGTGTGTCTGTGCAGTAAGATAGCCTGCGCTGTAAGCCTTCCTGCTGCTCCAGCTTCTGTCGCACACACTTTGCAAGCACCGGATATAGGGCATGACCTGGGAGCGCGCCTGACCCTCACCATTATGCCATTATGCATGCACGCTGCTCTGCAGCTTAGGCCTGTGTTGCGTGGACAGGCCACCAAAAGCACATCATTGCTTTCCTCGGTTGGTATTACAGAACCTGGTTCAAGCACAACACACGCGGGAGACAGAAGAAAGGAATATGAGAGGCAGACAACTAAAGTGAGTCTATCAAATGACATTACACAGGGGGCTTTTTAAACTGCCCCCTATATGTTAAATGACTGTTAGTCCTTTTTAAATGAATGTTTCACAAGTTAAAGACAGCATTGTTGTATTTATTATATGCACCACTCATTTAGGATTTACACTAATATCCAGGCTAGTGTTAGTTGTTGTACTATGTTAGCTATCAATGTAGGCAGGAAATCCATAGTTAATAAGGTAATACCATTTATTGACTAACTCAATTAAAAATATGAGCTTTTGCATCAAACTAGGCATCTACTTCTTTAGGCATAATACACATATCTAACTTATAGCCACACATTTATAAAAAAAAGGCAGGCCATGGCCTAAGTGCCCTCAAAGTCATTTATGGCATGTGATACTGGACAGGTTGATGTGGGAATGCAAATGTATACCAAAGTTAATTGTATGTGACTGTACTTTGAGTTACAAGTTTGTTAAAGGTTATGCCTGAAAAAGAAGCCTAGTGTGCCTTTTTAATTTATTAAGTGAACCAATGTATGGCATCTATTTTCCTTAAATATTTCATGGGTGTTTGGAGAAGAATGTGAAGAATGGATACAGATATAAGTTTTGCAATAGAAAATAAGATGTTATGCACAATACTGTGGGGTTGAATCAGAGCCCTCCGAGATTCCTTCTTTTTTAACACGACCTACACTGGAGATCCACTCCAAGTGTAAAAAAACCCTCACTGACTAGCTGCACATAGTATGTGTGAATGTATGAATGTATGAACTGTATAGATACAACTACTCAGTGAGGGTTTTATACACTTAGAGCGGATCTCTAGTGTAGGTTGTTTTATGTTGTAAAGTACCCATACAGTTAGCAGTTACCTCCTCTAGGTACATATGGTAACATCTGAATAATATACATTGTTAGACAGTTTATAGGAATATGTTATTCCAGTTTTACATTTCTTTATCTATTTATTTATCCCCCTTTGTCTGATTCAGAAGAGCTTGGAATCAGGTGAGTTGTCGAAAAATCTCGCTAGCGAGTTGCATCGAGAACCCGACAAGATTTTACACAGGGGCTCTGAACCAACCCCTATGGATAAGCAATGTGTGTGTATCTTTTTAATGCAGCAGTTGTGGGTACTTTGCTTTGCCTATAGGCCTACTATCTGTGTTTATTTCATTGTAGAGCCTGCAGATTCTCATGCCCAAACCCAACCAAGACAAATTATGTTATTCTGATGCCTCATTCCAAATCTTTTTGGTCACTAGGAATGTGCGAACCCAAACTTTAAAGTTCAGGGTTCATTCGAAATAGCCAGCATGCAAACATGGACACAGACTTCTCATGGAAGTCCATGTTCATGTTAGGAGTTAGGAAGCTGAACCAGGGACCACCAGGGACCCCAGCGGCAGATGCAGCTTGGACAACGAAGGGAGAGAGAAGGCACACTTTCTGGGAGTCTGAACCAGCCGAGGTGGGCCTGTTCCAGGAAAGGGTCAGGGCGTACACTTTCCTCACAACGGTATCCTGTTCTCATCTCTTCTTTCTCTTGCTTCTCCTCCTCACGATGCTCAACTCTGTCTGTGCCACCCAACCCTGGCTCCTCCCCTCCCAACCTCTTTCATACCCCTGACGCTCATCTATTGACACCAATAAGTCCCCTAGCCCTTACAGCGACCATTTTACAGCCATTTTACACCACCATAGTTTGGGTCCCTATTGACTTCTATTGTAGAGTTTGGGATCTGTGGTTAAGTTTGGGTCAAGTTCTGGTCCCAAACAAAACATGTTTATAATGTTTGGTCAAACTGGGTGAACCTGAACATCCACTTATCTTTACTCATTATCTACTGGACTTTCAGCCTGATCAGCTGTATCAATCTTGCATGTGTCTGTTCAATGTAGTATGTTAGTATGTGACATATAGGGGTCAATTCAGCACCAGGTGCAGTAAGTGTACTTCTATTATTTTTTCCACCTAAAGTACACTTTCTTCTCTAAAGTGCACTTTTTGCACCTAGTGCTGAATTGACCCAAGTAGTATCAAATAATGCCTTGTTTTCTATTTTGTTGATATATCGTATTTTGAAAGATTATTCATATTATTAATATCCTTATGAAACTTTCATTGTTTACAGTTCATTCATACTGCAGTTACATTTAAGTAAATATTTGTATATTTGTAACATTAAATAAAGGGTTACATTAAATAAATAAAATGACTAAACAAAAAGAGACAGGCCTGACAATTCGGTATCCATAATACTGTATTTTTCACCCCATAAGACATGGCCTCCATGGAGTCTCCCTGACATCTGACATCACAGAAGCGGGGGGGTCCTACAGGGGATTTTCCTGTGCCACCCCTTCTAGACCCCTCCCATTCTGTGACATCATAAGCAACGTTGGGGAGATTTCAAAAAGGCGCAGTCTCTTAATATGAAATCCACTCCCTAGTGGCTAATTATGGAGTTCTCCGCCAGGAGCCGGGATGAATAGACGGGAACTTGTGTTTCCCTCCTTGTTAAATAGATAGATTTGAAGGAGCCTGCATTAGAGCCTGGAGGGGGAAGGTAAGTTTAAGTTAAATAAGATTAATAAAGTTATTTTTTAACAAAATTGTGTGCATGTTTTTTTTCCACTTTCACTTTGAACTGGTAAGGGGTGCCATAGACCCCTAAACCAGTTCATACTACACTACCCACACCACCAATGGGCATGGTGGTGTATATGAACCCACAGACCATAACATGGGCTGTGGCTGGGCATCAGACCTGTGCTATAGTGCATAAGGCTTGTAATTTTCAGGAGCTGGCTGGGCAGCCCTTGAGCTCTGGAATTACAAGCCCCTATGCTTGGTTTGCCGGATTTGTAATGATTAGCTGGGGGGACCCCCACACATTAAAAATATGTAAACACGTTGGCAGCGGGGTTAAATTTCAAATTATTTTTTGCCAAAATTGTAATAAAAAATGCATGGGATCCCCCCAACTAAGCATTACCAACCTGGCAAACCAAGCATAGGGACTTGTAATTCCAAACTGAAAGTGGACTTTTCCTTTATGTATATGGGCAAACATTTTGGTTGTGTGTTCTGGCTTCAAGGAACTAAAGCAGCCAACAGTGGCATAACTAAATGTGATGGAGCCCTGGTATGAATATTAAAAGTGGCCCTTTCAAGGCTCATATAGTAAACTTGTATCTTTTTTTTTACTTAATTGTATGCAGCTAGACATCTAAAGGCTAAACAGCAGAGACAATAAGTGTTCCTTTCCTTAAATGAAGTGAGAAGAAATATTATATAAATTTTGAGGCAACAGCCTGCACCCCGACAGTTAGGCCCCTGCAAGCCAAAGATATCCAAGCTATAGAGGAAGACTATCAAACATGTGAGGGCACACACCAAGGCCAGTCAGGGAGTACACAGTTGGCATTGGACTGTGCAGATATAGGACCAATTTGATGGATCGAGCGGTTAAAAAAAAATTGGGTGAAAGTACAATGTTGAGAACTTTTGGTATTATGGAGCAATGTGGCACAAGTATTCCTCATATTTCGTCCAGTGATAGTTCTAGCCCAGAACACAGATGCTATTGAACTTCATTAAAGATAGGAATACTTAACTAACTCCACGAAGGGGACTTTTTTAAGTCTGCATATCAGATGAATGAGACTCACACCAATACGTTTTTTGATGCTTCAAAGTGTATTCAAAAGAGTACAAATATAATCACAAAGTGTGAACAAAAATTAAAAGGCAGACATACTAAATGCACTGTGTCGAGAATATGTAGGCAAAACCTCATAAAAAGGATACATGCTATATTCAGTGAGAAGATAAGCCCAGGAGAGTTTTAACATCTAACATGTAAAGAGAGATTGTAACCAGTAACTCTATCGGAATAGTACTACTATACATGAGCTAAAAGTAAATATACTTAACCAGTGGGCGAGTAAAAAAAGGGTGTTATTCTCACTCAGGTGGGCTTAGGTACAATATGGTTTAGCTGAGATAATAGTTAAGGATATGTATCCCATATTACCGAGGGTTAATCATTTATTAGAGTGAGATGGTATCATATGCTTAGGGGCCAGTATAAAAGGCTGAGGACTCAATCATGGCGCTACTTATCATGGGTCCATTATTCCAGCAAACAATATGACATATGCAGTGTACAATGCTAACCATGCCACACAATGAGATGCACATAGAGAAACATAAGAATCAGAATTTACACATAACCCAAAAAGAAATAAGCTATATTACAGTACCCAATATTTTAAAGACGCAGACACCTTCCTCAAGCTAGTGGTGATGTATATTGAAAATTGAGAAGTAAAGCATGGTCAACCATGTCAAAAGCAGATGATAGGTCAAAAAGAATGAGACAGGAGTAGTCCTTGAACATTGGTGACTTTGGTGAGTGCAGTTTCAGTGGAATGACTCAAGCGGAAACAAGACTGGAGGGGATCTAGGAGAGAGTTTGTACACAGATAGTGAGTCAGTTCTGAGTGGACATATTGTTCAAGCTTGGATGAGAAAGGGAGTAGCAAGATCAGGTGGTAACTAGGGAGGGCACAGCAGTCCAGAGGGGGAGTTATAACAGGAGTTATAACAGGATGTTATAACAGGATGTTATAACAGTTATAACAGGAGTTATAACAGGATGCTTATAAGAGGAAGGAAAGGTACTAGGGGAGAGGGAAAGGTTGAATAGAGATGTTAAGGCTCGAATGACAGCTGAAGACAGTTGGGGGATAATGTGGGATGGAATGGGATCAAGGGAGCAGGTGGTCAGGTGGGCCTTTGAAACAAGACAGGAGAGTCCTTGTAAAGTTAGCTGAAATTAGTTAATAAGTGGAGCGGGGGGAGAGGTTGGGATGAGAGAGGCATTTTGAGGGGTTAAACCACTTTGAATCTTGTCTATTTTATTTCTCAAAAATGTGGTAAATTGCTCAGCTGTAATCTGGGAGGATGGAGGGTGTGACAGTGGGCAGAATAGATAGTTAAAGGATTCCGGGCCTGTGCTGATATAAGTTATGCAAAGTATTCCTGTTTAGCACATGAAAAGGCGGTCCTGAGTTCCTGAAGAGTTTGTTTGTATAACAGAAAGTCCTCCTTGTTTTTTTATTTCCTCCATAGCCGTTCAGCAACTCGAGAATGCCTCTTCAATGTTACAGTGTTGGTGTTTAGCCAGGGATATCTTTTTTGGGGGGGTGACTATAGGTTTGGCGAGCAACAGATTAAAGGGCATAGGTTAGTGTGAAGCTGCAGTGTCTACATTAGTGAAGGGGTTATAGAGAGTTAGAAAGAGACTGAAGGTCTAGGTTTCTGAGGTTTCTGTGCAGAATAGCAGGTTTGCATGTGGGGGGGGGGGGGTAGTGATGAGCCAAGAGACTGTTAGAGAGGTTGTGATCAGAGAGGGGAAGTGGGGATGAAGAGAGACTGGATACAGAGCAGAGGTTAATGAAGAGTAGGTCAAGCAGGTGTCTGTCTTTGTAGGTGGGGCTAGCAGACCATTGTTTGAGGCCAAAAGAGGTGGTGAGAGTTAGTTATCTGGTGGCAACAGGGTTGTTGGTGTCAACGGGTATGTTGAGGTCATCCATGATTGTAGCCGGGAAGTCAGTGGACAGGTCAGAAGTCAGGTGGAGGAGTGGTCCAGGAAGAGAGTAGCAGGTCCAGAAGAGTGATAGATAATGGCAATATTTAGGTGACAGGGAGAATAGAGATGGACACAGTGTACTTCAAAAGTAGAGAAGGATAGGAAGGGTAGGGCAGGGGTTGGGTTAAATGAGCAGTGTTCTGTTAAAAGAATGCCACCACCCTACCCTGTTTGTTGCTTGATCTTGGGGCGTGACTAAACTGTAAGCCACCATATGTGAGGGCAGTGGGTGAGGCTAGGTCAGAGGGAGTGTGAGCTAGGTTTCAGTGAAGTCCATAAAGGTGAAGAGGTTGGTAGTAAAGAGGCAATGCAATATATTCATATTTTCTAGCTTCTTGAAAGAGATGGGGCCTATTTATGAGACAGCACCCCCATTACCCATTATTCTTTTTGCCTATATATGTGCTCACCTTATACTATATTTAAAGCGGATCAAAAGTAAAAAAAAAAGAAAGTTTAGTAAATTGCTCCCCTAAAGCCTCCATCCTGCAAAAACAATATAAGATGGCTTAACTAATTACTTGCTTTTTTAGCTTTTGGACTGTGTCAGGAAAACGCTTATTTCATGAGCTCTGCTGATGCCACAGCCACAGACGCAATATGTTTTTCCCTTGTCCTAGTCTGTTAACTTGCCATTGGCTTGTATTAAGCCAAAAGGACAAACCTGTGAGTTCACAATCAAAGCAAAAGAACCAGCTCAAATTAAATATAGATTTTAATGTGTTAGGGGCATACTAAGACAATACGAATGATGGAATTTATAACACCAGTCTGAGAAAGTGGAATACAATGTAAAAGTAAGCGAAGAAATACAAAGCAGTTGGCAGTGCCTTAGGTTGCGTTCTGATGGGTTGATACATAGTGGAGAAGGCCCCCGAGAAGCGTGGCACAGCCTGCCTATGTTGTGGTCGTACTGCTAACTCACAAACGTGACCTTTACCAGATGGTGACCCCAGGCATGCCCGGAGACATCCCCTTTATGCCTCGGGACTCCCTCTCCCCCTCCTTTCTGATGGGCTGGCCGTTCCCTCCTCCCTTGAAGAGCCCGCTTTCATACTTAAAAATTGGTAGGAGTTATAACTTCAGGTACAAGGGCCGTACGGACCTAGTTTTGGCACCAAACAACTGGACCAGGCAATGTGCATCTGGGGAGACCAAAGATGGGGTCCCTAGATGGGTAAGAATCTGAGATCTCCATTTTCTCCGGTTTCAGTGTCCACACTGCACTGAAGAATGTATGCCTGCATGCGGTTTTGTGGGCCCATTCTGGTTCGGTATCTGGCTTAATACTGGGACACACTACGGTCTGAGTTGTGTCAGTGTGGGATGTCTGAGGCACTGGTGTTTGATGAGAGGGAGCTCTCTCCCATGGTCTCCTCTGTCTCAGACTCAGTAGGGCATTCCCAGCCCAGAGGTGTGAGAGAATCAGAGTCTGTAATCTGAGGCAGGGCATGGCTCAACTCACAGATGCTAATTCACCCTCCTGGAGAGATTAGGTCAGGTGCGTGTTTATGGTTGGAAAGCGAAATGCGCAAGGGAGAGTTAAAAGGAACTCTGGACTGGTATCAGCCAATTTTATATGATTAACCTGGATTTGCTTGTCACAGTCTGCTTTAAAGACTTTTAAGTCTGCTTGATCTATTTTAAACCCATGAAAAATATCTGCTTTAATCTAAAAATCTTTATGAAAATGTACCTACAGATCGGACAGAGTTGAAAGATCCCTAGCGAGCTTGGTGATTCACCTGCAATATTGTTATTGCAATTCCTGGTTTTCCTCATTGTGAAAATAATAAAATGTAATTTTTTATTTCATCGCCAGATGCTCAGCAAGTCACATAATTCATCAGTGAAATGAATGCTATAGCTGACAAACCACCACAAAAAACACTTTATTTTCTGTTATTCGGCCATAATGACATAGCCCCACCACATCATGCCACCCTGTTTTGACAGGACTTTTTACTCTAATCCCAATGTTATCCCATTGCCTTAAACTCACTACACTTTCTTTTACCTTAAAAAAAAAAAGCTTTGGTTGCTGGTATTCAGGCACGATTGTCTAATCGCCACTCTGTATCATCTGTATGCGGAGAATTGTTCAGGCCCAGGTCTTTACCTAACACTGTCACTGGGACAATTACTGGCTAATGTAATGCTGCATCTGCTCTCCTCTGCTGAAAGTTGCAGTGGGGTTCAGTAAGGGGCAATTCTTAGACTGATCCTAGACATTGATTGGAGCTGCAGCACACCCTTCAGGTTATACTTTATTTTGTAATCACACACTAGTGACTTAGGCAGTACCTTGACCTTGGTATTATTGTGTTTATTATGTTTATTATATAGCACCATCTACATACTTAGCGCTGTAGAGAGTATAATTACAGGCAGAGACCATTTACAAACCAGATGCTGCAAAGTTTATGCTAAATGTTGTGAGAACACCGGACAACAGAAATGTGAGCCCTACTCTTGTGAAGGACGAAGTAGAGTTTGAGTTTGGTGGCATGTGCCCTGTGAAGGTTATAGGAGTTGCTTAACCAGGGTTATGTGCTTGTCTGAACAAGTGAGTTTTTGAGGGTACTTTTAAAAGTGCTTGAAGCATTAGAGAGTGATGGATTGAGGGAGAGAGTGCACTCAAGAGAAGTAGAGAGGCACAGGGGAAGTCTTGAAAGCAGCAGTGCAAGGAATTAACCAAGGAGGAGGACAGGAGAATGTCAGAGGCTGCATTTTGATTGGTATAGCTGAATAAGAGGTGAGGGAGAGGTTCTGGTTGGAATGAGATTTGTAGATTAGTGTTGAACTCTCTGAGAAACAGGTAAACAACGGAGGGGTTGACAGAGGGGAGAGATACTGGAAAGGAGAGGTGGATGAATCAGGTAGTAAAGTTCATAATAGATTGGAGGGGTGCCAGTCTGTTTGTTGGTAAACCACAAATTAGGGTGTTGCAGTAATCAAGTTGGGATATGACCAGGGCATGTTCTAACAGTTTAACCCTTTAAGTACCAGCCTTCCTAGAATTTTTGTCACCCTTTGTTGCTAGATCACTTTTCACTATTTTGCGCTACATTTTCAGGGATTTTCCAGGAAAATTATATATTGTTTTTTTAAGCAGAGTCTGAGCTCCAACGTGAAATGTTTGGCCTTTTTTAGTGTATTCTCAATTCTTTTGGGTGAAATATGTGCAAAATTATTTTTAATAATCTATTTTTTGTAATTTGTAGTGTTTTTTTGTAATAAAAAATGTAAATTTGTCAATAAAATCTTATTGCGTGTGAAATCCCAATTTCTCCCAGTTACAGCGGTACCACATATGTATTGGTAGACACCCTTTCCTGCCCAGGAGACTCCCCCAACTGAAACAGAGCTTTAGGAGATTTTCAGATAAAATACAACTGCTATATGCGCTATGCGCACCTTGCAGTTTTTCTAGAAAAACAACCCTTTACATTTGAAATACCCCCCACAAACTATATATTCTCTGGAAGTACACACCTCAAGCTTTCTAGGCATACCAGGCTTGTTTTTGTGAGGGTAGTTTTGTGGAAGTAATTTCTCAATCAATTCTTTGGTTGCACAGAGTTTCCCTAAAAAAGAATAAAAAAGAAAAATCAAAGCCACATTTTCCTAAAAAAAAACTATATGCAAACAAGAAAAGACAAGTAAAATCTGAAAAAGCAACATCCCCCGAACAGAACGGTACCCAACATGCATAGGTAGTGTCAAAGGAAGAGTTGCCAAACACCCCAAAGGAAAGCATGTGCGTAGTGGTAATTTTACTTGAAAATTTCGGCTTTGCAGACAAAGTGTGCACCTTGCAATTTTTCAACCAAAACAACCCTTTACATTTAAAATATCCCCCACAAACCATATATTCCCTGAAAGTACACATGTTAAGCTTTCTAAGCGTACCCAGCTTGTTGTAGTGGGCTCATCTTTCTGGAAGTAATCCCTTGAAGAATTCTTAGGTTGCACAAGTTTTCCCTAAAAAAATTATAAAAAAGCAGAATAAAAAACATGTTTTCCTAAAATATCAATATGAAAACAAGAAAAAACAAGCTAAATCTGAAAGTGCAAGGGCCCTCGAGCAGAACATGCATAGGTACTATTAACCCTTTTAATTGCCAGCCTACTTGAAGTTTTGTCACCCTCTGTTGACAGGTCATTTTTCCCCATTTTGCTTCATGTTTAACCATGATTTTTGCAGGAATTTCCAGGAAAATATATATATATATTTTGCAGCAGAGTTTAGGCTTTAACATGAAATGTCTTGTTTGTAATTTTTCTACAGTTTTTTAAAATATTTTAGCGTAAAAAAACAAAAAGATAAAATTAAAATAATATTTTTGAGACAATTGTCTCCTTTATTTTAAATAAAACATTTGTTTTATTAATGAAAACCATATTGCATATGAAAGCCCTATTTCTCCCGATTACAATGGTACCACATATGTATTGGTAGCCCCCCCCATTGTTGCCCAGGAGACCCCCCAAACTGAAAAGAGCATTTTATAACATTTACAAATAAAATACTACTATCCACACTATAAACATAAGGGGTTAATTAAAAAAAATGACATAGCCCCCCCCTTCCTGGGGGGGACCCCATTTTTTGGGAAACCCCTTAAAAACCCCTTAAAAATTCCCCCAACAGATGACGTGGGGTCCCCCTTACCCATCATAACCAGCCTGGGACCAGCTATGGGAGCTTGTAGGAACAGGGTGAAGGGGCCAGTTTTGGTGGCCCCCCACCCTGCCGGCTACAAGCTCCGTGGGCCGGGCTCTTCTGACACATGAAGAATTTTTTTTTTTTTTTTTTTTTATACTTGCCTCCCATCCATCCCTGGTCCACTGTGTCCCACACTGATCAATCTGGCTTCTGCTCTCCTGCTGCTGCTGGAAGCCTTTTATAGCTGCTGGGCGACAGAGCATAAGGGGTTAATTAAAAAAAAACTACATAGGGTCCCCCCTCCCAGATCATAACCAGCCCAGGACCAGCTATGGGGACTTGTAGATTGGGGTGCAGGGGCCAGCTTTTGTGGCCCCTCACCCTGCAGCTTATAAGCCCACATACTCTCTGTGGGCCCAGGCTTTTCTGCCCCCCCCCCGGGCTTTGGGGAGGCAGGTAATTGGGGTGCCGGGGGTTAATGGCAAGTCACCCACTAGCTTGCCAGCCCCCAGCCTTGTGAACTGGTATTGGGGTCTCATTGACCCCTTACCAGTTCACAAGGGGTTAACAGTAAAAATAAACACACACACATTTTTTTTTTCTACTCACCTCCGATGTCCCGATCATGTCCCACGACGCTCCGATGACAGCCGCTGGTAATCGGTGGAGGAGAGCTGGTAACCAGCCATCCTCCTCCGATCTCCAACAGCGACTGAGCTTCTCGGGTCCTGGCTGTTGGGTGACAGGTGCTGGGTCACCAATGACGTCACGTTGCAGGCCCCCCCCGGTGAAGAGGAGACAAAGCGGGAGAGATCGCGGCCTCATGTGAGTAAATGTCATTTTTTTTTACAGTTTATTGTGCCAGTGGCCGAAGCCGGGGGGCGCGATTTCGGGCGGCCTCCTGAAAACAGAAGAGCCCTGGGGGCGGGGGGGGGGGGTCGGATGCCCCCTGGGTGAAGAGAAGACCTGGCCTAACTCAGGTGAGTTTTTAACTTTTAGATTTTTTATTCTGTGGGGTTTTAAAGTCAGCTACGTGAGTCTCACGTAGCTGCCACTTAAGTGGAGTAGAGGCTGCTACGTGAGACTCACGTAGCTGGCACTAGAAGGGTTAGTGTGTCAGGTGAGAGAAAGAGAAGAATGCAGTAAATGACAGGAGGTGTCTAGAGAGAGGAATCCAAAATGATGTCTAAACATCAAGCTTGGGGAGTTGAAGGTATTGTAAGATTATTTGCAGAGATTGTCATGTTAAAGACTAGAGGGGCAGCAGAGGGTGGACATTTGACCTGTTCTGTTTTGTTCATGTTCAGTTTAAAGGCGCAATATGATATAAAGTAAGATATGGCTGTTAAACTGTCAGCAAGGCCAGACAGGAGGGACAAGAGACAAGAGATTTGGGTCAGAAAGTATATTTGAGTGTCATCTGCATAAACGTGATATTGAAAAAAGTGAGGTATATAGAAAATATAAGGATTCTAGGATGGAGTCTTGTGGTATACCAACCGACAGGAGATGCAGAGAGGCTATTGTGTTTTTGTTGGATACACTAAATGACTGGTCAGAGAGAAGTAGGGGAGCCAAGTGTGAGACGTTGAATTCCGAGATAAAATAATATATTGAAAAGAAGAGTATGATCGACAGTGTCAAAAGCAGAGGATAGGATGAGAAGATTGAAAATGGAGTAGTGGCCTTTGGCAGTTAGTAGATCTTTGGTGACTTTGGAGAGGGCAGTTTCAGTGGAATACCTTGAGCAGAAACAGACTTGAGGGGATCTAGGAGTGAGTTTATACAGATAGTGGGACAGTTCTTAGTGACAATCTGTTCAAAAAGTAAAATATAAGAAAGGGAACAGTGATATAGGGTGGTAGCTGGGGAGGGCAGAGGGGTCCAGAGAGGACTATTTGATAACTGCAGCTATCATAGCATGCTTATAGAAGGAAAGGTCACAGTGGCATAGGAGAGATTGAATAGAGATGATTAGGCTGGAATGACAGATGGCGATAGTTGAGAGATTAGATGAGATGGGATAAAAGAAGAAGGTGGTCAAATGGACATTAGAGACTAAGAAAAGATAGTCATTGTACAGTTACTGTATCTTTAAAAAATGTGGCAAATTTCTCTGCTGTTATCTGGGCATATGGAAGAGGTGGTGGTGGGACGAGTAGGGAGTTTTTGGATGTGTTTTGGATTCCAGGCCTGTACTGCAATGGAAAGGGGCATATTAGGTCTTCACACACCCCTTTCCAATGCAATTATACTACTTGTTTCTGGCTGTGATCAGTTTAGTGAGAGCAGCTGGGGTGGGTGATGCTCAAGGCCATAAAAATGTTGGACACGTAGTGTTATAAGTCTCAACAGACATGGACATTATTTAAATGAATAGGGTCACTGCAGAGTTAAAAAGGCAGTTATAACCAGCAGTATTACAATGGCAATGTGGAAGACTTCAAAACTATGCCATTAGACAAGAAGCTGACTCTCAAATTACTGGCAAAAACCTGTTGTGGGTAAGCAGCAGGGAGACATTCCATAAAGGGGACCCGATGTGACTGGTGGGGACAGGGTTAATGGTATCCAGATAAGTCATTTTACCTGGGAGACATACCATATAGGAGACCCAAAGAGACTGGCAGTGAATGGGTACATTTTATCCAGATAAGTAATTGTGTAACAAGAACACTATTATCAGGGCACTTTTATCAAGTCAATGACCCTTCATATTGTTTAGCACAAAATACAATACAATACTATAAAATATAGTTTGACTTGTGTTAACGGAACATTTGAAACTGATCTGTAACCATGAGTATAGCTAGTGATATAGTTGGGAAAAGAACAGCACTGTGTAAGATTATAGGGATAATTCTCAGCCTGACTGATGTTTCCCAAATAATCTCTTCTCTAACCACTGATATATATTAAAGATTGAGAATATGAATATTCCTTATGTATATAGATGTATTAAAAGTATATCAGATTATGATTTTTAAAAGGCCTTACAGGATATAGAAAGTATATGAAAAATCCTGCATATTACTCAAGGACAGAGGAATGTATGAATTTTTCATGAACTTCAAATAAGAAGAAAAGTCTTGTAACCGAAGGTCAACTTTGCTGACATGCGACTTATCATAGTATGCAGGTGATTGGCCTGCTTTACAAAAAACATAAAAAGAGAAATAGATAAAGCTATGCAATATCAACTAGTAATACAGACAAAATATAAATGATATGTTTTATATGTTTTTGCCATAATTGTGTATAGAATGTATGATTAGCTGAGAAAGTGAACTTAGTGGGGGAAACTAGAAGTAATCAGTTAATGGCATAGACCAGTTATAAACCTGTTTAATACAGCTGTCTAGAGATGTAAAGCTGTGAGGTCCTCAGGCAAATATAAAATTCAGTCTTGGTACTAGTTTGTTCCATTCATCTTCATGGGTGCGAATTTTTGGTAAAATTATCTGGATATAAAATGTATTGTGTACAGTTAAGAGGTGGAGATTCCTGGCCAGGGCCTCCTGACTTGTATTCACCAAATTTGTATGAACCCTTGAGGGGGCCTCAAATATAGCCTTTAAACCGGACCTTCCTTTTGAATAAGAGCCTATCTTGTATGTTCCCCCACTCTGTACATACAAATTTCCCACATTAAAAACCATGCCACCTGCACCTACAATAGTGTGTTTTCTAAACATTTAAACACCCAAGATGGTGAACCATGGAGTCTTAGGCTTCCTGTAGAAATGAAGTGGGATTGCAGCCCAGCAGGGAAAATAATAGCAGGGAAAAGAATAATAAGTATACAACTAAAAATGTAAAATATATTAATTTTAGATGCTGAGGAACAGTTTTTTAAGGGTTCTGGCTTTTCAATAAATGATGCTGAACAGTTTAACATCACATTTTATGATATATTGCCTCCCTTCATTCATTGTGCATCCATTCAGGATCCCTCTGTGGCCAGATGCTGATGTAGCTGAAAGTTCCAATACTTTACTGTGGCAATTTTATTTTCTTTTGTCTTCATTGCTACTAAAAAAAGGTATGTTGTATTACAGCTTTACTAGTCCCTTAACATCAACATTGCTTTCCTGCCACTCGATTGAATGGCATCTTTACTGGCACAGTAGAAGCGTTTTCACCTTTCTTTCAATACAGTCAATAGGCAATTCTATTGATCAACCAATGATAACAGAGAACTTACCTTATTGCCTGCAGACACGTGTCATGTGGCCTAAATCACTCAGAGTCTTGTGCCCTTGTGATCCTGGTTCAGTTTATCGTAGATACGCATTATATTAGTGAATAGTAGGAACCTGCTGCTAATCAACGTAGGAGTCTGCTATCTTGTGATTGGAAGAAGGGACACGCACCAGTCACGCTGTGTAGCACAGTACCAGCCATTAGGGGGCGGGGCTTATGACGCCACGCCTCGGGTGTCGTCCTGACTCCGGCTGTCATTTTTTTCACTTGTCATCGCTGGCCACAGGAGGAGGAAGGCAGGTGATGATCTGATCGCCTGCCTCCCCCTCCACTGGCCAGCGATGACACACATGTAATCAGAGCTGCGAGGGACACAGGAGCTGAGGATCAGAGGTGAGTAAAGTAAAAAAAAAGTTTTTATTTTTTAATAAAGTCATTTTTTATTCTGTGTGTGTGTGTTTTTTTTTTTTACTGTTAACTCCTTGTGAACTGGTAAGGGGTCCATGAGACCCCTTATACCAGTTCACAAGGCTAGGGGGTCTGGCAAGTCACCTGCGGCTAGTGGGTGACTTGCCATTAACCCCCGGCACCCCCATTTCCTGCCTCCCCAAAGCCCGGGGGGGCAGAAGAGCCCGGGTCCATGGGTTATGCGGGCTTGTAGCCTGCAGGGCCAGGGGCCACACAAGCTGGACCCTGCGCCCTGTTACTACAAGCCCTGTATAGCTGATCCCGGGCTGGTTACTTCGGGTAAGGGGGACCCCATGTCATTTTTTGGGGGATTTTTAAGAGTTTTTAACCCTATGTCGTTTTTTTTTAATTAACCCCTTATATTCTGTCACCCAGCAGCTATAAAAGGCTTCCAGCAGGTGAGCAGAAGCCAGTGATTGTCGAGGGACACAGTGCAAGTGGGAGGTAAGTAGTAAAAAAAAAAATAATAACAAAATATTTTTTTTCTCTATGTGTGTGGTGTTTTTTATTTACACTTAACCCCTTGTGAACTGGTAAGGGGTCCAAGAGATCCCTATACCAGTTCACAAGGCTGGGGGCTGGCAAGTCACCTGCGGCTAGCGGGTGACTTGCCATTAACCCGTGGCACCCCCAATTACCTGCCTCCCCAAAGCCCAGGGGGGGCAGAAGAGCCCGTGGCCATGGGCTATGCAGGCTTGTAGCCTGCAGGGCCAAGGGCCACAAAAGTTGGACCCTGCGCCCTGTTACTACAAGCCCTGCATAGCTGGTCCTGGGCTGGTTACTTCGGGTAAGGGGGACCCCATGTCATTTTTTTTTCAATTTTTAAGGGTTTTGAACCCTTATAATGGCGAATCTTGAAGATTCTCCCCCAATCCCCAAATGCAGATGAGCCACTTAGTTGAAAAACGTCATACCTGTGCTGCGATCCTGAAGAAGTTGCGACCCTCCACAGTGAGTGCGTGCCGATGCATCAATGACATCAGCACACTGGCTGCACTGACACAGTACTGCACTTGGTGGTCGCTGATTGGGGGGATCTGCCACACTGCTTGTTATATGGTGGGTTGAGGGCTGAATGCTATCTATTATATAGGAAGGGGTATTCTACCTGTTGCGGGGGATCTGCCACACTACCCTGTTATGGTGGTATTCCGCACACTTTCTGTTATATGGGGAGGAGTGATTCTGCCTGCTGCTTGGTTTTGGGGAAGGGGGGGGGATCCACCACACTACCTTGTTATGGGGGAATCCTGTAATGTTATATGGGGAGGGGGGATTCTGCATGCTGCTTGTTTTTGGGGGTGGGGGGCCACCGTACCTGTTATAATGGTGATTTTGAGGATTCTGCCATGTTCTGAGAGGGGGGGGGTATTGGTTTAGAATATTTTTGGTGCATCTTATGGACAGGTGCAAAAAATGGTAATTAATACATTTTCCTATGTCTTCATCATTCTTTTTTCCGAATTTCCTTTATCAGCCTCTTTTTTACTCACATTACCCACATTTCACATATCCTGATTTTTCTCATTTCCCTTTTCCCTGCAACCCCTCTCTTTTTTCACTTTCTCTCTATCTTTCTCAATTTTCCACCCCCTCCTTTTTCACTCTCTTTTTCATATGCCTTATTTCCTTTTACTTTTCCCCTCCTCCCTCATGTTTCCACATTCCTCTTGTCTCCTCTTTTTTCCATATGCCTTGAGATGCCTGAGAGAGAGGGATGCAGGGGGGATGCATGGAGGTGCAAGGTGAAAGGTAATGTCTTGAGTTGCAGAGTTAGAATTGTATCACCCCTGTGGCAGGCTTCCCCTCTATCCCCCACCTCTGGCCATGCCTACTGCAACCCCCATGCCAGGTCATCCCTCTGCATTTCTTATCATTCCTGGGAAATTGGACATTAATGAAAAGTTGCATGAGAATGTCTAGGGGTGGGTGATGCCTGGAGATAGAGGTTGGAAGGTAATACCCAGAGGGGGGGGGGGGGGTGCCTGGGGTAAAGGTTGCAGGGCAATGCTCCAAGTTGGGGGTGCTAGGGTTTGTAGATACAGGGGGATGCATGAGAGTGTGGGTGCAAGAAACACCTTTCCTCTAAACTTAACGGATGCCCCCACAAGAGCAGATTCAGATAAAAAATAGCTGATTTTTTAAATTGTATTTTTTCAGTTTTCAGTGGTTTACAGAATGACATTCTTACGGAGTCCCCTTGACCCCTTAGCAGTTCACCCCAAGTGAAATAGAAAGAAGAGTCCACCCAAAAATCTCTTTATTTTTCTCAGTTTAGTTTTTCCCCCGCCATCATCTCGTCCACCTTTGGGGCTCTTCAGGGCTCCCTCCAGCCTGTAGATGGGAGCCATGTTAAAATTACACATTACCCACACCCCCATTTGAGGCATAGGGGTGGAAGGGAGGGCCCGGTACCCATTGCTGTGGGCACATTGTACTTCCTGGAGTGCCCAAGGCACCCTTGGAGGAGTCCCGAGCCCATACCAAAGGGCATAAGAGCATGAAACTTGCAGGGACAGGGGTCACCAATAGTACAGCCTCTTAGCCCTGGGTTACAAGCCCTTTTACTTGGTGCTGGTAACCTTTGGGGAAGGGAACCCCACGCTTTTTCTTTTAAATGTAAGAAACATTATGAACCCTGCTGTCACTTAATCAGCATTCAATAAAACAAGAAAAAGTGACAAAAAAAATTGGTGAAACATTTTTCATTAGATATAAATTGTATCTAACGTTTTCTATGACATTCAATACAACAATATGATTAAAAAATAATCAGGCTATTTTTCGTTATATAAAAATTGTATCTAATGAAGAATACCCAAAAACTTCCAAAAAAAAAACCCTGCCAGTTACCCGCAGCGGGACCCATTTAAAACGGAAAAAAATTGCCTTAAGTGTTATGGGGGGGCTCTTATTATTATTTTTAATAAAGGATACATATTAGTACTGTCCCTACCACATTTTGTGCAGTGCAATCACCCTGGTGTTACCCCCCACATGCCTTCAGACACCTGTAAATAAAATAATATTTTATTTATTTTTTAATTTATTTCAATATATATTTATTTATGTATCCAATTTTTTGTTTTCTTTGATTATTTTGAGTACTTTACCTACCCCATTTTGTGCAGGGCAATTGCCCTGGTGTCCACCCCAATGTGCAGTCTTGTAGTCCATGATGCTCCCATTTTACAGCCAGCATTTTTCCTACCCCATTTTGTGCAAGGCAATCTCCCTGATGTTACCCCATGATTTGACCTCTGACACCCATAATTTTTTTATTTATGTATTTCTTAGATTTTTTTGTTTTCTGTTATAATTTTGAGTACTTTCCAATTTGCAGCCTTGTTGTCCATGATACTCCCATTTTACAGCCATTTTGGGCACCCAGATTTGGGTCCCTATTGACTTTAAAGGGGTTTGGGTTAAGGTCAAGTCCAGGGATGCGAACTTAGCGAATCCGGACTTCAACGGGTCTGCTCATCCCTATATATGACATTCAATGACTCACCCTGATCCAGTCCATGTTCATATGTAGTAATAAGGTCATTTTGACTTAGATACTGCCAGATAGCATCACTTAGCAAAACTTTAACCCCCCACAGATGTCAAACCGATTGTTACACTGATCCACGTACCTTCTCAACATCCTGCATGCCAAGTTGACTGTCGTACAGCTGAGTAACCAGTCCAGAGGGGGATTTAAATAGGCCAATGAGCCCTAGGGTTAGATTTTGTTTTTGCTGCTGGCCCGATCAGCCGTAGGCAATTCCCATTCACTTCCCCCTATAAAGGCATCCTATTCCATGAACATAACAAGCAAGCATCCCTAGGTAGCCCTTCTTCTATAATATTCCCAAACTCACGATGCACTCAATCATTGCAATTGGTATATATGAAATGACAATCAGATATTAAACATTACCATTACTAGTCAATTAATTATTCAATAATAATATTTAAAGGAATATTGGATCACATAACGAAACTGAAATTTCCCTGCTGGAGATGCACATCTCTAACATCAAGAGAATCTCACCATCTGGAAACAATAAAAGAGATTACATACCACATCACTTGACCTATGAACTCTGAGTAAAGTAAGTAGATAAACCACTTTTTTCAATACATTATTACATAAGAGGCTGTATTTAAACATCTAAGAGAAATCTCAGGGTGAGTTCATACCTTTCAGGGCAAGCATTCCTGCAATGACTGGTGTTCAGGGCATGGAGGGTGTTTACCATAGCAATTTCCACTCAACAGAGTTGAATCACTATTGCAGCACCCTTCAAAATGTTGCAGACAAGGCATTTGTGAGGCGATTGTGATCGCTCTGTAGATGCCAACTGCAGATGTGAAAGCACCCATAGGTTACTATGGGGAGCATTTTACAGGCGATTGTAGGGCGATCATAAACACTCCACAATCGTACCGCTATGAAAGGAGCCTCAGTGTTAGTTCATCCTTTATTTAAAATGTAAAAATGTTCTCTTAAGCCAGCAAATATAAATTGGAATAAAAGCAAACAGTTTGATTTTTAATACGGTGAAATATGGTATTACTTAAAAGAAGGCATCTAATATATCATTTTAGCTTAAGACATGCCTGCTGATTCCTGCCAGCCTGCATTGAGTTTGTTAATTTTAGTATTTCCGACTGGGTAATGGATGTAAGTGCAAATGCGTGAATTTCTCACATTCGTAAATACTCAGCTTTTTATTCCTTTACTGCTCAGTGAAAGTCTTTTTACTTGGTCTGTTAATCGTCTATGTTAAACTAAAAAAGCAATGCCAACTAAGCTTTCAATTTTATAAAAGAAATGTAATTAATCCATTCACAAATTAATTTTCAGATGGCAGATGTCACCTTTAGACAACCAATGTTCCCTGGGATCCATTACCATTTCACAAATTGTGAATGTAAAGTACCCGACCCCCCATGTTCCCCACTTTTTGAAAAAAAAAAAAAAGTCTAATCCCTTGATCCTCGGTTTATTCTTTTCATTCCTGACTAGAGTTGGATGAACCTTCCAAAGTTAGAGTTCAGCAAGTTCAGATGAACTTTGAATAAATGTTCAGGTTCCAGGACCTTTTGGGGGTGGCTGTGGGGAGGGGGGTGCAGAGTGTGCAGCATAAGCACTGCTGTAACTCACCTGAGACCTGATCCTCTTCTGTCAGCAGCAGTGGAACGGCAGCAGCAGTGTTTCAAAATGGCCCCAGCCAGGGATACTGAAAGATGGCCAACGGCTCTCATAAGTGAGAACACTTCTAGTGAGTTACAGCAGCTGCATGCTGCTGCAACCTTAGATGAAGTGGGTGGACGAGCTGCTCAGCAGCCCATCAACCAGCTTTCCATTTTTCAGCCTGGAAGACGAACTTGAACATGGTCTAGTCGATGTTCGGATTTAGGAACCAAAGCTCACAAAGTTGGGTACGAACCTGAAATTTGTGGTTTGAATTTGCCCATCTCTATTCCCCACTCACTGACCTTAATTCAGTAAACTTTCCTAAAAATATTGCACAAAAATAAGGCACATTTTATGTTTTATTTCAAAACAAGGCATGGGCTAAACTAAAGAGCGATTCAAAGAGAGCTTATAAATAGCTTAAACTGTACCTTTCCTTCCATGGCAGTAAAGAGATCTACTGACTGTAAAACTTTTCATTATCTGAATTCCTCCATTTACTGAATTGCACCTTTTTTTATCTTATGCCTAATATTAAATAGATTATGGAATGTTTCTTATTTTTTTTAGCTATTTTAAGACACATTTATTTAATGCATTTTTTTTTTATTTCATTTTTCACCCATTTAGGCTTCTTGCTTTCAGGCTTCCATGAGCTTTTTCATTATCTCCAATATCACCACTTCTAGGAAAGGGAATAGAGCTACCACTATAGGGAGTAGTTTTATACCCTTCTGGTTTCCCATGAGATTATAATCTGGTGTTGCTGTCTGCATTGGTACCTAAATTTCTCTTGCTGATAGTCTGTGAGGACAGAGTGAGGACTTGGGCACCATTAAAGACTGAATGCTGAAGGAACTTAAAATATACTGGATTAATCCAGGGGCATCAGAAAAGCCTGGGGAAATCTGCAATCAGTAGACCAGGAGTAGCCCTTGATTAATTTTATTGATACAGTGGTGAATGGGTGGTGTATTTACTTTTACTACTAGAGCTGGTAAGGTGTTCCATAAGTCCTAGTTCTGTTTCAGCTCTTGCAGGGCCATAAACATCAAAGGAAATGGGCCATGTATAAAACAAATGCTGACTCAAAAGAAAAAGATTACATGCAGCATTTAAAGGGGGTATTCTCTCAACCACTTAATGCAGAGTTAAATATTTGTGTCCACATTGAAATGTGCTGGACGTATGGATTGTAAATCAGTTCAAAAGCTTTCCATACTCAAATGATGCAATTATGTATGCTGAGGTGTGCCTCTACCAATACTCAAATGATGCAATTATGTATGCTGAGGTGTGCCTCTACCAATTCTTTTGTTTGACTGAAGGGTGTCCTCTATCCTATTTATCAAACAACATTATGCACCTGAGGGTATATTTCCCCATTGACAAGAACTCTTACCTCCTTTTGTTAAAATTCATACATTAATAAATTATATTTTTATAATATTAATAATTTTAATTTCTTAAATATGTTCTTGTGACAGCTGATATGTCTATGGTAACATCATACTGGAGACTGACCTCTACCCGATAATTATCACACTTAACATAGCTCAAATGTTATTGCAATTTTTTTTTTCTAGTGAATTCTCAATGCTTTTCATCTGTGCTTACCTGACTTCCATGGGCCAGAGACGTGCTTGTTTGGAAATTGGAGGGATGTTTTTAAAAGGGAGTTGCTGCCCAAAAGGTGGATGCATCAAGTCGGCGCACATATTCGTTAAAACATTCCATTATTGAATAACTTTCTTCTCATATATTCCAGAAGCATTTCTGAAAATCATAGAGGTCATCATTCCACGAGGGGGGGGGGGGGCACAATGAAGTGTATTATTCCAAAAGGGCCTCACATCTCGGCAGAGTGCGGCACAAAGTGCACCAGCATGGTACAGGAAAATGTCAGCTGTCTGCTCCATTACCACTGGTAAAAGCCTAGCAGAAGCAGACCTCATCATGATGGACAGACTGGGCATATGTTAGGAAGCCCCAACAGGGGAATGTTGCACTTGTGAATCTGCCTGCAGTTTCACTATTGTCAAGGCTCTGCTTGCTTTAGCACTTCTTGGACCCGGGATCAGGGTATGTTATTCTTATATAAGTTACCGTATATACTCGAGTATTAGCCGAGTTTTTCAGCCCACTTTTTGGGCTGAAAAAAGCCGCCTCGGCTAATACTCGAGTCAGTGGCCGCTCTCACACACACTGACACTTACTGGCTGTTGCGCGCAGGTTGGTGGGAGGCGTCCATTGTTTCTATTGGACGCCAACCACATGGGGCACGCCCACCAACCGGCGCGCAACAACAAGGATGTTCCTGCGCGCGTTTGTGAGAGAGGCGGCGGCGGAGGCAGTGGCGGTGGCAGAGGCAGTGGCGGCGGCAGAGGGAACGGAGGTGGCCAGCGCGCGTTTGTGAGAGCGGAGGCAGTGGCGGCGGCGGAGGCAGTGGCGGCGGCAGAGGGAACGGAGGTGGCCTGCGCGCAACAATAGGTAAGTGTGGGGGGGACGACTGGGTTTTTTTTATTTTTAATTGTTGTTAACTGTTAATGATGCCAAGTGAGCACACATATGATATCCAGGGCCAACCTGAGGAGAAGAAAAGATGGGAAAAAGAGTAATACTTCCAGAAGTTGGAACAAGAGATGGACAGAATGTGGAAAAGAGAATTTAAAAAGTAGTAAAGTAGTAAAGAGTGAATTTAGAAAAGGGAGAGAGGGGTAATGAGGAAACATGAAGGAAGAGAAGATGACAGAAACCTATGTGTGACGGCTTGGCCCCTAGTTTGAATTGGGCCCCAGCGCAAACCAGCCTGGGGGGGGGGGGAGGCAGGCACTCTCATTTATAAGGAACACCAGCAGTAATAGTGTGGCAACCTGCATGTCTCAGGTCAGAGTGGCCATTATTAGGGCCACCTAGCCGGGCCCCCTTTTCATCCCTTGGACCCCCTATACCTGAGTCCTTAATGGCTGCTGTAATCACATCCACAGCCTGCATTTTGTGGTAAAATTAGGTGCCTCGGCTTATATTCGGGTCGACCTATACTCGAGTATATACGGTATTCTCTTTTCTGTCTTCCTCAAATGACCAAATCATTTTACCTCTATCACATCCATTTCCTAGCTGCCAACAGCCCTGTAACACAAGAAAGCATGCTGTCAGACGCTCCCATTTATTCCCCAATATATATGAACAGGGAGCAGTGATAGTGGTTAATCGCATCTGCTAATGGTAGAAAATAAAACTAGTACACAAACTGGTTGTTTAGGGTAACATCCAAATCTTTTTTTAGAATTTCACTATTATATAATTATATATCTCATAGCCTAAAAAGTTCATTTATTAATGCCCAAGCACACTCCCACTATGCTTAAAAAGAAACATGTGTCTAATACACCAGCTTCAGTGGTGATCTATCTCTGCCTTCATCCTTGAAGAAAACAGTAGATAATTATTTTTTTGAGCGAGCCAACAATGCCTGTACAGTGCTTCAATATGGACAGCGCTAACCACTAGTTGTCCCAATTATTCAGAAGTGACTGTTCTCATCTAAATCTAAACTAGCTGGTTTAGCCAAAATGGCCATTGGGGATCACCATTGAAGACTCCGTATTTAGCTGTAGGTCGGCCTTATTTTAAACATAAAACATGTGTGATTAAATGATATTCTACTGCAGTGCAACAGAAGCTAAAAGCCACACTGAGCACAACCACCAATAATATGAAGTCACTTGGAGTACATATTGTAATGACTTTAAATTGAATCATCACGCTAGCAGATATTTATCTGAACAGGGAATATTATGCATGCTTGTAAAATTAATATTACTCTACCTTATAAAGTACACTTGTGGCACTTCATTGAAATAGTCTCTCCTTAACCATAATAAAAGCTTTCATTGAGTACAAATAGTAGACTCTTCATTTCATATTATGCCGAGAATAATTACAGCCAATTTGGTACATCATCCCCTTAAAAGTTGTAGCTAATTACTTATAGTTTTGATAATGTTATAATCTGCCCCACATCCCGCTAATGCGTAGACAATATCCCCTTCCTCTGGCGCATAATGTATTCAACAGCTTCCATTCACACCTGACACCAATTTCCTTTGATGTTCACAGTCTAAATGAGAAAACAGCAGCAAGATGGATTTGTGAAATATACAAGATCCCTTTAAAATGATGGCAGGTATTTTCCTCATTAAAACAGCCATAACAGAGAGTTAGATATGTTGCTGTCCCTCACCTTCTTGCTAATTAATGACTATGATTGCAACCCAAATAAGATCAGGCAATTAAATGTGATAACATTTCAGAAGAGGAGGGATATACATTCCTTGAAAAGCGGCAGGTGAAATTGTACAACACCGGAATTAACATATAAATGCACTATTCTATTGGAAGGCAAATCTTATAATAGATTATTATTGTTATATGGCTATCAATTGAAACCTAAAGTACCCAAGCCATTAAAAGAATGTTCAAGGAGTAGAATCTGCTATTACAGGGCTATATTTTGCATTTTCTATCAAGCAGGTCATAAAATGTGGCAAAGCTGACACTTATACTTTAAGAGAAAGACCATAAGGAATTAATATTCAGAGCCAGAAAATGTAAGTTTAATTGCAGAGATATAATGACAAAATATTGAAAAACCTCCCTTCTGCTCAGCATTGTATAGCAAATAGGCAAATCTGCACCAATGTTATTAAAAGGTAGAACATTTGAAAGATACCAAACGTCCTAGTTTCAAAAATCAAAATGTTACCACGATACCTTAAATCACAATATCGCATCAATGAAAGAATAGGCAAAAAATAAATACAACTGTTCTTTTTACAACGGATGCTGTATGAAACCGTAGTTAGAAAAGTAATTTCACTTTTTAACTCTAAAATCCAAGTAGTGCACTTTTTGCACCTGGTGCTGATTCTTCCCTTTAACCCTTTAACCGCCCGCCTACCTATAGTTTTTGTCACTCTCTTTTGCCAGACCACTTTTCACTATTTTGCGCTATAGTCTGAGCTTTAACATGAAATGTATTGTTTGTCATTTTTTAAGTGTATTCTCAATATTGTGGGGTGAAATATGTGCAAAAAATAAATGGGGGTGGGGTTATAGGCAGTCCAGCTAGACTAGCCCTTTTAGAAGAAACCTTTGGTGAGAGAAACTTGGAGGATGCCATTGCTGCACTGTACTTAGCACTGACAGTGTTCCTAAACCCACCAAAGTTGAAAAACATCTTATCTACTGTATATCAAGGTCAAATCCAAAATTAAGGCTGGTCCCACTGTGGCGCCATTGTCTGCAGTGTATATACTTGGGACACATCTTTCTATGCAGATGTAAGTGCACAGGCAAGTTTTTGGGAAATTACCCATCCTCCATATTCCTGTAAACCCATATAATTTGACATAACTAGTTTAAATAAAAACTGGAAAAGATTTTTTGTGTAGCTTGGTCACTTTTAGAAAAGACCATGATCTGCCTAGATTCTGCCTCTACTATGTTACATTATACATGCTTTTCTTATGGTTTCATTTTTGAGCACAGAATGGGCAGCACACTCTGCTCCAATCTCCAAAGCAGAGCTTGCAAACTCCTTCAATCGGGACTTGGGCCATCTCCTAAGAAATACTGAAATCAGATTTTGTATGTGTTACCACTGATAAGGCTTTCATGGACCACATACTTTTCAGAGAAGCTGCATATATATATATATATATATATATATATATATATATATATATATTACATTTATACTGCGTTTACTAGTTTTACTAGTTTACGTGTTTTGTCCAATCTAGATTACTCATCTGTCTCTGTGACTCTCTCTGAATTCGTTCCTATACAAATTGTATTTACAGCTGTACAAATTATTGCCCAGCATTGCATTGTCTTACCCTACAAAGGTTAATATATGTGTGCACAGCAGGTACCCCATGCAAGACCCTTATCCTCAAAAGCTATAGTATTATATTACGATATATACAAAAAATAATTTAACACTGCTGACAGAGTTTTCCCTCTAGGATTCATCAGCTTTAAGTACCTGGTAATGTCTGAAAGCATGCCAAAATATTTCATTCATCATCCAGTTCAGAAAAAAATGTCTTCACACAAGAATCTTTCAGGAAGGCCAAGCCAGGGACCTGTATAACATACATCAGGGGCATAACACTGCTCTATGTTATTAGGGATTATAACAAAATTCTTTCATTGATCTATATAGAGGGTAAAACTCAAATGATTTCGATTTAGAAGTTACAAGCTATTTAAACGTGTAAATCTGCCCAGCGTTTGATTCATAAGAAATCAGTTTCTATTGACACTACCCCATACTGCTTTTTGTCTGCCTATATTTTTCTCACTGCTAACTGGGTAGTTATTGTGTCCCACATATAAATGCCCAGCAGTTAAATGTACACATTTTATACCAATTTGTAAAACGTTTAACATGGTTTATCTACTAACAATTAGCAGCTATTACTGTATTCTTACAAAGTGGCTCAGGGTTGTTGCTTTTGCAAGTCACATACAACTAAAACAAACTTGCTGCACCTTAACAAGTACAGTACAAAATTAAATTGGTGGCCAGTATCCAGCACTGCAAAAATTAAAAATATTAATTTGACTATGATTGCCAATATACACAAAAAAAACATATATCATATATCCTTAATGCAGAACAAAGTCTGGTAATTTGATTTTCCTGGGTTTTGTTCCATTCCTCAGGGAACCCAACTTACGTAAATTATAAGCATTTATTGCAGCATGAGTAAAAATGTACTGTATAATATTAAATTCACTTCTACTTCATGTGTCCATATGATACCAATGGTAGCTAGACAATGCTAATATTTTAACCCGCCAAATATGTCTAAATGGGAAATATAAATAATAACTCAAACCCATTAGTAGGATATATCATCTCTGTGTGAATGAAGACCTGGCCCTGAGGAGTTATTAAACTCCTCTGTCTTTGGTTTCTAAATACATCTTACTAGGAATAAATGTCATAGGCTCCTTAAAGTGGATCAAAACCCTAGACTCCAGGGCCAGCTGATTCCTTCTCCCCAGGGTATCCCAAACTGAGATGCTCCCACTGTGTGAAACCCCGCTATTCACCCAGTTGTCTTACTCGTCCAACCAGCCCACGGTGCATGCTTGGTTGGCAGGGGCAGCATCACTCACATCCTACTCCGGCTGTGAGCTGCTGATTTAGCGGCTGGTATTCCATTCAGCTTCTCAAACTGCACATTAATATGTGGGGCTGGAGAAACCAATTGGAAGAGAGCTGTGCCTGCGAAGTGGGCTTGTTGGACAGGTATGAAAACCAGGCCAATGATGGGATTTAAAACAGCAGGGCATCTCAATCCGGGGTGCCCCAGGGGGATGGACCAAATCCTGGGTTTTGGTCCACTTTAACCTGGACACTTAGATTACTTTGTTTATGTTTATGTTACTCGCCTGGCTTGACCAAACCTTCTGGCTCTGGAAATCCATCTTTCATGTGGTGACTCAAAAGCTTACACGGGGAGGCCGATTCAGTAATAGCGCCTGAAGTATGGCGCTATGAGCGCCTCTAGCATACGCCGCGGGCGGCAGCGATTCGCTATAGCAGGACTCCTCAGTCGCTACCTGGCGTTGTTGGGAACAATGCCTACATTGGTGAATATCTGTTTCAGATCAGCTTTTGAGGCGCTGTCATTTGGACGCACGCTATTCAACACAGCGCCTGCGCTTTGCTTTGCTGTTGGCTTGAAATCAATGTTAGTACCTTCAGAAGTAAACACATTGCAACATGTTTCTTTGGTGAATTAGTATTTATTTTTTTTTATGTTTTGGTGGGAAAAGATAAAATCTGAATCCACTGGATTTTTATCTTGGTGCCTGAAAAAGAATAAAAAGTGCAGTTAGTATTTAGATATAATTTTGCTTTTTCGCAGTTATTGATTTTTGTTTATTTTTTTGGGTAACAGTTTGGCCAAACTTGCACAACAACCCTAATTGTTATGTTGGTCAAATTCCCCCCCCCCCTTATAGTGGGTTTGGGTCATCTTACACCCCCTTATAGTGGTTTTGGGTCATCTTACACCCCCTTATAGTGGTTTTTGGTTCCTCTTACACCCCCCTTATAGTGGGTTTGGGTCATCTTACACCCCCTTGTAGTGGGTTTGGGTCATCTTACACCCCCCTTATAGTGGGTTTGGGTCATCTTACACCTCCCTTATAGTGGGTTTGGGTCATCTTACACCCCCTTATAGTGGTTTTGGGTCATCTTACACCCCCCTTATAGTGGGTTTGGGTCATCTTACACCCCCTTATAGTGGGTTTGGGTCATCTTACACCCCCCTTATAGTGGGTTTGGTTCATCTTACACCCCCTTATAGTGGGTTTGGGTCATCTTACACCCCCTTCTAGTGGTTTTGGCTCATCTTACACCCCCTGATAGTGGTTTTGGGTCATCTTACACCCCCCTTATAGTGGGTTTGGGTCATCTTACACCTCCCTTATACTGGGTTTGGGTCATGTTACACACCCCTTATAGTAGTTTGTGACAAATTTGGATTGGAGACAACAAATAGTTCTCCTGTAGTGCAGTACTTGGATTAGAGTGAAGGGTAGTTAGCTTACCGCAAAAACCGAAGAGATCATGCTTTCCCTTAGCTCAAAGCCAGTCTGGGTGTCCTCACTCGTTTCTGCGGGCAAGTTGGGGATTTCGGGCACCAGTGCTGTTTCTTCAGGGGCTTGGATTCTGTGGCATATGCAGAGATTGTGGAGCACACAGCATGCGAGGATTATCTTGGAGACCTTTTGTGGACTGTACAGCATCTCTCCTCCTGGCCGTGCCAAACACAGAAAGCGCGCTTTCAGCAGTCCGATGGTTCGTTCCACAATGCTTCGGGTTTTGCGATGTGCTGCATTGTAGCGTTCTTGGGCAGAGGTCTGTGGGTTTCTGACCGGAGTCATCACCCACGTTCTCTGCCCATATCCCTTATCCGCTGTAGAAAAAACACAATGAGAGAGACAGCAATTAGTACTAGGACATGTTTTGGGTTTCATTTGTAAACAAATAGCTTACTAGGCCACATATTTTAGGCTAAATACTTTGACATGGTTAATTATTTACCCAGTAGCCAGCCAGCTGGCATTTCGTTGTTTTCAAACTTCCTGCACAGGACTGACCGCTGCAGGACGTAAGAATCATGGCATGAGCCGGGGAAGCCAGATCTCACGGCCCGCAGCTTCATGTCATGGTCACAGACGACCATGACATTCATCAAGTGGAACTGCTTACGGTTCCGATAATGCAGCTCCTGTGCACGGGGGGGGGGGGGGGAAGGGATATGTGTACCATCAACGCACCCTAGCACATTCGGGATCCCTCCCATGCGATAGAATGCATGTTTTATTTTGGCAACCTCATCCTCATCCTCATCCTCAGGAAACTGGATGTAAATAGGGATCAGGTCACAAATAGCCAGTACTACCTGTATAAATATGCGGCTCATTGTAGCCTGGCTGATCCCGCTGAGGAGGGCAGAGGTTGCCTGGAAGGTCCCTCGTGCCAAAATATTGAGACTGGCACATAGGCGTACTATGCCTGGAATGGATCTGGTGCGTTTGGTCGATGGCTCGATTTTGTGCTTAATCTGATCATATAGGGACTGTAGTGCAGCACGATTCAGACGGAAGCGGCTCCTGATCTGCTCGTCACTTAAATCCCACACTGAAAGGCGGATTCCAAAGGATCGGGGTGCCCTAAGCCTCACAGCCCCCTCCTCCCTGGCCTCCTGCTCTTCAAGCATTCTCACACATCCCTGCACCCATAACCCATACATCACCCTCTTATCCATCTCACACTCAACAGATATACAAAAGAAGCAAAACAAAAACCAAAACCACAAACACACCACACACACAAGCAAGCACACTACTCACACACTCACAACAATGCAGCTCACCACAAAACCAGAAGTATAGTGGTCTGACCCACCAGACTGCTGAAAGTCAGCTTTCTAAGTTAGGCACAACCAAGAGGGGAGTTGCTGCACAGCCCACAAAAGGCCCCAAAATCAAGCCTCACTTGCTGTATGCTCCACAATATTTGCATATGCCAACAAAATCAAGCTCCTAAAGAAACAGCACTGATGTCAGAAATCACCCAACAAGCCACAGAGAGTGAGGACAAAACCCAGCCAGACACTCAAATGAGCTAAGGGACCAAAGCACCACACCACCACACCAGAGCCTTTGCCACAGTGTAACAATACCAGAAGGTTGCCAAATCCAGCCATTTATACTTCACTGAGAAAAAGGACAGGTCCTCTTTGCCGCCTTTTGCGTTGCTCTGCTATTTCCTGTCTCCAATTAGATGACCCAGGTGTGCGTGAAATGGAGTGCGCACACGCACGCTAGTAGCGCTACTAGCGTACGTGAGCCGAAACTTGCGTGCATTAACGGACATGGCTGAAAATTCTGTGGTGGACCAATGAAAGGTAAGCTGCTCTTTATTTAAATAGCCGTTTGTATAGCCACATGTCACAAGTGTTTAATATACATGAGTACATTGTTGCCTTTGGTTGTGTGTTGTTTGGTTAATGAGCTCTGTAATTAGTTAATTAACTACCACACATGCTTCAATCACTGCAGTGGAGCTTTGGCTACAAGCACCTGGCCAGTATGTTTGAATCAATTAAGTGGACCTGTTTGTGATTGGCTATTAGAGCACATAAAATCTGCCCAAACCCAAAAAGACGGTGATACCATTCTGTAGTCTGCATGCGTGCTTGTTGGTTGTGTATTGGTGTGTGTGTGCAGCTACAGGATGGAGCCAAATTCTGGGCACCTGCCGGCCACAGCTGGCTCAAGTAGGAGTGTGGTGGGTGCTGTGCGCAGACCTCCCTTAAGGAAAAGGGCCCAGCCTGAAGGTGATGCAGCACCCCAGGCTAAGCGCCCAGTTGCCAAGAGGGAGCCAGAATTTAATTTGGCGGAGAAAAATGGGAGCTGATATTTGGCTCCCAAAGCAAGTCTATAGGCAAACAAGAAAGGAGCAAATTGTGGGATGCCATTGGTGTTGAGCTTACTAGCAGTGCTCAACACCCACGTAGTGGCCCATCCTGCAGGAAACGCTTCTACACTTTGAAAAGGGCCCTTATGCAAAAGATGAATCATGATCTTGATGTCGAGAGTGGGACCATCCAGGGTCCAAAGAGTACCTACAGGCCATATGAGGAGATGCTGAAGGCCAAAATTCCACTTGCTCGGCTGCAGGGTGTGGATGCTGGGGATGACACCACAGGTTGGAGTGAAGGTACATATTTTCTGATTATGTTTTTCTGCTAATGTTAATTTATGTGATTTGCAGGAGGATTGCAGGAGGCGGGACCAGAACCCCAACCTGGGACCTCTTCTCAAGTGCCATGTGGCCAAGCTACAGAGGCTCAAGCAAGGGTAAGTTGGATTGTTACACTTTGGGGAAATGATTTGGAGGGGCCTAGCTGCATTGTTTCAGCTTAACTAAAACCTTTTTTTTTTTGTTTTTTTTAGCCTGAACCCAGAGCAAGAGGAGGTGTGGCACCGACAAGTGCGGACTTTTATGAGCTAGGGGTCCAGATGCTGGGGGACTACAGTCGCCAACAGCCGCGTGATGGAAATACTGAGCGCATTGCGGCATTGGAAAATCAGGTGCTGATGTCTCGGCAACAAATTGAGGGCCTGCAGCGCGAGCTCCAGGACGTGAAACAAGGCCACCAGCAGCAAACCAACCGGGAACTGGAGCGGCTGTCCAATCTGATGGAGCGATCTTTACAGCGCCAGGAACAAAGTTTGTTGTTGACGCAACAGCTCATACAACAGCAGTTTTTTTTTTACTGCACTGTTGGCCCCCAACACCACCCCTAGCAATGACTCACAACCTCCCAGGCCCCCAAGCCAAGAATATTAATTTGATTGTTGTTTTGATTTTGTTTCAAATACATTTGAGGACACCACCTATAATTTGTGTTTTTCCTAAGACATAGGTAAGAACACAGTCAGGGATGAGTCTCTAGATCTAGATATGTACCTGTAGCCAAAAATGTATGCCACACATTGGTGACCATATCTTCCTATGGTTTAGACATTAAATGGCTACAAAGGTACACCAACATTTTACAAATAATGGGTTTGAAGACACTTAAACTATGCTAGACAAGGCACAACACAGTGTAAGTACAAAAATACAAAAATTTTAATGTTAAAGGCGGGCAACAGGCCCAACATTTGGCCGCACAGCGGCACTAAACATCCCCCCCACCCTAACGACGCCTCTTCAAGGCCAGCAGCATAAGGCGAAGACGCCGGATCGACCGCCACAGTCTGCGATGCTGGTTTGCACAAGCTGTAGAGAGTAGAAAAAAACCATATTAAAAATATAGAATGTGACCTCTACAGACACAGATGTAGCAATGTAATGTTGTAATAAAGTGGCTAAAATTATCTGAGCCACATAATCACATTGTTGGCCACTGTGCCCTTAGGTGTTACCATTATATGAGTACTAGTGGCAGGCCTAAATGTGGCCACCACATCCCAAGCATACATTTACTCTTAACTCTTGGGACTAAAATAAGGTCTAAGTCCCAGTGTGGACATTTATTGGTTTAATTACAGCCAAACATCAGGGCCTAAGTCCTAATGAGTAAACTTGTTTGGCCAAGAATCTTAGAGGTCACCACCTTAGCAGGCCAATTTTTTTGGGTAGAAACCACAATTTGCCACTATGTTGCCAAAACAAGAATGTGAGCCAACAATCAAGCATGCAGACATGCATGTAGGATTGTTGGACAAACACATGTAACCTAGATGTGTGTTGATTAAACACATAGGTACATTGTAAATGTCTCCAGAATTTACTATAAGACATAGGGGTCCAAAGTCTTTAGGCATAGGAAGTGGGATGTACTCACCATCGCAGCTGTGGCTGGGGCCCATGCTGCTGGCCGTCCCAGGAGGTGTGGTGGTGATGTACACCGGCTCCGTCTGCGTGGCCACATCTGTCAGGAGAAAGCAAAAGAGAAAAGCAAAATTAGTGTGACACCTGACTATTTGACAGCCATCTGGTTAGGGAGTCTGCCAAAACAAATGCTTGCATGGTTACAGACATGTTGTCCGACATTAGCATATTTCCTGGTCCATGAGTTCATGTAAATTATTTATGGTTGCAACATGGACACATAAAGATAATGTGGTAATAACCTTGACAGTGCAATGGTAAGGACTAATTTGCATTTGATTGTAGAATCTTACTAGTGTGCAACATGTGTTAGCCGGAACAACTTACAAAAATAACACATTTGCTAGCACCCATCATGGTGTGGGCTGAAACATAGGGGTGGTTGCCAGTTGGATTGCACTGTAGTGGGGTTTGTGATGTTAATGTACATTAACAAACCAGCTTGTACTATGGAGCAGGAAACATGTGTATGTTAAAAGTGGGCCAAGATCCAGGATTTATACTATCCTGTGTTTTGGTCCACTTTGGCAGGGCACAACAATTTGAGCGAGAGACCGTCCGCCGACGCTGCCTTCTGCGCGTCACTCCTCCAGTGCGTGCGCACGTGCAGGCCATTCTGAAACGGAGAGCGCAGGCGCACACACATCTAGAGGGGCACGCAGGAGGCTGCGGCGGTGCCTTCTGCCACCCCCAATGAGGTAAGGAGTTTTTGGGGGGGGGGGCCCTGGGTGAGGGAGGTGATTGGGCAGGGAAGCTTATAGATTCCAAGCCCAATCAACAATGGGTGTGGGTCCACTTTAAGGAATGTCAGAACATAGGGAATGTGAGGGATACCAACAAACACTTACCATGACTATGCCCGTGGAGAAGGCGTTGCCAAAAGCTCCTGGAGGTGCCGCCTATATGATGCGCTGCAAATTAGAGAGGAATGGCAAGGGCTAAGTACAAATGGCCATATGTAACCTGTCACAGACTAACACTGACTAAATGTGCACTCACCAGGGGATGAACTGCCACTTGAAGCCCAGGGAGGGCTCTGAGGAGGAGGCGTGGAGCCTCGGCTCCTCACACTCTGATCCAAAGATCCCCCAGGCAAAGGGCCACCCTCCTCCCTCTCACTCCCTGCTCCTTCAGGGAGTGTGGGAGAGTCCATTACTTCCACTTCACTTGGACTCCCCACTTGAGAGTGGCCCCTTGTCTGGTGAGACTCCTCAGAGTCAGAGTGTGAGGAGCTGAGGCTCGAGCCTGACAGCCCCCCAGCAGCACACTCCTCTGGGGCGTCATCCCCTTCCTCCCCTGGGTCCTCTAAATAGGACCCGCGAGAGGGACCCTCCCCCGATGACTCCCCCGAGTCCGCCTGTCTCGTTCGGGGGAGGAATCCCTTCCCACGTTTCCCCAGGGGAGGACGCTTATCTGTGTTGAGGGGGTGAATGAAAAAAATTACAATTACTACCAAAAAGGGACACAGCTTACAATATTATTTCCCTAAAAAATTAAACATAGCATAAACTTCCACTTACCTGCAGCGTACGCATCATATAGGCGGTACACGCCTTCAGGGTCCCGGCGCTTAAAGTCTGACCATTTTTGCATGATGGAACGCACACTCAGGCTGGTGTTGAAGCGCCGGGACACTGTGGCCTTCACCTCCAGGGCTATCCGCTTCTTGCCCCCACGGGCATAATCATATTGGTGAATGCAGAAATCCTATGACAAATGAAAAAAAAAAAGGTTATCAATACATGACATCAGACCAATGGCCTAAACATTTATACTGAGAACAGATTAAACATATCACTTTCACCACCTGGCAGTTTACGCGGCTATCCACCCTCTTCCTTTTTTTTTTTTTGTGGCCCGAGGGGGAGGGGTGGAGGGGTGTTAGGTGGGGTAGGTGAGGTAGGTGGGGGAGGTGGGGGAGGGGTGGGGGGGCCAGAGTCAAAGGAGGAGCTGGGGAGGTGATGCACACGTCGTCTGTGCATGATGGTGGAAACGCAAAGGAGGAAACCGGAAGTGGATATGACGAAAGCGACAGCAAAAAAAAAAAAAGCGCTCCGCGCACTAGGATGAAGCTAATGTCCGCTACGTGCAAGCTAAGTGGCGGAAATAGGATTTTTACACATTACAACAAGCTATTGGCCAAGGCGCCATTAATTATTAGCTTGATTTAGCTGGGTGTTCAATATCCTGTAATGCATAGGTCAGAGCAAAAACAGAGCTGTTTGCTTAAAAATAACAATGTTATTCCTTAATAAAATATTAACACAATAAAACTATCCAACTACATGATAATGTTGCACACAGGAGAATGCATAACGGGTTGTTCCGAGCTTGTACGCCTGAACAAATCCAGCAGAATGTGGACATGCACGCTCAGAACTACAGTGTATTCATTAAGAATGACTGGGGTCGCTGCAAGTGAATTCAGGGAAAATGGCAGAAAGGCACATGTATGAACAGCACAGTGCAGCACAGCGACGCTAGCGCCGCCACATAGCGAATCACAACAGCGACTGCACAAACTCTGACCACCACAGATTCAACAAGGACAGGGCTGCCGAATAGCTTGGGCGCTGACAATTTCAATGAGCGAACGTGAGCGCCAAACATGAGTGACTAGCTTTACAAGCCATGTGTGTTGTGAAAGCAAACTAATTTGAGGCTAATGTGTTTTGTGTGAGGAGATGCATTTCATATTTTATTCACAACATTCCAGTGTAAAAATTACATCTTTCATCCAAAAATCATTAAAAACAAGACAGATTAATCAAACATATCCTAAACAACATATCCTAAAGAACACAAAAACCACTAAAAAAAAACATTGCAGTGTCTGCCATTGAAATGTATTGGAGAGCGCCAGGTAGCGCCAGGTAGCGAGAAGTCATACCTGGCGCTGTGATGGGATTAGCAGCGGCGCTGTTCGCTGAAGTCTGCAACATGATGAATCCCACGCTAGCTGACGCTCTCGCCGGGGCGCTAGCCTCATTTAGCGTGATAAATGCGTGATTGTGTTCGCAGCCTGGCGTTCTGGAGTCGGTAGCCGCCGATAGCTGGCGCTACCTGCCGCGAGTGAGACACTACCTGGCGCTATCCCTTGATAAATAAGGCCCTAAAACTAGCATTTGACATGTACAGGTTCAAAATTATGTTATGCTTGGATAACATTGTGCCTGGCATTTGCATACATTTTCTTCCATCCCTCCTACTGTGCTAAGCCCAATTTGGGCATAAAAAAACCATTCACTTGATTTTTGCAATCCTGTCACGGAGGACTAGCCTCTCAGTGCAGAAGCTGTGAAATTGTTACTTGACTAGCAGATCAGTCAGCCAATGCCTGGAGAAGCACGCCCATGCTGCTTGAGGAATCGATGAGTGGCCTGTGCAGAGTCGGATTCCTCCCTCAAAATTAGAGGACGATTGTGGTGATCATTTTTTTATTTTAATGTTCAAATTGGGATTAGCACATATCTTACATCTAAACCATGTTTAACATCCAGGAATATGGCCTGATTTAAGAAGGTTCATTCTAATAAAACTGACTAGTGCTATCATACGTTTTGTTTAACTATTCTGTGGACTAAGAAACTTCGAGGGTTAGGAGAGTCCGAACTTAATGGACTTTTCAAACTAACCAAGAGACTGATGAGGGTGGAGGTATTCTAAAATGCATAGAATTATTAAAGTCAAGCCATATGTGTCACTTTTAGGTTTTCTGGTGCTTTCTATATGTGGTAACATTCTGTAGGAGTCACAGGGTAGGGATTGCACTTTGCTGGGGTAAAAATGGATGATATGTAAACTCTCACTTTCTTGCCACTCTCTGGCCATAATTCATAATCCACTATATATTGCACTATATAAATGGCTGCTAAAGGAAGATTTGGCACACCCCACTGGCTTTGCAGATTTAAGATGTTTTCACTGGTGGATACTGGAGTGTGGGACCTTTTTAATGAAGTCAATGTAATACTGCTGCTTCCTGGGAGCACAATCATATATATGCTTCAATTATTGTACTGTAAAAACAACACAAGCACTGTTTAACCTTGCATGTTTTGTACACTTAAGTTCTTCTGTATATGTATATCTTAAAGTGTATCATCACCTATTCTTAACTGCTTTCTCACCCCCGCCCCCAACACATTCACACACATGCACTCTGGTCTGTGGCCTTTGATAGTAGAAATCCCAGAAAAGAAACCTGTACCAGCTGACTGCTCATGGCCAATTGCAGGGCAGGATTTCCCTGGAGTGAGGATAAGAAAAAACAGGGCTGGTGCTGATGTATTGACAGTAGGGCATCAGCAATCAGAATGCCCACGTGCAAATTAAATTAAGAAAGGTGCACTGCATGATCCATAAAGCGTTGAATTGTGCAGAATGGAAAAATTCAAGGGACTCAAAATCTTCAGCAAAACAGCAGGAGGTAGGGGAGATAAAGAAAAAAGGTGTCAGCACCGATGGGGCTTTTGCTGAAAAACATTAAAATTTTTGAAGATATTTTACACAGCAAAAGTAAATGCCATTCTTCGTTGATAACAAATTCAAGAATTGTAATAAATTCTTATCTGAAGACATCTGCTTATTAATGATGAGATGTAAAATAATTGTTGCAGAACAGATGTTTCATTTGTTAATTGCATATTTCCAATTTTCCATGTTAACTACAGGATTGCAGAGACAAAGACATACATGTTATGTGGATTGCCTAAAATCTAAGCTTTTGATACAACAACTGAAAATTGTTTTAGATTAGAGGCATTTTTTAGAAGAATGCAGGGAATGGCAAAACTCCTTTTTATATAATTGCATCACTGTAAAGAGAGATAGTATGTGTGCAATAATTACAGTAACCAAAGTGGAAGTTACAGGACAAAACGTAGCTATAATTTTCCAAACAGTTTAACTGTTCTACATATATCATCGGGTTCAAATCATTAAATTTAGCTCCTGTGTAAATATCATCTAAAGCCCAGTATTTTTTAACAAATGTTGTTTCACTGGGGCTGATTTAGCTTTTTGCATCATGTTAGTTTATATAGAAAAAAAACTATTTGGGGTTTCTATCCCCCCTCCTCTTCATATACCTTCCTATACTTTCCTTGATATAGGGACATGTAACATGGAGAACATGGTATTTTGTCAGTCAAAGCCATTCCTCCTGCAAAATTGGTGGAGATGGCATTAAAGATCAGATAATGACAGAGAATGACTGTCCTAATCCTGTGATCCAACTGCCATGTCCATGAGCCCTCAGACAATAGAGTTAGTACCACTGATAATTGCATGATCATGACTTATTACAACTGTCATATCCTCAACAATATCCTGAATCTCTTGCCACACCACCAAGTTTAGGTTCCCATATAGAGTCTACTCTCTACTCTGCATTCTACATTTGATACATTATAACTGAGGTGGTTTAAAGGAAGTTGTAGTTGTACTGCACATACTCCAAGAGAGGGGTGGGTAGGGTAAAATGATGAAAATCAGTGCACACTTTCCTGTTGTTAGGGGAATCTTGTGTCTAAGGACACATCTGGTAGGGGTCCATGAAAGTGAACTTTCCTTTTAAATGTAGTAAACAATGAGGAGTGTTCAATAGGTTATCTATCCCAGTATGCGCTGTTAGTGCTAGAGAGCTAAGCTTGTGTGTTCAGGTTGTAGCAGTTCCATCTGATTAAAGAAATGAAAGAGACATGATGCTAAGTGCAGTACAGTGCAGATCTGCAAAGAATTAAGGATTTGGTGCTCCATTATATATTACATTATTTACAAAGAAGAGAAGCCCAAAGAAATCCAAAAAGGGATCACTGCTGTATATGACGATGATGCAACTTCCTACTACCAATTCAAATTTTTGGGCAAGCAGTTTAAATGGGGTAGGGAATCAAATGAAGATTACTCCCATACCTCTTGAAGCATTGAAGCAGAGGAAATGTGCAATATGGAGGCCATGATTTTGAAAGATCTGTTGGTCAGTGTTATAGCTCAGGAATTTGGCATTTCAGTTGGCCCGGGCTCCAGCATTATTCTTGATTTTTGACAATGTCAAAGGTCAGTTCCCAGTGTGTGCCATGAATGTTGAGCAAAAAATACTGGACATACTGCCCATGAATTCAGTTTTGCCTTGGATGAAAGCAGCACCATCCACTTATTAAAAGAAGCACTCCTCAGCAAGAGAAGTATGACTGTGGCATTCCAACATTTGCATTTGCTTTGAACAAAAAACATGTTGACAGCAATTTAGCCAAGATAGTGCTTCTATTCCCTCATTCCTACTGGTTATGAAACATGGGTCTACCACCATGATCCTGAGATCAAATAAGTCCAGGCACAACAATTTCAAAATAATTTGTATGCAGCAGTCAGCAGGAAAAGTCATGGCAACAGTTTTTTGGGAATGGTGTTTTATTATAAGTACTGGAGACACATATGTTTCAACAATGAACACATTATGTGATCATTATTCAACACCATTGGATGTTGTCGGCAGGTGCATTGCTGCTTTATGAAAATGTGCCATCTCACAAGTCTGGCAACTCACACGTTTCTATCAGGGAATGCAGCTTCATGGAAATTAACCATCCACTCTACAGTCTAGACCTCCCAGTAATTATTTTTTTTGTAACCTGAAGAATTTTTTGCGTGGGCAATAATTTCCTTATGATAATGCAGTGATAATAGTGATAAAGTAGGGACTAATGTACTTTACAAATGTTAGTGCACTCCATGTAACATTGCAATCCTAGAAGAATTAGCTAATTTGACAAAATTGCTGAAAGGTCAGCAAAGGGAAGTAGTTGTAGATTATCGAAAGGCACCTGCATTGCCTCCTTTTTATAGACTGTCAATTTTGATAGTATAAAAACACCTAAATGTTCTGTCAAAGATATATATCTAGATAATAATTTGTAATAGTTTTAAATTGAAATTATATTTCTAAAACATATACTAAAGAGAGAATGCCTCAATGGAAATATATTAAAATCAATTAATATTTTATATTATTCATAATTCATTTAGTTATAAACGAGAGAAGCCTTATTTCTCCATTTACCCTACATGATATCCAGGGTAATGTAATGATATGCCAGCTACTGGTCAAAACATGTAATTGTATTGTATAATTTGATGATCTTGTGTTAGAAAATATGGCTTCACAGCAGAGTCAATTTGTCAATGTAATAATAGCATTTTAGGAACAATTATGAACTGATGGGTTTCAACATAAATTATACTGTGCTAATGTAAAATATGTAATGTTCAGCACCATTTTAGAACATTAATTTAAGATTTAAAGACCCACTGTGATATACTTTAAACCCTTTAACAGCTGTAATTTTGTTGATACCTTACCTCGCCCTGTAGCCAGTACAGAGGTCAACAGGCTTATAGGTAATGTCTGTGAAGCATTTGCTTTATGAATCTATGAATCCCATATGTAAGAGCAGGTGGGTGTGGGGCAAAACCCCTAGAAAGGAAATAGGCTGATCAGTGGGTTACTTTAAATTCTCTGCCCAGGATAAACAAAATAGCAATGTTCACCTTCTGGTTTGTTGTTTCAGCCTTAGCGGGACGGAAAAAAATGACAAGTAAAAGAGAAAAGTAGAAAGAAGAAATTAAAAGCAGAAAAAATGACAAGTAAAACTGAAAAGTAGAAAGAAGAAATTAAAAGCAGCTGAGAGGCTAAAGCCTGGAAACATGCAAAAAGGGTTGAAAATGAAAATGGCAAAGAATGATATCAAAGAGATTAAAACAGCAAAACTGAAAAGGACAAGAAAAAAGTAGGTCCAGATTTACTAATAGAGTTCATAACATGCATGACCTTTAGCAGCTTGGCTACAGAAACATGGAATTGTTACACAGGCTTACTGACCTACTGAAAAAAACTCAGTTGGTGGTGTTGTTGGCCCAGACTTCAATTGCTTTGCAAAAGCCTACCTAAAATATATGAATATGTAGTAACCAATCAGATGTATAGGATATTTGTAAAAATGTGGGGAAGTTATTCATATTATAATACATTTCTCATATTTACTGTGCAAATCGTCCCCACCATTGGAAGAATTCTGCACCACCTGGAGAACTTCACCCCAAACCCCATTAGGTGCAGGAGTTAAGGCTTTGAAATATTTGATGAATACCAGTAAAATGGACAGCCTCTCCAGATTTCAATGAATTGACCCATCACTGTTGAATGCAGTACACCGTTCTTCTAGGAATTTTAAGATTATACAGTATATGCAAAAAATAATAACACTTTTTTGGGGAAGGTGTAATGCACACCAACAAGCATGTAAAATATTTTCACTAATTGCAATTGATGCCTAATATAGTTTTAGAACTAGAATTCTTTTGATCAAGCCCACTGCATATGTAATAACCCACAACTCTCCAGGCAACTTTACTTGCCTTTCTGTTCTCCATCTGTCAGTCACTAGGGGATATGTGAACTATTCCATATGTCAAGACTGTCAATCATCAGAAAATGTGGGAAATATTTGCTTACAGTAACAGAATTTATACTAAGAAAATATTAAAGGAATGGTATGTTTTGAAAGCTATTTATAGGTACTTTCTCAGTATTTAGAACAAGCCAGATGTTTCAGAATCAGAAAAAATAAATTTAAGGGAGGAGGAGTAATGCTATTAACATCTAAAACACAAATTGCCTGCACAGCCCTACAGTGTATCACAAATGGGTGCTGCTCCCAAACCTTAATCCATATGATTACAAAATAAAGACCAAAAAAGAAAAGGTTTAAAGGGAGGCACAACTATAAATCAAAATCTTTATTGGATATCAAACATAAATCACAAGACTAATTAAAAACAATTAGGATACACAGAATGACATAACAGCCATAAACATCAAAACAGAGGTAGAGATGGAGGGAACAAAGTAAATAAATAATATTATAAATAAAAAATATCTTACTATACTGCCTATGATCCAAATCACTAGTAACCCATATGTGCTACCAAAACAATCTGAATATCCTATGACAAATGCATATGTGCAATATCTAATAATAACCCCAAAAAAATCAGTGCCATAACATAAAAATAAAGATAGGACCAGTTCATACACTAATTCAACAAAATCCAGTTATTGCTGCGTACAATCAATCAGGCAGAATAAAAAAGCACAAGCAATACATAATCAAAAAATCAATACATCTAAACAGCAAAATCAACAAACCCCCCCCCCAACTCACACCTCACCAACCAACCGCACGTTCCGTGGGTCTCACTTCATCAGGCTGCTGTGGTGTATGCTCACCTTAAGTAGCTGTGTAATTGGTGCCAAGGCCCTGTGCTCCTCCCAGGACCCACCACCTGTCAGCGGCACACATGTCAGAGCCACAGGGAAGGGCTGAATAGCTGACAGGTATGTGGCCGGTAGACTATAGATCCCAGTGCACAGCCACTTAAATACACTACTTAAAAACATAACTTTCATAAATACATGAGTACCTAAATTGGATAATCCTATATGCAAAAGCTAGTAACTATACTAGTACTATACTGTATTAACTGGATGGTGCCATATGAACACATGTATTGCACTGTCCATATGGAAAGCTGCCATTAGTCCTCTGTCCCCTCCCAAGGTTCATCCTAGGTCGCATGTAAAAACTCCTACAGAACGATTCTTTCAGACCTATGGATCTCTTAGCCGTCATGCTTGGTGAGTTACCAACATGTTTGGAGAGGTCAGGATCAGTTTTGAACACATCCCAATGTCTATATAATATTCCACTGACACCCCCCCACTGCTGATTAAAAGTGGTGATAAATCTAATACAGTTGGTATGCATTCTGTCTCAGTAACAGCTCCCTGTCAGTCTGGGATGCCCTGCAACTGGCTCACATATGGGTTACTAGTGATCCGGATATTCAATGTAGTAAGATATTTATTTAATTATGATATCATTTATTTACTTTGGTCCCAACATCTCTATCTCTGTTTTGCTGTTTATGTTTGATATGTCATTCTGTGTATCTTAATTGTATTGATATCCAATAAAGTGATTAAATGTGATTTTGATACATAGGTGTGCCTCGCTTTTTTGGTAGTGTAGTTGTAATTAGGGATGAGTGAATCGAATCTGACAAATCCGAAATTATTATGAATTTCAGAAAAAAAATATTTGCAACGAATGCGAATATCGCTTCATTTTGATTGCGTAAATCACTTCATTAAACTACATTTAGTGCGGTCCAGGCCATCTAAAATGGCGGATCCACATGTCATGACATGGGGCAAGGAATCCTGGGAAGGCGGCAAGGCGGAATGACTCTGAATCACATGCAGAATGCAGCCTATCAGCAGCCAGCCACCCCAGTGATGTCACAGCCCTATATAATCAATGGTCGTCATGCGGTTACCCACTTCAATGTTGTATTGCAGAGGGAGGGGGACAGAGCGAAGGACAGAGCAAGTGACAGAAAGGGGGACAGAGAGAGGGAGAGAGACACACAGTGGCAGTGTGAAGCAGCAACGATTCCTTTCTAAGCCAAATTCAGGCATAGAAGCAGTGATAGGGAAGGGAGAGGGTTTAAGACGCTGTTACAGTGTGCAGCAACAGTGATTCACCACAGGGACAGTGTGTAGCAGCAGCGATTCACGTCTAAGTCAAATTCAAGCATAGAAGCAGTAATAGGGAAGGCTGAAAGTTTAAGACACAGTTACAGTGTGCAGCAACAGTGATTCACCACAGGGGCAGTGTGCAACAGCACACCTACCCAAAAGTACCCCCCTATTGCTGTTTTAGAGAAATCCTGATTCAAAGCCTACTGGAGCGCAAAAGCTAATAGTAGCCAGCCAGTTAAAGTGTGCAGAGCACTAAAAGGGCATTGACCTCTATTAAGTGTAACCTGTGGATACCAATTTGTTCCTGTTAAAGAGTTCAGGGCCTATTTACTGTGAAAGGCCAAACTAAATGACACACCTGCCCAAAAGTACCCTGTTGCTGTTGTAGAGAAATAAGGTTCCAAAGCCAAGTGGAGCACATTGAACTCCCCTAATAAGTGTATAGCACATACATACATCTAAGGATTGCACCAATTTGTTCCTGTTTAAGTCTTCAGAGCCTAGTTACTGTGAAAGGCCAGACATAATTACATACCTGCTGCTGTTGTGCTTAAAAACTGTTTTAAGCGGGGGACGTGGCTTGGCTGGCGGGCAAGATGGCAGCTTGAGACCGGAGCTCGCAGTGGCGTTTCCCGAAAGCAATAAACTAAGTGCACCCTGAAGACCATGGGCAAGAGCAATAGGTCGGGGACAACGGCTAAAACACTGAAGGCACCCCAGAACCCAGCCTCGAACAGCAGGAACCTACCGGATATGTTCAAATCGCAGTGACCGAAGGACGCAGGGCAGCACGCGCTTAAGATGGCGGCCTCGTTCTCACCTGAGAGCTCCCCAGACAGATCCAGCTTGGCGACCTCCGAGAGATAGGAGCAAGATGTCACAGCTCAAATCAGCCAACTCCCCACCTGCTCGGAGCTTGCGAGATTTGCAGGAGAAATCAAGACATCCATTGTGGACGCAGTGGCTGACCTCAAGGCCGACATGTGGGCACTGGCCCAGAGAATGGAAAGAGTGGAGAGGGAGGCGCAGACTGCGGGAGGTAAGTGAGGTTGTCAATTTGCACAACAACTACATGTTTAATGTACATAGACACTTGGAAGATTTGGATAATAGGAATAGAAGGTGCAACATTAGAGTGAGAGGGGTCCCAGAGGCTGTGGCGCAGGACCAGATCTCAAGCGCATTACTTTCTATTTTCAACACTCTGTTGGAGCACCCGCCAGACACTCTAATCGACCTGGTCCAGGCTCATAGAGCGCTACACCCGAGAAACATGGGGGACTCTGTCCTGGGCCCCATTCTTTTTAATATATTTGTAAGTGACATAGGAGAAGGCTTGGTAGGAAAAGTTTGTCTGTTTGCTGATGATACAAAGGTTAGTAATAGGGTGGATATTCCTGGAGGTGTCTGCAACATGGAAAATGATTTAGCTTTACTGGATAGATGGTCAAAACGGTGGAAACTAGAGTTTAATGTCTCTAAATGTAAAATCATGCACTTGGGTAGAAGGAATCCCTGCTCTGAGTACCGTATGGGCAGCACTGTGTTAGCCAGGACCTCGGAGGAGAGAGATTTAGGGGTACTGATTACTGAAAGCAGCAAGAGGAGTGGACAGTGTAGCCAGGCAGTGGGAAAAGCAAACAGGATGCTCGGCTGCATAGCTCGAGGCATTACCAATAGGAAGAGGGAGGTTGTGATGCCGCTGTATAGAGCCCTGGTAAGGCCACAGCTAGAATACCGTGTGCAGTTCTGGAGACCTTACCTGCAAAAAGACATTATTCAAATAGAACGTGTCCAAAGGCGGGCAACGAAAATGGTGGAAGGACTTAAACTTAAAACTTATCAGGAGAGACTTAAAGAACTTAATTTGTACAGTCTGGAGGAAAGAAGGGAGAGGGGGGACATGATTGAGACCTTTAAATATGTGAAAGGATTGAATAAGGTTCAGGAGGGAAGTGTTTTTAAGAAGAAGCTTAATGATAGAACAAGGGGGCACAACCTGAAGCTAGTCGGGGGGAAGATCAGGAGCCATGTTAGAAAATATTATTTTACAGAAAGAGTAGTAGATGCTTGGAACAAACTTCCAGCAGAGGTAGTTGAAAAATCAACAGTCACTGAATTTAAACATGCCTGGGATAAGCACACATCTATCCTAAGATAAAGAGTACATACAGTATACACATAAGGGCAGACTAGATGGACCGTATGGTCTCCTTCTGCCGTCAACCTTCTATGTTTCTATGTTTCTATGACTCGAGCCCCAGAGACATTTGGGTTGATTCAAAGAAACATGTAACAGCTTGGATTTTGCTCACGATCATCCTATTTTTCACGTCCGCTCGTGCGTTCGTATGAACTTGCGAGTGATTCAATAAGCAAATACGTTTCTATCCTAAAAGATACGTCCGTTCTTATGATATCTCCCGAACTTGCCTCAGTCAGTTGCCAATCGTAAAAATCACGTTCATGTGCTCACCTGTTGCGGCGGCAGCCTGTTTTTTCGGCTGCTTCCATCGTCAAGCTCTTCCAATTACTTGCGTTAGCCTCTGGTTTTCATTGGTTTTTGGTCTCTTAGATTCGTGCGTTCGTATGTTTATAAGATCTTGCGCATGCGCACCCTCAACCAGAAACTTACCTAAACCCCTTAGCGGCTGCATCCCACTTCATTTCTCGGTCCCTCAAACTTACCTAAACCCCTTAGCGCTTGCATCCAACTTCATTTCTCGGTCCCTCAAACTTACCTAAACCCCTTAGCGCTTGCATCCAACTTCATTTCTCGGTCCCTCAAACTTACCTAAACCCCTTAGCGCTTGCATCCAACTTCATTTCTCGGTCCCTCAAACTTACCTAAACCCCTTAGCGCTTGCATCCAACTTCATTTCTCGGTCCCTCAAACTTACCTAAACCCCTTAGCGCTTGCATCCAACTTCATTTCTCGGTCCCTCAAACTTACCTAAACCCCTTAGCGCTTGCATCCAACTTCATTTCTCGGTCCCTCAAACTTACCTAAACCCCTTAGCGCTTGCATCCAACTTCATTTCTCGGTCCCTCAAACTTACCTAAACCCCTTAGCGCTTGCATCCAACTTCATTTCTCGGTCCCTCAAACTTACCTAAACCCCGTAGCGGCTGCATCCCACTTCATTTCTCGGTCCCTCAAACTTACCTAAACCCCGTAGCGGCTGCATCCCACTTCATTTCTCGGTCCCTCAAACTTACCTAAACCCCTTAGCGGCTGCATCCCACTTCATTTCTCGGTCCCTCAAACTTACCTAAACCCCTTAGCGGCTGCATCCCACTTCATTTCTCGGTCCCTCAAACTTACCTAAACCCCGTAGCGGCTGCATCCCACTTCATTTCTCGGTCCCTCAAACTTACCTAAACCCCTTAGCGCTTGCATCCAACTTCATTTCTCGGTCCCTCAAACTTACCTAAACCCCTTAGCGCTTGCATCCAACTTCATTTCTCGGTCCCTCAAACTTACCTAAACCCCTTAGCGCTTGCATCCAACTTCATTTCTCGGTCCCTCAAACTTACCTAAACCCCTTAGCGCTTGCATCCAACTTCATTTCTCGGTCCCTCAAACTTACCTAAACCCCTTAGCGCTTGCATCCAACTTCATTTCTCGGTCCCTCAAACTTACCTAAACCCCGTAGCGGCTGCATCCCACTTCATTTCTCGGTCCCTCAAACTTACCTAAACCCCGTAGCGGCTGCATCCCACTTCATTTCTCGGTCCCTCAAACTTACCTAAACCCCTTAGCGGCTGCATCCCACTTCATTTCTCGGTCCCTCAAACTTACCTAAACCCCTTAGCGGCTGCATCCCACTTCATTTCTCGGTCCCTCAAACTTACCTAAACCCCGTAGCGGCTGCATCCCACTTCATTTCTCGGTCCCTCAAACTTACCTAAACCCCTTAGCGGCTGCATCCCACTTCATTTCTCGGTCCCTCAAACTTACCTAAACCCCTTAGCGGCTGCATCCAACTTCATTTCTCGGTCCCTCAAACTTACCTAAACCCCTTAGCGGCTGCATCCAACTTCATTTCTCGGTCCCTCAAACTTACCTAAACCCCTTAGCGGCTGCATCCCACTTCATTTCTCGGTCCCTCAAACTTACCTAAACCCCTTAGCGGCTGCATCCAACTTCATTTCTCGGTCCCTCAAACTTACCTAAACCCCGTAGCGGCTGCATCCCACTTCATTTCTCGGTCCATAAAACGTAAGAATATCACATAATTTACATATGTCTATATGTTTCTAAGTGTGTTGTTTCTGGTTTGTGTAATTTTTTGGGTGTGTGCATATTAGAAAAGACACATTTCGGAAGGCTTAAAATATAATTTATTTTAAATATTTTCTTAGTTTTTTTTGGAATAATTGTAAAAACTTTTTTTTTTTTTTGGGTTTTTTTGGGTAAACCTTTTTTTTTTTTTTGTCAAGTAAAAACACATAAAAATATTTTGTATTTTTTTAACAGGAAAACACATTTTTTTTTTTTTTTTTTTTTTTTTAAAACAACTTTTTTGGTTTTTAACCAAAACAATAAAACAAGTTTTAAAATTTGGAAAAATTTAAAAACAACTTGAAGAAAGGAGCCAGGACCAAGGGCACTAATCCTCCTCGTCTTCTTCATCTGTTGGCCCCAACGTCGCCTGTATGGCCAGCAGCTCGGCCACCAACTCCTTAATTCTTTTTTTTTTTCCCGCCAAGGTTTGGGGGATCATCCCTGTAACCAATAGAGAAAGAAACATAAATAGGAGTCCCAGACCGGTTTGTATGCTGGAAATAGATTTAGGGTTAATCAAATACATGTAAATGCATGACATATGTCCTTCTTCAAAGGGATACAGTTAATGCATTTCCCACAGGTAAGTGTTTAAACTCCTTAAACCGGACCTTCCACATTATTTAATGAAAACCAAAAACTATTCACAAATGATTCTGCACCACCTCAAAGTTATTTTGGGTTTTTTGGGGATTACAGCGCCGCCATCTGGACTCTGAAGCATAACACTTAATGAGGAGTGGAGAGTTGGATAAAGTACAGGGGAGTAGGTTACAGTGGTGCGTTGGGAATCCAGAGCATAGCTGGGTTGAGGGAAAGGTCATCACTCACACAATGCATGGCAGCACCTTCCTTTTTTCAATCTGTATCCCATGCTGCCTGTAAATATTGTGCATTCCATATTCCCCAATATTGGTTTTGTTCTGTCTAATAACATGCATTAGATGGGTGAAGGGTGTTTTTCCATGTTTCTAATCTGTAGGTACAGTGTGATGGCTAAGTCTTTGGTTCTTAATACTAGTTAGGGTCCTCTTTAAGCTAACGAAGTGCCCACATTAAAGTGTGAACTACACATTGGCTACGCCTTTAGTTATGTGTGTGTTATTAGCTAAGCAAACATTAATATGAATAATGGCATGGAGACTTACGGAGTTGGTGGCCGACAGATGGCTGGTTGGGGCCAACAGGCTGCCCTTGGTCCTGGCTCTGCTGTGAAGAAGTCCCTGGAGAAACATGTGACATTTGGTTAGTACTTGTAGAGAGTCACTATTCCCAACATATCTGGCTCCCAGTCTGGCTGACATCACTCACCTTCGCCAGGATCGACTTCAAGCATCTCTGCTGCCTCCTCCTCCACTATCTCACCCGCTCCTGAAGCTTCTACAAATACATAATAAAGGATAACTTAGTTTTTGGCCTGCCATGTATATCTTTGTGCCTATACATGAAGAGTGACATACCAGAGCCTTCCCCATGCGTGGCCAGGTATGACTCCACGCCCACGCGCCTTGGCCCCTCCTCTGTGGTAAGGTCCAGGGGCTGGTCTGAGGAGGCCACAGAGGAGGGGTAGGTCCGTCGCCCGGGAGATCCACCACCTTCACTCACAGATGCAGAGTCATGCAGCACTGGTCGGCCTGTACGTCTCCGGGTGCGGCGAATTCTGAAATCCATTTCCAACACTACCAAAGAAAAGTCATTATAAATAAAGGCATAACTTAGACATTTGGAACATATACCATGCAATTGCTTTGTACTTACTTGGGAAATGGATCCCAAAATACCTCCGCACCCGGGGCATGTGCAGACGTTTCAGGTCCGACCAATGCTGCATTATCTGGGTGTGAGTGAAGGTGGTGCTGGTCACACGGTGGATCTCGGCGATGATCTCCCGGGCGATGTCCCTTTTCTCGCACACATTGGGCGCGAAGTCATACCGGCGCTGAAGCATGATCTGAAAAACATAATGGACACAGAGCTTTTACTTTTACACACAGACCCATATGTGTTGCATCACAAGTTGAGAATTTAATGTCATTAACACACACATTTCGAGTGGCCGCCATTTTTGGGGAGTGCCTTAAAGAGGACGTTGACTGTGATTGACAGTCTGGTCTTATGTTATATGTATCACACACCATGTACATACAGATAATAGCCAACATCAAGAATCAGGCCACCTGCATCTATGGCATGTTAGGATGGTTTAAACATCCAAGATGTAGCCTAATGCTTAGGCTTTTGGACCACGTGTGTGGCTTCCCGTTGTGTTTTTATGGCTTAGGAAAACAGTGTTCCTCAAACATCCGCATCAAGGTCCGAGACAGGCCAGGTTTGCCAGCTCGCCCCGCTACTCCACAGGTTAATTAACTGTTGCTAAGCCGGAGCAATTGGCCGAATTAGGACATCAGCATAGACAGTTGAAAACGTGGCCAGGCTCGGCCCTTGAGGATGAAGTGTGAGGAGCCAGTGATTAAACATTAAGAGACCCCAAACTAGTTCCAAACGCATCATTTACATTTAGGCCATCATTGACTATTCTATTAAAATGCACAGGCAGCCACTTACCAGCATGAGGATCTCTTCCTGTTGACGGGTGAAGATAGTGGGCGCCATCTTTATGCTTCTTCCAGGCAGCAGATAAGTGAAACCCCAGCGGTTTCCTGGTTCCGCTCGAACGTACGTTCGTACGAGCGCGTAGTCGTGCGCATAGGCGTCACACGCTGGGCTCATTATTTAAAGGTCCCTGCACCCAAAGCTCATTCTCTTTGAGCATTTGTGTACGATGGCACCAAAAAAGGCGATGAGCAAGCGACCCCAGGCAAGCAAGACCGCGGAGGGCCCCACCACAAGGTCCCAGCAAGCTGGCCGAAAACTGAGAGCCAAGACTCCCACCTCGGCCCCACCAAGGGACCCTGGACCCTCAGGTACCAAAAAAAGGGGCCCCAAGCCCCGTGCCCCTCCTGCAGCCAAAAAGCTGGCAACTGCAGCACCCACCACCTCTGCCCCCAGAACAGGCAGCACCAGTGAGCCCACACCGGCCATGCCTTCAAGTAGGGCAGTTCGGAAACCCATGCCCCGCAGCAGGGCCCGAACCCCATCCAGGCCCCGAAGCACAGCCAGAGGCCGAAGAACCCAATCCAGGGCACGAAGCCCAGCCAGGGCCCGAACCCCATCCAGGGCCCGAACCCCATCCAGGCCCCGAAGCACAGCCAGAGGCCGCAGATCCCAAACCAGGGCCAGAAGCCCCTACAGGGCCCGCCGAACCCAATCCAGGGCCAGAAGCCCATCCAGAGGCCGCAGATCCCAAACCAGGGCCAGAAGCCCCTACAGGGCCCGCCGAACCCAATCCAGGGCCAGAAGCCCATCCAGAGGCCGCAGATCCCAAACCAGGGCCAGAAGCCCCGACAGGGCCCGCCGAACACAATCCAGGGCCAGAAGCCCCTACAGGGCCCGCCGAACCCAATCCAGGGCCAGAAGCCCCGACAGGGCCCGCCGAACACAATCCAGGGCGAGAAGCCCCTACAGGGCCCGCAGATCCCAAACCAGGGCCAGAAGCCCCGACAGGGCCCGCCGAACACAATCCAGGGCCAGAAGCCCCTACAGGGCCAGAAGAACCCAATCCAGGGCCAGAAGCCCCTACAGGCCCAGAAGAACCCAATCCAGGGCCAGAAGCCCCTACAGGCCCAGAAGAACCCAATCCAGGGCCAGAAGCCCCTACAGGCCCAGAAGAACCCAATCCAGGGCCAGAAGCCCCTACAGGGCCCGACGAACCCAATCCAGGGCCAGAAGCCCCCGACCTGGCACCAGCCGGGAACAGAGCCCCCGACCTGGCACCAGCCGGGAACCTAGCCCCCCAAGAGGGCCCCGAATTGCCCCCATGACCACATCTACACCTGGAAGTTCGGTGGCCAGCCACGCAAGAACACCCAGTCCCTTGGCCAGTCCAGTCCAGTCATTGGGAAGCCACCAATCCGGCCATTCCCCTACCCAGCCCCAGGCCATAATGTCACCACATGTGTCTGCACACATGGAGGAGCAGCCAAGCCAACCATCTGGCCGCACATTGCGCCGCGGCCAGTTGAGTGGGAGATTCTCCCATGACCAAAATATGGCATTGGCTAGTGGCCTTACATTATACTATGACGAGCTATATGGGAGCAAATCCAAACACACCACCAAGCAGCGCAAGATGGAATTGTTTGAAACCATCCTCCGACAAGTAAATGCAGCGGGGGAAGAGAGGAAAGATGTGTCCCAAATTCAGAAGAAAATCTCTGATCTGAAGTATGCTGTACGGCAAAAAGAAATTAAAAGGCATAATTACAGGTAACTAAATGTTTACGCTAAATCTAATGTTTTGGATGTACTGTATGCACCTTTTCTGAGTACCAAACGATTTTCTCTTTTCAGCCTGAAAACTGGCGGTGGCTTTCCATCTAAATTGGAGTTTACCCCTGCTGAGGAGATTGTGCTTGGACTTCTCCATCCGGTCGCGGTCGGTGGACATGCTGGTCTAAGGGACACAGACTCACCGACCCGTACCCACGGTGAGTACTCTTAAATCTGCATGTTTGGCTGTTTGCTAAATAATCTACAGTTCACTAGTAACAAGCTAACGGGATGCCCCTATGGTTTGCCTTGCTTGGCCTCGCACTACTGTGGCTGTTTGTGTCCTCTTTTTGTCCCTGGGAATCACACATTTAGGCCCACAGCCATTATGGCAAAGTTCAAATGTCCAATTGGATTGTTAAAGTCATGAAGTTTCGCAAGATAAGTGAGATATTTGGAATCAATCACAAAACACACATCATTATGTATGGGTTGCCTTTTGGTTGTGTGAGTTGTGTTTGAGTTAACAATTTAATTAGCCACCCACAAACATATCTGACCTAGAGCAGCGAGACTCAACTGGCGGCCCGGGGTCCCAATGCGGACCTTGGCACCACATTCAAGGACCCCTGCCCAGACAGCCCTGCACTCAGTTACTTCTGTGTTGACGTGCTCAGAGCTGCCCCCTTGATCGGCCATGTAGTGGTTGGTCTCCTGCCCAATGTCATGGCTCCCTGAAACATTGCAATATGAAGTACTGCACAGGAAGTGGCATTGCAAGGTACACAGTAACTTATTTAAAATTTCTCTGGCCACAATCGTGTCCCGCTGCCCCTGCTCTGGCCCATCTGCCACAGTCCCCCCATGCACCCCCCCACATAAGCCCCATACATTTGTAACAGATTGGCTCCATCCATCCCATCACCATCAATACGTTAACTCCCCCCTTTAGCCATCCAATCCCTGTCCCCTCAGCTCTGGCCCATCCAGCCCAGCAAGGGCAAGCAGCCTTTATTAGTTGGCACTTTGAAATCTCCAGCCCCTCCACCAGTGTCTTTATTTTTAACTAGACACCCCCTGCGTCAGCACCATGGCCAGACATTCACCTCTCACCACATACCTTTAAATGGGCGTTTCAAACAATTGTTTGAGTACCCCGGACCTAGCGAATGGTAGGCTAAATCCAAAAATGTGCCTTGAAAGTTGTATGCTGACTGGGTACACTTCATGACTTAGAACTGAGGTCACTTAGCAGTTTTTCAGAGCCATTGCACCTATGTAAACTTGCGTGTGTTTGAACAAAGGTCACCATTGCTCTAGAGTTGAATAATATTACAAATAGAGCTATATTTGATTACCTATCCTAAAAAAGGTTATGTGTGTGTGTTTACGTGGTTTGTTTTTCTCTTCTTCAGCCCAGCATGATCCCTCAGCAAGGGTAAACTCACCCCCCAGTTTGGTTATGCCTACCAGGTCCGTACAGCATAGGAGCCCAGATCAGAGATTTTCGGTAAGTTAATTTAGTAGCATAAATACTAACAAGTGCTTAAGAATGTGTTAAACTGTTGAAATCCAAAATTTGGACGCAAACTTAGCCTTTTTTTTTTTATATGTCCCTACAGACCCGCACACTCATGGAAGAGATCCAGGACATGGAGGAAGATGATGATGTCTCCGTACAGGGCACGTCGGATGAACTCCCCCTGGGTCCCAATTTGGAACTGCTCCATAATGTTTCTCTGGCCAATCCTCAGCAGCAGAGTGAATCTCCATCCATTGTGCTTGCACATGGGGAGACTGACACTACAGTCCCCAGTGTTCACTCTGCTGCTGAGGATTTGCAAAGCAGGCCGGTTGCTGTTGAGGGTACGACACCACGCGGCAGGGCACGCCCAAGAGCCAGGGTAATTGTGCGGCGGACGCCATTACGCCGCCCCACAATTTCCCAGGGGAGGCAGAGTGCCCTGCTTCAATTATGGACCCAACAAAGGGACTCTTATGACGCCCAGCTCGTTACAGAGCGTGAGCAAAGGCATGCCGACATGGTCAACATCCATACCAGTCTACAGGGCATCCTCGCGGAGTTGCGTACCCTCAACAGCAACGTGGCCAATGCAAGTAATGGCATCCAGTCAGCCATGGCTGAGATGACCAATATGCAGAGAAACATTGTGGAGCAGTTTCAAATTCACAATGCTGCCATGGCCCAGGCTAGGTCCCATTCCCATGGACCTCCACCTGGACCTCCACCTGGGTATTATGGGCAGCCACCCTATTAAGCCATGGGTGTGTGGGACATCTTTTCTCTTAACCCCCACTGTATTTACTTGTCCTTTGAGGTTTCAAACAATCCATTTTGTGTTGCTCTGGCAGGTTGTGTTTTGTATTTGCTCCCATATAGCTCCTTAGAGTAATGCTTAAGGCCACTAGCCAATGCCATAGGTCTATGTGGAGTTTATCTGGCCACTTATGGCTTTACCTATGTATTTGGTTGGTGCTCCTCCTGTTTGCAGACATGTTTGTGTGACATTATGGCCATGCCCAAATATCCCTGGGCACAGGCAATATTAATGACTGGACTAGGCTGGCCTTTGGACTGGGTGTCCTTGTTTGGTTGTGCCACTCACTTCCAGGTGTAGATGTGCTCGATGTTTTTTTTTAATGTTATCCATTTGTTACCACAGATGTATGTGGACTGATTTCTGTTAACCACTATAATTTTTCATTTTCAAAGTAAAACAAAAAATTCACTTACAATACTTGTGGCGTTTTTAGTGGGAAGACATTTTTAACAGCTTGGGCTAAACCAGATAATTTGGGTTTGAAGAGGTGTAACAATGCAAAGCTAAAGCTAAGGAAACTACATGAAATACATTAGGCAACAATTAAGGTCTAAATGTTTTACTTAGAGGTAATGCCACATTACGGCAAAACAACATATGTAACAAAAAGGATAACACAGACATACAGAATGGTGAGACAGGGAAAAAAGTTAACTAAAATGCTGGCTGATCAGGTTGGCTCGAACAGATTGGCCAGACTCACTGGGGGGCCCCTCAAAATTCTCGACTTCATCCTCGACGGCTGAAGAGGGCAGGCTGTCCACATAACGTGGGACACGTTCCATGATGGCAAAATTGTGCAAAACAGCACATGCCATTATAATGTCAATCACTTTCTTGGGATCATATTGCAGGGCCCCCCCAGTATGGTCAAGGCAACGAAAACGTGTCTTCAGCAGACCAAAGGCCCTCTCCACAACAGCCCGGGTCTTGCGATGCGCACGGTTATACGCTTCCTGAGAGGCATCCTGGGGCCGCAGCACAGGCGTCATGAGCCAGGGTAGAAGTGGGTACCCGGAATCACCTTAAACAGAGAATTAAATGTAATCAAAATTAAAAAGGCAACACAACCAACACCAAAAATTTCACAGATATCATAATGATGTAAGGTAAAGTGTTCCCAAAAAAAAAAACGGCACATTAGGGCCCCCAAAAATTGCACTAAGGTATAACCTAAATAAAAATGACACTTCTATATACCAATTAATTAACAAACATATGCACGGCCAAGGGTATTTGTATTTTACATATATTTGTAGTTTTCAGACATGTTACAATTAGGATGCTGCTGAGGGCCTATCCACATTTCTCTGGAAACTACAATGTATGCAGTTTAAGTCCACTTTGACATTTAACGACCAATAGTACAAAAGGAGCCAAATGTCAAAGATCCCTATCCACATTTCACTGGAAACTACAATGTATGCAGTTTAAGTCCACTTTGACATTTAACGACCAATAGTACAAAAGGAGCCAAATGTCAAAGATCCCTATCCACATTTCACTGGAAACTACAATGTATGCAGTTTAAGTCCACTTTGACATTTAAAGACCAATAGTACCAAAGGAGCCAAATGTCAAAGATCCCTATCCACATTTCACTGGAAACTACAATGTATGCAGTTTAAGTCCACTTTGACATTTAAAGACCAATAGTACCAAAGGAGCCAAATGTCAAAGATCCCTATCCACATTTCACAGGAAACTACAATGTATGCAGTTTAAGTCCACTTGGACATTTAAAGACCAATAGTACAAAAGGAGCCAAAGGTCAAAGATCCTTGGGTATAAACTCCAAACCAATATATTTAGGCACAAGGAACTTACAGACATCCTAACTAAAGGGAAAACATTCTGAAGGGCAAAGCGAGACAAGGATTTTTTGGGTAAGTTCCTAATATATGAGCCAAGAAAAAGGCAGTTGGACGCTTCTGTAAAGTTTTCCAAAACAAACATATCAACAAATACAAGATTAATGCCACATTTAATAACACACAAATAGGACACACTTACCAAGCAGCCATGCCCCCGAAAATTCACCTGCCTCAAATCTCCGAAACAACCCAGATCGCCGGAGGATATAGGAGTCGTGGGACGATCCGGGGTAGCCGGCAAGGACACTCATAAACCGCATATCCGGACCAACCACGGCCTGGACATTAAGTGAGTGTCCCATTTTACGATTCCTTAAGGAAAAAACATACAAAAAGGGTAATTGATATTTGACCCAAACTAATAAATTAACCACAAAACATGTCTGCACTCTATTGGGAAAGACTAATGAAAAGCCGAGATAAAGCAGCTACACAAATGAGGGAGAAACAAATATGCTGCCGCAAAGGAAAACAGGTTACATGACACGTTGGGCAACATAATAACCAATCTCAATACCTATATATATACTCGTCGGCTGCCCTAGGTACGAGTGCCACATGTGTGCAGTCAATTGCACCAATAACGTTGGGCATGTCGGCCACATTATAAAAACCAAGCTTAATGGCGTTTCTGGCTGCCATATCATCTGGAAAAAATATATATTTTTGAGTTATGGCAGCCATGCCTTCCAAAAATTTTGACAGTGCGCGGCTCAGCGTAGGCTGTGACATCCCCACAGAGAGGGCACCCAGCCTCTGGAACGAGCCGTTCGCCAAAAATTGCAGGCAGCCAAGCATCTTGGTCATACCTGAAATTGCATGCCCCTTCCTTGTGGTGCGGGCTAACCATGGCCGCAGCTCACTATATAATTTATGGAGGGAAGCGCGATTAAGCCTGGTCAGCTCGAACAGCTCAACATCATTCATGCTATCGATGTTCATGCGACGACGCAGGGGCAATCTGCTCTCAGACATCTCGATCAACTCAATGCCAAAAAGCATAAGCCCTTGATGTGCCACAAACTCGCTCCGCTCCATCCTACTCCCGAGGCCAAATAGCTGCCGGCAAACATTTCGTAAAGCAGCTCTTTAATGGGCTTCAAAACAATTAGCAATCACCTCTCTGAATTGGGCGCAAGCCCATGTGAAGGACGTAAAAAATAGGATCGGACGCAAATAATACGATTTGGACGGGAAAAACACACGAACTAACGCAAATTATACGATTCTCGTACGAAATGCGTATGTTCATATACGTCTATGCGCGAACGATCGTGCGAATACGAAATGGCCAAAAAAACAAGAAAAAATGACAAACACCCACCCAAACTTACGATTCTCGATACGAAATCAATTAACTTTTGCTCTTTGAATCGAGGGGATTATATGCTGTTTACAAAATTTTGCTCTAAAAGAGGCCAGGATTTGGGAATCAATCTTATTTAATAACAACGAGATTCAACTATTCCAAGATCTATCAGGCATCACTCTACAACACCGAAGGGCGTTAAGACCTCTCACGATGCTGCTGAGGGAAAGAGGCATCCCCTATCACTGGAGATTTCCATTCGCTCTGTCAGCTACAAAGAATGGGAAGACGAGCACCTTACGTACCCCAAGTGACCTGGTGGACTTCTGCAATATGCTTCACCTACCTCAGGTGTCAGTTCCGGACTGGTTTGCGGATTTTGCATTTCCGGATCTGATGGCGTTCCCTTCGAGAGTTGGTTCCCCCAACCCCTCACCAAGAAGAGTCTCCCCTGAGTCATCTCCTAGAGGTCCCTCAGATCGGTGCAATCTCGGGATATGGCGAGAGGGACATGAGTCCTTTAAACTCGCACTTAATGAGAGAAGCTTTCATAGTTCCTTTTACAGTCTAATCTATGTTTACCTAGCAGTATTAATGTTTACATGAAAAGTGCCTAATGCCCTCATCTGATGTGCGCATCCCATGCGGCAGGCTGCAGCGAGGGAGCCGTTAGACGTGGGTGGTTAGCATAAATCTACCTCGTATATGTGGAATAGAGTTGCTAGTAGTAATGTGCTACCCACCTGATTATGTTTTTCCAGTTGGGAAACTGACATGTTCTGCATTTACTAGTTAGTCAAAGAGGGATGCCTCCCTCGAGATAATGCAGCTGTTTTCTTAGGTCATAAGGAATGCATTGTTAATCTTTTAATGGGAAAATGTCACACACTTGTTGGCCTTAGGCCTTGTCTATTTCTTAAGTTACATTATATAGCATAGCTATCCCAAGAAAGTTCCAGAGCTCCTCCCCCTCCTTTTAATGCATGTTTGGAGGTGGAGTCGAAGACTTCTGTGGTTTCGCATTGGGGGGAGGGGGCACGGAGCCTGTCTGTTGGTTTCGCTAAGACCTCAGGGGGATGTCTTTTCGTGGGGAACCTTACGGATTCATATACAGACCAAACCTCCTGCTAGGCTCATATGTGTGATATAATATCACTGCTGTAGTTCTCATTACTGAGGGCTGGTTGTTTATTTCATGAAGCTGTTATAATGGAGAAGATAGGCTTCCTTCTTCTAGCGTACTTGTTTGGACGGTCTTCTCCTGACTTGCGCATCCCATTCCGTTCATCACAGTGAGGGTGCTGGTTGGTGAAGAGGTTTTGAATGCTTAGATTTCTTGTCTGATTTTCTGAAGGAATAGGGCCATGAGCTCCCTCAAGATATCAGATCGTGCAGGCAGGGGATTGATATATCATGACGCTGGCATGGGGTGTTTGTACTGGGGCATCTCTGTGGGGTCAGGTAGAGACGCATAAGGCATAGGTAGGGGGTCCCGACCCACTTCCCTCTACACTGAGGTGTCTTCTCCTCCATCGTTAAGGTGGTGCTGGGTGGGGGGGGGGTCTGCCCTTGGGAATAACTATTCTATTTCATATAGTGTGAAGAATGCGGGAAAGTGTGTGCCTTCTTAGGCTCCGTTACATGAGGTGTTTGCTGGGGCTATTCTGTTCCCCTGCTCTTACAGTTGAAATGAAGAGGAGGACTGATAACTCTCATATCTCTGCAAGTCTGAACTTAGTTGCAATGCCTGATATGGTAGTGGAGGAGGTTGAATTTAAAGCAACGGCATGCCCATGGGAAGGGTCTAGTTGCGACAGCTCAGGGCCGATCACTGTGAAATATTGTTATTAATCAGTCTACTCCTTTAACTTTTAGCTGCGGTTGAAGGTGTGCTGCTGCTCAAACCGGCCTTCCATGGTCACCCTAATATCGTCTTCATTTTTGGAACTATCGGGACCGTATAAAGTGGGGTCCTGACTTTTGCGGGAGGGCGAATTGAGGTCTCGCCAAACGCGGAAAGTATTTGGATTGGGACACTGGTCATCTAAGAAGTTCACTCCCGGTTGATTCCATTGTAAATTTCTGTGTTTTTCCAGAACACAGGTAGGTTGTAGTTCCTCTTTTTTCTATCTTTCTAGCATTCTTACCTTTCCCCCTCTTTCCTCTAACTTTCCTGCCCCTCCTTACCTACCTCCCTACCAGAACCCTCCCTACCCTCACTGTAGAGGGGGGGGGGATTGGGCTCACGTGTGTGGTCTCGCCGGGTTCATTTGAGCGACCCTTTGGGGGATATTTAGACGGCACTGATGATGGACAACCTTAAAATCAATGTTCTGACAGTGAACTCTAGTGGTCTTAATTCCCAACACAAACTTCACTGTCAGTTAAGGGAACTTAAAAGGCAAAAAGCCCATATAGCTCTGATCCAAGAGACGCATTTTCAGATAGATAAGACCCCATACCTGGGTAATAGGATTTATAATATACACCGGTATGCTTCTTCTCCTCTCTCCAAGACGAAAGGGGTCTCTATTTTAATAGATAATGTATTATCATTTAACATAACAGTGGAAATCACGGATAGTGAAGGGAGAGTCATTTTTCTGAAAGGGAAGCTACCCTCTAGGACTGCTCTCACTACTACGAACGTGTATGCCCCAAATAGGGGTCAGCAGGGTTTCCTTACCTCAACCATGAGGCAGCTTGGGTCATTTAAGGAAGGTATTCTGATTTTGGGGGGAGATATGAACTGTGCCCTTAATCCACTTGTAGATACATCAGATGCCAAATCTATTATTACATATAGAGCATTGAAGCAGATTAAGAAGTCTCTGGCAAACATCCAGGCCATAGATACCTGGAGATTATTACACCCTACAGAGAAGGATTACTCCTTTTATTCACCTTTTATTCACCTATTCATAATAAATATTCAAGAATAGGTTATCTTTTCGTATTGCAAAGAGATTTGGATAAAATCACGTCAGTGAAGATAAGCTGTATCTCATTATCGGACCACGCCCCTGTAATTCTTAGCCTGGAGTTTCCCACCCGGGAGCAAAAGCAGTGGAATTGGAGGATGAATACAGGATTACTGAAAGACAATAGAATAGCTGACAGGGTAAAAGAGAATATAATACAGTTTTTCAGAGAAAATGTATCTGAAGAATTGAACCCTTTAACCATTTGGGAAGCTCACAAGTGTACAATTAGGGGCCTCCTAATCCAGAAAGGAGCTAGACTGAAAAAAGAAAGAAACACCAAAATGGAGGAAAGTATTACGCAGGTAAAACTACTGGAGACAAAACACAAACAATCTCTGCTAGATAGTCACTTAAAGGAGCTGGAAGAGAGGAGAAGGGAGCTGAAAGACTTATTGGAGAAAGCAACAAGGAGAGCTTTTACATATAGAAGTGGGCTGTTTTACGAGTTGGGAAACAAGCCAGGATATTTACTAGCGAGAGCCTTGAATCCTAGAGGTGCAAGGTCAGGGGTCGAGGGGATCAGGGATGCTAAAGGGGTCTTGCACCAGAAGGACAGAGTTAGCGGAGCAATTCAGAGCCTACTACACCGCACTCTATAATCTGCCAAACCAGGGACAAAAGGAAGCTTGTAGGAGCATGATGGAGACGTACCTAAAAGACTCCCAGCCTTTCAGAGGAGGTTATAGAGCAGTTAGAGCCTCCAGTAACTGTTACTGAGCTACAGGAAGCTATCAAGGACTCCAGGCCGGGTAAAGCCCCAGGTCCCGATGGCTTCCCTAGCCAGTACTATAAGGCATTTTCCCCTCAGTTGCTCCCGTTCATGGCTAAGACGTTTGAAACAACTGCTAAAACTGGGACTTTTTCGACCTTTTCACTAGAAGCTCAAATTGTAGTCATTCATAAGTCTGGAAAGGATGCGACTGACTGTAAAAATTACAGACCAATTGCTCTACTGAATGTTGACCTAAATATTTTTGCCAATGCCCTGGCGAGGAGGCTTTCAAAGCTCTTGCCTGAATTGCTATCACAGGACCAGGTAGGCTTTATTCCACCCAGAGAGGCAAGGGATAATATCATTAAGGCCATAGATGTCCACTGGTGGGCTACCAACCATAAATCCCAATCGATCATGCTTTCAACAGACGCCAAAAAGGCGTTCGATCGGGTCAGATGGGACTGGATAAAAGCAGTCCTGAGACATATTGGCCTGGGGGAAGCAGCCCAGAACAGGATCCTAGCCCTTTACTCTGATCCAGTAGCGAGGGTAAGGGTTAATAACATTTCATCTCCCAGATTTGAGATTCGAAATGGTACACGCCAGGGGTGTCCATTGTCCCCCTTGCTCTTTGCTCTATCATTGGAGCTCTTTCTTAGAAGGGTTAATCTAAATGAGGGTGTTAGGGGTCTCACAATAGGAGACAGGGAAAGAAAAGTGGCAGCATATGCTGATGACATGCTTTTCTTTATAGACTCCCCTAGGATATCGATCCCATCATTTCTAAAGGAATTTGAAACATTTGGAAAAATCTCAAATTTGAAAATCAATTATAATAAATCAAGCGCCTTAAATATCTCACTACCAACACAGGAGACAGAGGCTTTTAAAGAAGCTTTTCCTTTTCCTTGGGAAAAGGTTAGCATCACATACTTAGGGATACAACTTCCCAGGGTATTGAACCAGTTGTTCCAACTAAACTTTGCCCCCTTAGGGGCCAAGTTGAAGAAAGACCTAGCAGCCTGGAGTAAGCTGAAATTGTCCTGGTTTGGCAGAATAGCGGTCTTGAAAATGAATATTTTACCTAGGATTCTATATATCTTGCAGTGCATCCCAATCAAGAATCCGGTCCCATTTCTCAAAGACCTGAATAAGGCTTTTAGAGAGTTTGTGTGGAACAAGAAACCCCAGAGAACAAGGATAGAGATCCTAATATGCAGGAAAGAGAGAGGGGGTACTGGCCTCCCCTGTAATGAAACATACCTCAGGGCGGTTCATTTGGGGAGATTCATAGATTGGCAGATCAATAAATCTCAGAAAGACTGGGTTCGGATAGAGGATGAACTGGGGAATAGAAAACTAAACAGCATTTGTTTTTTAGAAAAAAAGGACACCCCTGTGATGGTGGAAACTCACCCCCTGATTGGGGTTACACTAAATAGTGTCAGACTAATAGGTAGGAAACATAAAGACCTGATCTCGAAACCAGGCCTGCTGACTCCAATTAGGAATAATCCAGCATTCCCCCCAGGTTTGGACAAGAACTTCTTAATACAGTGTAAGGGAATGCAGTTCCCGAGAGTAACACATCTGTTTGACAAAGGTAGACTTTTGGAAATACAAGAGTTGCAAGAGAAATGGGAGGGTCAAATTTCAGTTCTCTCATATATACAACTGCGTCTTTATGCCAATGGCGAAGAGCCGAGAGGGAAAAGGTTAAAGGACCTGTAAGAACTGGAAAAAGCATGATTGGGAGAGCGTCCAAGAGACCATCTGCTATCCTGGGCCTATGGCATTTTGGGTGATGCCAGACAGGAAGTTAATAGACCTTGGGAGGATAGGTGGCAAAAAGACCTAGGCCTTGACCTTACGCCAGAAGACTGGGAAGCCCTGTATAAGGGGATACACAAAGGGGTTGCCAATAGCTCCTTGCAGGAGACTAGTTATAAAATAACCACACAACGGTATAGAACCCCTGAAGGACTCCACAAGATCTTTCCTGGGGTCCCAGATAAATAATGGAGGTGCGGAGGCCAGGGCGCATCCTTTCTACACATCTAGTGGTCATGCCCGAGGATGGCCACGTTTTGGGAGAAAGTTCATGAAGTTACTGGGAAAATTATGGGTTGCTCTATGGACTGGGGGCCCGCAAGCTACCTACTGAATTGGACGGCGGACAAGAGAGGTGCAGGGGGATTGGGTCCTTTGCTGATCCATCTGATGAACGCGACTAGGGTCCTGATACCCAGGTGTTGGAGAACACAAAACATCCCCTCACTTAGAGAGTGGTACACGCAAATGAATCATTTGGAGGAGATGGAGGAAATTATGCTTGCTAAACAAGACCGAGTAGAGACCTTCAGGAAAACGTGGACAATTTGGGATATATTTAAAGATTCGGATGTATATAAAGATGCTTTCAGATAGGGGTTGGAGCAAATCAAAGGGGATGGTAGATTGGAAAAAAGGATATGCATGCATAGGGGAGATGACTTGTTGCCGCGAGACGCTGGGCCTGACCCCTCCCCCCTCCCACCTCCCATTTTCCCCACCCCCTGTGCCCCCCCTTTACCCCTGTCCCTCCCCCTTTCACTACTACTCTCTCTTCTTGATCTTTCTGATTTTTTAGGTCATATTCTCCTTCTCCCCCCTTCCCTCTTACTTCTTCCTTACCCCTCCTAATCCCACTTCCTCACTCTCGATCTTTCCTCCCTTGAATCGTACAAATAGCTAACTCTTGCTTTCTTCTCACTCTTCCCTTTTCTTGTTCTTTCTTCTCTCTCCTTTTCCCCTCCTCTCCTCTCGGGCCTATAGGGGGCCCGCTGGAAGGGTACGCGGGGGCCGGGAGGAGAAAGTGAAGGATACATAGGTTACTAAAGTTAAGTTGGTGGCATAAAAAGTCACCCCAAAGAGAATGCATGGCAGGATATAGGTTTTATTTATAGTTACACTCCAGGGTATAAATAGATTGTGGCACAGATCTTTGTATTGACCACGAATATATTTATACATAGTTATTAGATCACCCCTCAATCGTCTTTTTTCTAAACTAAATAAACCTAACTTTGACAATCTTTCAGGGTACTCTAGCCCCCGCACTCCTTTTATTAACTTTGTTGCCCTTCTTTGAATGCGCTCCAGTTCTGATATGTCCTTCTTAAGCACAGGTGCCCAGAACTGTACACAGTACTCCATATGGGGTCTTACCAGTGACTTGTACAGGGGTAAAATGATGCTCTAGTCATAAGCACCTATGCCCCTCCTGATGCACCCCATGATCCTATTTGCTGTGGCAGCAGCTGCCTGGCATTGATTACTACAGTTGAGCTTATTGTTAACTAAAACCGCAAGGTCCTTTTCCATTGTTGTTTACCAAGTGTTTCTTTATTTAGTGTGCAATAATGACACAGATTTCTCCTTCCCATGTGCATAACCTTACATTTATCTGTGTTAACCCTTTCGCTGCCAGCCTACCTGCAGCATTTGCCACTCCCTGTTGCCAGACGATGTTTCACCATTTTGCGCTACACATATTCAACTGTCATTTTTGAAGGGATTTCCAGGGATTTCCCAGGAAAATTATATATTGTTTTTTTCAACAGAGTCTGGGCTTTAACATGAAATGTCTTGTTTGTATTTTTTAGGTGTATTCTCAATTTTTTTGGGTGAAATGTGTGAAAAAAAACAAAAAAAAACATTTTTTTACAATTTGTAGAGTTTTTTTGTAATAAAAAATGTAAGTTTGTCAATAAAATCTTATTGCGTGAGAAACCCCAATTTCTCCCGGTTACAGCGATACCACATATGTATAGGTAGACACCCTTTCCTGCCCAGAAGCCTTTTATAGCTGCTGGATGACAAATGGTTAATTAAAAAAAAAAATGACATAGGGTCCCCCTTCCCGGGGAGGGGGACCCCATTTTTTTTTGGATTTTGAAGGGTTAAAAACCCTTCAAAATCCAAAAAAAAAAATGACGTGGGGTCCCCCTTACCCAAAGTAACCAGCCCGGGACCAGCTATGGGGGCTTGTAGGCACAGAGTGGGGGGGCCAGCTTTGGTGGCCCCCCCACCCTGCAGCCTACGAGCCCACATAGCCTATGTGGGCCCGGGCTCTTCTGCCCCCCCCTGGCCTTTGGGGAGGCAGGTAATGGGGGTGCGGGGGTTAATGGCAAGCCACCCGCTAGGGCAGGTGACTTGCCACCCCCCCAGCCTTGTGAACTGGTATAAGGGGTCTCATGGACCCCTTACCAGCTCACAAAGGGTTAATGTGAAAAAAAAACACCACACAATAATAAAAAGTATTTTATTAGAAAAAAAAAAAATTTTTTTTTACTGTACTTACCTTCGATTGCAAGCTCTTGTCCCTCGCCGCTCAGCTGACAGATGCCGGTGATCGGCATCCAGAGAAGGAGAAGGCAGGAGATCAGAGGATCTCCTGTCACCTCCTTCCCCTGTGCCGATCACCGGCATCTGAGAAGCTGAGAAGGCTGAAGCCTGAGATCGGGGCCGGGATGACTTCATAAGCCCCGCCCCCAAGGGGGCGGGGCTTAGAGGCATGATGGCGGCCGCCATCGTGCAGAAGAGAGGAGAGAGCCTCCCAGGCTCTCTCCTGAAGATCGGTAAGTCCTGGGGGGGGATCGGAGGCCCCCCAGGTGAAGAGGAGGGACAGCGGGAGCCAGCGCACACACAGGTAAGTGAATGTCATTTTTATTTTTTTTTTTTTTACAGTTAGAAGCTGCTGCTGCAGAAGCGGGGGGGGGGGGGCGGCCTATTCCGGGGGCTCTCCTGGAGCCATCCGACCCCCCACGGGGGATCGGATGGCACCAAATTAAAGAGGAGACCCGGCCGGATCCAACAAGGGGTCAGGTGAGTATTTGTTGTTTTTACTTTTTAAACTACAAGCGAGGAAAGTCAAGCACGTAACACCTACGTGCTTGGCACTTAAGGCCCAGCCAAGCCAGCACGTAGGTGTTACGTGCTTGGCAACAAAAGGGTTAAACTTCATTTGCCATTTAACTGCCCATGCTTCCAATTTATCTAAATCTGTTTGTAGCTGCCTGCTGTCCTCTTTTGTTTTAATTAGTTCCCAGGTTCCCCCCTACATCCCTTTTTGAATATTGGCACCACATTTGCCAAGCGCCAATCCCTCGGAAAAGACCCTGTAGTTATTGAGTCCACAAATATTAGAAATAACGGCTTGTCTATTACTGTACATAACTCCCTTAAAACACGAGGATGTATGTCATCTGGTCCTGGTGATTTATCGATTTTTATCTGCTTGAGACGGTGTTGGACTTCTTCCTTGGTTAGACCAGTGACATTTAATGGAGGGATTTGGTTATTCCCATGCATTTCACTCAGCATATCACAATCTTATGTGAATATAGAAGCAAAGAAGTTGTTTAGTAAATTTTCTTTCTCCTGATTTCCCTCTATAGGTGTCCCCTCCTTGCTATTCAGGGGGCCCACACCCTCAGGTTTGTAACTTTTACGGTTTGTGTAGCTAAAGAATAATTTGGGGTTAGTTTTACTCTCTTCGGCAACCAGTCTTTCTGTCTCCAGCTTAGCTGCCCTTATCTGTTGTTTACATTGTTTATTTTCTTCTTTATAGTTTTTTAGCGCTTCCGCTGTCCCTTCCTGCTTTAAACATTTAAATGCCTTTTTTTTGTTGTATATTGCCCCATTAACCTTTTTGTTTAGCCACATCGGTTTACACATGTGTCTAATAGTTTTCTTCCTATAAGGTATATATCTGTCCCAATGAAAATTTGGAATTCCTTTAAAAGTATCCCATTTAGTGTCCATGCTTTTGTTTTTAAGGACATTTTCCCAGTCAATGCAGTTTAGGGCACCTCTAAGTTGGTCAAACTTTGCCTTTTTGAAGTTCCGCGTTTTTGTGGCTCCTTGATAAGGCACCCTAGTGACTGCTAAGTGGAAATTAATGATATAATGATCACTGCTTCCACGGTGTCCCCCAACCTGTACATTACTTTTATGCGAACCACATGTTTCAGCGTCCCAGTCTATATCTGGATAGTTAAAGTCCCCCATAATCACTACCTCATTTAGTTTAGCGGCTATATCTATTTGCAATAGCATCATATTGTCTGTGGATTCGGATATATCTGGAGGTTTGTAGCAAACCCCTATCAGTATTTTACTTTTGTTTCTCCCTCCATGTATTTCTACCCATACAGACTCCACATGGTCATTCCCCTCACATATATCTTCCTGCAGAGCGGAATGTAGAGAGGATTTTACAATTAAGCAGACTCCACCCCCTTTGCGTTTGTTATGGTCCCTCCTAAACACCCTAAACACGCCCTGTAGATTTACTGCCCAGTCATAGCTTTCATCCAGCCAGGTCTCTGTTACCCCCACTATGTCATATTGTTCTTCTGTTATTATCAGTTCTAGTTCAACCATTTTATTAGTCAAGCTTCTATCATTTGTAAGCATGCATTTCAAATGCTTATGATAATTTTGATAATTTTGTATATTGCCCTTTTTCCTCCTAGATGTGCTAACCCCTCCCCCCTCTCCACCCCCAGTTTCAGGTCTACACCCACTGTCACTTTCTTTCCTACCTTCCCCTTTGTAACTGCTTTTACCCTCCCCCCCAGTGCTTTGTTTAAACACTCCTCCAACCTTTTAGCCATCCTCTCTCCCAGAACAGATGCACCCTCCTCATTGAGGTGCAACCCATCCCTGCCAAAGAACCTGTAGCCCACTGTGAAGTCATCCCAGTTCGCTAAGAACCCAAACCCCCTCCTTTTTACTCCAATTTTTGAGCCACCTGTTTACCCCTCTAATCTCCCACTGCCTCTCTGGTGTGGCTCTTGGTACTGGAAGTATTTCTGAGAATACTACAGTTGAGGTCCTTGCCTTAAGCTTACGGCCTAATGTCAGGCAGAGAAGTGCCAGTACATGCACAGAGGAGTGGCAGAGGCCTAAATTCATCAGGCAGAGGTCGCAGTAGACTAGGGGCGAGTGTCAGCTGGAATCGCAGTGAGAGGCTCCCAGTATCACTCAGCTAAGGGTCGTGTCTCAGGCCGGCAACCCATCTGTCAGCATCAATTGGTTAACACGGTCATCAACTTCATCTCAAGTGACATCTGACATCAGTCAACTGTTGGTGGGTTCCTCAGACACAACCCTCAGTTGGCATGGCCCAGGAACAGTCCCTGTCCTCCCATTGCCTCTGTCCTATGCTGTTCCCTCCCCCAGCAAAGAATCTTATGCTTTGGGTTCAGCTCCACTATTCAGTGAGGACAATCTGATAAGGGACAGTCAGCAGCTACTGCCCAGTCAAGAAGTGGAGGAGACATCCACCACTTCCTCCATTAGGTGGGCAAGTAGTGATGAGGAGAGTGGCATGGGAGGTGGTGTTGCAAACGTTCAGGATCCTGAAGCAGACACAACTCCATGATGATAAAGCCGATCGTACTTGACAGCCAGGTGAAATAAGGGCTTCATCATCATCAGGTGAAGAGGGTTTCTTGTGAGTCAGCAGCTGAGCCAGCAAGTTGGTAGCATGGTTGGCAGTCTGCATGGTGGCAGATGTGGAAAGTCTGGAGCCAAACGTGCCAGGGCCCGCAGTGTGGCAGTTTTTTATCGAGCATCCGCAGGAGGTTAACATGGCCACATGCAAGATGTGTCGGCAGAAGGTGATGCATGGCTAAGGTCCATCACCATAAAGCGGCCTGGGAGAACCATGGCTCCAATGTGGTGGTCCAGCCCACTGCATCACCCAGTGGCGTGCCGCTCCCAGTTTCAGCCCTGCCAAGGCTCCACCACCTCAGCCGAAAGGGAGCTGTGTGTAATACCCATCCTCGCATGTAGCTCCAGATGCTCCTTCTCCTCCTACTCCAAGTCAGTCATTCCGCCAGCAATCCATCAGCAAAGCTATGTCCAAGAGGCAACAGCATGGCCCCACTCATCCAACAGAAGCTAAATGTGCTCCTGTCCAAGTTGCTGGTGCTGCAGTCCCTCCTGCTTCAAATGGTGGACTCTGCACCTTTCAGAGAACTGATGGCATGTGCCGAGCCGAGGTGGAGCGTCCTAAGCCACCATTTCTTTGAGAAGAAACCAGCCCTGCACAATTTTGTTGAACAAAAGGTGGGCCAGTCCTTGAACCTGTTGGTGTGTACCAAATTGCATGGCAGCGCCGACATGTGAAGCTGTAACTACAGTCAGGGACAATATATGTCCTTTACAGCCCACTGGGTGAAAGTGGTTCCTGCACAGCCACAACAGAAACTTGGACAAGTCACGGCGCTTCATCCCCATGTTCTTAGGCCTTTGTTCCTGTGACAGCGTGCGACTCCGACTTCCCCCACCATGTCCTAAGCCTCCACTTCACCTACACCATAAACAAAAGTGTCATGCACCCAAAGAATTTTCTTGTCGAAATTTGGTGTCCCACTCAATCTAAATGATCACCTCCCCCCCCCAATGTGTGGCTCCAGCTACGCGACATTCCCAATAAGCACCATCCAACCCCCCAAATCAATTCAACAATTTATCGACCAAATCAATCCATATTTATTAAATTAAAAAACATCTATACATACATTTAAAAACATAACTCCACAGTGGGGCATCCCATTTGGGTAACTATATACATAAATACTCTGTGCCATAGTGCACATAAAACCCTCTGTACAAAAAAAAATGTTTTATCTACTACAATACTCATGTGCCGTCTAAAGTGCCAAGTGCAATAAATAGTGAATAATAAATAACCATTAATAATGCAGAATTAAAGTGCTAACAACCACAACATATCACCCGAACTTGAAATTAACAAATGGTGTCCCCGCAGCCCTTGCATAGGAGCCCGTTTACCCACTACTCCCACTACCACAGGTGCAGGGGTAAGCCTCAGTCTCCACTGCATGGACAAGTCTCAGTGCCCCTCCAGCCTACCATGTGTGCAGGGTACGGCGCTGTCACACTGTTCTTCACATGGTTTGCCTTGGTGAAAGGACTCACACAGGGGAGGACCTGCTAAAAGTCATTAATCAAGAAATCAAATCATGGCTTACTCCTCACAAACTGCAAATGGGAAACATGGTGATTTATAATAGGAATAACATCTTTTCTGCGCTGCGACAAGTAAACCTGAGCCATGTGCCCTGTATGGCACACTGGTTCAATCTGGTTGTCAAGTGTTTCCTGAAGTCATCCCGCCATCTGCAAGACATCCTAACATTGGGAAAGAAACTTTGCATGCACTTCAGTCACTTGAACACCGCAAAGCACACCCTCCTTGAGCTGCAGCATCAGAATGGTATCCCCAACATAGTCTGATTTGCAACGTTTCCACCAGTTGGAATTCCATCCTCCATATGTTGGACCAACTATACGAGCAGAGAAAAGCCATCACCGACTTGATGGTCCAAGCGGATAGGGGGACTCCCCTGTGTAACTTCAATGTAAACCAGTGGCAGCTTATACTTGACACCTGCCGCTTTCTCCGGCCCTTTGAGGAAGCTACCTTATTAGTCAGTCGTCAGGATTTAGGGATGGATGACGTCATTTCACTGCTTCATGTACTACAACACGTGTTGGAAACCATGGCTTGTCAGGGCACTGGAGACGTGGTGCCTACATCTCTTGGCCACATGAGCCCTGAGGGGGATGAACTCGAGGAGAAGGAGGAGGGGAGGAGCACAGTTGAGCACAGATTAGGTTTGGGGAATGGGAGTTTTTTTCTAGTCATCTGACAAGAGAGGAGGAGCAGGAGCAGCCAGAAGAGCTAGAGGCTTGTGGTAGTATGCAGTGGAGATGGAGGCAGGTAGTCCCTCTGAGTTACTTACACAAACGGCACGCTCACGTGTTTGAATAGTGACCACCAAATTGTCACCATTCGGCAGTGGGATGACTTCTGGCTCTCCACCTTATTGGACCCTTGCTACCAGCACAAAATGAGGGCCTGTTTTACACACACTGAGAGGGAGGACAAACTGGCCTATTGTCCTATCTGTGCCATCGTCCATTCTCTCGCACGTCTGACTCGGGGATCTTCTGTGCTCACCTTCCACTGCCATGGCTGCTGGGGAGGGGTGGGGTGGCAAGAGCAGTACCAGCCCAACCAGCAGCAGCCTGAGTCTACAGTCGCTGATGAGTAGATTTCTTAACCTGCATAGTGAAGCAACTCAGCAGCAGGTAGACCTGGAGGAGAACCTGAACCAGCAGGTGGTAGCATACCTTGACATGACCATGCCAACACACCTTGAAGATCCACTGGAATTCTGGGCAGCCAAACTTGATTTGTGGCTGCAACTAGCAGAGTTTGCCATGGGAACGCTGTCCTGACTGGCCAGTAGTGTGCCATCAGAGCAGGTGTTTAGTGCGGCGGGGCCATAGTAACCCTAAGGAGAACAGGTCTGTCTACGAAAAATGTGGAGAGACTGACCTTTGGGAAGATGAATCAGGCATGGATTAGCCAAGATTTCCATCCAACAATGCCTGATGCATGAGAGTAGATTGATCATGGTGCCACACCATCCCTTCAAAAATATGGAGAGTGCAAAACAGATTTAAGGCGCTGCTCCCCAGTTACAAACATTCCTCCGCATCAGAATTGAGGAAATGCATTACGTAAAACTTAACTTTTAATGATATTCTTAGGACAACATATATGTACCCCAAATTGTTTTGAAATCAAACAAAAGGAAAGGTGTGAAAAACACAATGTGCCACCTACACCACCAAGTATTGATGTGATGCAAAGACCTCTAAAAGGTACAATGTATGGTCCATTGTAACCATTAGGGTTAAAAACTTCCCCTGTAAGGCCCTACTCTGACATTATTAATTCCTCAATACTTACTTGCATATCCTCCTCATATGTGGTCTCCTCATGCTGATGCGAACTCCAGGGTGTGTCATTTAGCCACTATATGTTATCCTCATGCTGCTGCCACCTCCATGCTGTGTCATTCAGCTACTATAAGATCTCCTCATGCTGCTGCCAACTCCAGGGTGTGTCATTTAGGCACTATATGTTCTACTCATGCTGCTGCCACCTCTACCCTGTATCATTCAGGCACTATATGGTCTCCTCATACTGCTGCCAACTTCAGGGTGTGTCATTCAGGTACTATATGTTCTCCTCATGCTGCTGCCAACTCCAGGGTGTGTCATTCAGACACTATATGGTCTCCTCATGCTGCTTCCAACTCCAGGGTGTGTCATCCAGGCACTATATGGTCTCATGCTGCTGCCAACTCCAGGCTGTCTAATTTAGCCACTATATGGTCTCTTCATGTTGCCACTCTGCCTCCAGGCTGTGTCATTTAGCCACTATATGGTCTCCTCATGCTGCTGCCAACTCCACGCTGTGTGATTCAGGCACTATATGGTCTCCTCATGCTGCTGCCAACTCCAGGGTGTGTCATTCAGGCACTATATGGTCTCCTCATGCTGCTGACAACTCCAGGGTGTGTCATTCAGGCACTATATGTTCTCCTCATGCTGCTGTCAACTCCAGGATGTGTGATTTAATAACTATATGTTCTCCTCATGTTGCCACCTCCTCCACGCTGTGTCATTCAGCCACTATATGGTCTCCTCATGCTGCCGCCAACTCCAGGGTGTGTCAGTCAGGCACTATATGTTCTCCTCATGCTGCTTCCATCTCCACGCTGTGTTATTTAGCCGCTATATTTTCTCCTCATGCTGCTTCCACCTCCACGCTGTGTCATTTAGCCACTATATGTTCTCATGCTGCTGCCAACTCCAGGGTGTGTCATTCAGTCACTATATGTTCTCATGTTGCTGCCAACTCCAGGTTGTGTCATTCAGGAACTATATGTTCATCTCATACTGCCGCCAACTCCACGCTGCGTTATTCAGGCATTATATGTTCTCATGCTGCTGGCAAATCCAGGGTGTGTCTTTTTTTTTAGCAACTATATGTTCTTCTTATGATGCTGACAACTCCAGGATGTGTGATTCAGGCACTATATGCTCTCGTCATGCTGCTGCCAACTCCAGGCTGTGTCCTTCAGGCACTATATGGTCTCTTCATGTTGCTGCCACCTCCAGGCTGTGTCATTCAGCCACTATATAATCTGCTCATGCTGCTGCCAACTCCAGGGTGTGCAATTCAGTCACTATATGTTCTCCTTGTGCTGCTGCCAACTCCAGGCTGTGTCATTTAGCCATGATATGGTGTCCACATGTTGCCGCCACCTCCACGCTGCGTCATTCGGGCACTGTATGGTCTCCTCATGCTGCTGCTAACTCCAGGCTGTGTCATTCAGTCACTATATGTTTTCCTCATGTAGCCGCCAACTACATGGTGTTCATTCAGGCTCTGTATGGTCTCCTCATGCTGCTGCCACCTCTACGCTGTGTCATTCAGGCACTATATGCTCTCCTCATGCTGCCGCCAACTCCAGGCTGTGTCTTTCAGCCACTATATGGTCTCCTCATGCTTTTGCCATCTCCAGGCTGTGACATTCAGCCACTATATGGTTTTAATAACAGATGTATTTGGATATCATAATTCCAATACTGTTATTATTAGGCAATAAGGTTCATCTACCTCAAGGTCATGTGGATATCTTCTATACTGTTGTCTGGCTTGGTCAATCAAAGAAATGACTATATACCAGTACTTTTTATTCAATTATTTTGAGGTTTAAAGCAATGCAATGATGCCAAATTTGCTTTGCTTGACCAGGACATAAAGCATTTTATCTACAATATCTTATTAATTATTTTAGGGATATAGACTTATACTGATAGCTTCATTAGTATCTAAATTTGGATCAACTTAGGCATCATTTGCACAATATATTACACCAGCAGCCTCCCCAGCCTTAATACAGCCTTAATATGGTGGGGAAACCTGGCAGACTTTGGGGAGACTGGTGGGGTAGTCTAGTTGATCTGGCACAGACCATAGAAATCAGTAGCAGCTTTTCCCCACAATTCGTTTTCTTTTTACCATATTTTTTAAGTGGATCACAAGTTTTTCTGGGTCAGCTGATCATCCTGGGTCAGCTGATCATCTACCCTTGGTGCATCCCAATTTGAGATGCCTCAGTTGCAAGAATCTCACAGCCGAAATGTGCTTCTGCACCCAGCCTTTAAATAGGAGTGTGCCACAGACAGCGAGGAGACTGGCAATGTGGTGACTCCAATTTTGCTATTCCAAACTCTGTAAACAGAGCTGTATTCTGTGAATTATTATGTCTCAGGGACAAGGACCAATCACCATCATAGTGAAAATCTTGGTGATTTGTCAACTTTAAATGGTATTCAAAACTATATTTTGATATAGTTACGTAGTTAATTACATTTACATGTATTAGGTGTCAAAAAATGGGCAGATTTGAAAAAGATTACTGTATTCTTCGCCCTATAAGACGCACTTATTTTTTCCCCAAAAAGTGTGGGGAAAATGTCTGTGCGCCTTATCGGGCGAATGTAAAAGTATTTTTTTTTTTTTAAGAAAGTAAACACCCATTAGCGGCACTCCCACGTTTCCTGCCACACTGCAGTAGCCCAGATGAAGACAGAGGAGCGGCGGGCTCTGTCCCCGTCCCCGCTGCTGCTATCGCTGTCTTTTCCGGCAGCAACAGCAGAGGCAGGGACAGAGAGAGCGTATGCCGCTCCTCCATCTGCTGCCTCTTCTGGCTGGGGCACACGCGAGCACCCGGGTCAGTGCAGCAGGTGGGCACTGCCACACTGCCTATATGAGGAATGAGAGGGGGAATGCCACACTGCCTATATGGGGAATGAGTGGGGGAATGCTACACTGCCTATATGTGGAATGGGAGGGGGGAAATGCCACACTGCCTATATGGGGAATGGGAGGGGGGATGCCACACTGCCTATATGGGAAATGGGTGGGGGGAATGCCACACTGCTTATATGGGGAATGGGAGGGGGAAAACCACTCTGCCTATATGGGGAATAGGAGGGGGGAATGCCCCACTGCCTATATGGGGAATGGGGGGGAAATGCCACACTGCTTATATGGGGAATGGGAGGGGTAATACCACACTACCTATATGGGGAATGGCATCGGGGGATGCCACGCTGCCTATGCCATTGGGGTACCCCACACGGCCTATGGGAATAGGAGGGGGATGCCACGCTGCCTATATGGTGAATGGGATGGGGGGATGCCACACTGCCTATGGAATGGGGGCATCCCACATGGCCTATGGGAATGGGATGAGGCATGCCACAATGCCCATGATGAATGGAATAGGGGGAATGCCACACTGTCAGTAATGGTGTGTTTTTGGTTTAAAATATTTTTTTTCTAATTATCCTCCTCCAAATCCTAGGTGCGTCTTATGGGCAGGTGCGTCTTATATGGCGAAAATATGGTACATTTGTGCATGTATTTTAAAAAATGCCACTTTTTTGGTTTTACTTTTAAAATTAAAACATCAAGATAATTAACTTTTTTATATCCCAAAGGAAGTGTCTGCAGCTGCTTTGATCAGGTTACAGTGTATTCTCTGTGCTTTTGACCTGTAAACTCTTTTAATCATCTCTAAACACAATATTTTTTAGTAAATGTTATGGTTTGTTTAGGGTGGAAAGTGGCAGTAAGTGTTGTAAACTAGTGAAACTTGTCATGGTTCCAGCAGTTTCCACTAGTTTGCACAATTTTTTTCTTGTTTCTGGTAGTTTTCCGCCAGTTTCCACCCGTGTGACTGTGGCATTGTAGTAAACAGTGGAGGAAACCTCTTTTACTTTTGAAGGCCTTTTTAAAAGTTTCCATTATTGTGAGCCAAGATGATGTGCTCAATGCGGTGAACATATCTGTGATTTTTTCTTTTTGATTTGTTTGCAACTTTGCTTGCAAAATGTTTTCTTTAGCAACAATATGTTTATGTAATGCAATGTACACCAAAGTCGTAATTTTGAATACATATCATAGATTTGACTCTTGACTGGCTTGTGCATCATCTGATTGGCTGAGACACAGTTTAATCCAAATCTGCTCTAATTCAAACTCTGTAGACTCACAATCTTGTCTACCGGCAGCTAAAAGGTTACTGGCAGCATTCTCAGCTGGGGCCATTACTGCTGCTTGTTTTAGCCAAAGCTGCTGATGAGTCCACCTGTTACTGCGAAAGCTTTCTGGGACATGTAGTCAGTAGTTTTTACTCAAGGCCTGGTAAACCACTCTCACTTTAGTATCACAGGCACATAGATAATACACAATATAAGAAACTTGGAAACAGCATGCTAATAAGTTAATAATAGGCATGCACAATCCTAACACAAACAATTATTTTACATTCCAGAAGAGGAGAACAATAAGGCAGAACACTAAAAACATGAGAAAAGGGAATTTAATTTAAACTAGTAGAATCTGGGGACCATTGTAAAGCAAGCCCATGGTATACAGTATGTTTTTCCAAATTTAAAAAGTGTGGGGTGGTGTATATGTGATGTAAGTAATTTATGCTCAGTAAAACTGCAGTTGTTCTTAGAAGGCCTCAGGGATTTGTTATAAGTGAAGTAATCATGAAAACCAGGTAACACACCAAACAGGTCAGTTAGCACAGTGTTCCTCAGACACATAGCGACCTACCTATGCATTATGGTGGTATATGGCCGCTTTAACTGTTTTTAGATATAAATAAATATGGTATGCACATAGAAAAAGAATACAGCCTTCATTTCACACATATAAATAGATGACATCCTTTATTTGTTCTCTTTATACTACACAAAAATACCTGACTTTGTGACTATGAGTAATATAAACTCTGCAGGATTACTCCTGGGCCACAATTTTGGAGCTCATTGTAACAGGTATGGCTATGGTAGTGGTCAAACTCAATAATCTGAATAAGAAATACATACAGTATAAATGTAGCCGGCGTAAGGTATTCAGCCATTATCTTTGTTGATCTTTTAACCCTTTAACCGCCAGCCTACCTTGAGATTTTGTCGCCCTTTGTTGCCAGACCATTTTGCACTATTTTGCGCTCCCCTTGTTCAACTGTGATTTTTGAAGGGATTTCCAGGGATTTCCCGGGATTTCCCAGGAAAGTGATATATTGTTTTTTTCAGCAGATTCTGGGCTTTAACATGAAATGTGTTGTTTGTCATTTTTTAGGTGTGTTCTCAATATTTTTGGATGAAATATGTGCAAACCCCCCCCCCAAATTTTTTTTTACAATTTGTAGTGTGTTTTTGTAATAAAAAATGTAAGTTTGTCAATAAAATCTTATTGCACGTGAAACCCCAATTTCTCCCGGTTACAGCGGTACCACATGTGTATTGGTAGACACCCTTCCCTGCCCAGGAGACTCCCCCAAACTGAAATAGCGCTTTAGGAGATTTTCAGATAAAATACAACTAAGCTACGCGCTAAGCGCACCTTGCAGTTTTTCAAGAAAAACAACCCTTTACATTTGAAATACCCCCAACAAACTATATATTCTCTGGAAGTACACACCTCAAGCTTTCTAGACATACCAGGCTTGTTGACATGGGTGCAGTTTTCTGGAAGTAATCCCTCAATATATTCTTTGGTTGCACAGGGTTTCCCGAAAAAAAGTATAAAAAAGCAGAATCAAAACCACATTTTCCTAAAAAAAACTATATGCAAACAAGAAAAAAACTGAAAAAGCAACATGCCCCGAACAGAACAATACCCAGCATGCATAGCTACTGTCAATGGAAGAGTTGCCAAACACACCAAAGTAAAGCATGTGCGTAATGGTAATTTTACTTCAAAATTTCAGCTCTGCAGACAAAGTGCGCACCTTGTGCTTTTTCTACCAAAACAAGCCTTTACATTTGGAATATCCCCCATAAACCATATATTCCCTGAAAGTACACATTTTAAGTTTTCTAAGCGTACCCAGCTTGTTGTCGTGGGCTCATCTTTTTGGAAGTAATCCCTTAGAATTCTTAGGTTGCACAGGGTTTCACAAAAAAATGTATAAAAAAGCAGAATAAAAAACACCCTTTCCTAAAATATCAATATGCAAATAAGAAAAAACAAGGTAAATCTGAAAGGTAAATCTGAAAGCGCAAGGTCCCCCGAGCAGAACAATACCCAACATGCATAGTTACTATTAACCCTTTTAATTGCCAGCCTACTTGAACTTTTGTTACCCTCAGTTGGTCATTTTTCCCCATTTTGCGTCATGTTTAACCGTGATTTTTGTCGGAATTTCTTGGAAAATATATATATATTTTTTTGCAGCAGAGTTTAGGTTTTAACATTAAATGTCTTGTTTGTAATTTTTCTACTGTTTTTTTTTTATATTTTTGTGTAAAAAAAAAAATAAAAATAAATAAAATAATATTTTTTAAACAATTGTCTCCTTTATTTTAAATAAAACATTTTTTTAGTAATAAAAACCGTATTGCATGTGATAGCCCCATTTCTCCCGATTACAACGGTACCACATATGTATCGATAGCCCCCCCATTCTTGCCCAGGAGACCAGTGGCGTTGCTAGGGCTGGTGTCACCCGGGGCGGTAGGAAATGGTGTCACCCCCCCCCCCCCCAAAGAAAAAAAATTTTTGTATGTTGAAAGAACTCAATGGCAGAGAAAAGGAGCACACCGATTACAGACAGCTGGAGGAGAAAAGGGGCGGGCCAGACAGGCAGCAACCAATAGGAGTCGGGGCAGGGCCAGACATCGCACCTGAACAAAAGCGGGGCGCGCGCCTATTATAATCAATGTATGATAGCAGAGGCGCTTATGCGTTGTGCAGTACCTCACTAGCACACATACATCGGCCTGCACGCTCCCTTTATGTCCATTAAAAACACCCATCTCCCGCCAGGTAACGCGCCCACCATGCAACACCACCACACACGCCACTGAGCAGTTACAGCTATAAATCCCCGAATAAACAGGAACAGCGTGCGCTCACCCCAGCAACACCACACACGCCCTCACCTGTTTCTGGCGACGAATACCGCGCGCGCTCTCAGCAACAGCGAACAAAAGCTCCCACCTCGTCCACGTGACCTGCTGTGCGCGCACACCATTGGTCCACAGATTCTGGACAGGCACCAGCAGCCGCTCCGCCTCCTGCCAAATGGCGCTCGAGCGCTGTGGGAGAGATGCGTAGGTGTCGCCGTGAGGGCATAGCATCCCCACAACTGACTGCTCTGTGCCACAGGCTGGCAATAATTGAGGTGACATAATGCTATAGTGCGGTGTCACCCTCTAGGTCTGGTGTCACCCGGGGCGGTCCGCCCCCCCCGCCCCCGGGTCGCTACGCCACTGCAGGGGACCCCCCAAACTGAAAAGAGCATTTTATAACATTAACAAATAAAATACTACTATCCACACTATAAACGTAAGGGGTTAATTTAAAAAGAAAATGACACAGGGACCCCCCTCCCAGGCTAACCCTAACCCTTAAAATTAAAAAAAAAATAGTGGGGTCCCCCTCCCCCCCCCCCTGGAAGGGGGGTCCCTATGTCATTTTCTTTTTAATTTTAATTCTTTAACATTTTAATTTTTTTTTTTTTCTTTCTAATCCCAGGGGGTGGGGGACCCCATTTTTGGGGGGGAATTTTAAGGGTTAGGGTTAGCCTAACCCTAACCCTTAAAGTGGACCAACACCCAGGATTTTCACTATCCTGCGTTTTGATCGACTTCCGCGGGGGTGCCCCGCTGCGTAAAACCCCCGAGAAAGGTATAAAAAACTCACCTCAGCCCGCTCCTACGGCGCATGCACGAGCGCTCGTCCAATCAGAGTGCTCAGAGCCGCTGTGGTTGTCCGTCCCTTGTCCGTGCATACCACAGCGGCTCTGAGCACGCTGGCGGCCGCATCTCGCGCTTCCCTCTAACAGGGAGCGCGCCCGCGTCGGCCATTCACAAATGGCCGGCGCGTGTGTGCGCCCTGATAGAGAGAAGCGCGAGATGCGGGCCGCGCATGCACCGTTGGAACGGGGATAAGGTAGGGCGAACGGGGCATCCTGGGGGGTTTCACACAGCGGGGCATCCCGATTTCGGATCCGGGCCGATCAGCCTGGGTGTTGGTCCACTTAAAGTGGACCAACACCCATGGGTGATCGGCCCGGGAATCTATAAGATTCCCGGGCCGATCACCTCCCTCACCGCGGGGCATCCGAAATCGGGATGTCCCGCGGTGAGGGACCCCCCCAAAAGCCCTTACCTCCTCCCCTCTAGATGTGCGCGCGCCCGCGCCGGCCGTCTGTGAATGGCCGGCGCGGGCGCGCGCACGCCGAGAGTGACGCGCGGGAGGCGGCGGCAGATGAGCCCCTTGTCCGTCGCTGTCACTCTGCTTGTCTGTGGGTGGGGATTGGACGGCGCGGTCACGTGGGAGCGGGGAGAGGTGAGTTTTTTGGGGTTTCTGGGGGGTTTCACACAGCGGGGCGCCCCGCCAAAGTGGACCAAAACCCAGGATAGTCAAAATCCTGGGTGTTGGTCCACTTTAAAAAAAAAAAAGTAGGGGGGGACCCCATTTTTGGGGGGAATTTTAAGGGTTAGGGTTAGGCTAACCCTAACCGTTAAACATTTTTTTAAAAAATTACGTAGGGTCCCCCCCTCCCAGGGAGGGGGGGACCTCATTTTTTTTTTTATTTTAAGGGTTAGGGTTAGGCTAACCCTAACCCTAACACCCTTAAAATTAAAAAAAAATGACGTAGGGTTCCCCCTCCCAGGGGGGGGGGGGGGACCTCATTTTTTTTTTGAATTTTAAGGGTTAGGGTTAGGCTAACCCTAGCCCTTAAAATTTTAAAAAAAATGATGTAGGGTCCCCCCTACCCGTCATAACCAGCCCGGAACCAGCTATGGGGGCTTGTAGGAACAGAGTGGGGGGGCCAGCTTTTGTGCCCCCCCCACCCTGCAGCCTACGAGCCCACATAGCCTATGTGGGCCCGGGCTCTTCTGCCCCCCCCTGGGCTTTGGGGAGGCAGGTAATTGGGGGTGCGGGGGTTAATGGCAAGCCACCCGCTAGTTGCAGGTGGCTTGCCAGACCCCAGCCTTGTGAACTGGTACAGGGGTCTCATGGACCCCTTACCAGTTCACAAAGGGTTAACAGTTAAATAAAACACACACACACAGTAAAAATTATTTTATTAAAAAAAAAAAATGTTTTTTTTTTCTATACTCACCTCTGATCGTCAGCTCTTGTGTCCCTCGCCGCTCTGATGACAGATGCCGGTGATCGGCAGCCAGAGGAGGAGGGGAGGCAGGAGATCAGAGGATCTCCTGTCCCCATCCTTCTCCGGCCACCGATCACCGGCATCTGACAGCTGAGAGGCCTGGAGCTGTCAAGACGCTGGCCGAGTGACGTCATAAGCCCCGCCCCCAAAAGGGGCGGGGCTTCGCGGCAAAATAGCGGTGCCCGTCGGAGGAAGAGGGGAGAGAGCCTGAAGATAGAAAGCCCTGGGGGGGGGATCGGAGGCCCCCAGGTGAAGAGAAGGGCCGGCGCAATCGAGCGCACATGGAGGTGAGTAAATGTCATTTTTATTTATTTATTTTTTTTTACAGGAAAAGCCAGCAGCCGCAAAAACGGGGGGGGGGGGGGCCCTACGCCGGGCTCTCCCCTTCCTCCGGAGGAGCCCCGATGGGGGATCGGAGCCCCCCAGGGTGAAGAGGAGACCCGGCCGGTTCGAATGAGGGATCAGGTAAGTGTTTTTTTTTTACATTTTCAGGCACTAGCAGGGGGTAAAGCCAGGCACGTAAATTTTACGTGGCTGGCGTTTAACGGTTGGAGAAGCAGCCACGTAAAATTTACGTGGCTGGCGTTTAAAGGGTTAATGTAATGGTTCCTATCTGTTCTGCAGTTGCACTACATCACCATAAGATGGCACTGTTGGATAAGAAATGAATTGTGACATTACAGGTCTACCAAACGTAAAGCCTAACCACATAGGAGTACAACTGAGCTGCTATTGGCTAAGGTGAGTAGAAAGTTAGAGAAGGTTCTAGAAGCCACTAGAGGGAGTCTATATAAGGAGAATTACCTCAGAATGAGTCAGAACAGAACATGCAAGATGTAGTTCTCTATTGTAGTAACCGGGAGTGAGAGGAAGGTACCAGCAGGGTCAACTGGTAGCAGTCGCAGAGAGAGAAGGAGAGAGCAGAGGAGCCACATTCATGCCTATGGAGTATTCAGAGGAGAAGGTGAACCTTTCTACCCAAGATGCTGAGGAGGAAGCTTAAGGCCGCAGTATTCTGCCATGGGATGAGAATGAGTGACCACCACCTGTTGGAGTACATTTGGATGTAATGCTGTGCTATGGAAGCTGCTAAGGAAACTGTTGTGGAAAGACTGTATGAGCTGCTGTGAAGCCTAAAGTGTACCTGAAGTTCTGCTAATAAAGTAAGTACCCTTTTCATAAAGTCGGTCTCATTGGAGTTTTTGGAAGCAGGCCCACATCAGGAGGTCCCCCAAGCCCGTTAACAAAGAACCCACTCCCCATACACCCTGAGGAGCTAAACCCCTCAGGGACCCGTATGCTACATAAAGAAGAGAAAAATGTTCTACAGGGCAATGCTACAGAAGTCCATCCTTGTGTCAAAGAGTGCCATTTACCCTTACATGGTTTCTTGGAGCACAACTTGCATCATTTCCTCCACTGCCTCAGTGCCATCACAGGGCCAGTCTCACAGCTAATTGGTGGTAGCTTATTTGGCCAAGCCAACCTAGCTGCCAGCACCAGGGTCCCTAGTTATTAGGAAAAGATGCAAGTTGTTCTCCAAGAAACCATGTAAGGGTAAATAGAACATCACTCCTACAGTTCAGCTCCATCCAAGGTTCATGACTTTTGGTCTTGACAATGTCTTCATTAATACATTACACTTCAAGAAAACTGGTCTGATCTGGTATAGGTGGGTTTAAGTACCTTAGGTGAAACAACTTTATTTAGTTTTCATACAGAAGACAACAGACAGGAAATCAATCTTTTAATTTCCAAATCATCAAGAAAGTTTGACATACATAACCTAAATAAAATATTTCACTTGTTACATGAGTAAAGGCAGTGTATGTACTTTATATGTAATTGAAAAAACTGTAACTTGTGCACATTTTGCTATTTTGCAATAAACCTTTTGATTTGCGTACAAATTAAGTTTTTTAGCCATTTTAAATAACATTTGGGTCTTAACAGTGGTACAAAAAGCACCATAGAAAACAAGCTCCTTGAGTAACAAAGACATCCTAAAATAGGTTGAAATAGGTTACAGCTCTGTCCTCTTCGTTTTACCATCAGACAATGGAAAAAGTAAGATAATTCAGCTTTTACAGCAAGAGAAGAAAGCTGAATTGGTCTCATTTTCAACATTAAGTAATAAATGAAACCACCTGGGGATCATGGGAATGCCTGTTCAACGATGTCTTTATACTTCATTCTGTTAGCTCCCTCCTACCAGAGGACCTGCATGGACTCTGGAGGACATATAATCCTTCTGGTTTTCCCACTTGTAACAAAATATACAAGAACAAACTGTAACAGTAAAAGATCACCTGCAATAACACTGTTAACCCCTGTGACATTTAACAAGTTGTGTTCCTTTGCTAAGAACTCATAAGAATAATAGTGCCTGCATCCAAGAAAGCCTTTGTGAAAAACGGATTCTGTTGTCCAATTTTACAGTGTATAAACTAGGTGAAAAACAAGAGAGGGGTACAAAAACCAAGGTATTTGTCTATGCTTTGATATGTCAAGATTTTATGTTTTATATGTTGGCCTTTACATAAAACTTTGTGAGAAAAAAAAACTTCACATGTATCATTAACTTTTAAAAAGGCCCCAATTCCCTTCTGCCACTTAATGACATGCATAACAGTTTAATGCAACTCTACTTTTAATTATTAAAGCCCTTTCTTTTAAATATCAAGTATCCCACATGAAATTGTCCTGAGTTCTATTTACGGTCTCATCTGTCACTGTAAATGTCATCACTTTATTTCTCTTTTGGATGCTGTGACAAGCCGACTCTTATCCCAAGCTTTATCTGTTTTCTCTGTCCCTTATTATCCTACAAAGATCCTCTTTTCATACTTTACAGCTGTATCCGCTTTCCACACGTGGCATATGATTGCTTTAGTAAAGGTATTTTCTGTTTCAGTCTAGCATTTTCCCAAGGGAGAACAAAAGGGACAATCTTTCTGGAGTTGATTTCACTGAGAAAATTGTTTAGAATTGCCTCATTCCTCAGCAGATTAACAAACGCATACAATCCCAGTCTAAGTGCCATTGTATAGCACAATTTGTCCATTATACTTTGTCCATTCCGTTTAGAAACCCCCTCACCAATTAAAGCAATATAGCCCTCCAATACCTGCTACCAATTAAAGCTGAGCTGTATTACCTGCCTTGATGCAGCTGTTCACTGACTCCTGCCACTTAAGAAAGTTCATTAGTGCAATTCATTACCAAGGGCAAGTGGCAGCAATCCAAGCTAGTCATTGTCTATAGGAATTTAAACCTAAATTATTCATTTTATATGACGGCCTTAGATAACAAACACAAAGAAAAATAATCAATGTCCCATTACATTCCAAAAACCAGGGTCATTTTATTTTTAATGATATGTTCAGCTGCTATTTCACTGTATGTTGTATTATTGATATTTTTTCCATTCAAAACCACATTACATAAAGCTATATCATGACAAATTTCCTAATCTTAAAAAATCTGGAAAGACACGCTAGATAGCAAGTTGAGGCATTACCTATACACCATGCATGAAAAAAATTGCAGTGGAAGTAAGAAAAACATGAGTGACAATTGTGTGTACAAAGAACATACTGTATTGCGGTCCAAATATTTTTTGGGGAAAATTCGGATGAATTACATCCACACAGATACATAGTTGAATGACACTAAATGAATACAATTTATTGCTGGGAGAAACTCTTTCTAAGACATGGTCTATTGTTTAAAAGAAAAGTCCACTTTTGTGGACTTTTCAAGAAGACTCCAGAGCAAGTAACTAGATGATCCCTTTACTTGACTGCCACTACCACACATTGAAAACAATAGGTGCCTCCGTACAACAACAATTTCCCATGTAAGAAGGCCCAAACTGTTCAGGGGGAGCTGGCCATACAGAGGTTATGCCCACCTGCCAGTCAAAACCTGGAAGCAAAGCTCCTGGCTTCACAAGCTAGGACTGTAGAAGGAAGATCTGTGGCGGGTCAGGTAAGAGCAATCTAGTTACCCTGGCACTGCTGGCCCTGAAGTCTTTTGGAAATGCCCACAAAAGTGGACTTTTCTTTTTAGGGTTTTGCCTCTTAAAATAGTATGAAATGTGGATATTAACAACTGTTTTCCCACTGATGACCTGCAGAACTCAGCATATACTGTGTGACTCCAAATAACAAATAATAATTATTATTAATTGCATTAATGTATTTTTTTTAATAAAGATCATTTACATTTTCCCACTAGTTATTAGTGTACTCACATTGCCTTGGTGAATGCCCTGCTCTCAGCGACAAGGGAGCAGGCTCCACCATATATTAGCATCAGCGGTACACCATATTGTTTACTGCTGATATGCTTATCATTTAGTAAAAGCTTGCCAGGAGGCGTAGGAGCACACTGTCAGTATGCAGAAGTTATTGAGCCTGCAGAAGGTCAGGTACTTCAATGCCCCCTCAGCATACTCCAATAGTTTACAAATATGGCTACTAATGCTAAAATATTTTCTCTACGTTTTTTGCAGAATCAGACATGCTTTATTATTTGCCAAGCACATGTTTGTTACATATATTTAGGGAAAATCTTATGAAATTATGGCTAAGTACTGCATATATGAAATTAGATTGTACAATCATTACACAAGATAGGGAAAGAGGTAGTACAATAGAAAGAAGAAGAAGACTGGGAATACAAAGAAAAGATCTTCTTGCTGAGGAGGCACAGGCACATTCCACACCTTCTTCTTAAAGAACAATGGTGTCAAAGAAAAAACACTTACCTGGCCTGTAATCAAGTGCTTATCGAATAGGTTCAAAAACGTATGTAACAAATGTCCATTTGCAAGAAAAAACTGACTTTATTAGGTGAAAAGTTTGAAAAAATTGGCTCATATTCTGCTGAAAATTGTAAATCTCTAAAAGCATCTTTGGTGATAAGAAACCTCTACTGAAAATGTCCTTTTCCCTAACACTGCTAGTAACATAAGACTGCAAGCAGCCTATGAGGTTCGTAGGGCTGGCAGGTGAAAATATATGTGCAAACTGTCAGAATAAGTTATAGGTGCACATATAACAACCATGAAATGGTACATGTTCAAGGCTACCATTAATAGGCCCATAATTTGCGTAATAGGTAATGTAAGAAAGAGCACATAACAAAGAATCTGCTGCAGTGGTCCTGGTTCCTGTGTTTATTGGTGAAAAATTGTACAGGATGGCTTTACTCTGCCCTTTTTATCCAGAGTTCCACCCTGGTAATGCTTAGAAGGTGCCTGACTATTTTGCAGCTGTTTCAGGCAGAGTACTACCTTAAATGACATTGATCAGCAAATTAACATTGTTTTCTCCCTTAGCCCAATCACTGAGGCTGCTGCGACCACACCCCCAATGACACCAATCACGGAGCTGCCTGTTTCACTTACATAACTCCAGTCTCCCCCAATCAATTCTGGGTATCTGGATAATGCTACAAGGCAATGTTCGTCATCTTCGTCATGTTGAAAATGGCATGACTCCGTTCCTTCGCCACAATTTTACTTGTTTCGACAGTGTCCCTACACTTTTTCCTTCCCATCTGTGTATTTATTCAGCAGTGAAGTTCAAACTTGTTATAACTGCTTTATATGTATGCTTACATGTATGCTCACCTGATTAAGGATATATGCCTGAAAGCTTGTCCAAACTAGATTTATTTACACAAATAAACACGGCAACAGGACCCTTGCAGAATATTCAGTTTTATGTGCTCTTTCTTACTTTACTTTTTATACAAATGTATGTACAAACTGTCTATTGACCCCCAATTGGTTGCTGGCAGTCATTTGGAAGCCACAAACCATGCTGAATTGCAAAAGCGATGAGTTACCTGGTCTCCATCTTCACAGGAAAAAGGTGATCCAAATCAGGATGCCCTGTTCTATAACTGTGCTGCCGCTGTTACGGGAGTTTAAGTCTATTTTGACGGAAGATCCACCTTGCACCTTTTTCTTTGATGCTACCATACCGGCCATATAGCCTTGTTGTTGCTGAATGATGAATGAGCCTTTCTGTTCTTACTACTCTTCAATAAAGGTCAGATTTGTGGAGTACACAACTTGTCCTGTTTACAGATTCTCCCACCTATGCTGCAGATCTCTACAGCTCCTCCAGAGTGACCCTGGGCCTCTTGGCTGCTTCTATAATTAGTGATCTCCTTGCCTAGGCTGCCAGTTCAGTTGGAAGGCCATTTATTGATGTATTGTTCAGTGCTTCATTAGATGTTGGGCCTTTTCCTTTCTAACTTAATCCTGCAATGCACTTCGCCACAACTTTATACCTGAGACGTCTGGTGTGTTTCTTAGTTTTCATGATGACGTTTGTTCACTAATGTTCTCTAACAAACCTCTGAGGCCTTCACAGAACAGCTGTAGTTATACTGGGAATAAATTACATACAGGTGGACTCTATTCACCAATTAGGTGACTTCTAAAGATAATTGGTCATAGCGGGTTTTATGCGGGGGTATCAGAGTACAGGCTACTAAATATACACCACACTTTTTAAACATGTGTAAAAGCTTGTACCTGCTACTTTGTGGAGCTCTATTACATAAAATCAAAAAATATTATTTAAAAGGTATGAATACTTTAATGAAAATGTATATATATATATATATATATATATATATATATATATATGTGCATGCATGTGTTTTTACCATTGTCAGTGACATATGAAAAGCGATTACATGTCTTTATTAGGGGATGTGATAGAGGAAGGATCTTTATATTAGTGTTTTCCTCTCAATTAACTTTTAGGCACTTTTCCCAGCTAAATACATTACATCTCTGGCAATACTCCAAACAAAAGCCTACGACCCAACACTGGATTCTGTATTTACACAGCCAATTTAGATTTCCATGTTGTGAAATGGATAATTGCCAATAACCCTTGCTTATCCTCTTCAAATCTAAATGTACAGAAACATTTGTGTAGTTACGGCTAACGTTTTAGGAATTTTCCTTGAACCAGCATTGACATAGTAGGTACATGGGTGCATTGGAGTTGTTTAGTTTGGTATTTTTCTCTGCAGCAGCCCAAATAAGTGTAAATGAGAAAACAAGGCATTATATTTAAGTATAAAATTCAAAAGCAGCACAAGTATGAGGATAGAACAAAGTTACATTGATCTATATGGACTATATTCAAGCCAATGAATGTTAGAATGTCATTGTTAAGTTTTCAGATTGTATTTCTTTAAACTGGTCGACACTGCATTCACTTGTGTGTTTTGAATGGAGTAAAATGAACGGTCGTCAGTGATGTAACCATCCCTTATGAGAAGAGTTCACAACAGGTTCACTGCATTGCAGTGAGCTTTGAAAAGTCAGACAGGGTGCATCTGTGAATTTTTCCCCTTTTCATTAATTTTAATTAAACTTAATTAACACGTGCACATGAACACATGGAAATGAGTGTCAATGCATATAAAGGTATGCACAATGAAATTCAGCTGACATGGTGTGAACTATCCACATAGGCGAGAAGGAATTATTTGGTGCTCCAGAATTTTTCAGTAGAAGTGGAAAGAGTAAAACGCTAAAGCGATTGGTTGCTTACCAATCAAATGGCCAACAGAGGCACTGCTATGGAGCAGCTTGCAGCTTGCTTCAAAACTGCAGGGGCATTAGTGTTGTGTTCATCAACCCTCTCCTAGAGTGCCACCAACAGGTCATATTTAGTTGATTTTCACTTAGCTGTCTATTAAGCCCATTTGGGGGGAGATCTGTTGGTGGTTTTCAAGGATAGGTTTGGGGGACACTGGAGTGGACTGAGTGCACTGAGTGAACTGCTAAAAATCACAAGTGGGTCCAATATTGCTGTAATCATTTTTCACACCATAAAAAATAAAAAACATATATTTTTCCCCCTTTGAAGCCACCTGCACCAGTTAGCCTAAAAGGATTTAGGATTACCAAGAATTTTGTAAGAAAGATTCTGAAATGAATTAAATATTCCTCCTTTTTGTTTTTTAGACTTTTCTGGGTAGCGGGAATTAAATATTTGTTTCTTTTTTTAATTTTTATGATTATATTGGTTTTCTAAAGTAATTTATAGATTTTTTTGCACTACCTTTCTCAGGCTAATAATACTGCATTGCCTAAATGATAAGGATGGTTGGTCCCAGGTCACAGAATTTTCCTAGTGGGACAATACTGCTTTGTTTATCTGTAGATGATTAATTGGCTTAAGAAGAAGACTAAGATGTTTCTTTTCATATGTAATCCTCTCAATACATAGTTAATATTTCTTTATTTCTTTATTATTTTTAATCTGGCCCCATCATCACCTACATTTGCATACAGTAAATGCCCTGACTTTTGGAGCCAAAATATGTGGAAATTGCTCTCCCCCATTCACCTGGCTAATGGGGTCTTTTTCCATGTGATAATATGTGATAATTTATGCCCTTATTCATCAAGCGATAGCGCCAGGTAGTGTCTGACGAGCGCCAGGTAGCGGCAGCTAACGGCGACTACCGACTCAAGTACGCCCGCGGCGGTCACAATGACGCATTTATCAAGCAAAATGAGGCTAGCGCCGGCGAGAGCGACGGCTAGCGCGGCATTCATCATGAAGCCGGCTGGACCGAACAGCGCCGCTGCAAATTCCCTCACAGCGCCAGGTATGAGCTGTCGCTCCCTGGCGATGTCCAATGCATTTCAATGGAGCAATCTATAATAATTCATGATTAATTGGTAATAATTTTTTTTTAAATTTTTTTAATGTCAAAAAATCGGAGAACACTTCTGCAATGTTAGGATTTATTTTTAAGTCAAAAAAAAAAAAAAAAAAAAAAATGTGCAGAATTGATCTAACAGGTCTGAGATTAATGTATTCATATAACAAAATGATTCTAAAAACATGTATAATGTTACATTCAAAAAATATGGTTGTTTAGGGGTTAAAAACTAGTTAATACAGATCGCCGCCAGCGCTCTGGGGTTTAAACAAGGAATGGACAGCGACAGCACATTCGGAGCGTGATTTTTTGATGAATATGAAGCTAGCCGTTCGCTCTGGCCATTCGTTGTCAGGCGCTCACATACAACGCTGGACCTGTGAAACAGCGACCCCCCAGCCAGTATTCAACATTACCGCACACCGACTGAGTCGCTGTCATCAAGCTAACGCCGGCCAAGCACAGCGAATACTGGCTGGCGCTGAAAAAATCACGCTACAGTCGCTCATCTGTCGCTACCTGGCGCTATTGATGAATCGGCCTCTAAGTCTTTCACCTACTATTCTCAAATTAACTAATAGGTATGTAGCTAGGGAGAGAAAACAACCTTCAAAATCAAAATCCCTAATGTACTAAGCCTAAGCACTATTGTTGGGCCAACTTGAACCGCAAATTTTGAGTTCCTGAACGCGGATTTTGGGCAATACACTAAAGCTGGCTGATGGGCTTCTGAGCAACACATCAACCAGCATCTAGCCCTCCCCTCAACCAATCAGGTTGGCCAACAGGCAGGGCTGTATTTGGGGTTCATACTGCACTAGGCACTTTTGGTGCTCAACCCCCCCCCCATTTATCCTGATATGCACACTTACCTAAAAATACCAACCCATTCTGCACCTGCAGTCCTTTCCCTGGATAGAAGATAAAGGCCTGCGCTTCTGCTGAGAAAAGAACTTCATGAATGAACCAGACACAGGTATATTTGTAAGATAAATATACAAATGTTCTTTTTAATCAATTTCAGGGTCGCATTAACTTGGGTGGTGTTGGCAAGTTCAGCTGTAATAATGTAAAAAAAAAACTTAAAAAAGGGTGGAAAAAAGGAACAAGAAAATGCGGAAAACAAATAGATGGGGGGAGTTTAAATGAGGAAAATGTTGAAAAGGTGAAATGAAGGGGATGTAGAAAAGAAGGTGATGAAGAGATGGTAAAACAAGCAGAAGGCATAGAAAATGTGCATAACAAAAAAATGTGCAAAAAAGAGAGCAAAAGACGCCTGCTGATCCAGCTAAGAGCTTTGTTTGTGAAGGGGTGTAGACTTATTATTTCCTGGCACCCCCTTACACATCTCTGTGCACCTGTCCACCTAGCGTACCTGATTGGCATCTGACGGTCATGAGGGGCCAGGGGCCAGCTGGGGCCTATAATTACCCAGGTCCTAGAGAGGATGATCATTTACATCATAGAGAACAAAACCACAACTGGGGCTTCAGCACTCAGGTCTGGGTAACTTCAAGCCCCAGCTGCCCCTAGGGGAACAGCAAGGAAGGCCCAGCTTCCTCAGGAGGCCCAACAAGGCCCAGCTGCCTCCAGGGGAACAGCAAGGCCCAGCTGCCTCAGGAGGAGCAACAAGGTCTAGCTGCCTCCAGGGGAACAACAAGGCCCAGGAGGAACTATAAGGCCCAGCTGCCACAGGATGAACTAAATAGCCCAGCTGTCCCCAAGGGAACAACAATACCCAGCTGCCTCAGGAGGAGCAACAAGGCCCAGCTGCCTCAGGAGGAGCAACAAGGCCCAGCTTCCTCAGGAGGCCCAACAAAGCCCAGCTGCCTCCAGGGGAACAACAAGGCCCAGCTGCTTCAGGAGGAGCAACAAGGTCCAGCTGCCTCCAGGGGAACAAAAAGGCCCAGCAGCCTCAGGAGGAGCAACAACACCCTGCTGCCTCAGGAGGAGCAACAAGGCCCATCTGCCCCAGGAGGAACTACAAGACCCAGCTGCCACAGGATGAACTAAATAGCCCAGCTGCCCCCAAAGGAACAACAATACCCAGCTGCCTCAGAAAGAGCATCAAGGCACAGCTGCCTCAGCAGGAACTACAAGGCCCAGCTGCCTCAGGACAAACTACAAGGCCCAGCTGATCCAGGAGGAACTACAAGGCCCAGCTCTCACTGGAGAAACTGCATGGCCCAGCTGCCTTTGAAGAAATTACAAGGTCCAGCTACTCCTAAAGGAACTACAAAGCCCAATTTCTTCCCCTCCCCAAGCCTGGGGAACTACTAGACCCAGCTGATTATGAAGGTACTACTAGGTCTAGCTGCCCCCAGGGTACCAAAGACCCAGCTGCTACTGCTCCTCAAGGAGAACTACATGGCAAAGCTGCTCACCAGCTATAGGACTAGAGAACTGCAAGCTCCAGCTTGACAGACACCTCCTGCCACAAACAATCAGCAGCACCTACTTCAGTTTAGTGAAGACAGATGGAAGGACAAAGGGACCAGCAGTCACGTGGAGGCTGAATTGGTATTATCCTTCATGTCTATGCTCTCTTCCTTGTAAGACTTAAGTTGCATCACTGCTTCCAGTGGTGAAAAGACAAAACTGGAGCCTCTTTGAAATGTGACCAGCCCAGCACCTTACCAGCCCTGTTCACATTAATTTTAAAATTTAAAAATGTGCCCTCTAGTGACCATGCGCCCCTAGGCACGTGTCTACTGATGCCTAATGGTAAATACGGCCCTGCCAGCAGGCGGGCTGACCATCTTGCTTCCCCTGCCCCACCTAAGCCCCGCCCGACCCCCCATGAAGGGGAGTAAGCAGGGCCTGGCCATGACAGAGGTGTGGGACAATGGGGGGGTTTGTGGCACACAGTTTGCTATGGGGCGATGGGGGGTATTTTGTCACACAATCTGCTATGGGGGGTTCTGCTACAAGGTCTGCTATGGGGTGATGGGGGGGATTGTGTCACACAGTCTGCTATGTGGACAATTGGGGGATTCAGTCACACAGTCTGCTGGGGGGGGGCGATGGGGGGCTTCTTTCACCAAATCTGCTATGGGGAGATGGGGGCCTATGTCCCATAGATTGCTGTGGGGTGATGGGAGGGTCTATCACCTGGTCTGCTATAGGGTGATGGGGGATTCTGTTACACAGTCTGCTATGGGGACAATGGGGGAGTTGTACCACATAGTCTGCAATGGGAACGATGAGGGGTATTCTGTCACACAGTCTGCTATGGGGGCAATAGGGGGATTCTGTCATAAAGTCGGCTATGAGGTGATGGGAGAATCTGTCACACAGTCTGCTATGGGGTGATGGGGCTCTCTGTCACAAACTATGCTATGTGGTGATGGGGGCTCTGTCACAGTCTGCTATGAGCTGATGGGGGGCTGTGTCACACAGTCTGCTATGAGGTGATGAGGCACTCTGTCACACTGTCTGCTATAGGGGTGTTGGGGGGTTCTTTAACACAATCTGCTATGGGATGATGGGGGCTCTGTCACACAGTCTGCTATGGGATGATGGGGGCTCTGTCACGCAGTCTGCTCTGGGAGTGATGGGGAGTTTTGTCACACAGTCTGCTTGGGGTATTCTGTCACACAGCCAGTTATAGGTTAATATTAATGCTGTCCCTACCCCATTTTGTGTAAGGAAATCGCCCTGTTCCTCCCGATCCGCAGCCCTCTAGCCCTTACTACCCCCATTTCACAGACATTTTTGGGCCCCCAAGTTCAGGTCCCCATTGATTTCAATGGTGTTCGGGTCAAGTTCGGGTACCTGAACTGAACCTACAGATTGGATTCCACTGTGGGGCTGAATAGCATATGCATGTAGACTTAATCTGCATGCAAATAAGTATACTGAATTGCCCCTAACATCTCGCTGGCTCTAGAAGCAGCAGACATTTTATACTATTATTTACTCTATGGTTTACTGGTACAACTATATCCTTATGAACATCTTTATTTCCCCCGGGACACACAATCTATCAACATTTTTAATAGATACTTTAAATAAAGAACTCCATCCTGGCATCTCCCAGCTTCAGGAGGCGTTGCCACAGCTGACAATTGCAGCTGTAAGAAAAAAAATGACATACACTTACTTCCTCCTCCGATCCCTCCAGCCAGGTCTTCTCTTTACTGGGGGGGGGGCACTGCTTTTTGTTGGAGGAGCAGGATCATCCCGCTCCTTGTAGAGAGCTCTGGCTCTGACAGATACTGGTAGTACCGGTGCAGAGCGGGTGGGAGGCCAGGGACTCTGATCTCCTGACCCTCACCCCTCCAGCTGTCATCAGTGCGGGACAGCAGCGTGGGACACAAGATTGGAAGTGAGTAGAGAAAAAAAATAAATGGAATTTCTTCTCTGTGTGTGTTTATATTTTTACACGTAACCCTTTGTAAACTGGTGGTAAACTGGTGAGGGAACCAAGAGACCCCAATACCAGTTCACAAGGCTCGGGGGCTGGCAAGTCACCCGGGGTTAGTGGGTGACTTGCCATTAACCCCCAGCCCCTCATTACCTGCCTCCCCAAAGCCTGGAGGGGGACAGAAGAGCCGGGGCCCGTGAAGCCTGTGTGGTCTTGTAGAGTTCATGGCCGGGGGCCACCAAAGCTGACCTCTGCACCCTGGTCTACAAGCCTTACATAGCTGGTTTCTGGGCTGGTTATGCAGGATATGGATGACCCCACTCCATTTATTTTTTATTTTTAGGGGTTTAACCCTTACATTTAAAAAAAAGTGTGGGTTTCCTCCCAGGAAGTTTGGGGGGGGGGTCTCCTGAACGGGATCGAGGGGCTACCAATACATATGTGGTACCATTGTAATCGAGAGAAATAGGGCTTGACATGAGGGTGACATGTTGTCCTTGGAGGACCTTGGAGGACCTTGCGCTTTCAAAAAATAAAAAATATTTTCTTGTTTGCATATTGATATTTTAGGAAAATGTGTTCAGGTGTTTAGAACTCTTCCATTGACAGAACTTATGCATTCTGGGTATTGTTCTGTTTGAGGGACCTTGCTTTTTCAGATTTGAGTAGTTTTTTCTTGTTAGCATAATTTTTAGGAAAATGTGGCTTTGATTCTGCTTTTTTATTCTTTTTTAGGAAACCCTGTGCAACCAAAAGATTCACAGAGGGATTACTTCCAGAAAACGGTGCCCATAATAAACATGCCTGGTGCGCCTAGAAAGCTTGAAGTGTATATTTCCAGAGAATATTTATTAGTAATAGTAATTAATAGTTTGTGTGAGGTATTTCAAATGCACAGGGTTGTTTTTCTTGAAAAACTGCAAGGTGCGCATAATGCATAGCATAGTTGTATTTTATCTGAAAATCTCCTAAAGCATTGTTTCAGTTTGGGTGAGTCTCCTGGGCAGGAAAGGGTGTAGTACCATTGGGATCAGAAGAAATGGGGCTTTTACATGCAATAAGAATTTTTTTATACAAGAGAACACTACAATTTGTAAACATAGATTTTTTTTCTGAAAAAAACAATATATAATGTTCTTGGGAAATCCCTAGAAAAGCCCTTCAAAAATCACAGTTGAGCATGTATAGTGCAAAATAGTGAAAATGGGCATTGAATGGTGGGAATTGTTGGCACACTGCCAAAATCCTAATCACATCTGTCCTCAGGGCAGTACTGGCAGGCAGTGCAACAGATCCATTTTGTGATATGGAAAGTCTCTCCAACACCAGCGCACAGGTAATCAATCCACAAGGTGGAAGAGGCTCTCATAATCTAATTGGATAACTCTCCCCAATTCAAACTTTATAAGATCAAAAAATTGATTGAGTCATAATATTTATATTCATTATATTAACAAATATTTATAAAATCAAAAATATGTTTCTTTCTAAGTATCTTTTGCTTGTGTTTTTCAATGCCTTTTTTCAAGTTTTCTTTACTCCTTATTTAGATTTTCTAAGCACAAGGAATAAGCCTACTGTGAAATACTTAACATTTGTTAAATAAAACATATATGAACCACAGGATGCACAATTTTCAGAACTGCTCGTATAAGGAGTGTAATTTACATTAAATTGCTATGTGCTCGATAAATGGCACCTTAGCTTCTTAGCAAGTGTATGAATACTTGTTTCTTTAATTATTATTTAATTTAGTGGTTATGACTGGTTTTCAGTTAGAGAGGGTACTACTGACAAATTCAATTACATGAAAATAGAGAAATTAATGATCCGTGCAAATGATTCATTACTTACATAATATTTTATCATTTCTATGGAAATGCGTAATGAACATTTAGTTTGTATTAATAAACACTTACAGTTAAGCCCCATAAAGTACAGTAATTAAAACTGGTGTGTTTGAAATATTTGTGAACAAGTGCATCAAAACAAAATCTTTTTCGCTTTTTTGTTTCTATTTGTTATGTTACGCTTAGTAATGACAACATTTAGGATGATAAGAAAGAAATGGAGATGTGCAAGCCAGGTCTGATTTAGGATTTACACTGGATAGCCAATATCTGTAAGTACTGTATATGCCAGTCAGTCAGAGGAACCATTTATTCTCTTTATACATTTTCTGGCATGGTGGTCCAGTACATGGGTTCCAATCTGATCCCATGTAACCTTCAATTAAAGCTAAACATTAGGCATAACAGTTTGGGTAAACACAAGTACCACCTCAGTCAGGGAGGCTTATGCTAATCATTTGGGTGTGAATTTCAAATACAAAAAAACAAAAACAAATATTTGCAAAATGTTCTGTGGACCCCCCCCCCCCCATATCTGTAAGGGCATACTTCTTTTACTTCATTATTCTAATGAGGTTTTCCAATTATTTTTTTTAAGTTTGGAAACAACAGCGCCCTATGCAGAAACAGATCACCTAATGTTTCTGTGTAGCCCAAATGTTACACAAATGTTGTGCTAAATTACTGTCCCCCAAGAACCAAAAAATAGGCAAGGTGTAGAATTCCCCAATTACAGCTAGTGTGGCATTCCCTCTCTTATTCCCTATAGGCAGTCTGGCATTCCCCGCTCCCATTCACCACAGGCAGTGAGGCATTATACCCATCCCATTCCCCATATAGGCAGTGTGGCATCCCCCAGTCTGTTTCCATATACAGTATGACTTACCCCCTTCCTATTCCCATAGGCAGTGTGGAATTACCCCCATCCCATTGCCATAGGAAGTGTGGAATTACTCCCATCCCATTCCCATAGGCAGTGTGGCATTACCCCCATCTTAGTCCCCATTAAAAAAAAGTATACTCACATGTACTGGCACTCCTGTGCTGCAGGCCGAGCTGCCTCAGCCACCAGGAGACCAGAAGGATTGAGGAGTGGCGGGCGTGCAAGTAAACCGAAGCCTGCCTACTCCCTCCCTGCAGCTTCCCCGCTGCCACCACCGCTTGTTCCAGTAGTGCAGGCACATGCCAAGTCTCTGTGTAGAGGGTGGGCGTGGCCTCCGCCGAGCATCCAGGACATGCCCACCCACCAGTTGAGAGCCAGGTGTTTGGTATCACCTTTCTGTTGGAAACCTGCTCTCTTGTTGTGTAGTATGATAGTGTTATGTTGTCTACTATTTACAGCTACTGGTGTAGATAACTCTAAACTAAGCATTCACCATAATTACAAAAAGCTAAATCAAAAATGAAAAAAAAAATTACATTTATAAATATCTTTAAGGCATGATGTAAAAAAAAGTAGTTGCAAAATTTGATGTGGCTTCATGAATAAGTTGCTATAAAAAGAAATACAAACTAAAATAAAAAAAAAAACTAAACTTGAAATAAATCTAGCACTGAGAATAGTTTTCGATTCAATCTAATTTATTGTTTTTGTCTCTTTTGTTTCCCAGCTATTATAGTTCTGGTTTCTACTTCAGCGATTTTGTAGACTGAAATATATTCAATGATGTTTGCTAAAATTGAGCTTTTGTGTTGACCACCTTAAAAGAATTTTACTTCCATGGGAGCTCTAGTCCTGCACTGAGACACTCAAGTTTCTGCATGACTTGCACTAGATAATGTTGTGCAATTAGCTTGTCTCTAAGCACTGTTGCACATGTGCAACCTCAAATGGTGAGCAAAAATAGGACAGGGCTGAGGTCATTGACAAGTGGCAATGCACTGCACTTGTATGAACTAAAATAGATTGCATTAAGGACAATAGAAATCAGGGGATTTTCTCACAAACACAAGTATATTTCTCCTTCTGAGCTGCAGTAAATATCACATACCATATCAGGTTTAACAGCATATCAATATATATATATATATATATATATTATTTATTATTATTTTTTTAATCCAAATGAGGTGGATGGCACTATAGCAGTAAATGCCTGTGTTCAGTTATCCGATTTTTTTAAATACATTTGGTCAGCTGGAAAATAGTTTAATTAGATAAATGTAGTTCATTATACATAAGGTATTAAATAAACACTGAAGCGATCTGCACAGCCAAAACTATACACAAAAATTCCAAGGTACACTAAACAATGTGGGATACACCACAAGCATTGCTCAGCTTTATTATACAATAGTTTAACACAGAGTTACATACAAGACAAATCTAAATGTCAATAACACATATAAACTCAGAGGGAAGTGGGACAGACATTTTTATACAAAAGGCAAAAGGTTAGTAGGCAGGTACTCTTAATTGTGTGGTGTGATATACTGTACATCTACAGTATCTTAAAGAGAAAGTTCAGGCTAAAAATGAGAAAATCCCAGCTTCCCCCACCAGCCCTCCCTTTGTTGAAAACATTGGTTAAAAAAAAGGACTCATCTGCTGGATGCAAGCCACCCAATCACATAGCGGTTCCAGAGCACATGGAGCCAGTCAGTCATGAATGGCAGAGGTGGAGTTCTAAAGTACTACCCTCATGAGAGAATCAGTCTGCTGGTGCCTGCGAGAGTGGGTCTAAATCATGCTTAATGTGAGGGCTCAGAAGGGGGGGGGATTATTTCATTTAGGATGGACATTTTTAAGTACACCTCTCATCAATCTCACCCTCATACAATGGCAGATACTTGACTTTCTTACGAGAAACCCTCTTTAATATGCAATCATGGGGCAGCCCTAATCAGAATGCCCCACTGTTGCATCAGTGCCCGGTAACCGAAGAATAGGTCAATTAGGCTCGCCAGCATTACTGTGCAACGCCGGCCATGTGAGCCCGATTAACTAGCCGCTGGAAGGATCCCAATAGAGGTGAGTTTTGGCCAGCCCTGTTATTTGGATTACCTATGCAGGCAGCCCTGCTGCTGTATATTAAGGAGGGAGTTTAGTTAAAGGTTTCATTGAAAGCAGCAGCAGAGAGCGCCCCCAAGTAATAAATAGGTTGAATTAATTGAAACATTTTTTTTTTTTTTAGAAAGTCAGAATTGATGGCAGAGGTGCTTTAAAAGTCACAGTAGGTGACTATAACGCATTCACAGATGCCTTTAAATAAAGCAGTCCAGAGCATAAGTAAATAAAGTAAATCTGTCACTAGGGTGGAAGTTGGAGGTTCTGTGCTTGGGGCAACATGGCAGCCCCTAATTAAAGCAATAGCCTACACTGATTTTTCTAAAAACAAAAGTGAGGAGGTTTATGTTAATATACTAGGGATTGAGGTCTGAAACACCAATTGTATGTTATCTGCATTCAGCACAGCAACCTGATAATGTAACGTGTAAAGTCCCCAAAAGGCATCATTAACAGTCAATGTCTGGTCACTAGACTAAATTATGTGACATATTAATACAGCAGAACATTGGTGTAAATGTTGGTAATCTCACACCATAGCTAGCTATTAGAAAAACTGTTTTTCAAGGTTAAATGTCACAAGAGATTTAAGGGTTTCTTTGGGTAGATCATAACTACTTACCTTCCTTGCAAAAAAATTAGGATGCAAACATTTAACATATGAATTTTCTCCTCTCATGTACCGAATAATGAAAGGTATTTCATACTGGCTTTGCACCATTTTGCAAATCTATTTATTACTATATATACTATATATATTTACAATATGCTCCTATACTTATCAGTCTTACGCGTATTCTCTTAGCATTCAGTTTCTTTAACACCAGTTTGAATAAATACAACAAAGATTACTAATAACATCTGGGAATTGTTCCAAATTAAAATCTCTGTAATTAGTGTAATAACATCACAGGAGATAGACTAATTTAATAGCAGCTCTTTCTTTCCAAGTTAGTGTCTTTGTAATGCCCAGCAATTATATTTTTCATTTTACTTGATATTTCTTTAAACATTCAAATGACGTGGGCACTCTAATAGAGAGCTTCTATATATATATATATATATATATATATATATATATATATATATTGGGTGAAATAAGTATTAAACAAGTCACTATAAGTAAATATATTTCCACTGACATGCAATTCTCACCAGATGTTTGTAAAAAATGATTTGAGGCCCTTTTTTAAGTACATGTTGGTGCCTTGTGTTTTGGGATTCAAATCCTGTTCCTAGATTACTAGGATAATTGGGCATGAAGATCTGTATGGTGGGGGGTAAGTGCTGCATGCCTCCTGTTGGAGGAGGTGCAACAGCCAGACTTGTGTTGAAGTTATTTACTGCCCCCCAACCCAGTAGAGCCCTGCAAAGAAAATGTATCTCTCTATTTCTCTATTAAAGGGCTGACTTTTGACATGAAAATAGGTAGATAAGGATAGTTTAGTGGCCATTTAAACCAAGGGCCACCCTGGCACAAATTTGGGTTTAGGGCCACTATAGGTAATCAATGTAGGTATCACCAGTTATGAGGTGCCAAAAAGTACAAGAAAGCTCCACCTAGGGATTGTCCTGGATATAAAGTAAATAGAGTTTACATACTGAAGAGTATGGGTTTTTAGTAAATGTTACTCTAAGTAGTTAATTTACAATTATTAAGATAAAAGTCTTTTAGGTAGTTCAAATATAAAATAGATAGGTTTGAGCACCTGTATATTTTCTGCTATAATACATTATGTTTTTTTTTTACATTCAATTGACTTTTATTGAAGTTTTAAGCAGAATATATCTATTACAGTTTTTATTAATATTAATTGTTATGCTTTCGTTACATTTCTACAGATTTGTTCACTGTTATATACATACTACTATTAAACAATAAACTTCTCCAAGCATGCAAAAAAGTCTGCCTTTCAATGAAATTGCAAACTATTTCATTCTTCCTCTTTCATACCCATTCAATCTCATCCACACCTCTTTCTCAATGTCAGCCAAAGATTATGTAATAATAATAAAAAAAGAGAAAAAAAGGGAGGAAAAAAATGGGGGGAAGAAGGAAAAGCAGGGAGGATCACGATAGATGACCTCTGATAAGGCAGGAAAGTATAACCTGTAGAAGTCAATGCACTGACCATAAGTGATACATAGCATTGTGTTGAGCAAATTTGCCCTCTATAATGTGCCAGCAGCAATCATTTTGTTACATTTCTTAAATTTTACCCAATGTTTGTTCAAAGTCTAGCTCTAAAGACCTCCAGGCCCATGCCACAAGAGTCACAGGAGGGCCGTCATGCCGTTAGTTCAAATATGATTTCTAGTTTCCTACAGATTAAGGTCTATAGCTTCTTCCAGAACTCCTACACTTTTGGGCAAGTCCACCGAATATGGTGCATGCCCCCCACTACATCACATCCCCTAAAGCAGTCTGGTGTAAAGTCAGGAAAAAAATGGTGGAACCTTTCTGGGGTGTAGTACCACCACAAGTCTCTTTAACACTCAGGAGACTTTTTTGATTAATTGAAATATTGCTCTCTGTGCTATTTCTGAAGGGGATGGGCACTGGTCACTGTTGTGGGGCAGGTTCTATTAGGTTGCACAGCAGGAGATAAATCTTGGCTGAAAGTGCTTTCATACGTGGACTACCTGTGCAGCTTGATTCATATGGGGTGAGTTGGCAAATCACAGCATCTACAGGAAGGGTTTGTATATAGTGCTTTACCTGTAGGTATCTGTAATGCTCAGATGGGATTTCATTCTTTGTGAATTGCAGTAATGAGAATGAATGATCCCTATTCCGAGTGAGCATTGACCCCACAGTTGTCAGACCCTGATCGTTCCACCATTGAATGCTGAATGTACCAGTACAAAGGCAGGCTGCCTAGAATCGGAAGCAATGGGGCAATTTCTGACGTGAGGGACTACAGTTTCTGAGTGTCCCCATTATGCATCGCCAATAATGGGACTGGTGATTTTAGGGAGGATAGGTTTTAGATCTATTACCCATAATAAATTATGCAATGGCTTGCTCTTCAAACTGCACCCAGGGGATGGAACTTGGTATTGCTTGCCAACAAGCAAGTTGTGCGAGTCTTGTTGCTTTATAGCACCAAAGGATATTAGGAAGGTTAAGCCCTCCTTCCGCATACAATTATGCTTTTTGTTAACTCTCGGTATCTTGTTCCCCCAGATTAATGTTCACTTGAAAGTGCTTTATGCCTGTTAGCGATTCTGTAATGGCAATTGTGCAAAAGAAATATAGGATCTTGGGCAGTATGTTCATTCTGACCACTGTGAGCCTCCCCATCCATGATATTTTGTTTTTGGGCCATTCTTCCATCAACTTGCTTAGATTTTTCATGATACGTTTGGGTAAACTGACAAGGCAATGGTAGTATTCCTAAATATTGCAGGGACCTTTCCCGTCAGTGCAATATTCACTTTGAGGCCTGAGAATTTCCCAAATATGGTTAGGAGAGAGAAAACTTTGGGCAGGGTTGTATGAGGTCTAGTTACATATAGAAGGAGGTCATCTACATACAGATTTAATTTGAATTCTGTGTCCCCTTTTTGATATCCCACTTTGTTAGAATCTAGTTTAATAGTTTGTGCCAGAGGTTCTATAACCAAAGCGAAAATTAATGTGGAAAGGGGGCATACTTGTCTCTTCCCCCATTGAATGGCTATAGATGCGACCACGGTATTTGACTTTAGTTGAGGGTGTCGAGTATATACCTGTGCATTTAAGAAATCTCTATCAAAACCAAAATGCTCCACTACCATAGCTATGTAGTCCCATCCTATCATATTAAAGGCCTTCTCTACATCAAGCCCCAACAGAAGGACCTCTTTCTGATAGCTATTGGCATCTTGGACAATATTAAGTGCTAGGCAGACATTATCTGACCCTTGCCTCTGTGGTATGAAACCACTTTGCTCAGGACCTACCAGGTCGCGCCCTCAGATGACAGCTGAGAGCGGCGCCGGCCTTCACGCTCCGGACCTGCAGGTAAGTGTTTGCTTTTTTTTTTAAATGCCGGCATGGTGGGAGCGGGCCGGCCGGTTCCACTGACAGCGGAGCCGGCCGGCCCGCTCCCACCATGCCGGCAAAAATGCTTTTTTTTTTTTTTTTTTTTTTAAATGCCGGCATGGTGGGAGCGGGCCGGCCGGCTTTACCGACCCGCCGGCCAGTTCCGCTGTCAGCGCGGAACCGGCCGGCCCGCTCCCACCATGCCGGCAAAAATGCTTTTTTTTTTGTTTTTGTTTTTTAAATGCCGGCATGGTGGGAGCGGGCCGGCTGGCTTTACCGGCCTGCCGGCCGGCTCCGCTGTCAGCGGAACCGGCCGGCCCGCTCCCACCATGCTGGCATTTTTGATGGGGAACTTCGTAAAAGTTCGATTCGACCAAACCCGAATTTCTTTGTGAAATTCGGCGAATCGGCCGAATCGAACTTTTCAAAAGTTCGCTCATCTCTAAGCTGCACCCTTAGTTTTTTCTGCCAGTGAACAATAACTTATCCTGTATATCCCATGCATATAGGATGAGTAATTATATTTAACAAAGAGCGTATCCTGTAAAAACAAAATATCCGCAAATCTTTGTAAAAGGAAAATGCAGCCCTCCTCTTGGAACGATCATTAAAACCTTTAACATTGTGCAAAATAAAAGAGAACCCAGACAGGATACATTTTCTTCTTCCACTGTTTCCCTCTTTCCACCCACAAAGCTGACTCCCCCTCTTGTTCCGCAGGTGTCCCCTCTTATGTCTGCGTTGAGTTCAAGTGCCAGCGAGGTCCTAATTGAAAGGAATTACACAGAGATAAATTGATATCATGACTATGGATTCCCTGATCCTTATATCAACTGCAGGTTAGGGGTTTAAGTGCTTTCAGGAGTGAGCAGCAAGGAAAGGGGGCAGAGGGGCAGGATTAAAGAAGAGATTGGGGAACAGCAATCTCTGATGGAACGGAGGTAGGGGCGAGGAAATGAGACCCGACAAGTGCAGTAGGTGCAAAGGAGAGAGAAGGAAAAAGAATGGAATGGAAGAGAGCAAAAAAAAAGTTGTACTTTTTATACACACTCAACCACTCTCATGCAAACCATACACCTTCTAGTAAATCACACTCTCTAGTATTGTTCCCCTAGATATTTGTCATCTCACATTATCGCTCTTCAACAGTCAGTCAAAAACTTTAAGGTAACTGGTCAATCGACAAAAAACAGATAAAACTTTTCCAAACTGCTACTTGTTTTGTCTTCCTCAGGAGACTATCCCCTCGATTCAAAGAGCAAAAGTTAATTGATTTCGGATCGAGAATCGTAAGTTTGGGTGGGTGTTAGTCATTTTTTCCTGTTTTTTTGGCCATTTCCGACTCGCACGAGCCTACGTACGAATGCGTATATGCTCTTACGATCATCGTAAGTTCGTTCCTAAATTTTAGGATCAAAACGTAAAACTTAGGATCAAATCCTAAAACTTAGGATCAAAACGTAAAACTTAGGATAATCGGATGTGTTTAGGTGTGATTCAGAGAACAGTTTTCAAACCTCTAAATACGTTTTAAAAGAAAGCCACTGCCGACACCTTTTAGCAGTCGGATTGCTGTTCTTGAACAGGTTTTTTGGCTATGTGGAGGAGTCTGCGCGTCTTGAGCTCCAATGAACTGCATGTATCAGCATGACCGAGGCCATAAATTGTATAGCAATGCATACCTGATTCATGTATGCCTTATAAAAGCATTTTAATGTGGACCTTAATTAGTCCCTTGCATGTAAACCTATTTTGCAATATATTTGCGTTAATTAAAGAAACTTATGTCCTTTGTTATTTATTTTTAAATTGATGTACTAGAATAATATTTTTAGATTGCATTTATTGGTGTAGTTGTTTACCTTTGCTTTGTTTAATTATTTAAGCACATCTTTGGTCAGATGCATCACACTTACTGAGGAGAGGAGAGCGGGATAAAGTGCAGGATGTGGGTTACTGCTGTATTTTGCACAGACACAGCAGAGCTGGGGGCACGGAAAGGTCAGAAATCAAAGAATGCAGAGCAACACAGTCACAAGGCCCTTTCTGTTTGCAGGCTGCCCGAGAATACCTGAGCCGCCATCTTGGCTGTTTCTAGGCTCATAACATGCTGAAGTTGCTGGGTGTTTTTTAATTTTTGAGAGCAAATCTGTATGTAGAGGGTGTGGGTAACCACACCCAAAATTTTAAGTTGTACCATTTGAAGCCAAAATATTAAAATTAAATCCACAAGTAAAAAATGCAAGTTAACTAAAAATTAAACAAAGTAAGATTTACTTATGCAAATGCATTCATTAATGGTTGGTTACTACAAAATGAATGAAATAAAGAAAAATAAAAGACCAAATATTTAGAATGCACTTTAATGAGGTAAGTTTGTAGTGCGCAGCCGCAAGATCAGAAGGATTTACGTCCAGACAAAAAAGGAAAAAGGGCAAAACCAATGTTGCAACCTGAGAAATGAAACGGAAAATTCAGGATGGAAACTGACATAGGTCTGATTCCCGAACTGCCATACGAACGGACGTACATTTTAGGATAGAAACGTATTTGCTTATAGAATCACTCGCAAGTTCATACGAACGCACGAGCGTACGGGAAAAATAGGATGATCGGCACCCAAATCCAAGCTGTTACATGTTTCTTTGAATCGACCCTAATATCTCTACTTTATGGTTAGCTTTACCATAAGTACAGTGGCACATGTGTGAAGCCCAACATTCATGCATCTTATCATACTATAGGGTGTGCCAGGCTTCATAAAGGCAGATACGCCAAACTGCTCATTCATTCATATAACATTTCGAACGCATCTTCTCATCTTATATTAGAGAAAGGACAACTGTTTCTATGGTATTAACTGATTACACTTAAACATCTACATACTCAGTACTGTTCTGTTGAACCCCCCACATCAAACATCAACTTTCACCTCATGCTCCTTCTTTTAGCTCTGTATTCCATTTCAGTTAAAGCATATACCTGGCACCCCCCCCCCGGCATCTCCTCCCCAGGCAAAGACCTTCATTCAGTTCCCAGTGGCTTCACCACCAGTGTGGGGGATGGAGGAAAAGTAGGTAAAGTCAGGGTTTGGCAGTGAGTGTGGGGGGGGGGGGGGGGGGGTTGGGGAGGGGATGGAGGAAAATCAGGTAAAGTCAGGGTTTGGCAGTGAGTGGGGGGGGGGTTGTGGGGGCAACAGGGCAGCAAAAGGTGATCAGTATCAGCTTAATGTACAAGCTCTGTACAAGTCTTGTGATCTCCAGCCGCAATTCCCAGCGCCTTCTGCTGCTCCTCAACTGTGTTGATGGCAATAAATCATTCATTTTGATGGATCAGTAGCCTGAATGGAAACCCCATTAATAGCGTATGTTCGTTCTTCTCATCCATTATGTCCTTAAATTGACATCTTTTATCCAAGGTAGAGAGGGGCCAGAACAGCATATAATTGGACAGAAGTCCCTTCAAATTACAGGTTGCATTTTCGTCTGGAGTGTCCCGGGTTAGCCGTTTTCAGTATAATGGTGCACCTTAAGGACAATATTTCTAGGGAGTTCTAACTCCCGGATCTTGGGTCTTAAGGCTTTATGGATGTGGTCCATCTTAAAGCATAAATCCCCATTAGGCACCAACATTCGAAACAAGGCTTTCAGGTCCATCACAGTTTCTGGGACCCCCTAATGTGCAGATTAGTGTGCCTGGACCGATTGTCCAGATCCTACACACAGGGCTGCTAGGTGCTTATTATCCCCCCCCCCCTCAACTCAGTCACTAACCTCCTCAATTCCGTAACTTCAGGTCATTTCTGTCTGCTTTGACTCCAGGTGATCAGTTTTGGCCTTCAAAGCTGCAATTTCAGATGAGAGCTCCTCCTTTATCTTCCACAGCACATGCTGTATTACAGAGGAGATTCTATCATAGAGCCCCTCAATAGATGTCTCCAGGTCTGCTTTTGTTAGGCCTGGGGCTGCTTCCTCTATACAGTGGATTCCCAGGTAAGAGTGCTGTGGCAGTGGGCCCAACTGGGAGGCTGAAGGAGAAAACAGCATCTGCCCATCCTCCTCGTGATCTGTCATGGGCGCTAACATTTTGCTTCATAGCTGAGGCACTGAAGAGCTCCATTCACTGACAGCTGAGCAGCATTCTGGACCCTCTGTCCTCTTTTTCTTTGGCTCGGCATGTACCCGCTTGTGTCCTGCAGGGTGTCAATGTTAATTAAGCAAGTTTGGTGCTATACTGGCCTGCGTTGTGGGCTTAAATCACTTGATCTGCCCGAAGATCAGCAGCAATGCATCCGTTCCTGGCCATGCCCACGCAAGCACCCCCATGCCCTGATATTTTGTATAAGTTAAGTGAAGATTTTCCATGTAATCTGATCATGAGAGATATTTGAGATTTGCTTCGACGACAAAAAAGAAAAATCTCAGAGGAGTATTTATAGTGATTGGTTAAACTTACTTTTTGCAGTTGTAAATGTCTTAGGAATCCCAATGGAATTGTGTGCCTTTTATTATTTCAAAATGTCTTAAGAAAGCCTTGTATTTAAATAAGCCATTAATATTACAATACAACTGCATTCATTATCGGATGAACAAATAAATGCATTCATGTATATACAGCAAATAAATCATTAGAACTGTATTTTAAAAATGTCAGATACCCTATTAGAGAATAATTTTATTTTTAACTGTCACTGGGATATGGTATTGTACATTGTAAATACATTTAGTTTTTTAATATATTTTGAAATTATTCTGTTGTGACCTGTACAAGCTGAATAATATTAATGCTAAACCGGACCAATACCCTTACAAGAAACAGTGGTCATATGCATCCATCCCCAGGGCAATACAGATTGCGGCACATAAATTGGAATTACCTTTTGGCAACTCCTGCCATGGTCACTTTCTTCCCCCTTTACGACATTCTAAGGATTTTCCAGTGGCCTGCATAGAGGGAGTGCCTCTCTGTTTCCTGCTGCTTTGCATTGTGGATTATGTCAGTTAAGTCCAAGCAGCAACTTAACTGGGATGCTGGGAAAGTAAGAATTCTCCCAGGTGCTCCAAGATGGCCGTGACCAGTAGAAAATCGGCTGCACTTCAGCTTTGAGTGGAAAATTGTAACAAAAATTGTAACAAAAGCAAATATGTATTTACAGAGAAGCCAGAGAAATCATTTTTATTCCAACTCCAGGCAATAATCTTATCACTGTTTCTGACAGAATGGGGGAGGTGTACAACCTATAAAGTTTTGGTCCATTTCATTTTGTTTGGTCAACATATACAAGAAGTTCACGTAAGAAGTAAACATGTTGTCACCAGAACTAAAAGCAGGTAACCACCACTGTGGCAAGTTCTCCAATACCCCAAAGGAAATAGTATATTTAAGGTACGCTTTGCAAAATGTCTCTGCACTTAACCTGAGAGCTTCGGGGGATTTAAAAAGTTTAAATTAAAATGTTGGTACCTAATTTCGTGTTGACTTCAAAGCTTTTCATTTTTAATTAATTACTTTCTTAATTACCATTACATTTCTTTTAGATTAAATTACACGTTCGTCACTAAAGACACGAAGTGAGACTAGATCTCCTCAATGGGGTCATGCACTGCTTTAAACCCTTCTGTACTCTTCAAAACTTTAGTTAGCATTTTAGCTATTTTTATCTGAAAATAAACTTGTATGATATGGAAACATACACTTTCATGAACACAGCTAATTTTACTCCATTGCCTGATAATATATCCCTCCCCTTTTTTAATTTGTTTCTTCTTTTACAAATGGCACGGATCACTTACATTTGTTTTTCTTTTACATTTGTTTTTATTGAACCATTTGCAGGGTGGTACACAGCATTTATGCAAAACTGGTTGTCAAGAAGGCACTATATGGTGATAAACCTGGTACATACAGGAAAGTATTGGTTTAACATAGGCAACGGAATAAAAGGAAACATTATTGTTATCGATTAACATGTGGTGATTGGTAATTACAGATTGCATTGGTGAAACAATAGCTTTGGGCTATCTTAAAAGTTGTTTACGTTGGGTATTCATCTGCTGAGGAGGCTTAATGCTGATTTGGCTATGAGGCAGGTCCAGCAATTTAGGCTAATGCAGTTCATATTAGCACAGGGTGATGAAGAAAGACAGTAGTAAGTTGCTGGGGGGCATGTGCCAGGCTAGGGAGAAAGAGCTCAAGAGTAGATAACCATCCACATTTGGCAGAAATCTGCCTATAGAGGGGAGCATATACGGGGAGGCCGATTCATTAATAACGGCAGGTAGCGACAGTTGAGCGACTGTAGCAGTATTTTCACAGCGCCCGCTAGTAGTCGCTGTGCTTGGCCGTTGTTCGGTTGTTGACAGCGACTCAGTTGGTGTGCAGTAATGTTGAATATTGGGTAAGGAGTCGCTATTTGACAAGTTCTGCGCTGTATGGGAGCGCATGATAGCGACTGGCCATAGCGACCGGCTCCCACCATATTCATTAACAAATCACGCTCAAAAAATTCTCGCGCTGTGAAATGCATGCTTAAACCCCAGAGCGCTGGCGGCGATGGGTTAAAAGTAGTTTTTTAACCCCCAAACAACCAACAAGTTCTTTAAATAATTTTGTAATATGAATACATTAATATCAGACCTGTAATATCAATTCTGCACAAATGTGTTTTATTTTTTTTTTTTTTCTTAAAAAAATATCTAACATGGCAGAAGTGGTCACAGAATTTTTCACACAAAAAAAAAACATTAATAACAATTAATTATGAATATTTAAAGATTGTCCCATTGAAATGCATTGGCGAGCGCCAGGTAGCGAGAGGTCATACCTGTCGCTGTTCAAGGTCGGACGCTGGCGCTGTGGGCTGAGGCTGGAATAATGATGAATGAGTGGCTATCTGGCGCTATCTCAGTCGCTAAGCAGGATTGGCTTGATAAATGTGTGATTGTGGTGGGGAGCCGGCGTTCTCGTGGCGGTGCCCGTCATTACCGGTCGCTCACCAGTCGCTACCTGTCGCTATTCCTTCATAAATAAGGGCCTAAGTCCACAATATTTCTGGAGTGCCCACATTCATTTTCCTGTATGCTATCCAAGGAGACCATATTTAGAGGATTTTTTTCATGGGAGTCATGGATAATGGTTACTCATTTTTCATTGGACATAATATCAAAAATTCTACCTAATACCTCACTCCATGGGATATTGAGTTTCTTCCAATTTCTTGCTATGGTGAGTCTGACAGCAATGAGAATATGTCTAGTGGGAGTCCATTCATGCCTAGTGTACTTGTTGGCCCTGTATGAGAGCAGTGCCTCCCATGGATCACAGCCAATTGTATTTTTTGTCAATATGTTCTGCATCATGAAGTCGCCACAATTGGACAAGACTAGAGATGAGCGAATCGATTCTGGCGAACCCGAATTCGTTATGAATTTCAGGAAATATTCGATTCCGAATATCGCCGCGATTCGAACGCTCAAATCGCTTCCTTAAAACTCCATTTACTGCTATACAGCCCATCTAAAATGGTGGATCCACAGGTCAGAACATGTCCCATGGGGCAAGGAATCCTGGGTTGGTGTCACATGCTACCTATCAGCAGACAGGCTTGCCAATGATGTCACAGCCCCCTATAATCGGCGGCCATTTTGCGGAAGATCATTCTGACACTGTATTGCGGCCAGAGCAGATCAGGCAGGGAGAGAGCGAGAGACAGACAGACAGACAGATAGATAGATAGACACAGCAAGGGAGAGATAGATAGATAGATAGATAGATAGATAGATAGATAGATAGAACAGAAGAAGCGAGGGACAGATAGAGAAGGAGAGAGCCTGTGACAGTGACAGAGAAAGACAGGGACAGTTTAAAGTGTTTGCTTTAGCTTCCAAGCCTATTTAGTGTTAATAACACACCTGCCTATTTACCTTTTCCTTTTCCTGGTGTCATTCTTTAAAAAGCATGCTAGCATTAATATTTCAAGACTACCTGTCTATTAACTGGTTGCATTTTGTAATCAACGTCACTTTACCACTATAAAAGGAGCCAACCTCTGTATGTGAGGAGGGGGCATCCCAAACACTAGCATTAATATTTCAAGAATACCTGTCTATTAACTGGTTGAATTTTGTAATCAACGTCACTTTTCCACAATCAAAGGAGCCAACCTCTGTATGTGAGGAGGGGGCATCCCAAACACTAGCACAAATATTTCAAGACTACCTGTCTACTAACTGGCTGCATTTTGTAATTGTCACTTTTCCACAAGCAAAGGAGCCAACCTATGTATGTGAGGAGGGGGCATCCCAAACACTAGCATAAATATTTCAAGAGTACCTGTCTACTAACTGGTTGCATTTTGTAATCAACGTCGCTTTTTAAGCACCCATTGCCTTTCGCCGGGGGGGGGGCATCCCAAATACTAGCACGTGTCTTTTAAGAGTACCTGCCTACTAACCTTTAGCCTTTTGTATAAAAAAAGTCTGGTTTACAAGTTTAAAGCACCCATTGCCTTTCACCGGGGGCCATTGTCAGTGCTAGCACTTATCTTTTAAGAGTACCTGCCTACTAACATTTTGCCTTTTGTATAAAAAAGTCTGATTTACAAGCTTAACCCTTTAAACGCCAGCCATGTCAATTTTACGTGGCTGCCTCTCCAACCGTTAAACGCCAGCCACGTAAAATTTACGTGCCTGATTTTGCCCCCTACTAGCACCTGCAAAATGTAAAAAAGAAACACTTACTTGACCCCTCATTAGATCCGCCGGTGTCTCCTCTTCACCCTGGGGGGGGGCTCCGATTCCCCATCGGGGCTCCTCCGGAGGAAGGGGAGAGCCCGAAGTAGCCCCCCCCCCCCCCTTATTTGCGTCCGCTGGCTTTTCCTGTAAAAATAAAAAAAAAAATAAAAATGACATTTACTCACCTCCATGTGCGCTCAATCTCGCCGGCCCTCCTCTTCACCCTGAGGGCCGCCGATCCCCCCCCCCAGGGCTCTCTATGTTCAGGTGAGAGCCTGTCAGGCTCTCTCCCCTCTTCCTCCGACGGGCGCCTGCCATCTTGCCGCGAAGCCCCGCCCCCAAAAAGACGTCACTCGGCCGGCGTCATGACAGCTCCAGGCCTCTCAGCTTTCAGATGCCGGTGATCGGTGGCCTGAGAAGGAGGGGACAGGAGATCCTCTGATCTCCTGCCTCCCCTCCTCCTCTGGCTGCCGATCACCGGCATCTGTCAGTAGATCAGCGAGGGACAGAGGAGCTGATGATTGGAGGTGAGTAAAGAAAAAAAATGTATATTTTGTTTAATAAAATAATTTTAATATGTTTTATTTTACTGTTAACCCTTTGTGAACTGGTAAGGGGTCCATGAGACCCCTGTACCAGTTCACAAGGCTGGGGGCTGGCAAGTCACCTGCGCTAGCCATTAACCCCCGCACCCCCAATTACCTGCCTCCCCAAAGCCCAGGGGGGGGCAGAAGAGCCCGGGCCCACACAGGCTATGTGGGCTTGTAGGCTGCAGGGTGGGGGGCACAAAAGCTGCCCCCCCACTCTGTTCCTACAAGCCCCCATAGCTGGTCCCGGGCTGGTTATGATGGGTAGGGGGGACCCTACGTCAATTTTTTTTTATTTTAAGGGTTAGGGTTTGCCTAACCTTTTAGCTACAGTGTGTTAGGAACCGCTTACCTGATCCCCGTTCCAGCGACGTCTCCAGGCGGCCAGCTGCAGCTGTCACTGTGCGGCGGCCGCGCCGAGCGGCGGCGGCTCGAGCAGCGTCGGCTCGAGCGGCGCCCAGCTCAGCCACGCCCCCCGCTTCCTCCTCCAGGAGACGTGCTCGCGCGCGGCCGCGAGCACGTGTCTGTTATGCCCTCCGGCGGCGCTGTGCTGCGCGCACCCGCCGGAGGATCAATTAAAGGGTTAATGAATCCTAGGGGATTGAGGGCTTCGCCCTCTTCTGCTCTGCAGCCAATTACCCTTGGAATCCTATGTGCTCCAATCAGTACACTGCTTCCCTCAGACCTGTTCCTATAAAGGCAATTCCCTCTCAGTTGTGAATTGCCTGTGATAGCGCTCAGAACCCTGTGTTACCTACTCCTGTGAAGTCTAGCCTGTTGCCGATTTGATTGTACGACCATTCTCGATCCTGAATCCTTGTTGCCGACCTCTGCCTGAATTGACGCCTCTCGATCCTGAATCCTTGTTGCCGACCTTTGCCTGAACTGACGCTTCTAGATCCTGATCCCCAGGACTACGTCTTGCCTGACCCCTGGTGCCGCTACGATCTCTGCCTTCCCGTTATCGACCTATTGCCTGTCTCTGGACTTCCGTCACTCACGCTCTTGCTATTGGTTCTCCAGTCCTCCCACATATAAGCTTACATCCTTTGAGCCATTAAGTCCTGGGGGCAACCGATCCCGGGTAGGCGTATCTTGCGTCCCGGCAAGCGGGGGCTCCTACAGGTGAAGCTGGCTGTGGAGATTGGGGGTTGTGAGCTTATTAAGAGGGCTGGAGTTACCCCGAGCGTGACACAGTGCCTGCCTATTTTGATCTAACTTTTCTACACACCTGCTGTTACAAAAATACTGTTCTAGGTGTAGTGTAGCATATTGTTTTCCCCTCCTAAACACAGTAAAAATGTCAGGCAGAGATGTGCCAGGATGTGCACCGAGGAGAGGCCTAGATTCATCAGGCAGAGGGCGCAGCAGACTAAGGGGCAAGTGGCAGCAGGAGTCGCGATGAGAGGCCTGAACTCCCGGTATCTGCTAGCGGTCGTGTCTCGACCAGCAACGCATCTGCCGCCATCGATTGGTTAACACGGTCATCGACCTCATCATAAGTGACATCTGACACCCCCAGTCAACAGTCCGTAGGTTCCGCGGACAAAACCCTGAGTTGGCATGGCCCGGGGAGGAGCCCCTGTCCTTCCATTGCCTCTGTCCTACACCCCCTCCTCCAGCCGACGTATCTTATGCTTTGGGTTCAGCTCCACTATTCAGTGAGGACGATGTGTTAGAGGAATGGAGGAGACATCCGCCGCTTCTTCCGCTAGGCAGACAAACACTGAGGAGGAGAGTGGCATGGGAGGTGGTGTGGCGAGCCTTCCATCTCCTGCAGCACATGCTCTTGTGGAAACTGAGGAGGACATCAGTGACGTGCAGACACAACTCATTGATGATGATGATGATGATGAAGCCGATCGCACTTGGGAGCCTGGTGCAGAAGGGGCTTCATCATTATTAGGAGAAGAGGGTCCCAGGTTGCGCCAGAGTCAGCAGGTGAGGCAGCAAGGTGGCAGTAGGGTTGGCAGTCAGCATGGTGGCAGAATTGGGATGTCTGGAGCCACACGTGACCGGGGGCAGGGTAGACCACCTGCTGCATGGCAGGCTGCCTTCCCAGGAGGTAGTGGAGCAGGGGTTCCTGGAGCTGGCAGCAGTAGCAGTGAATTAGTGCGGACTGTTGGAGGGAAAATTAGCTACTCTGTAGTGTGGCACTTTTTCATCAAGCATCCGCAGGAGGGTAACCTGGCCACATGCAAGATGTGTAGACAGAAGGTGAAGCGTGGCCAGGGCCCCAATGTTGGTACCACGGCCCTGCAGCAACACATGCAGCGTCACCATAAAGCGGCCTGGGAGAACCGAATGCTGCTGCCAACTCCAATGTGTTTTTTAGGCAATATATGGGCTCTCTATGCTACTGCAAACTCCTGGGTGTGTCTTTCAGGCAATACATGGGCTTCCTATGCTGCTGCCAACTCCTGGGTGTGTTTTTCAGGCAATATATGGTCTCCTAATTCTGCTGCCAACTCCAGTGTCTCTTTCAGGCAATACATGGGCTCCCTATGCTGCTACCAACTCCAATGTGTTTTTAAGGCAATATATGGGTCCCTATGCTTCTGCCAAGTCCAGAGTGTGTCTTTCAGGCAATGTATGGGCTTCTAATGCTGCTGCTGCCATCTCCTGGGTGTGTCTTTCAGGCAATATATGAGCTCCCTATGCTGCTGCCAACTCCTGGGTGTGTCTTTCAGGCAATATATGGACTCCTAATGCTGCTGCTGCCAACTCCTGGATGTGTCTTTCAGGCAATATATGAGCTCCTTCTGCTGCTGCCAACTCTTGTGTGTGTCTTTTAGGCAATATATGAGCTCCCTATGCTGCTGCCAACTCCAATGAGTTTTTCAGGCAATATATGGGCTCCCTTTGCTGCTGCCAACTCCTGGGTGTGTCTTTCAGGCAATATATGGACTCCTAATGCTGCTGCTGCTGCCAACTCCAAGGTGTGTCTTTCAGACAATATATGGGCTCATAATGCTGCTGCCAACTGCTGGGTGTGTCTTTCAGGCAATATATGGGCTCCCTATGCTGCTGCCAACTCCATGGTGTGTTTTTTAGGAAGACCTGGAGCAGGGCTTGAACCAGCAGGTCGTGTCATACGTTGAAATGACCATGCCAATGCACCTTGAGGATCCGCTGGACTTCGGGCAGCAAAACTTGACTTGTGGCTGCAACTGGAAGAGTTTGCCCTGGGAAAGCTGTCCTGCCTGGCCAGTAGTGTGCCATCTGAGCGGGTCTTTAGTGCTGCGGGGGCCATAGTAACGCCAAGGAGAACTTGTCTGTCCACGAAAAATGTGGAGAGACTCACCTTTGTGAAGATGAATCAGGCATGGATCAGCCAGGATTTCCACCCACCAATAGCTGATGCATGCGATTAGCTGATGAATGGTAGCTCCTTCTGCTGCTGCCATCTCCTGGGTGTGTCTTCCAGGCAATATATGAGCTCTTTCTGCTGCTGCCAACTCCTGGGTGTGTCTTTCAGGCAATATATGTGCTCCCTATGCTGCTGCCAACTCCAATGTGTTTTTCAGTCAATATATGAGCTCCCTATGCTTCTGCCAAGTCCAGAGTGTGTCTTTCAGGCAATATATGGGCTCCTAATGATGCTGCAAACTCCTGGGTGTGTCTTTCAGGCAATATATGAGCTCCTTCTGCTGCTGCCAACTCCTGGGTGTGTCTTTCAGGCAATATATGAGCCCCCTATGCTGCTGCCAACTCCAATGTGTTTTTCAGGCAATGTATGGACTTCTAATACTGCTGCCAAGTCCAGAGTGTGTCTTTCAGGCAATATATGGGCTCCTAATGCTGCTGCCAACTCCAATGTGTTTTTCAGGCAATATATGGGCTCCCTATGCTGCTGCCAAGTCCAGAGTGTGTTTTTATATGGGCTCCTAATGCTGCTGCTGCTGCTGCCAGCTCCTAGGTGTGTCTTTCAGGCAATATATGAGCTCCCTATGCTGCTGCCAACTCCTGGGTGTGTCTTTCAGGCAATATATGGGCTCCTAATGCTGCTGCCAACTCCTGGGTGTGTCTTTCAGGCAATATATGGGCTCCTAATGCTGCTGCCAACTCCAATGTGTTTTTCAGGCAATATATGGGCTCCGTATGCTGCTGCCAAGTCCAGAGTGTGTCTTTTAGGCAATATATGGGCTCCGTCTGCTGCTGCCAACTGCTGGGTGTGTCTTTCAGGCAATATATGGGCTCCGTCTGCTGCTGCCAACTGCTGAGTGTGTCTTTCAGGCAATATATGGGCTCCCTATGCTGCTGCCAACTCCAGGGTGTGTCTTTCAGGCAATATATGGGCTCCTAATGCTGCTGCCAACTCTTGGGTGTGTCTTTCAGGCAATATATGGGCTCTTTATGCTGCTGCCAACTCCAGGGTGTGTGTCTTGAGGCAATATATGGTCTCCTAATGCTGCTGCCAACTCCAGTGTCTCTTTCAGGCAATATATGGGCTACTAATGCTGCTGCCAACTCCAATGTGTTTTTCAGGCAATATATGGGCTCCCTATGCTGCTGCCAAGTTCAGAGTGTGTCTTTCAGACAATATATGGGCTCCTTTTGCTGCAGCCAACTCCTGGGTGTTTCTTTCAGGCAATATATGGGCTCCATATGCTGCTGCCAACTCCTGTCTGTGTGTTTCAGGCAAAATATGAGCTCCCTATTCTGCTGCCAACTCCTGGGTGTTTCTTTCAGGCAATATATGGACTCCTAATGCTGCTGCTGCTGCCAACTCCTGGGTGTGTCTTTCAGGCAATATATTAGCTCCTTCTGCTGCTGCCAACTCCTGGGTGTGTCTTTCAGGCAATATATGGGCTCCCTATGCTGCTGCCAACTCCAATGTGTTTTTCAGGCAATATATGGGCTCCCTATGCTGCTGCCAACTCCAGGGTGTGTCTTTCAGGCAATATATGGGCTCCTAATGCTGCTGCCAACTCTTGGGTGTGTCTTTCAGGCAATATATGGGCTCTTTATGCTGCTGCCAACTCCAGGGTGTGTGTCTTCAGGCAATATATGGTCTCCTAATGCTGCTGCCAACTCCAGTGTCTCTTTCAGGCAATATATGGGCTACTAATGCTACTGCCAACTCCAATGTGTTTTTCAGGCAATATATGGGCTCCCTATGCTGCTGCCAAGTTCAGAGTGTGTCTTTCAGACAATATATGGGCTCCTTTTGCTGCAGCCAACTCCTGGGTGTTTCTTTCAGGCAATATATGGGCTCCATATGCTGCTGCCAACTCCTGTCTGTGTGTTTCAGGCAAAATATGAGCTCCCTATTCTGCTGCCAACTCCTGGGTGTTTCTTTCAGGCAATATATGGACTCCTAATGCTGCTGCTGCTGCCAACTCCTGGGTGTGTCTTTCAGGCAATATATTAGCTCCTTCTGCTGCTGCCAACTCCTGGGTGTGTCTTTCAGGCAATATATGGCCTCCCTATGCTGCTGCCAACTCCAATGTGTTTTTCAGGCAATATATGGGCTCCCTATGCTGCTGCCAACTCCAGGGTGTGTCTTTCAGGCAATATATGGGCTCCTAATGCTGCTGCTGCTGCCAACTCCTGGGTGTGTCCTTCAGGCAATATATGGGCTCCTAATGCTACTGCCAACTCCTGGGTGTGTATTTCAGGCAATATATGGGCTCCTAATCCTGCTGCCAACTCCAATGTGTTTTTCAGGCAATATATGTGCTCCTTATGCTGCTGCCAAGTCCAGAGTGTGTCTTTTAGGCAATATATGGGCTCCGTCTTCTGCTGCCAACTCCTGGGTGTGTCTTTCAGGCAATAAATGGGCTCCCTATGCTGCTGCCAACTCCAGGGTGTGTCTTTCAGGCAATATATGGGCTCCTAATGCTGCTGCCAACTCCTGGGTGTGTCTTTCAGGCAATATATGGGCTCCTAATGCTGCTGCCAACCCCTGGGTGTGTCTTTCAGGCAATATATGGGATCCCTATGCTGCTGCCAACTCCAGGGTGTGTTTTTCAGGCAATATATGGTCTCCTAATGCTGCTGCCAACTCCAGTGTCTCTTTCAGGCAATATATGGGCTCCCTATGCTGCTGCCAACTCCAATTTGTTTTTCAGGCAATATATGGGCTCCCCATGCTGCTGCCAACTCCAGGGTGTGTCTTTCAGGCAATATATGGGATCCCTATGCTGCTGCCAACTCCAGGGTGTGTTTTTCAGGCAATATATGGTCTCCTAATGCTGCTGCCAACTCCGGTGTCTCTTTCAGGCAATATATGGGCTCCCTATGCTGCTGCCAACTCCAATTTGTTTTTCAGGCAATATATGGGCTCCCTATGCTGCTGCCAAGTCCAGAGTGTGTCTTTCAGGCAATATATGGGCTCCTAATGCTGCTGCTGCTGCTGCCAACTCCAGGGTGTGTCTTTCAGGCAATATATGGGCTCCTAATGCTGCTGTCAACTCCTGGGTGTGTCTTTCAGGCAATATATGGGCTCCCTATGCTGCTGCCAACTCCAATGTGTTTTTCAGGCAATATATGGGCTCCCTATGCTGCTGCCAAGTTCAGAGTGTGTCTTTCAGACAATATATGGGCTCCTTTTGCTGCAGCCAACTCCTGGGTGTTTCTTTCAGGCAATATATGGGCTCCATATGCTGCTGCCAACTCCTGGGTGTGTCTTTCAGGCAATATATGAGCTCCCTGTGCTGCTGCCAACTCCAGGGTGTGTCTTTCAGGCAATATATGGACTCCTAATGCTGCTGCCAACTCCTGGGTGTGTCTTTCAATTAATATATGAGCTCCCTATGCTGCTGCCAACTCCAATGTGTTTTTCAGGCAACATATGGGCTCCCTATGCTGCTGCCAACTCCAAGGTGTGTCTTTCAGGCAATATATGGGCTTCTAATGCTGCTGCCAACTCCTGGGTGTGTCTTTCAGGCAATATATGGGCTCCTAATGCTGCTGCCAACTCCTGGGTGTGTCTTTCAGTCAATATATGAGCTCCTAATGCTGCTGCCAATTCCAATGTGTTTTTCAGGCAATATATGGGCTCCCTATGCTGCTGCCAAGTCCAGCGTGTGTCTTTCAGGCAATATATGGGCTTCTAATGCTGCTGCCAACTCCTGGGTGTGTCTTTCAGACAATATATGGGCTCCTAATGCTGCTGCCAACTCCTGGGTGTGTCTTTCAGGCAATATATGGGCTCCTGATGCTGCTGCCAAGTCCAGAGTGTGTCTTTCAGACAATATATGGGCTCATCATGCTGATGCTGTAATTGTGCCGCTCTGCGACAGCGAATCTAATAGCGACGCCTCTGATCTGCATGTCATACTTCTTTACAATAGTATTTCACTAACCCAGCATGCATCCTATGCATGTTACAGCCAAGCAAAACATTCTGAAACCCTATGGAGGCTCTCGGACGCCCAGAAATAGCCATTTTTAATAGCGATTCGTCGCAAATAAATTCGGACCGAAACGATTTTTCACGGAAAATTCGGCGAATCGGCCGAATCGAATTTTTCAAAAGTTCGCTCATCTCTAGACAAGACCATCAAATGTGCTTCATTGAACCCACTATCTGATACCCCTGGAAACATTTAGGGTCTTGGGAGGTAAGGAATCGAACTTTTACGAATCGCTCATCAGAAAAAAAAAATGCCGGCATGGTGGGAGTGGGCAGGCCGGCTACGCTGTCAGCGGGCCACCGCCGGCCCGCTGACAGCGCAGCCGGGCTGCCCGCTCCCACCATGCCGGCATTTTTTTTTTATTTCAGGGAAAATTCGATCGGCACGAACCCGAATTTTTTTTGGTTCGTGCCGATCGAATTTTCCCTGAAATAAATAAAAAAATGCCGGCATGGTGGGAGCGGGCAGGCCGGCTACGCTGTCAGCGGGCGGCGGAATTTTCCCTGAAATTCGGAGCGAATTCCAGTTCGTCCGAACCGGTTCGCTCATCTCTAATCTTATCTGAAGAGTAGTACCACTTAAACATGTGCCTATAAGTACTGGTCCATATACTCTTCCAAACTTTGGTTCCCCAAATTCCAGTTCTAGTCATATAGATATGTTTAACAAGTGCAGAAGGAATCGTGAGTGTACCATATAAATCAGAATTTGAGCCCTTAGCAAATGGATCTTGTTCGCACCTAGATCTGACAGGGGATTCGCTTATATAGAGGATGCGTGTTGGAAAGTAAGGTAGTAACAGAATGTTTCAGCTGCAGGTATCTAAAAACCTCCCCTGGAGGCATATGCTTGAATGGGGTAAAATATGTGCTGTCAGGCATTCCTCTGCAGGAGGGTCCCTGATCACCCCTTGATCTCTTTCATGATGAGGAGAGGGGTGAAATAGGCCCTCACCTGCACTTCCACCATCGTCCACCACTAGCTTCGCCTTTTGTGGGCAGGATGGATGACGTCATCAATTACGTCATCCATTAAGTCATTCCCCACACACCCAAAGATGCTTAGCATAGTCGGGTTGATCGGCGGGGAGAGGGTTGGAGGGGCTTTGAGCCCTTGCCCCCCAGCCTCCCCTCACGATCACCCGGCAGCTGTCATTGAAGCTCTATGGGACAGGGAGGATTGGAGTTGAGTAAAGAAAATAAATGAATAAATGTGTTTAGATTCTTGAATATTGTGTTTAGATGTTTATATATAAACAGGATGAGCTATACTGCTGTTTTATAAAAAAAAAAAAAAAAAAAAAAAAAAAAAGACCTAAAATATTTTGGCATTCTGCAAACCTAACAATTTCCTGCAAGTGACTTTGAAATGCAGAGGGGTGAGAAGCTGACGACAGAGATGAACACAAATCAAAGAGTTGAAAAATAAAACATTTTGATTTTTTATGCATGGATATACATATACATTATGCAGAAAACTGAGTTACTTTGGGTAACCATAACCTGCATCTGGAACTAATGAAAATCAGTGGTAGTGAAATACTTCTACAATATAAATATGTATTACAATCAGGTTTTTATTGTGTTGGAGTTTACCCAGGAGAGAGTTTTGGCACAGGGAATATTTAACGTGCGTGTGGAGTTGGTTCGAAGTTAGAGGTTTTGTCAATAAAGAAAAAAACAAAAAATGGCAGATATTAAAAGAAGCCATGCTAGTCCTGTTTGTTTTTCTTTTACTATAAAAAAAATTCTTCCTTTATATTTATATTGTAGGAAGCATATGTAATAATGTGAAAAATAATAATGATATTACGATAACTTTTTCAGTCTCCTTTTTAAATTTTGGTCTCATGGTGTGACATTTGCCAAGCTCCGTTTCTAAAGACTAAAAGAATTAATGCGAGTTAAACACAGAAAAAAGACTGACTGTAACTGCAAGCACTGAATCAAATATTTAGAGGGTGATTTACAACCTGCACTACTTCAGGTGACTTTTGACTTCCAGGTTTTCTCCATGCGTGTGTCCAGAGGAGAAAGCTGCGGCAAATTGAGCTAAACTTACAGCTGTGAACACCAATGAACACAGATTTATGCCATGTATTTTGTGATGCAATTTGCTGGCGAAAGTCACTGGTATTTACATTGGAAAGTAGCTTGGAGTATGCCAATGAACTGCTGTGAGAGATTTCTTCTAGAAAAAACATGAAATCACCAGCATTGCCAGAATTGGAGTTTCTGGGTTCTTTAAAAAAAACTGAAGAAGTTGTTTTTCACAAACTGTGTAACTTACTGAAGTTCATGCACGAAAAAATAAGTCAAATATGCTAACAAGAACTAAAGACTATGGGATTCGCCACTAAAAGCTGGCGAATGGAAAAGGTCTTCGCCAAGCATGCCCTACACAAAATGATTTTGACGTAAATCCCATTTCTGGGCAAACAAGTGGCGGTGTGAGAAAAGAGGGAATGGCCAGCGAATCGTTTCATAAATTATCCCCTTTATAAAGAATTAAAGTGGTAGAAAATACATTTGCTACATACATTTTTTACATCTGCTTTTGAACCTGATTTAATTTGATTTATGATTGCTAATGGCACAGATTATCAGTATATGCATTTGTGCATCTTATTTTCAATCTTCGTAACTAGTGCTGCTTTTCAAAGTTGAGGATTTTGTTGATTTGGTTCAGTTCAATCTGGACAGAGTTTTTGCAAGTTACAGGTAAAACGTGGAGGCTGATTCATTACTAACGCCAGGTATCGGCAGATGAACGTCTGTATAGCGGCGATTAGAACGACCGCTAGTGGACGCTGTAAGAAGGTATCGGGCCCTGTAACAGAGCGCCTCAGTCGCTGTAGTAACCTGGCCCGCATTTATGAATGTGAAGTTTGCTGGGCACTCTAACAACAGTATAACGCTGCAGGGAGCGAGAGGTAGCGCCAGCTCAGTGCGGCCTGTCCTCGGCACTCCACCCCATAATTATAAAAAAAGGACATACACACAGCATCGGCGCTCTAAATCTGGTCACAATAGCATAGAGCACCAGACACTGTGTGATTAAAGTCTGTTTTTGAACACATATCCACCAGTAACAAAGCGAAAACACATGAAATGACATTGTTTTAACACTGTGACGTTTACACTTTAGTGCCAGACATGTAATGACAATTCTGCATAAAAATATATCAAAAAAGTTTCTAAAAGTGTTTGTTTGCAGCCAGGAGAGGTCAAACAATGATTTGAGCAAAAAAAAAAAAAGTAAAACGCTGTTTAAACACAAGCAAATGAACGTCCACTGAAATGTATGGGAGAGCGACACTGAGCGAGAGGTAATACCAGGCGCTTTGAAAGCTAGAGCACCGGCGCTATACACTGAGCCGCCTGTAATAATACATCTGACGCTACATGGCGCTGTTAGAGTCGCTCACCAGTTTCACATTCGCCAAATGCTACCTGCTGCTACGTGACTCTACCTGGCGCTATCCTTTCTTAAATAACCCCTTTAGCTAGCTCTAATTTTGTTTAGTGTTTGTCATTTTGTTAAAGTTCTTCCATTAAATGTTACTACACCTCAAAGGTACAATGAGCTAATTCTTCACATTATTAATTGTCATCTGCAAACATTCGATTCCATTTCATGAAAAAGCATCAAACTGTATAGAGCCCAATACTAAATTATGTGGCAGCCCATTGTTAACTTACACCTATATGAAGTGTAGTTCAGTTATGATTTCTTAATTTTGACTATTTTTTTCCATTTATCCCTGGATATATATTATTAGACCTTCTTAGACCCTGCATTCTCAGCATAAATACCAATAATTTTTTATCATTTAGGGGACAATAAAGTCACCAAACTGTTGGCTTAATATCCCCCCCCCCCCCCCAGAGTTGAGGGTGCAAAGGAAATGAATTAACTTACCTGGTCCAGGTTTCAGTTTGGTTCATCGCTGCCTTTTGCAGCGGCTGCAGCAAGTCTGTACACAGCGGCATCCCCTGCTTTGTGCATGCTCCTATCCCCATTTAAGTTAATGGACCAGCAGTTGCACACACATAGTGAGGGAATGCCGTTGCATAAAGATGGTGCCCAGATCACCAGAGAAATGCACAGGATGGAGGATAGGGTTTTTTATTTATATAAGAAAATCTATACCTACCTGCGAGGAAGTCATTCCCCTGCTAAAATTTGAGTCCTGTAGATGTGGATGCTGTTGCGTCAGAACTGCTAGGGATCTAAGCTGAACTGAAGGTTTTATCATCCAATAGCTGTAGAAGCATAATATATAACTAAATGACAACTCATCAAGGAAGCGCATACTTATTATTTTTCTGTGTGAAAAATTTGTTTTCCAGTTTACTATTTTACTTTCACACACCTCAGATCATTCTGAATCAGAATGCGATGCTGTTTTATAGTTTAGTAAAAGTATATTTATATATACCACATTTCATTTTATATAATGGAACAAGTCAGTCTGAATTATTTAAATTAAGCTACAGCAACATCCTATGACTTAATTACTCTTTTAAACTTTATACTGTTAGGATCAAGTAAGTTCTATTTTATTACATAAAGATGCAGTTGAGCAGGAAAAGTGTTCTCCAGGTTTCCACTTCAACAAATTATATTTTACACTTATGTCAAGCCTTTTAACAGGGGAAGTTCTAAAATTGGCTAATTCTGTTTGCATGAAAGTAGTGATGAAAATACCTCCCACCACGCCATTAGCTCAATCAGAAACAACTGTACAGAAAAGAAGCCTACAGCTTCAAAAGCATAACATCTATTGATGTAGCATGGGAAATGTATGTCATTAGGCAACTTTTTATAGAAGTGACCAAAGGTCAATGCTAGAATGGCATGAAGGCCACATGCATATGGCTGTGAGCATGTGCATCTCAACAGTAACCTCTACAGGCATCTCACAAGCCTGAGGGTCAAGTTTTTGAAACAGCTGATCACCATGTGCTCATTTCAAGTTTGCAGGCAAAGTGAATGCTGAGAGATAGCGTGCAAAGTAGCATGTGCACAATTTTTGGAGAATAGGAATTTTAAGGAAAAATGCTTTTAAGACAGGAATGGAGAGCTGTATGAGTAAGGATTCTTGTCTCAAACTTGACATGATACTTTTAAAATCATTATGATTTACTCATGATAATTCATGGAAATCAAACTTTGGTTTGTTTACACTTCTTACTGCCTTCTCTGCATGCAATTTCATTAGCAGGAAAGATTTACTTTGTCCTTTGGTTATATGGTCTATGTAATTATGCACCTAAACAGAACCACTCACTGATGTATGAACATGATCTTATGCCCTGCTCCATAACTGCATTCATTCTTATAACCTCACTATTTTGCACCTTAACCACCAAACAGCATAACTGTTCAAGATTCCTTCTGATAATCAAGCGATTTTGTACCGTAACAAACAAGAGCCTGATATCACCGTTTGCATATGTAGAGGATATTCTGTCCTATTATGTAACTAGTAGAGATGAGTGTACTTTACAAAAACTCATCAAACTTTTCTGACACTTTGGACCAAATTAGTTGAACTTTTGGCTAAAATGCATGGAAAACAATGCCCTAAAATTCCTTTATAACATACTGAGGTCACCCAGGGGTGTATAAAAACATGTTTTAGTGTATTAACATATAAATGTGTGCAGCTACGTAGTATAAAAGTCACATGTGGTCTGTGGCTAATTAGCATATGAATAGCCTATGACTGTCTGTGTTTGTTTCATAGTTTAAATAACATCAAAAAAATTACAAAATTTGAAGGGGAGTAGCAACAGCATTGGCATTTCTGGAAAGTGAAGAGGCTATGACTTTTTACATGCGGTGAAAAAACTGTGTAAGCCTGACAGTAGTAGAGAAGCCCCCAAACAATGATTCCATTTGTATGGAAGCAGCAGGATTGGCATCCTGAAAATGTAATTGAAGAAGCGATGATTTTTTACAAGCTCTGAAAAATGTGCCAATTTTGGGCATCAGAGTGTTGACCTCAGGTTGTGTAAGCCTAATAGTAGCAGTGGGTGGCAGCGGAGGTGCTGTTGGTTGGAGTAGTAGCATTTACAGTTGTTGAAGAAAGACTATGCCAAGGGACAGGAGACATGTGGTAGTTATGTAGGCCTGGAGTACAGGGTAAGTCCACATAAAATGATCCCATTTGTTTAGGGGTAGCAACAGGATTGGTATCCTAAAAATGTATTGAAGAAGCAATGGCTTTTTGCAAGCAGTTAAAAAGTGCCCATTTCAGTCATTACAGGGATCTGCATTTGTGTAGGCCTGGCAGAGGGCAAGTGCTCAAAAAATGATCCCATTTGTATAGGGATAGCAGTAGGATTGGCATCCTGAAAAATCTAATTGAACAATGAGACAATGAGACAATGGCTTTTTCATGTGCTGAAAAATGTGTATTTTTGGCATCAGAGGGTGACCTGCAGTTGTGTTAACCTAGTAGTAGCAGAGGGTGGCAGTGGAGGTGCTTTTGGTGGTAGTAGTAGCATTAGCAGAGGCACACTTGTCGAAGAAAAACCAGGCTGGGGGACAGGAGACCTGTGGTGGTTGTGTAAACCTGGTAGTAGAATGCAATCCCTCAAACAATTATCCCATTTGTATTGGAGTAGCAGCAGGATAGGCACCCTGAATATTTATTTGAAGACAAAGCGATTACTTTTTACAAACAATTAAAAAAATGCCACATTTGGGAATCACAAGGTTGACCTGAGGTTGTGTAAGCCTAGTAGTAGCAGAGGGCACAGTAGTAGCATTAGCAGAGGCCCAGTGGTTGAAGAAAGACTAGGCCGGGGGACAGGAGACGTATGGTGGTAGTGTATGCCTGGCAGTAGTGGGCAAGCCCTCAAAAAATGATCTAATTTGTATTGGGGTAGAAGAAGGGTTGGCACCCTGGATATTTAATTGAAGACAAAGTGATGACTTTTTGAAAGCAGTTAAAACATATGTCCATAGGGTTGATCTGCAGTTGTGTAGGCCTGGCAGTAGCAGGCAAGCCCTCAAAAAATGATCCCATTTATATGGGTGTAGCAGCAGGATTGGCATCCTGAAAATTTAATTGAAGAAGAAGCAATGGCTTTTTATGAGCATTGGAAAATTTGCTTATTTTGGCCATGAGAGAGGTAATCTGCCGTGGTATAAGCCTGAAAGTAGCAAAGGGTGGCAGTGGAGAGAGTGTAGTTAGTAGTAGTAGCATTAGCAGAGGCAAAGTTGTTGAAGAAAGACTAGGCCAGGGGACAGGAGACCTGTGGTGGTTGTTTGGTCCTGGTGTTAGTGGGTGGCAGCAAGGGTGCTGGTAGTGGTGGTAGTGGCATGCTATGGATAAAAAGTGGCATCAGGCACAGGGGTTTTAAAACCATCATCTATCCATTCCTGATTTATTTTCACGAAAGTTCATTTTTCCACGCTTTTATCTGCACAGCTTATTATGATAAGCCATTTTGCCTTTCTCTCAGCAGGTGTAAAAAAATCCCCCATTTTAGTTTCATACAGAGGGTCTAAAAGTGCAGTGATCCAGTAATCTTTTTGCTTCATGCTAACAATACAGCTGTTCATCATTCATCATCATGTGTCTCCTCTCCCATCCCTTCCCTTTCTGTGATAAGTCAGCTGTTTACATCTTCAACTCCACCTCGGGACTGAAATCTCCCTCATCCTCATCCTCCTCCACCTCTGCCTCTAGCTCCAACAAGCTGCAAAGCAGATGGGATCCTTCCCCTTTCTGGATCATGGGCATGAGTGTTTACTCCAAATGAATCTTAGCGGCATAACATCATTCTTTCCACTGTTATCTCTGCTGACAAATGTTATCACATTTTCAAATGGTCTCAGCACACTATATGTGTCTCTGATCAGCTGTCAATGGCAGTGCTGAAATTTACACTGGCTCAAAAAGCTGGCAGTTTGCTGCATGAGGAAATCATTTACCACTTTGCCCTGCTGGTACAGAATGTCTGGCATATTTAGGGTGGATTTCAGCAAAAAAACTGCAAGACATCGCAGATTAAGCTGTGTTTTTGTAGACCATTCTAGCTTCAAGTCTAGAAGAGCATATTTGAAGGCACAGGATCAGCTAAAGCAAACACAAATGCTCTTGAAAATGAGAAGACTGTAGTATAGGAGGATCACCCCTAAAAATGTTATGCATCAGCACAGAAAAGGGACTTAACTGGCAGGCCCTACACAGAAAGGCCATACATTGCACAGAGATTCCTGTTTAATCCTTAACTTTTAATCCATATAGATAAAATAATCTTACAATTACTAGAAGAAAAGCCACAAACATGTGTAAGAATCCAAGGAACCCCCAGTCCATGGGGACTAGATGACACATCCTGGAAATGGCCAGAAAATCCTCCAGAACAACATATGTTTTGGTCTGAAGTGCCTGACTACCAAATTGATCACGTGTGAGGCATGGAGAATATGTCATGTGACCTAGACGAAGAGCAGCTACAATGTTCATCCCGTTACATCTGCAACCACATTACCCAATCTAAGCTGATGTGGAGACAGCCAGCCGGAGTTTTACCTCATGCATGCACAGCAGCAACTCCTCTACTTTGTGGCATTTCTTGTCCAGAACCATAAAACGGCGTGGCAGTGCTTTGCCTTGCACTGATAAAAGAATGGGGGAGGAGAGTAAGCTATGCCCTCCTTTCTCCCACCTGTTGAGGAGGAGTAGAATAGGTGCCTAGTTTCTGAGGTCAAAGCGGATCAGCAGAACAGCGGAATTGTTACTAATGCTTGACCTTGTTGTGTTGGAACATTGTACTGCAAAAGGTTGACCCAGTGGGCTGTGACACAAATGTATTGTCCTTGACAATAGCTACTACTACAACTATCTACCATTTGTCCACCTTCTCTTCTGCATAACTATGCAAAGCTTTGTTGCAGAAGAAATGGTAATTGAGGGTGCTCCACCTGGGTTTGGCAAATCCCATTAGTTGCCTAAAAGTGCTGAACTCAACCAGCTGTTTAGCAGTGACCTTACCACCAAGAGTTCATCCTCATGACAATGGGATGACTGGGCACATATTAATGTCTGGAGGATATGGATTCTGTTATGGATAACTGATGATGGGATGGAGGAGTAGGAGCATTAAAGGGACGATGACAACACTGAGACTGCCAGTGGATGATGCCTGGCTATTAGACAGATGACAGGGGTTGGCAGGCACACCATCAGCAGCAGTATTAGCAAAAGGGTTTTGATGTGGCATTTGTGGGACATTTTAATTTTCCCATGCAGCCTTGTGATGCCGCTCCACATGCTTATGTAGAGCCGTAGTTCCTAACTTGGTACTCTGGTCATGGCTAATGTTTTGCTTGCAGATATGGCACTGTGCCAGCTTTTGTTCCTTTGGAAAGGTACAAAAGAATTGCCACATGGCAAAGTACCATGCAGAATATCTAGCATTTCCACCAGTACCAGCACCACCATCCAAATTTGCTCCTCCTCTGGCAGGCTTATTTCTGGAGTCTGCAAAAACAGCAGCAGTGTTCAATCACCTGCTCCTGAGTAGACCGTACCAGCTGGCCTAGCCCTGTTGCATTTTGCAGATGATCTGGCCCTATCTTGGCTCATCTCTTTATCATTGCCAGTGCCACAACTACGCTCCTTCTTTGACTATGCCAACTCTGTGTTCTTTGGTTCCCAGTTGCTGTCCAAAACTACATCTTCATCATAATCCTCCTCATGGTGTCTTATGGTCTACTTTGCACACCAAAACTAACACATTTCAAAGCTTCACTGTCCTCAAAGAAATTCTTCTCATCACTATCCAATTCCTTAGCATTTGGGTGTGCTGTCCCTTTGGAGAGGAGATACCACCCCACTAGGAAGGAGCAGTGAACATGGAGATGCTGAAAGGGAAGGAAAAAAATCACTGAAACTGGGCTCAAAGTTACAATAGCGAAACAAAAGAAACAAAGGAGGGGTGGCAGCCGCTCAGACCATTTTATAACTAACCTGGGAGGTGCACGTTAGCAGGGCAATTAGGATACAAAAGTCTTAAAGGAGCCACAGCACTCAACCCTGTTAGCTTGCAGACCAACCTAAATCTGTCTCTAAATCTGGTTAAAAACAGAGGGCTCGGTCACACATTTTATAACTAACCTGGGAGGTGCTTGTTAGCAGGGAAATGTTCTGAGGCAATGGTCTGAGCGGCTGCCACCTCTCCTTTGTTGCTAACAGGGTTGAGTGCTGTGGCTCCTTTAAGACTTTTGTATCCTAATTGCCCTGCTAACGTGCACCTCCCGGGTTATAAAATGGTCTGAGCGGCTGCCACCCCTCCTTTTTTTCTTTTAAACTTTTAAACAGTTGTTTCTGACTTTGGATATCTGTGTCTCCCATTTCCTGCAGACACAAACACAGACATAAGACAGATAAACAGGTGCACACACACACACACACACACACACACACACACACACACACACACTGCATAAACAAAGAAGATACACTGTCACTCACACATGACCTGACAATGGCCACTAAACTGCACTGTTTATGGCATCCTATTTGAGATGACATACAGCATCCTGGGCTATTCAGCGATAAGCGTTTTGATGCATATGAGTGCATTCATTTCCCTCTGTTTGAGACTGACCCATCAAACTCATTAATGATTAGGGTGTGGTCACCATCAATATAAGGTCAGAAAAGTGTTTGCCAAATGGTTTTACAATGGTAAAGGCATCTGCTGTCTGTCTTTGTTACCTATGCCGAATAAACTAGAAACATCATTGGATTAATTGCCAGTGGCAGACCTGTTGCAATGTTTTCAACCTGCAGTTGTCTGGTCTAATCTTTGATAGTTCTCTCAGGCTGGAGTTGTTCATGACTATGTCATTTCAGTTACCTGTATCCTCAGGAACAGACTCAGTGGGCAACTAGTAGTCCTGAGCGAACCCGTAGAATTTCGGGTTCGGCAACTTGGACCAAACATTGAACAAAAGGTTGGTTCGGGTACCTAGACTTTACCCGTATCCAAACCCGAACCCCATTGAAATGGGGATCCTAACTTGGTGGGGGTAATAAGGGGTAGAGGACTGCAAAATGGAGGTAGTAACATGGCAATTGCCCTGCAAAAAATTAAGTAGGTAAAAAAGTTTTAAACAGGTGACAGAGGTCCAGGTAGAGGAGATGGAGGTGAATGTGGTGGTGTAAGTGAAGAGGTGGAGAAGGAGAAGACGGTATACACTTGCAGTGACTGACACTGCAGTAGAAGATCGTATGAGCATAGACTTGCAGTAGAGGAAGGTATGAATATACACGTGCAGTTACTGACACTTTCCTGAAAAGAGCAATTATTTAAAATTAGTAGCTTTCCCTCAATATATGAGTCTCCTCTCCCCACCTACCTGCCCTGAAGAGGACAATTATTAAATTTGTCTCTGTCCCCAGCTGCAGCTAAACCCTCTCCATGTCTAACCTACTTAGCTGTAACAGCGCTGGTACACGTGACCCCTTCTCTTATACAGAGGGGTCTGGTGTCCCGAATGGGCAATCACAGGCATGCCCATTGCTATGGGCCAAAAGGCGGCTGACTGGTAGTTGCTCAGCAGCCCATAAACCAGCTTTACTGTTCAGTCGAATGCCAAGCCCGAACACCGGCTTCTGGCTGAAGTCTATGTTCGGGTCAGGGGACCCCGCAATGTTTGGAATTCCCGAGCAGTGAGGTTTGGGTCCACTTATCTCGAGAAACTAGGTGTCCAAAATGAACCAGTGTCCAAATCATCAAACATAATGACTGTATACAGAAAAACAACAATCAACAATTTAAACAGCTGGTATAATCTCATCCTAAATGCTGCAAAAACAGTTGAAAGGATAAACAACTTCTTGACAGATCCCAACAGGTGAGGCTTGGTCCAATCATGTCCAGTTTTAAGTCTAGCAGCACTGTTGCCCCTGAAGGCTGTGGACTCATCCTACTGCTATTTACTAATGGCTAGACCTCTTCTGAAAAAATGTCCTATAGCTTGCAATTGAAAACCCAGTAATCTGTCTTATCAGGGGACAGATGTGTTTGCCAAAAAGAGGTTGGGCATTTTAGCTGTTGATTACGGGACAATAGCTTGCTCCTGAACACCAACAAGTTTAAGTAGCGTTGGACAGTCCCTCAAATTGTGTCTTGGTTATATCTATGGAGAAGAGATTGGGAGAGTGGAGGAAACCAAATATCTTATAATAATTATCCCACAGGACCTAAGATTGGACTAAAACCTTAAACCTCTGTAAAAAATTTTTCTTTCCTCCAACCTTTTTCAGGACTTGCTTATTCTGTTTTAAAAATCAGTTATTAATCTTGTGTTCTAACCTTCTAACCACCTGGTTTAGAGGTACATCCAAGTAAAAGAAGCATGTTGGTACTCCCAATTTTTTTTTTTACTTTTTTTTGTTTTTATTGTACACAGATGACTATTCAGGGTAATTGGACCATTTTCACTTCATTTATCTTCCATGTAAATAATACTAACAATTAGGTATGCACTGCTCACAATAATATACCGGGTGCTAGCTACAGGGACACCAATAACATACTACTACTCAACTACAGGTGAAGCTCCAGGGCTAGCCCACCATTGTGTCCTCATATATCAAGCTGCATACCATTACTTCATGTAATAAATCAATTTATTAATCAAATAATTCATCCAATAATTCACATACAAAAAACACACATCAAGAATTAAAAAACATATAATTAAAACCCCAAGTGGGGAGGAACTCCAGGGCTAAAATAATCTGCAGTCACTCACATACAATATCAGAGCAACTCTTTAAATTTAGTTGAAGTAATTCTAAAATTCATTGAAATCAACCAATATATAGCCTCTGACGTTTGTAGGACAAGATGTGAAGTGCCTGTGCAATCTAAAATCTATAGTAAATAATATAGTGAATACAACTCCATATTGAGTTGCAATATAAACATGTGCAAAACTACAAATAAACAACTAAAGTGCCTTCAAAGGTGCATAAAGTGCCTAAGTGCTAACATGCATTAATTAATCTAAATAGTGCCTCTCTTTGTCTCCAGAAACGTCAGGGATACACATCAGGAATCCATTATATCAGCAATTGTCTAATGATCACAATATCACATAGCAGCCCAATTCCTCCCCACTTACCTCCTCACCTACGCGCTGCGTGGAACAGGTCCACTTCTCCTGGGTGTGAATTATTGGATGAATTATTTGATTAATAAATTGATTTATTACATGAAGTAATGGTGTGCAGCTTGATATATGAGGACACAATGGTGGGCTAGCCCTGGAGCTTCACCTGTAGTTGAGTTCCATGTAAATAATGTTAATATTGTTAAATAAAATATGTGAATATATTGTCCATCTATGCACCTTTTACAACATATTCCTTGTATGTACTTGACAGAAAAAAATGATTCTGATTATGAAATGAATTATGAGATATGTCTACAAACCTAGGAGCATTAAGATCCTGATTATATTGTTATACTAAGTACAAAGCCAGTTGAAAATGTAATACATTCACTTGACTACTAACAGATTTTAAAAAAAGATGATCTGCTGGCCTAAACAATAAAAATGGATTCCTTATGTTTTAAGTGAGCATTAAAGGTCTTCCTAATTTAATAGAGTTACCTGGTTTAATTTGCATTAAAAAGACTTCTCATCCAATTTACTCCATCATAGTAGGTAACTTTCTGCAGAAAGGCCACCATTATATATAAGGAAAATTAAGATGATGTTTCTGGTTGCTTTACAGTTCCTCTAGTTCAACTACTCCAATAAATGAACATGTACAACAAGCCGAAGGGCTTTTTATTACAAATTTAATTCATTTCTCTAGACAACTGTGAAATTTGCCATTGACATTAGTCATTACCCCAAGGCAAACTAAAAGATGATCTCAGTTAATAAATGATCCTTAACAAGGAACACTCCTATCTTCTGTGATATTGGTACAGGCACATTTTATTAATGCACTAGTTTCCTGAGAGAATGCAAGGATTCACCATTATTTTGTGTAGCTGTTTCCCTTTCCTTATATTAATAAGTATGTAACAGCATATTCAGCAACTTAATGAGAGACGGTGTTTAAGTTTGTACCTAGAGTTTCAGCATTTTACCCTTCTGAGAAATGCAAAATTGAAGCACACATCTTACCAAACAGCTAGTGCAGGTTGATTTCACATTGTAAAAGGCTAATAATCTGTGACAAATCTTACCCCTAGTAGTAATTTCACATAAGGGTCGATTCATGGTCGGTGCACCCGGTGAGTTTGTGCACGGTATTTGGAGTGTCAAGTTCTGCTTCATAGTAGTCAAAATGGAATGCGCTTGCATTCTAGTATCAATTTGCGCCCTAGCACTCGCCATTGCTCCAATTTGAGCATGACATTTTCTACTAGTGTTCTTTTTGCGCACCAAACTGTCTCCGGAGCCTGATTTATGGTATGTTTAGAGGCCAGCAAAGCATGTGCAATTGTGGCAACTTGAAGAGTGAATTTTCTCCTGCAAATAGGTGGAGCAAACTGCCGATTCCAGCTAGTAACAGGCTTATTTCATTGCAAAAACACATGCTGGCAGCGTCCTGCATGTTTATGAACAAAGAAAGTGTCAGCTACAAGTTCTTTTTAGGGATTGAACCCATTTTTTGCTTGGGTTCCTAACAAAAAAAATGATAAAAAGCTTTCAAAAAACACAAAAATTAAGGTCCAAACAACAAAAATTGGGATATAGTGCCCCAAAGTTTAGCAAAAACAAAAATAATAAAAAACTGTGAAAAAATATTAAGCATTAATATGCAAAACAAACAGGGAGGGTTAAAGAGAACACCAGGGACAAAACATTGGGCAAAAAAAGTTAAGGGTTAACTGGAATCTCTAAAGCAGATTGTCACTTTAATCGGGGCAGCTGATGATGGTGCTGTGCACCAGTAGTCACTTGTTTATTAATGCCTGCCCCTTTAAGATGTAGGATGGTTTTGATTTCTATGCTTGTTTAAAACATAAATGAAAGGGCTGTGGGATCAGAGGGATGCACAAACAGCCTGCAGGGTCACTGAGATGCATGGAAGGGTTGCAGGTTCGCTGAGAGGCATGGAAAGGCTGCAAGATCAGAGGGAGGCATGGAAGGGCTACAAGGTTACTGGGAGACATGGAAGGGCTGCAGTAATAGAGAGAGGCATGGAAAGGCCGTGGAATCAGAGGGAGGCATGAAAGGGCTGAAGGTATCACTGGGAGGCATGAAAGGGCTGCAGGATCAGAGAGAGACATGGAAGGGCTGTGAGATTAATTAGAGACATAGAAGGGCTGCAGGATCAGAGGGAAGCACGGAAGGGCTGCAGAATCAAAGAGAGGCATGAAAGGGCTGAAGGATCACTGGGAGGCATGGAAGGTCTGCAGAATCACTGGGAGGCATGGAAGGGCTGCAGGATCAGAGGGAGACATGGAAGGGCTGCAGGATCAGAGGGAGGCATGGAAGGGCTGCAGGATGAGAAGAAGGTATGGAGGGACAAATGAGAGGCATGGGAGGGCTGCAGGACCACTGGGAGACATGGAAAGGCTGCAAGATCAGGAGGAGGCACAGAAGGACTGCAGGATCACTGGGAGGCAAAGCACACTAAACACCAACATGCTGGAATGACAGCATTTGGGGATTGACAGATCTCTAAGATCATATGTTTATGCCTACTGAGGGGAAGGAGCCAGGGAGTATGTAGTGGAAATGTGCCTTTCAATGCAGAGTGATTTACAGACTTCTGGACATGTTTTCTGACATGAGTCCTGAGCATAGCAGAGCCGCGCTTCCTCCTCAATGGCTGCAGGCACGTGTTGGGGGGTGTCCTTACTAATGGGAATGGTGGACATCTTTCTGAAGCCCTGGCCATAGCCTATTTGACAAGGTAAAGAACAGCAACCGCTGCCAGGATCGTGGGGCTCAGGTAAGTGTACAGCAGCTTCCTGCTGCACACTTTGCATTAGTTTAAAACGGCCCTACCCCTCCCTGCTTACTTACCACAATATTTTTTTTTTTACAGTCCAGGTCACAATTCTGCCTCTGGGGCCACCTAGACGGGCAGACCCTTCCTCCTCCCAGGTGGGTGACTAGTGTGTGTGTGGGGGGGGGGGGGTGAGGGGGCTATGTTGGGTCCATGTTGGTTTCCATGGGGACCAGGTTCAAAATTGGGTTCATCCCAAGTTCAGGTAGCTGAACCAAACTTTTGTACAAAGTTTGCACAACACTACTGAACAGTGCTCCATGACATGTTTGGGCTTGGCTAATTACTTTTATTACCTTACCCTGCAAAACACTTCACTAACTTTATCTAGGAGTTGTGTGGTGTGTTCCTTGGTCTTGTGATGCTGTTTGTTCTCCAACAAACCTCTAAGGCCTTTACAGAAAAGATGTAGTCATACCGAGAATAGATTACATACAGGTGGACATACAGGTATTGACTGATTCGATGACTTCTAAAGGCAAGATGGGTGAATACATATGCACTCCACACTTTTCATATTTTATATTTTTTATATTTCTATAAATTTATTGAGCTTTCAATAAAGCAAAACAGAATTCTGAATTAAACATTTTAATACGCATCATATGAATTTTAGAAAAGCTAACAGAACAAAATAGAAATATACGCTTTTCTGACTAATAATCAAGAAAATACAATATTAATAATAATTTTTACATAGATTAGAATCATATTAATTATAAAACAAAATAAAATATATCTAGATATCAGCCATTTAAACCAAAATGCAGACCATAACTTATAACCAATAAATAAATAAATAGTACTAAAAAGAATTAGGGGAATTAAAGAACTCTAAAGTTCACTCCAGAGTCCAAATCAACCCCCCTCCAGGATTCCAAGAGACCAAGAACTCCAAATCTCTCTAAATTGTGACTCTTTATTAAGTAAAATACTACTCAGCTTCTCATTGACCATTAACCAATGTAATTTATCAATAAACATTTGATGCTTCAAAGTATGAGATTCAATTTAGCTGCTAAGCAAACATAGAAAAAAAAAATTTATTGAGAAATCTGAAAATCCCCACAACAGATTTATTTTATAAGGTAAACTTGCTTATAAAAACAAAACACTTGGATCTGCTTCCTCCCCCGCACCAGCAAGCAAGACCAAGCCCCTCCCCCCCCCATTAGTTGGGTCTCATCTCTTAAGTCTCTCAGTGTTTGATCTAATGCTTCCAGAGTATGTCTGTGTGCCATGGTGCACTCATCCCAGACAATTGGGTCGATTCAAAGAAACATGTAACAGCTTGGATTTGGGTGCCGATCATCCTATTTTTCACGTCCGCTCGTGCGTTCGTATGAACTTGCGAGTGATTCTATAAGCAAATACGTTTCTATCCTAAAATGTATGTCCGTTCGTATGGCAGTTCGGGAATCAGACCTATGTCAGTTTCCATCCTGAATTTTCCGTTTCATTTCTCAGGTTGCAACATTGGTTTTGCCCTTTTTCCTTTTTTGTCTGGACGTAAATCCTTCTGATCTTGTGGCTGCGCAATACAAACTTACCTCATTAAAGTGCATTCTAAATATTTGGTCTTTTATTTTTCTTTATTTCATTCATTTTGTAGTAACCAACCATTAATGAATGCATTTGCATAAGTAAATCTTACTTTGTTTAATTTTTAGTTAACTTGCATTTTTTACTTGTGGATTTAATTTTAATATTTATGCTTCAAATGGTACAACTTTAAATTTTTAGTGTGGTTACCCACACCCTCTACATACAGATTGCTCTCAAATATTAAAAAACACCCAGCAACTTCTGCATGTTATGAGCCTAGAAACAGCCAAGATGGCGGCTCAGGTATTATCGGGCAGCCTGCAAACAGAAAGGGCCTTGTGACTGTGTTGCTCTGGATTCTTTGATTTCTGACCTTTTCGTGCCCCCAGCTCTGCTGTGTCTGTGCAAAATACAGCAGTAACCCACATCCTGCACTTTATCCCGCTCTCCTCTCCTCAGTAAGTGTGATGCATCTGACCAAAGATGTGCTTAAATAATTAAACAAAGCAAAGGTAAACAACTACACCAATAAATGCAATCTAAAAATATTATTCTAGTACATCAATTTAAAAATAAATAACAAAGGACATAAGTTTCTTTAATTAACGCAAATATATTGCCAAATAAAGGTTTACATGCAAAGGACTAATTAAGGTCCACATTAAAATGCTTTTATAAGGCATACATGAATCAGGTATGCATTGCCATACAATTTATGGCCTCGGCCATGCTGATACATGCAGTTCATTGCAGCTCAAGACGCGCAGATTCCTCCACATAGCCAAAAAACCTGATCAAGAACAGCAATACGACTGCTAAAAGGTGTCGGCAGTGGCTTTCTTTTAAAACGTATTTAGAGGTTTGAAAACTGTTCTCTGAATCACACCGAAACACATCCAATTATCCTAAGTTTTACGTTTTCATCCTAAGTTTTAGGATTTGATCCTAAGTTTTACGTTTTCATCCTAAAATTTAGGAACGAACTTGCGATGATCGTAAGAGCATATACGCATTCGAACGTAGGCTCGTGCGAGTCGTAAATGGCCAAAAAAACAAGAAAAAATGACAAACACCCACCCAAACTTACGATTCTCGATACGAAATCAATTAACTTTTGCTCTTTGAATCGAGGGGAATGAGTTGACATTGACTGAAGATGTGGGCATCTCCTAAATCTGTAAGAATATTGCAGACTGGTGCCTCATCTCTTTTAAAATTAAAAGGCAATTTTAGTGTAGAGTGTGCAGTTCTGCCACCACTCAGTATCATTACTGCTATTCCAGATGTTGCAGCAGCAACAGCAATACCACCCATACTTCGAACCTTGGCAAGAAGCAGGTTGATAAGAAATTACTTGCCAGTTTCCCTTGGGGCATCAAGAAAGAAACTCCCAGAGCCATTTTCAGTTATTTCAAGTAGCCTATGATATGTTAGCTTCTGATCTGGAGCTTTGTCCAGCTGAGACTCTTTCAAACTGATTTCAGCCAACAGTTGTGTTTTGTTGTAACTTGTTTCCCTAATGACAGCAGCACCAAGTCTTGTTGGGAAGGTCATAATTATTTTTTTTTCCAGTCATTTGAATGACTTTGTCTTTCAGTACACTTTTTAATCTGCAGGTAAAAGCACTCACGGCTGTTATTTGAATGACTTTGTCTTTTAGTACACTTTTTAATCTGTAGGTAAAAGCACCTGTGGATTTTTTTGGAGATATTCCAAACATAGGCCCTTATTTAACAAGGGATAGCGCCAGGTAGCGAATGGTGAGCGAACGGTAATGACGCTCACCGCCACGAGAACGCCGTCTCCCCTCCGCAATCACACATTTATCAAGCCGATCCTGCTTAGCGACTGACAGAGCGCCAGATAGCAAATCATTCATCATTATTCCAGCCTCACCCCACAGCGCCAGCGAGCGACCTTGAACAGCGACAGGTATGACCTCTCGCTACCTGGCGCTCTCCAATGCATTTCAATGGAGCAATCTTTAAATATTCATAATTAATTGCTATTATTTATTTATTTATTTTTTTAAATGTCAAAAATTCTGTGACCACTTCTGCAATGTTAGATATTTTTTTAAGCTAAAAAAAAAAAATTCTGCAGAATTGATATTACAGGTCTGATATTAATGTATTCGTATTACAAAATGTTTTGAAAAACATGTTTTTTTTTTTTTCTAAAAATATGGTTGTTTGGGGGTTAAAAAACTACTTTTAACCCATCGCCGCCAGCGCTCTGGGGTTTAAACAAGCATTTCACAGCGCGAGAATTTTTGGAGCATGATTTGTTAATGAATATGCTGGGAGCCGTTCGCTATGGCCGTTCGCTGTCATGCGCTCCCATACAGCGCGGAACCTGTCAAACAGCGACTCCTAACTCCGTATTCAACATTACCGCACACCGACTGAGTCGCTGTCAACAGCCGAACAACGGCCAAGCACAGCGAATACTAGCGGGCGCTGTGAAAATAACGCTACTGTCGCTCATCTGTCGCTACCTGTCGCTATTAATGAATCGGCCTCATAGTATGAAGGAACATCTGCATAAAATTGTGTCCTTGCCAAACTATCCTTTTGGCACAGTTCCAAGAATTCTGTAGGGAGTGTCCTAGGGGGGTTTTCCTAGATTATCAACTGTAAAGTACACTCTCTTACTATTTTCAAGATGGATACTGAGTTTTTGGACAGTTGGATATCTCTCATGCATTGAAAAGCTGAGAATTCTCCAAACTGCCTCATTAGAGATTATGTAATGTCCAGTTTGGTATTGCCAGACCTCATCCTGCAAGTAATTTTCAGCTGCAATGTCAATGACAGCCTGATTTGAACCTTTATATATGTATTTTCAAATGTATTTGATAGCTTTTATGGAACTGAAAAACTCAACATTTACTGTAAGGCACCACAAAGCGGCAAAGCGGTTATCAACCTCAAAGTAATTAGATCTGAAAACCTGTTTGTCTTCCACAACCTGCATCATGTTGACATTATTTGTAAATGAAAATCTGCCTTCTCCTGGCTTTTGACATCTGTATAACAGATACCCATCGCCATCTGCCTGGGTTTCAGCTATGAAGTTCCTTGGTTACCTTTTGCTGCAAATTCCTTGCTGCATGCAAGGTGAGCTTGAAAAACCTGGACCACAGGGCCCATGAATCATTTTGGTCATAACTGTTGCAAACAGTTCAGGATCCACGGATTCATTCGGTATTTCTGCAGATATGACAGTCAGTCTCATTTGGCCTTTTTTATCAGCCAAACCAATAAATAAGCATGTGGCAGACCTCTCTTCTGCCACTCAAAAGAATACATCCAGCACTGGAGTGCATGAAAGATGTGTCCCAATCCCTTTATTTTTGGCAAACGACTTGGGCAATCAAGCCTTGCCTGTTTTTTTGAAGACTGGTTCATATCAGAACAAATCTGTAAAGTCTTTCCAATTTGGATTGCAAGTGAAAGTAATAAACAGGTCTGGCCATTCATACTTTTGAACATAAGTCATGGCATCCTGGGCATACTCATGCGTGTGACGTGGACTTCCCACAAAGCTTGGGACTTGTTATGAACAGCATCTCGTAGGTGAATATAATTCTCCACACAAAACTCTTTCATGGTGGGCTCTGATGTAACAGATGTGCTCAGATTCAATTTTGGCATACATATCCACAATAAACTGGTGAAACAGGTCCCTGCATGCCAACACGGTCAGAACGTTGTGAATTATGAGTATAGAAGCATACAATTCCATTTCTGAAACAGTTTTTGGTCTAGCCTGTGGCAGAGTTTGGGCCTGAGGGTTTCCAAAGTGATATCCATTATGTTTATCCCAGAATATCAGTGGATACTGCAAGTCAAAAGAGAGCCAATACGATAGGATATGTGATCTTGTATCTTAAATGTGGGCATGAAACCACTTTCTCTTATTTCAGTTGCACCAAATAAAATGATGTGAAAGCAGTTAATATTTTGCTAATGAAATCTCTTGATTCTGGGCTATTGCCAGTGAGTTATGACTTCAGTAGCTCTGGAGGAGTTGGCAAATCTGATGTCTGTACCTTGCCTCCAGAGCAGCACATACATGTGGCTCCTTGGTAAACTTTAAGGCACCACAGAAGCACATATAGCTTCCATTTTGCCAATCACAATCAATCTATGGCCCTTATTCATCAAGCGATAGCGCCAGGTAGTGTCTGACGAGCGCCAGGTAGCGGCAGCTAACGGCGACTACCGACTCAAGTACGCCCGGCGGCGGTCACAATGACGCATTTATCAAGCAAAATGAGGCTAGCGCCGGCGAGAGCGACGGCTAGCGCGGCATTCATCATGAAGCCGCCTGGACCGAACAGCGCCGCTGCAAATTCCCTCACAGCGCCAGGTATGAGCTGTCGCTCCCTGGCGATGTCCAATGCATTTCAATGGAGCAATCAATAATTATTCATAATTAATTGGTAATAATTTTTTTTTTTTTTTTTTTAATGTCAAAAAATCTGAGAACACTTCTGCAATGTTAGGATTTATTTTTAAGTAAAAAAAAAAAAAAAAAAAATATGTGCAGAATTGATCTAACAGGTCTGAGATTAATGTATTCATATTACAAAATGATTCTAAAAACATGTATAATGTTACATTCAAAAAATATGGTTGTTTAGGGGTTAAAAACTAGTTAATACAGATTGCCGCCAGCGCTCTGGGGTTTAAACAAGGAATGGACAGCGACAGCACATTCGGAGCGTGATTTGTTGATGAATATGAAGCTAGCCGTTCGCTCTGGCCATTCGTTGTCAGGCGCTCACATACAACGCTGGACCTGTGAAACAGCGACCCCCCAGCCCGTATTCAACATTACCGCACACCGACTGAGTCGCTGTCATCAAGCTAATGCCGGCCAAGCACAGCGAATACTGGCTGGCGCTGAAAAAATCACGCTACAGTCGCTCATCTGTCGCTACCTGGCGCTATTGATGAATCGGCCTCCCCGTTGGCCATAGGCTATGGTTGGATCATAAGCAAAACCAGCATCATGCATGAAAGCCCACTTATTGGCATGCTGAGCAACATGATGTGCTCTATCAGTTTGTTTTCTGGCCTAGGTTTGCTGAGGAGATTCAGCATAAGATTTGTCTATTGTAATTAGTCTGTGCGTGTGCACCTCCTCCTCTTTAGCTGCATGTGGGGGGCTCTTGACCCTGTGCTTCACTGGAGGTTTAGGGCAATCTCAGGTAAGATGCTGTCAATTTATCCATTACTGTGTATGTCCAAAAGAGGGCTCTCATAGCTTAGAGATAGGACTGCATCTACATATAGACACCAGTGGTGCAATTTTATCATATCTCTACAGATGTGTGCCAAACATGTGCTGCAGCACCTTTAAAAATTGTAATTGTAATTGCCCTGCTCCTCTAAGGTTAGTTAATAACTAGTCTGAGAGGCTGCCACTTTTCTCAAAGGTGTTTTCAGCCATGTGAGAGGCTTCTTTGTAAAGCTGCACAAAGCTGCATCCCCTGCTCTGTGCATGTTACCATTCATGAACTTGAATGAGGGCCGGGAGGGTGCACAGAGTGGAGGATGGTACTCATTGCAACCTCTCTGTTGCCAATGTCTGACTGCGCTGAATAGTGCTTGATAAACATAATGTTTTTTTTCTGCCTCAGTGCCAACTGGACTTCTTCTTTGACTACAGCTTCCCTCCAGGAAATATCCTTCCTATTACACAACAAACCTTTAAAGTTAAATCATGTTACTGATGTAAATATTGAGCTGTAGCCCAAGAAACAACCCCTTTATCTCTTTCCTAAAATAAGATGAATTAATCCACATTTTGCTCCATAAGACACACCTGACCATAAGGCAGTAAGGTTTTAGAGAAGGAAAGTAAAAAAAAATATTCTGAACCAAAAGATGTGCTACAATACCCCTACCAATCACCCATTACGGGAGTTGGATTGAGGAAAGCGCAATTAGATAATTTGAGCAGCCCCTACTTGAGGGAAAAACCTGTATTCCCTGGGAGAAATGTAGATGGGTTAATCTGTTCTAACTTAGGCCCTTATTTAACAAGGGATAGCGACAGGTAGCGCCTGGTGAGCGACCGGTAATGACGGGCACCGCCACGAGAACGCCGGCTCCCCACCACAATCACACATTTATCAAGCCGATCCTGCTTAGCGACTGAGATAGCGCCAGATAGCGACTCATTCATCATTATTCCAGCCTCAGCCCACAGCGCCAGCGTCCGACCTTGAACAGCAACAGGTATCACCTCTCGCTACCTGGCGCTCTCCAATGCATTTCAATGGAACAATCTTTAAATATTCATAATTAATTCATATTAATGTTTTTTTTTTTTTTTTTTTAAATGTGAAAAATTATGTGACCACTTCTGCCATGTTAGATATTTTTTGTAAGGTAAAAAGAAAAAAAAAAAAACTTTGTGCAGAATTGATATTACAGGTCTGATATTAATGTATTCATATTACAAAATGTAATTAAAAACTTGTTTTTTTTGGTTTACAAAAATATGGTGGTTTGGGTGTTAAAAAACTACTTTTAACCCATCGTCGCCAGCGCTCTGGGGTTTAAACATGCATTTCACAGCGCAGGAATTTTTTGAGCGTGATTTGTTAATGAATGTTGTTCATGGTGGGAGCCGGTCGCTATGGCCAGTCGCTATCATGCGCTCCTATACAGCGCGGAACCTGTCAAATAGCGACTCCTCACCCAATATTCAACATTACTGCACACCGACTGATTCGCTGTCAACAACCGAACAGCGGCCAAGCACAGCGACTACTAGCGCGCGCTGTGAAAATACTGCTACAGTCGCTCAACTGTCGCTACCTGCCGCTATTAATGAATCGGCCTCCCCGTTGTGGACCTAGGTGGAGAAAAGATTAGTGTAGGTGCACTGTAGAAAAAAAAGGTAGGTTAAATGGGAGAGTAAATAAAGGGTTAATAATCTCCGCCATCCTGTGAGGAAAAATAGGTTAGTATATATACATAAAAGTATAAATAAATAAATGCAATAGTATTACCAAAGTGAAGTTTTGTTTGAGGGGGTGTTTCCACCTTTTAATTAAATCAGAAACAACTAGGTATCATTGCCTCTGACTAATTTGGCCTCAAAAATTGTTGGAATTTTTAATCTTGCTGTCTGAGGGATTTCTCCTCTCAGGTAGCGTTATACAGATTGGTCAGTGTTAATTACACTATTGGCCCTGTATTCTGAGTTCTTTGAGCTGGTTTGTGGTAGATGATTCCTTGTTCAGGGTGAGGTGAGTTTCTAGCGGGTTGGAGCAATGTGGTTGGTGGATCCTAGATGGTTTAGAGGTTTTAGGTCGGCGTTGAAATGAAATAAGTGGTGTTCTTGAGGTCCAGGTAAGGCGGTGTGAGTTGAGGTAGATGATTGTGTCATCAGAAATGGTTCTAGTGGTTAGTGCAGATTAATTGGTTGAGGTCTGCTTTAATGTTCTGATTTTAGATGTGTTGTGAGGCTTGTAACCATTGTGGGGGAAATGTGAAAACTTGCAATTTAAAGGTAAAACTAATAAAAGGAGATTGTATGACTTACAGCTTCGGTAAGTTGATTAAAATTGATGCAACAATTAGTACAGCATATGCTCAGTGGTTTATATTCACCGCCACAGCCTGGATTGGTTGTGGTTTTACTTGTTTCCTTTTAATTAATGAATTAAAGGGATGTATTGTATGTATCAATTGTATGAATTACAGTTTCAGTAAGTTGATCAAAATTGCTAGGAAAATTAGTACAGTTAGTACAGTTGATGCTCAGAGCTATTTACTCACCACCACAGCCTGGATGGCTGTGGTATTAGTTGTAGTGCAGAGGGTGCAGGTGAAAAAATGGAAAAGCCGGTTATTGCAGAGGGCGCAGGCAGGAGCAGCGCTGAGGTTTCCTCTGGGCTGGAGAAGTGTAGGGAACGTTGGTCTGGCTGCCTTGGGTAGTCAGATCTGAGCTGGCGACCATAGGTAAGGGGGCGGGCGGAGAGGAGAGTCGGTTTGCAGCTGGGTTTAAAATTGAAGCCGCAAAGGTGGCTGGAAAGTAGCTGCTTGATTTAAGTCTTTGAAAAGCTTTTGTAAAATCGATAGAAAATCATTTCAACGAACCGGCTCTCCTCTCCGCCTGCCTGCCTACCGCCTTACCTACGTCGCCAGCTCCGATCTGACTACCCAAGGCAGCCAGACCAACGTTCCCTACACTTCTCCAGCCCAGAGGAAACCTCAGCCCACCCAGCTGTAGTGGTGAGTAACTAGCTCTGAGCATCAACTGTACTAATTTTCCTAGCAATTTTGATCAACTTACTGAAACTGCAATTCATACAATTTCCTTGAATTTTTTTACCATTAATTTAAAGGATACAATTAAAACCACAGCCAATCCAGGCTGTGGCAGTGAATAAAAAGCACCGAGCATATACTGTACTAATTGTTGCATCAATTTTAATCAACTTACAAACACTGTAAGTCATACAATCTCCTTTTATTCGTTTTACCTTTAATTACAAGTTTTCACATTTCCCCCACAACAGTTACAAGCCTCACAACACATCTAAAATCAGAACATTAAAGCAGACCTCAACTAATTAATCTGCACTAACCACGAGAACCTTTTCTGATGACATAATCATCTCCATCCATCCAAAACAATCATCTACCTCAACTCACACCACCTACCTGGACCTCAGGAGCACCGGTTATTTCATTTCAATGCCGACCTAAAACCTCTAAACCATCTAGGATCCACCAACCACATTGCTCCAACCCACTAGAAACTCAACTCACCCTGAACAAGGAATCATCCACCACAAACCAGCTCAAAGAACTCAGAATACAGGGCCAATAGTGTAATTTACACTGACCAATCTGTATAACGCTACCTGAGAGGAGAAATCCCTCAGACAGCAAGATTAAAAATTCCAACAATTTTTGAGGCCTAATTAGTCAGAGGCAATGATACCTAGTTGTTTCTGATTTACTTAAAAGGTGGAAACACCCCCTCAAACAAAACTTCACTTTGGTAATAATATTGCATTTATTTATTTATACTTTTATGTATATATACTAACCTATTTTTCCTCACAGGATCGCGGAGAACATTAACCCTTTATTTACTCTCGCTTTTAACCTGCCTTTTTTATCCACAGCGCACATACACTAATCTTTTCTCCACCTAGGTCCCCACCTAAGTTAGAACAGATTAACCCATCTACAATCACCCATTACAGGCTGTGAGCGGCATCCCCAATTACAGGCAATGTGCGGCACCCCCATTACAGGAAATGTGTGGCATCCTCCATTACTGGTAGTTTGCAGCATACCTCATTAAAGACAGTATGAGGCATCCTCTATTACAGCGAGTGAGCAGCATCCCTCATTACAGGCAGTGAGCAGCATCTCTTATTACAGCCAGTGAGTGACATCACTCATTACAGCAAGTGAGCAGCATTCCTTTTACAACCAGTGAGCAACATCCCTCATTACAGGCAATGTGCAGTATCCCTCATTATAGGCAGTGTGCAGCATCCCCTATTACAGATGGTGAGCGGTATCCGTCATTACAGCCAGTGAGCGCCATCCGTCATTGCAGCCAGTGAGCATATCCCTCATTACAGCCAGTGTTCGGCACTCCTTATTACAGGCAGTGTGCGGCATCCCTCTTTACAGCCAGTGAGCATATCCCTCATTACAGCCAGTGTGTGGCACTTCTCATTACAGGCAGTGTGCGGCATCCCTTATTAAAGCCAGTGAGAGGCACCGCTCTTTACAGCCAATGTGCTGGTGGGCAGGAAGCATATACACACACACACACACACACACACAATGGTAACCCCCCACACACACAATGGTAACACCCCTCACGCACACTCACACAATGGTAACCCCCCCCACACACACACAGACAAAAAAGACGCACACACAATGACATACCTACAGGCTCACAGCTGATTTCCATGTCCCGTGGGTGGGCGTGGCTTATTTTGGACACCCCCCATCCACTGAAGTGAAGCGAAAAGGCCTGGGCTGCTGTAGAAGCCACGGAAGCGGAACAGAATCACTCAGTGACATAGACGGTATTATATTTAACAGAGAAAATCTTATTTTTTCACTGTAAATTCAGGGATTGGCATTATGGCAGTAGGTTAAATACATTCTGTTTTCTTGAGATAGATTGTAATAAAAGTTAAACATACTTTGCTTCCAGCTTACTTAGTGCTATTCCTTCTGGATATACAGAGGGTAAAGCACCAGCAGTGAATGGAAAACCACCATTCTGTCCTAAAAACATAAGCTGTATTTGTAAAAAGTAGAGACATTATATAGTGTGTAAAAATGTAATATTCCCATTTTCTCGTCAGACTTCCAATTTATTGAAGTAACAGAGCAGAAAATACACTGACAGCTGTTACATTTTATTGCGAATTAGTATATACATTTTATATCCTGTGAGCAAATGCATGATACATTGTATTCTAGTAATTGCCACTCACTTCCCAAATGGAAACGAAATGATCTTAGTGCAATTACACTCAGGAGAGTAAAATGTAACAAGCTAGAGTCTTATAACCTAGCACTTTAACAAAGCTAAGAGTTTCTCTGGATTTCTTCATATTTTCTAAAGGTCAAATTGAATCTGTGGTAGAATGTTCCCAATCTGCTAGTCTATGCAAAGCAGTGTTCATGCCTATTAAATGACTCGATGATCTTGTCATGTATAACATGACATTTTGCGGCTCATGTGAATTACTGGTATATTTACAGTTAGTTTTTCCTTGTCAAGTTTTTACATATTTCAATACTGTATAATTTATTAATTCCTACCCATTATTGGCTGAGCACAGGTATTCTTTATGCATACACATGCCAGGTAAACACATAATATTACAGTGCGAGATCTTACCTACCTCTTACCCAAAGAGTATAATTAATGGATGCTGAGGGATTACAAAATCAACTTTTACAATACATTTACGGGAGTCGCACATAACTAGCCGAATAATGCTTTAGATAAGTGAAGCCCAACAAGCAGCCTGGAGCCTCATAAGATCAATTGTGTAGCCCATTCCATTTGTAGTATAGTATGAGTATTTGTAGTGCTGTCATTGCTGTACTATAAGTAATTTACTTGTCCTAGCCTCCAATAAAGCCACACACTTTGAAAATGGGTTTTGCATGGCACAGGTCAGCTGCTGGCAATCAACTGTGTAACCATTTTAATAGTCAAGGCAACTCGACTTGCTGTATTTTACTCGAAAGCACAGCATAATCCAAAGTGTTGACTGCATTTGCATAATAATACCCATAAGCTATTATTAAATTGTTCATGAGATAGGTGTTAAAACTGCCTTTTTTCATAGGAAATCTGTTAGTAATAGTGTTTGGTGAACCCAAACTGCAAAGTTCAGGTTTGTAATGAACTTTGCGAGTTTGGGTTCTCTATCTGTATTTCAGGGCATTAGAGGCCCATTAATTAGGCATGCTCTTTTTTTCATACTCGTGTAGTAGATACACATGTAGCCCTAAGCACTGTCCAATCATAGTGGCACTCCCCCAGCACACCTCCCAACCCAGGACCTCATGTCCCAACACAACTCAACCTGCTTGCATTGCACAGCAAGATGTGTGCAGGCTTCCAGACTAATCACAGGCAAAACACACACTGTGAGCAGGGCCGGATTAAGTGTGGTGGAGGCCCCTGGGCACAAAATCTGGTGGAGGCCCCAGATACAGTATTCTTTCTTTAACATAATAATCCAGACAAGTAACTGATTGGTGGTTGTCTGGCACCCGCCCACTTTTTGCAACATCAGATCGAGTCCCCTGTGCCACCCTTGTGTGGGTGAGTGCTGCTTGGGAACTCCTGCTTTGCTTTTCTCGGTGGGGGGTAGTGTAGTCACCCAGCTGGTCCAGCAGAAAACAGTTCCCAGCATTGAGCTGCCAAAGACTGTACTTGGTGGCTTATGTGCAGTGAGCGGCCGCCGATTGACAGCTCTGCACGCACCCATCACTGTAGCATTGCTGATGGCGGTTTTGCTGCTCTAGACTCTCCGCCCCGCCCTGTGGTGGCTTTGGCTGATAGCTTTGTTTCTGGCCCCGCGGTCCACCAGACCAAAGACTGAAAAGCTTCCTGGATCAGACCATAACCCAAAGGTTGGTGGAGGCCCCCTTTGCAGGGCAAGTGGTGGAGGCCGCGGGGCTCTAGCCCCTTGTGCCCCCCTCATAATCCGGCCCTGACTGCGGGGCTGTAGAGCAGAGGGAAAGGGGAGGTGGGGCGGCAGTAAGAACAGTGCATGGCAATGGATCTGCCCATATCCAGCCCCTGTCAAAGAAGGCACATATCTGCCCCTTTCAGGGAACTGCACTGGAATGCATTTAGTGCTTGATAACACCAAATCCATATTTTTCAAAAAATACTTGTCTTTTTGCTGGCCAATGCAGGATTCTTGCTGAAGGATACTCAAATGGTACACGATTCTTCTTTCTAAGGGCTGAAACAACAAAAAGTGGACAAAAGTGCTTCATTAAAAAAAAAAGTTTTATGCACTACCGACTAAACCACTTACAACCATCATCATCAACCCTACCATACACCTTCATGCTTTTCACCCCCCTGTCATGCATTTAAAATCATGGTGTGGAACTCAGAAGGTCCCAGAGTCTTTTGACCACAGGGCCTCTGATGTCCTTCTTTAAAGTGGAACAATACCCAGGAATTTGGCTACCCTGGGTTTTGTTCTGTTCCCTGAAGGCATTCCAAATTGGAATGCCCGGTTGTATGAAACCCCCAAAGAGGCCAGTATTCACTCACTTTTCCTGGATCCAACAGAGCAGGTGCAGTTTCTTGTCCAGTGAGAGCCGGCGTTCTCGGGGCGGGGCCCGTCATTACCGGTCTCTCACCAGTCGCTACCTGTCGCTATTCCTTCATAAATAAGGGCCATAGTAAAAACTGATTGGCTGCTGGCCCATTCATGTGCTATGGGATCACTAGTAAGGCGAGTTCACAAGCTGCCTAGGGGTTTTGACACAGCAGGACACCCCTTCCGTATTTAAATCTGTTCCTCATAAAAAGAAAATTCATACTGTAAACTTAACTTAAACGTAAACTTCATAAAAATCATCAGTTGGTTGACTGGGCAAAATCTATTTGCTTATTGTTACTAAATTTGAATTCTTTTTGAACTCATTAGCCCGAGAGTGTAGCCATTAGCATGCAGAAAACATTAGACTTGTCACAATTCATGTTATGTTGGTAGCTAAAAGCTTTAAGTGCTATTAACTGTACATGTCATGTGATCACTTGAATAAATATACAGTTATTATTCCTGAAATAAATATTAGTTAATTAGTTATAGAAAGGATAGTGACTTTGACATAAAAATGTATGTATCTACAAATGTATAGTTATTTGCTCAAAAAGAAGGTTATTTCATTTTCTGATTTTTTTTTAAACTTTGATTGACTGAGTATCGTTATGTTAAGTTATGGCAAGTCAAAAGTTACACAAATAAATATCAGTAGCTTACCTTTCATCAAAAGGCTTGAGCATTGGGCTTCCTCTTCTGCCTGTCTCCTCATTCAGCGTTCAGCCCCCACCCTGCTGGCCTGGTCTATCAATTAAGCTTCAGTGGACCAAGAACGGAAACACCCCCCACTCCCTCCCCAGACATCCTGATTGGCTGCCAATCTCTGCAGCTCTGAAACCTTGCCCTCCTCTCACACTTATCACAGCGTGCTTACAGCACATTGCTGTTGCCACACCCACTGTTTCTCTTCATTTTTTTCTATGAATCTCCAGTGCTCTAATACTTTTAAGGATAACTTAGGAGCTACAGGGTCTATTTGAAAACAGATTGTTTGAGACAGTGCAACGTGTAGCCCAAGACAATGGGGAAACAGTCGGGCTTGCTTTAGTATAACTTTAACTCACCACCTGTAGTAATAGGCTGCATATCTGCCTATATGGTTTGGAGTAATTTTTTAACTCATGTTTTTTTGGTGAGTAAAAACTTTTTCTTTTGATTCTTTTCCCTTAGTGAAATTCAGAACCATATTTAGCTGTGCATTTTGTTAAAAAAAATGCAGAGCTAAATATGGTGCTAAATTGTACTTAGGGGAAAAAAAGTGTTTGCTTTCAAAAAAACTTGAGCAAAAAAATGCTCATGGCCATGAATCAACCCTAATGTGTCAATCTATTCAAGATTTTTCTAAATGTATTAAAGTCTCAAGGGGAAGAATTGGCCAAATTAAAAGAAGATAAAACATGCCCCTCCCCCATACCAATCAATGAATTTTCCAATGCATTTTTCAGGTAAAAGAAGAAACCCCCTTTTATTTGCTTCTGTTCAGCCCCCTCTGGACATCTTGACTGGCCTTTGTGCTGATGAACCCCTAAATGCCTAAAAGACAGGAAATTCCTCTATCCTTGCTCCTATTTCTGTGGCAGCTGACTCTAAATTTCTCTGAACACTGCAGAGTATGCTCATGATTCATAAAATTGCATCATGATACACCCTTCTCAGCTTAGCTACAACCCAGAAAAGTGAGGAAAGAAGCTGTAGTAAAGGACAAAAAATTACATATAATCAGAAATTTTGAGATGTTTTGGTATGTAAGATCGTAAGGGTGGGGCTCTTGTTCCTATTCTCTCTTCTCACAAGATTTGGTCGGAACTTTATAGCATCTATTTTGTAATGGTTTCAGCACTTATTTGTAATTATACATTACACTGCACTACTACCATAATAATAACAATATTAATAATAGCTAATTTTACAGTGTTTTCATGGGGCATAAGGTGGGATGTAGCTGAACACGGGATTTATAGGTTCCTAGTTGTGCAATATGAGTTTTGATCTGGTTTAGAGTTCATTAAACACACAGAAATTGTTGGGAGCAGTTTTGTTTTTAAAGAACAAATCAGGTGTGGTCGAAGTATGGATGGCAGCAGATCAGGTTTGGGTACAGGTCAGTTTGCAACCCTGTTGAGTACCATCTGGTAGCATGGTAGAATCAAGAATAAGAGGATAAGCAGGCAAGAGCCTATCTGGAGGGTGTGTGTAGTAATATTTCAGCATTTCCAAAGAATAATGAATGTATGTGCATGCCAAATGGGGCCAAACGGATATTTTTGGCTGGAGGTCAGCTGCAAATATGATAAAACATTTGTTTTTATGCTAGAGGTCCTCTTTATCAGAATAGAGTGGCTTCAGAGTAAAACAAGAACTCCTTCCAGTATGATAGGTTATATGAATATAAGGCTAGCTGTACATCAGCTTTCCAGACTTGAATGATGGCCCCTTTTAGAAACATTCGGCTGTACCGCATTGGCACACCAAACTGGGGCATATATGAGCAACAATATAAATAATCTTTCTCTGGGACATAATGATTATAGTACCTAATCACTAACCCTATAAGGCAGCTAACTATATCAAACACCCTCAATTCCTATAAATCTATCTATCACATACAATACAGACCTGATTAAAAAGAAGGTGGAAGTAATCAGGATAGAATGCCAATTACCCCATTACTTGTCATAGCACATTGTAACTGGAAATTGCTTCTTTCAGGTTCTGTTTGCTCAGGCAATTACAATAAACTCTCTGCTTGACATGTTGTTTGCACAGATGTAGTACATTAATAAACATGAGGTTTAATCTGAATTATTGAACCAGTTGCAATAATTCCAACAAAGGATTTGTAATAATTCTAAAGGTCTGATGCATCACTGGAATTCTTTCAAAGGAATGTAAAGTGTAGCACCTTTGAATCTCCATATTAAAGCTACAGCCCACTGAAATAATGGACTTTGAGATTCATGAATTTATGATTTTATAACTTAAAGGCAGTGACTGGGGGCAGAATGGTGGACAAACACCAAAAGAATCTCTGGGGTCATAAAATGGGTGAGTATTATAGCAGAGTAAGATGAAGCAGCTTCGGGGGAGAACAGTTTTTAAAGATGGCAAAAAGTAGCACAGTAGGCCAAGGAATAAATTAGCCTGCTTTATGCTTGCCCAATGCTGGCTCGGGGGCTGCATCTCTCATTTCCTTCTGCTGACTCATTTTCAGGTCTCCCTTTGAATTGTTCTGTAACGTTGTTTTTTTTTGTTGTACATCTCTGTAAGATGGCAGAGGATCAGTCATTGCATAGGTGTGTCAATGACATCATTGCCACACATAACAGTGGCAATGAATGGAGGAGACGGAGTTTTGCAGCTAAAACAAGAGGTATTATCTAGGATTAGAGTGAAGCAGGAGCATTAAAAGTAGGCAAATGCTACTCTTCATGGCAGGAGCAATTCAGTGGATCTGAGTGAAAAATGTGGGTTTTAGTCCGAGTTAATTTAGTGGGCCATTGCTAAAATTATGCAAAAATATAAGCAATGCAGGTAGTAGCACACCTAACGCAATGAGTCTAAAGGATTTAGTGCTTTCCAATCTGAAGCTGTTTCCACATCAGCCCCACATTCCACTGTAGTAAAAATAAACCGTTTGAAAGGATACACACCACACTGATTAAAAATAGTATTGCCATGTAAAAAGTGTATTAGAAAATTCATACACAGTAATTGTACTTATTCACAAATCAAAAGAAAGGCTACATAAAAGCCAAGTTTAGTGTAAGCGATTGCTGTTCATAATTAGAGATGAGCGAACTTTTGAAAAATTCAATTCGGCTGATTCGCGGAATTTTCCGGGAAAAATTGTTTCGGTCCGAATTTATTCGCGACGAATCGCTGTTAAAAACGGCTATTTCTGGGCGTCCGAGAGCCTCCATAGGGTTGCAGAACGTTTTGCTTGGCTGAAACATGCATAGGATGCGTGCTGGGTTAGTGAAATACTATTGTAAAAAAGTATGATATGCAGATCAGAGGTGTCGCTATTAGATTCGCTGACGCAGAGCGGCACAATTACAGAGCCTTGAGGTGGAATCAGCATGATGAGCCCATATATTGCCTGAAAGACACACAGTGGAGTTGGCAGCAGCATAGGGTGCCCATATAATGCCTAAAAAACACACCCTGAATTTGGCAGCAGCATAGGGAGCCCAAATATTGCCTGAAAGACACACTCTGGACTTGGCAGCAGCATAGGGATCCCATATATTGACTGAAAAACACATTGTAGTTGGCAGCAGCATAGGGAGCTCATATATTGCCTGAAAGACACACGCAGGAGGTGGCGGCCGCAGCAGCAGCTGCATTAGGAGCCCATATATTGCCTGAAAAACACATTGGAGTTGGCAGCAGCATTAAAAGCCCATATATTGCCTGAAAGACACACATTGGAGTTGGCAGCAGCATTAGGAGCCCATAAATTGCCCGAAAGATGCACCCAGGAGTTGGCAGCAGCAGCATAGGGAGCTCATATATTGCCTGAATGACACACATTGGAGTTGGCAGCAGCATTAGGAGTCCATATATTGCCTGAAAAACACATTGGAGTTGGCAGCAGCATTAGGAGCCCATATATTGCCTGAAAGACACACCCAGGAGTTGGCAGCAGCAGCAGCATTAGGAGCCCATATATTGCCTGAAAAAAACATTGAAGTTGGCAGCAGCATTAGGAGCCAATATATTGCCTGAAAAAACACATTGGAGTTGACAGCAGCATTAGGAGCCCATATATTGCCTGAAAGACACACCCAGGAGTTGGCAGCAGCAGCAGCATTAGGAGCCCATATATTGCCTGAAAAACACATTGGAGTTGGCAGCAGCATTAGGAGCCCATATATTGCCTGAAAGAAACACATTGGAGTTGGCAGCAGCATTAGGAGCCCATATATTGCCTGAAAGACAAACATTGGAGTTGGCAGCAGCATTAGGAGCCCATATATTGCCTGAAAAACACATTGGAGTTGGCAGCAGCATTAGGATCCCATAAATTGCCTGAAAGACACACCCAGGAGTTGACAGCAGCAGCAGCAGTAGCAGCATAGGGAGCTCATATATTGCCTGAAAGACACACGTTGGAGTTGGCAGCAGCATTAGGAGCCCATATATTGCCTGAAAACACATTGGAGTTGGCAGCAGCATTAGGAGCCCATATATTGCCTGAAAGACACACCCAGGAGTTGGCAGCAGCATTAGGAGCCCATATATTGCCTGAAAGACACACCCAGGAGTTGGCAGCAGCAGCAGCAGTAGCAGCATAGGGAGCTCATATATTGCCTGAAAGACACACATTGGAGTTGGCAGCAGCATTAGGAGCCCATATATAGCCTGAAAGACACACATTGGAGTTGGCAGCAGCATTAGGAGCCCATATATTGTGTGAAAAACACATTGGAGTTGGCAGCAGCATTAGTAGCCCATATATTGCCTGAAAAACACATTGGAGTTGGCAGCAGCATTAGCAGCCCATATATTGCCTGAAAAACACATTGGAGTTGGCAGCAGCATTAGGAGCCCATATATTGCCTGAAAGACACACCCAGGAGTTGGCAGCAGCAGGGTTAGGAGCCCATATATTGTCTGAAAGACACACTCTGGGCTTGGCAGCAGCATAGGGAGCACATATATTGCACGAAAAACACACCCAGGAGTTGGCAGCAGCATAGGGAGCTCATATATTGCCTGAAAAACACATTGGAGTTGGCAGCAGCATTAGAAGCCCACATATTGCCTTAAAGACACACCCAGGAGTTGGCAGCAGCAGCAGCATTAGGAGCCCATATATTGCCTGAAAAACACATTGGAGTTGGCAGCAGTATAGGGAGCCCATATATTGGCTGAATGACACACCCAGGAGTTGGCAGCAGCATTGGGAGCCCATATATTGCCTGAAAAACACATTGGAGTTGGCAGCAGCATAGGGAGCCTATATATTGCCTGAAAAACACATTGGATTTGGCAGAAGCATAGGGAGCTCATATATTGTCTGAAATACACACCCAGGAGTTGTCAGCAGCAGAAGGAGCTCATATATTGCCTGAAAGACACACCCAGGAGATGGCAGCAGCAGAAGGAGCTACCATGCATCAGCTACTTGCATGCATCAGCTATTGGTGGGTGGAAATCCTGGCTGATCCATGCCTGATTCATCTTCACAAAGGTGAGTCTCTCCACATTTTTCGTGGACAGACGAGTTCTCCTTGGCGTTACTATGGCCCCCGCAGCACTAAAGACCCGCTCAGATGGCACACTATTGGCCGGGCAGGACAGCTTTCCCAGGGCAAACTCTGCCAGTTGCGTCCACAAGTCAAGTTTGGCTGCCCAGAAGTCCAGCGGATCCTCAAGGTGCGTTGGCATGGTCATTTCAAGGTATGCTCCAGGTCTTCCTGCTGCTCATGAGTAGCCTCACTAAGCGGTAGCAGAAAGCTACTCATTAGCGACTGAAGACTGAGGCTGCTGCTGACGGAGCTGCTGCTCCTGCCCCCCCCGGCAGCCATGACAGTGGAAGGTGAGCGCAGAGGTCCCCCCGAGTCAGACCTGCGAGAGTATGGACCATGGCGCAGATAGGCATCAGCCAACTGACTACGTAGAATGTCTTTGTAGTAGCTCAGTCTGTCCTCCCTCTCGGCGAGTTTAAAAATGCCCCCATTTTAAGCCGGAAGCAAGGGTGCAATAAGGCGAAGAGCTAGTAGTCATCCCGCATAAAAATGGAGACAATTCTGCGGTCACTACGCAAGCACGTGAGCATGCATCGTGCCATTTGTGCAAGTGACTCGGAGGGACTACCTGTCTCCATCTCCACTGCATACTGCCACGGTGTGTCTGGGTCTTCTGTCTCGCCTTCCTCACAACCCTCTAGCTCCAGTGGCTGCTCCTGCACCTCCTCTCCTGGCAGATGACTAGATAAACCACCCATTTTGCCAAAACTAAACTGCGCTTCACTGTGCTGCTCCTCCTCCTCAGCTCCCACGGGGCTTATGTGGCCGTGAAATGTATGCGACATGTCTCCAGTGCCCTGACCAGCCATGGTTTCCAACATGTGTTGTATTACATGAAGCAGCGGAATCACGTCGTTCATGCGGTAATCCTGGCGACTGACAAATAAAGTGGCTTCCTCAAAGGGTCTGAGCAAATGGCAGGTGTCACGTATGAGCTGCCACTGGTTCACATTAAAGTTACACAGGGGAGTCCCCCTATCTGTTTGGATCATCAAGAAATCAGTGAGGGCTTTTCTCTGTTCGTATAGTCGATCTAACATCTATAGGGTGGAATTCCAATGGGTGGGAACATCGCAAATCAGACTATGTTGGGGATTCCGTTCTTACGCTGTAGCTCAAGAAGGGTATGCTTGGCGGTGTAGGAGTGGCTGAAGTGCATACAAAGTTTCCTTCCCGTTGTTACGATGTCTTGCAGATGGTGGGAAGACTTCAGAAAACGCTTGACAACTAGGTTGAACACGTGTGCCATACAGGGCACATGGCTCAGGCTTCCTTGTCTCAGCGCAGACAAGATATTACTCCCATTGTCAGTCACCATGGTACCCATTTCCAATTTTCACGGAGTAAGCCATGTTTTGATTTCTTTATGAATGAATTTCAGGAGCTCCTCCCCTGTGTGACTCCGTTCGCCAAGGCAAACCATGTGAAGCACAGCGTGACACCGCCGGGCACTGCACACATGGTAGGCTGAAGGGGCATTGAGAATTGACCGTACAGTGGAGGCTGAAGAGATGGCGGAGGATGAGGAGGCAGAGTCGCACAATGTGACAGGCAAAACAGCCTGGGAGCGTGGAGGCCGAAGCAGTGTGACCTGTCCAAGTTGCTGTGCAGGAACCACATTCACCCAGTGGGCCGTAAAGGACATGTATTGTCCCTGACCTTAGTTACAGCTCCAGATGTCAGCGCTGCCATGCACTTTGGTGCACACCGACAGGCTCAAGGACTGGCCCACCTTCTGCTCAACAAATTTGTGCAGGGCTGGTACTGCCTTCTTTGCAAAGAAATGACGGCTTGGGACTCTCCACCTTAGCTCGGCACAAGCCATCAGCTCTCTGAAAGGTGCAGAGTCCACCACCTGAAAAGAGAGGGACTACAGCACTAGCAACTTGGACAGGAGCACATTTAGCTTCTGCGCCGTAGGATGAGTGAGCGCATACTGTTGTCTCTTGGACATGGCTTCGCTGATGGATTGCTGGTGGGATGAGTGACTTTAGTAGGAGGAGCAGGAGCATTTGGAGCGGCAGAGGATGGGTATGACGCACAGCTACCTTCGGCTGAGGTGATGTAGCCTTGGCTGGGTGAAATTGGAAGCGGCGTGGCACTGGCTGACGCAGCAGGCTGGACCCCCACTTCGGAGCCTCGGTTTTCCCAGGACGCTTTATAGTTACGCTGCATGTGTTGCCACAGAGCCGTGGTACCAACATTGGGGCCCTGGCCACGCTTGACCTTCTGTCTACACATCTTGCATGTGGCCAGGTTACCCTCCTGCGGATGCTTGAGGAAAAAGTGCCACACTGCCGAGTGGCTAATTTTCCCTCCAACAGTCCGCACTAATTCACTGCTACTGCTGCCAACTCCAGGAACCCCTGCTCCACTACCTCCCGGGAAGGTAGCCTGCCACGCAGCAGGTGGTCTACCCCGCCCCTGGCCACGTGTGGCTCCAGACATCCCAATTCTGCCACCATGCTGACTGCCAACCCTACTGCCACCATGCTGACTGCCAACCCTACTGCCACCTTGCTGCCTCAGCTGCTGACTCTGGGGCAACCTGGGACCATCTTCTCCTGATGATGATGAAGCCCCTTCTGCACCGGGCTCCCAAGTGCGATCGGCTTCATCATCATCATCATTATTGAGTTGTGCCTGCGCGTCACTGATGACCTCCTCGGTTTCCACAAGAGCGTGTGGTGCAGGAGACGGAATGCTCACCACACCACCTCCCACACCACCTCCCATGCCACTCTCCTCCTCAGTGTTTGTCTGTCTAGCAGAAGAAGCGGCGGATGTCTCCTCCATTTCTTGGCTGGGCAGTAGCTGCTGACTGTCCTCTAACACATCGTCCTCACTGAATAGTGGAGCTGAACCCAAAGCATAAGATACAGCGGCTGGAGGGGGGGGGCGTAGGACAGAGGCAATGGAAGGACAGGGGCTGCTCCTGGGCCATGCCAACTCAGGGTTGTGTCCGAGGAACCTATCGACTGTTGACTGGGGGTGTCAGATGTCACTTGTGATGAGGTCGATGACCGCATTAACCAATCGACAACGGCAGATGCTTTGCTGGTTGAGACACGACCGCTAGCAGATACCGGGAGATCAGGCCTCTCACCGCGACTCCTGCTGCCACTCGCCCCTAGTCTGCTGCGACTTCTGCCTGATGAATCTAGGCCTCTCCTCGGTGCACATCCTGGCACATCTCTGCCTGACATTTTTACTTCGTTTAGGAGGGGAAAACAATATACTACACTACACCTAGAACAGTATTTTTATAACAGCAGGTGTGTAGAAAAGTTAGATCAAAATAGGCATACACAGTTAAATGCACCACAGGCAGTTTTAAAACGTGGTTTTTGTTCAAAATGTAAAAAAGGTAAAGATGCAGGTACCATTAAAAGCTAAGTGCTAGCATTCGGGATGCCCCCCCCCCCCCCCCGGTGAAAGGCAATGGATGCTTCAAACTTTAAAACCAGACTTTTTTATACAAAAGGCAAAAGTTTAGTAGGCAGGTATTCTTAAAAGATAAGTGCTAGAACTGACAATGGCCCCTGGTGAAAGGCAATGGGTGCTTTAAACTTGTAAACCATACTTTTTTATACAAAAGGCAAAAGGTTAGGAGGCAGGTACTCTTAAAAGATAAGTGCTAGCACTAACAATGGCCCCCGGAGAAAGGCAATGGGTGCTTTAAACTTGTTAACCAGACTTGTTTTATACAAAAGGCAAAAGGTTAGTAGGCAGGTACTCTAAAAAGATAAGTGCTAGCACTGACAATGGCCCCCGGTGAAAGGCAATGTGTGCTTTAAACTTGTAAACCAGACTTGTTTTATACAAAAGGCAAAAGGTTAGTAGGCAGGTACTCTTAAAAGACACGTGCTAGTATTTGGGATGCCCCCTTCTCACGTACAGAGGTGGCCTCCTTTGATTGTGGAAAAGTGACTTTGCTTATGAAATGCAAGCAGTTATTAGACAGGTAGTCTTGAAATATTTATGCTAGTGTTTGGGATGACCCCTGCTCACATACAGAGGAGGCCTCCCTTGATTGTGGAAAAGTGACTTTGATTATAAAATGCAAGCAGTTATTAGACAGGTAGTCTTGAAATAGTTATGCTAGTGTTTGGGATGCCCCCTCCTCACATACAGAGCAGGCCTCTCTTGATTGTGGAAAAGTGACTTTGCTTATAAAATGCAAGCAGTTATTAGACAGGTAGTCTTGAAATATTTATGCTAGTGTTTGGGATGCCCCCTGCTCACATACAGAGGAGGCCTCCCTTGATTGTGGAAAAGTGACATTAATTACAAAATTACAAAATCCTTCTCTATCTGTCCCGCACTTCTTCTGTTCTATCTATCTAGCTATCTATCTATCTATCTATCTATCTATCTATCTATCTCTCGCTCTCTCCCTGCCTGATCTGCTCTGGCCACAATACAGTGTCAGAATGATCTTCCGTAAGATGGCCGCCGTTTATATGGGGCTGTGACATCATCGGTAAGCCTGTCTGCTGATAGGTAGCATGTGACACCTACCCAGCATTCCTTGCCCCATGGGACATGTCCTGACATGGGGATCCACCATTTTAGATGGACTGTATAGCAGTAAATTGAGTTTTAAGGAAGCGATTCGAGCGATCGATATTCAGAATCGTAACGAATCGAATATTTCATGAAATTCGTAACGAATTCGGGTTCGTCAGAATCGATTCGCTCATCTCTATTCATAATCCCCAGGAGAATAGTGCACCTCTTTGGACAGAAAGAACAATATATGAATTACAAGTAACTGCTAACAGTAATGCTCTGGTGCTATGCTAGGTAAAAAGTAATTACCATGTTAGAAACATAATAGGTGTCGCTTTATGTTATCCTGAGGGTTAAAGGCTGATTGCTTAAATGTTGTTAAGGTACATACACCAGTATATAAATTGGAAAATAAAATAAATAACAATTGTAAATTGTTGGAAAGTAGAGCTCCCTGCAAGTTAGATTCTATGGGGGAGAGTGAATCAGAGATAGGCCAGCCCTTTGACAGTAAGAATTGGGAGAAACCATTCCTCCGGACACATAAAATGGCCATGTCAGGCAGGGCACAGGAAACAAACTATAAGATCATATAGTGATGGTACTGCGGCCCCACTCAGCTACAGCAAATCTATCCCTAACTCCCCAATACATGCTAAAGATGTGGGGCCGGGGCGAGGGAGTCCCTACTTCACATATGGTAGGAGTGCACAACCATTTAAAAATTCTGGTCACAAATACTCCAACTACACAACAAAGTATATGATTTGGTCACTCTGAACAACCCCCAGGTTGTCCTCCTTTCAATGCTCCCTGGATGAGTGGGAGGAGGGAAACAGGGAATCCTCAGACACTTCCGTTCGGTGGCCAGATTGGTTATCCCACGCCACTGGCACAACCCACAGGTACCATCAATCCCAGTATGGTATGCAGAATTAAGCAATATTATGAGAACTGAGGAACCTGAGGTGTGAGATTTAAACATACTTGGATGGCATGATGGGTTTTTAAAGAATTCCTTAGGGTCGCCAAGCACTGCAAGTGTAACTATATAGAGCTGATTTAATTGGTATGAATGAGGAGTGAGTGCATTCCTCATCCTGCCTCTTTACCCCTTTCCTTCCTTAGTTATTTATCCCAAGCGGTTTGTTCATTATGGGTTACTGGCTGCAGACCTGTACTAGGGTACCAAATAATCTTGATTACTGTTGAAAAATAATTGAATGGCATGCTCTGAAGAGGAAAATATTCAAGAGTCAGGTGATAGGGTAACTGACATTACTAAAGATGTGCAAAATTTCAGAATCTGGAACAAATGTGGTCGACGGAAAGCCTGATTGATAGTAATCTTTGTACAAATTGCCATACCTAATGGTCCTCTTAAGGGCACCTGCTACGATCCCTCACCGGTAAAAGGTTTCAAACTAATTTATGCAATCACAAAGTTGGTACTATATTGTTTTACTGTTGTGTTGTGTATTTTTCACTGTATGACATTATTTAAATAAATACAAATTAAACAAAAATGCCTGTGTCAGCTGCTGCTGTGGTGGCTGCTGCTGCTGTGGTGGCTGCTGCTGCTGGGGTGGCTGATGATGCTGGGGTGGTTTCTGCTGGGCACCAGGTAATGCTGGGAACTCATACAAAGCCAGAGGAGGCAAAACTAAGGGCAATCAAATGTGTGCAACTTTGGAGGACACAAGGCAAGAGTAATTAAACACAAACACTTCAAGACTTCACTATACGTCTCATAAATTACACACAGGCACTGCCAAACAGTTTTTAAAGTGTGTTCTATTGGCCAAAGATGCCAGGTCCTTTCCAATGTTACCAAGCCTCAAAATGCATACGGGCACTACTGGTAAGGTCACTGACTCAAACTCCATGTGAGACCTATGAACACAGGAAAAAACAAGAAGAAATAACATGAGAGAGTGTGAGAACATTAACCAACATGCCTGATCAGCAGACACATTGAAAATATATTCACAGATGTACACTTACAGACAGTGTCAGCTTGACTGGATGCAGAGAGGACTGCTGGTGGGTGGCCTTGGTGGTTGGGCCTGCTTCCACATGAGAGGACATTTGGTGGCTGGTGCCAGGTTTTGATTCCAGGGGCTGGTCCCCTTCCAAGCCAGAATCCGCATCCGCAGCTATTGATGAAACAAAGTTAAATTATCTTCAAGGTTGAATTCAGGCTTGCACTTGGCAGATGGCTTGCTGGGACCCTCAGCACCTCCTGCAGCAACTCCACTGGGGTCTGGGAGATTGGGCTCCTCTTCAGCATGTGTGTGGGACTGGACCTTACTGCCCACCACACTGGCTTGTGAATTGGCCGGTGTGGGAAAGGCAACCCCAGCAACAGCAGCAAACACAGCCCTGGTAGAACCCCAGAAACTAGACTGCCCCCAACCTCACAGCACATCCCAAGCATGAATTATCTGCTGAGACACCCATGAGGGGAACCAGCAGGGGACCATCCTGGGGCACGCCTTGCTCGTCTAGCCCATGGAATTGTGACAGGCTTCCTCCTCAACACTAGAAACAAACAGAATGACACCTCCCTGTGTGAAAAAGCAGCAAGCTTGCCCTGAACTTGCTCAACATTTATAGAGCGACACAAAGCATTGCCACAAATGCTACCAATAGAAATGCTAGTGGGTCTAGCACCAATGTGCGCACAGGCGCAGAAGCTGGAAACACCTACATGCGCGTAGCAGCATGCTTTAATGCCTTTTAAAAAAAACTAATTTATTTATCTTTTGGGGCTAGCGGGGAAGCTAGCACAGAAGCTAGAAGCGACTTGGAGTATGCAGCAACATGCTTTAATGTCTTTTCTAAATCGAATCAGAGTTTATTGTTTGCGGCTAGGGGGGAGGCTAGCACAGAAGCTGGAAATGCCTACCAGCACGCAGCAGCATGCTTTAACGGCTTTTCAAAGGTAATTAGCGTTTTTTGTTTGTGCCTAGCAGGGAGCAGGAAGATGGCAAACATGTGGTCCTGGTGCACTCAATAATGGCTGAAGCTAAGTATAAAAGGACACTGTGGAATGCAGCAAAATGTATTTATGCCCTATTGTGTTTGTCTAGGCATTGTGTGTGTCTGTGCATTTGATTTTGGAGTAGGAGTACACTGTGTAAGCCCACGCTAAATTAGCTGTTATGTGTGCAACAGGCAAAGGCAGTCTGTCTGTTGGGTGCACTGTCTGCTAGCAAGTCTAGGCTTAGTGACATTAATTGTGTTTCCTTTGGCCCTGATATCCAGTGTAGTAGGCTAAGATTGAGGAGCACACAGCAAGCCAGGATTCTATGTAACACCTTGTCTGGTCTGTCTAGCATCTCCTCTCTTGGCCTGGCCAAACTTAAGAAGCATGCTTTCAGCAGTTATTTCCCCAATGAATCTTTGTGGTGAGCTGCATTGACCTGCACTTCTGTGTGTAATTAATAAACACCCTCCCCTTTTGGGTATAAAGTGCACTAGAACCAGAATATACTTTTATACACATTTACTGAAAAACAAACCCAGACAAGGTACTGTTAAAAAGAACAATGAGCCAACAAAGCTAATATTACATAGCACAGGGCATCCCTGTGGGGTGCAAACTCAATAAGCAAATACCAAAGTGCATAGTGCAAACTATACAGTCATCGCATAAATATACAATAAAAAATGGAGCATATGCCAAAGTGCAAGTGCTGAGACAAAATATATATTTATACAAACCTACCATGTAACAATCAAATGATCCAACACCCATATTCAAATGCAGTGTGAAATGTAAAAATCTTAAGTGTAATAAAGTGCAAAGTTATATTTGGCACAAAAGCAGAGTCAAAATGATATTTAAACATATTGCCCTTATATCTGCAGTGCTGGCCCCTGGGAGTGTGACATAGTAAAATAGAGAAAGATTGATTAAAACAAGCACACAGTGGAAATCAATGATCTGGGTACATAAGCACCAATAGCTCATTACATTTATCAATCGAACAACAAAAGGTACGGTGCCACTTTTGCTGCAACACCGAGCACTGTCAGTGCCATTTGCTGCCATTTACTTTGGCATGCTGCTGCTTGTGCACTGTCTGCACCACTCGGCAGCCTCAAAAATGGTGTTGAGTGGCGCTATTAATAAAATCAGCTCCCCGTCTAGTTTGACAGCTTGCTGCAACCTTGCTTTAATAAAACTACTGTCAAAATGTCCATACAGCTGAAAAGCTAGTGGAAGGAAAAATATCTGTTGAAATCATTATAAACTGTTTTATTTCTTCTATCATCTACACCAACCTTGATTTCATGGTGCTCTCAGGGAGGATATAGGTCTAGGTGAGATTTAAATTAATTATTTTTATATGCCTAAATAAGTTCAGGGAAAAAAAAAATAATCCAGCGTATAGCCGTAAATGTTGTAATTCCTGTACTACAGATATTATTTAAAATTAAACCCAGTTTATTTAGCAAAGCATCATATAGCACATTACCTGGTAAATTATTGGATTTGCACACATCAAATGAATTATATGTTTGGCCAGAGTTAACATGCGTTGTTTAAAGTGGAACAAATCCCAGGAACTTGACTTTCCCGGATCGGGATGCCCCTCCGTGTGAAACCCCCTTTGCTCTGTAAGGGTCACCTGCCCAGGCTCTATTGGCACATGGGCATTCTCTCATCCAATGAGAGCTGCCTGCTGTGACTACGTCATTCGGCAGGCAGCTCTCATTGAGTTAAATGAGGTGCATGCTGCTGCAGCCTTTACATCCCCAGCTCTCATTCCAGCCTATCTGAATGTCTGGGGTGGGAGCGATCGTACGATGTCAGGGATGCAGGGGATGTGATCTCCATTTTAAACAATGAGAGCCACCTGCCGAATGATGTAGTCATAGCAGACCTAGCTCATTGGACGATTGGAAGTTTTTATGGGCGCCATGTGGGGTTTCACACAATTAGGCATCCCGATTTAGGATTCCTCGGGGAAAAGTAGGTGTGAGTAGGTGTCTGGTTAGTGGAGGCCTGTTAGAAGTTCCTAGATGAGATTGGACTAAAACACATATAATTATATTTCGTGGAGCCATTCTATCTATCGGAATGAGCAACTATTTATTTAATAAGGTGATAGAGATTTAAAGATTAGGTCAATATAAGATAGGCTAAGCTAAGGGTTCTCCTGGCAAATTTTCCACACATCCCTCTTCCTTTTTTCCTCTTTGTTATGGATTAAATTAGGGGTTTGAGGGTTTTCCATTATGACATGGCCACATGAAAATAGTCACTATCATACATTATTTGAGATGTACATAAGAGAATTATTTCTTTTAGCACTTAACCACACATTCAGGGGTTCGGCCTAACGAAAGGCCACGGGGTTAGATGTATATACACAAATTGTGGCTCACTGTCAGCCTTTCGCTACACTATACACAATTATATTATACTCAGATTGTTTCCCACTTATTAATCTCATATATCATATTTTTTTTGCCCTTAAATTAGGGGCAAGGCATTCACAAGGAATGAAAAGCAAAATACAAATCAATACAATGACACTGAGGCCCTTATTTATGAAGGATAGTGATAGGTAGCGACTGGTGAGCGGCCTGTAATGACGGGCCCCGCCACGAGAACGCCGGCTCCCCACCACAATCACACATTTATCAAGCCAATCCTGCTTAGCGACTGAGATAGCGCCATATAGCCACTCATTCATCATTATTCCAGCCTCAGCCCACAGCGCCAGCGTCCGACCTTGAACAGTGACAGGTATGACCTTTCGCTACCTGGCGCTCTCCAATGCATTTCAATGGAACAATCTTTAAATATTCATAATTAATTGTTATTAATTGCTATTAATTGTTTTTTTTTTAAATGTGAAAAATTCTGTGACCACTTCTGCCATTTTAGATAATTTTTTTAAGGTAAAAAAAAAAAAATTGTACAGAATTGATATTACAGGTCTGATATGTATTCATATTACCAAATTATTTTAAAAAACGTTTTTTTTTGGTTTCCAAAAATATGGTTGTTTGGGGGTTAAAAAACTACTTTTAACCCATTGCCGCCAGCGCTCTGGGGTTTAAACATGCATTTTAAAGCGCAAGAATTTTTTGAGCGTGATTTTTTAATGAATATGGTGGGAGCCGGTCGCTAGGGCCAGTCGCTATCATGCGCTCCCATACAGCGCGGATCCTGTCAAATAGCGACTCCTCACCCAATATTCAACATTGCGGCAAACCGACTGAGTCGCTATCAACTACCGAAAAACGGCCAAGTACAGCGACTACTAGCGGGCGCTCTGAAAATGCCGCTACAGTCGCTCAACTGTCGCTACCTGCCGCTATTAATGAATCGGCCTCATAGTCTATTCTGCCCATGCGCCTGTGTTTTGGTCAATCAAAATTCCACTGCGAACTCACAGGGAATGGCATTGGAGGCTTAATATGGGGCTATTACAAGATAAAACACAAAGTGAACAAATTGCGTTGAAGCTGAAATTGTATTTTGAGGAAAATACCAGGGAAGCATTAGACCCGACCGTCATCTGGGAGGTGCAGAATATACTATGCATAGGGAGTTGGTGGTGCTCAGCTCTGCTTTAAAAAAAGCATGCTTGGCCAAGGTAGAAGAATGCGCCCAGAAGATGCTCTTACTTGAACAAGTTCATAAAAAGAAACAGGCAATACAGAATTTAGAGAAACCACTGAACTATAAAGCTCACAGAGTGCAATTATTTGAAAACGAATTATACCTGATGCAGAATAGTAAAAACAACTCGATCCTGACTTGATCATTACGAGATAAACCTAGATAAGCTCAAATCAAGTAGATTATTGATGCAAAAGGCAGGATATATAAAGTCCCAGAAGACATAATGTGTAAATTTGCACTATTTTACAAAGCTTTTTACAACCTAAAGATGGATAGCACTGCATGAGCAAGTGAAGTTAGCATTAATACTTTCATGGCTAACTCAAACATGCCAAAAATTCCAACTGATACCATTAAAGAGCTGGAGTTACCTGGGCGTGGATACAACGTGTATTCAAATATCTGGGCCTGGGTACCCTGATTTTAAATAGGATCATGGCCCTTTCTCACTGCCTTCTTCCCCTCTGTAAGTATCAATGCCTCAGGGGGTAGGATCAATGCCTCAATTGCACACATCAGGGGTGCTCTTTATCACCCCTGATCTTTACCTTGTCAATAAAACCTTTTTTTTGCTAGGTTAATGAACATCCATATATCCATAGAGTAAGGGTGGGCCTTTGTTGTTTTATGTTACACATCCACTTTCAACTCTCCCAAACCTCCTTGACCTGTTCAGAAAATGTAAACTTATTTCTAATTTAAAGATTGATTACAACAAATCGGTGGCTCTTAACATTTCCGCTAACTAATTTAAGCTAAAAAACGCATAGAGAAAAATTCTGCTTTGACTTGGCATCTTAAAAATAGGGATCCAAATCACAATGGATCCAAAACAGCTGACTGCATTGAATAAAATTGAATAAACTTTAAACTTCATGGTTTGGCAGAATTTCGGGGATTATAACAACTGTGTTCCCTCTGATGCTATATTTGATCCAGGCCCTTCCAAATTTCCTTTCAACAGGCTTTCTTAGGAAATTTAATAGGTTTATATCTTAATATATCTGGGAGCATAAAAATCTCCATATGAGTTAAAAAAATGTATGGATAAAAGAAGAGAAGGACTTGACAACTGACTTAGCAACTTATTATAAAGCTTAATTGAATGGCAGGCAAAAGGAAATAAAAAAGACTGGGCTAAGAGAACTTAGAGGCCGATTCATTAATAGCGCCAGGTAGCGACAGATGAGCGCCAGTAGCGTGATTTTCACAGCGCCAGCTAGTATTCGCTGTGCTTGGCCGGGGTTTGCTTGTTGACAGCGACTCAGTCGGTGTGCGGTAATGTTGAATACGGGGTTAGGGGTCGCTGTTTCACAGGTTCCGCGTTGTATGGGTGCACCTGACAGCGAATGGCCAGAGCGAACGGCTTGCTGCAGATTCATTAACAAATCACGCTCAAAAATTTCTCGCGCTGTGAATTCCTTGTTTAAACCCCAGAGCGCTGGCGGCGATGTGTGTAAAGTAGTTTTTAACCCCCAAACAACCATTTTTTTTTAATGTAAAAATTAGACAAGTTTTTCTAAACATTTTGTAATATGAATACATGAATATCAGACCTGTAATATCAATTCTGCACAATTTTTATTTATTTATTTTTTTTTTACTTAAAAAAAATCCTAACATTGCAGAAGTGGTCACAGAATTTTTGACATTAAAAAAAAAAAAAAAAAAAAAAACATTAATATAATAGCAATTAATTATGATTATTTAAAGATTGCTCCATTGAAATGCATTGGACAACGCCAGGGAGCGCCAGGTCATACCTGTCGCTGTGATGGGATTATCAGCGGCGCTGTTCGTTGCAGTCGGCTACATGATGAATCCCGCGCTAGCTGACGCTCTCGCCGGCGCTAGCCTCATTTAGCGTGATAAATGCGTCATTGTGACCGCCGCCGGGCGTACTTTATTCGGTAGCTGCCGTTAGCTGGCGGTACCTGGCGCTCGTCAGACACTACCTTGCGCTAGCCCTTGATAAATAAGGCCGTTAGTATTGAGTCAAAAAAATAAAAAACATCACATATGTAAGAAGTTCCTAGCCATGAAGTATGTGGATGTGGTTTCCCACCCAGTGCTAGGTGGAATGATAAGTCAATTAAGATCAATGGGCAAGGAGAGCTTTCGAATCCCAGGTCCTTTGACTACGTTGAGAAATAACATAGATTTTATTCCAAGACAAGCGAGTAATATTCTATCTGGATGGCTGAGAAATGAAACACCGCTTGATACACTTTATGAGTGGAAATTTGTGGTTGACATATACAGAAACCAATGAGATTGAAGATCTAAACATTAAATTGTGGGAATACCTGCAAATTAGAGGGTTCCCCTGACCAAGGCCCAAAGGAACACCTCTTGGCTTGGTCATATAAAATATTGAGCAAGACATTGGGCAATATATGGTAAGGAGAAAATTATGTGAAAATGTACTTAATGAAGCAAAAATTGCTTGCACTTTTGCTTATAGGATATCACAGTATTTAGCACCATCTTCCCCTGATCAGTTCCTAGTCCCTGCTACTGAAAAACATCCCCACAGCATGACACTGCCATGACCATGTTTCACTGGGAGGGATGGTGCTCTTGGGGTGAGATTTGTTGGTTTTTCTTGGTCTCATCTGACCAGAGCATCTTCCTCCATACATTTAGGAGCTTCATACTTACGCACATGCCAGTGCCATTAGTTTTTAAATGAAAAAAAGTTTATATATATATATATATATATATATATATATATATATATATATATATTTCTCATTTCACTTCACCAAATTAGACTATCTTGTACAGATGCATCACACGTAATTCAGTTAAAAAACATTTTTGTACAGGTTGTGTGTCAGGGATCACCGGACACCCCTCTTTCATAAGCCAAGCAATCCCCAATCTCCACCGCCTATTGTGCCTATAGACAAGCTCCCGCTTGCTGGAGACACGAGTTATGCCTCTCCAGACTCGGTTGCCCCCAGGACTTACTGGCACAAAGATTGCTGGCTTATGGTGAAGATAGGTGAACGGCGGGGTATCCCAAATCGGTAGTTCGAGCGGGCTGAGTCTGAAACATCGAGTCCAGCAGGTGAGGCAAGAATGGTCGAGACGAGCAGGGGTCAAAGCCGGGTGGTCACAGGGCACGGTATCCAAGGGGTTAGACGGAGAATGGTCGAGACAGGCAGGGGTCAAAAGCCGGGTGGTCACCAAAGCACGGTATCAAAGGGGTAAGGCAGAGACGAGGTCAGACAGGCAGATGGTCGGTGCGGGCAGCGGGCAGGAGTGGTCAAAGACGGAGCCGGATTAGAACACACTAAACGCAAATCCAATAGCACACCCAAGCTAATAATGGCTATAACGGGCACTGATAGTCAGGGCAAGGACACTTTGAAAGGGGAACTGGCCAATGGGCAGGGGGGAAGGGGTGTGTGTGATTGGTGCAACACTGGTGATTGGTGCAACATATGAACCTGCTCCTGATAGGAGCCCCCCAGGGACTGGACCGCCCTGACCATCCAGGCTGTCCAGTCCCTGGCTTCATAATTCCCACAGGACCCCCCTCCTGGACCGATAGGTCCAATCAAACCTGCCCCCGGCGAATGCGCTGGGAGCAGCGCCGTCGGGGGACAAAATTGACACGTGAGACCCTGCTAGGCGTGCCCCAGAGGAGGAGGAGGACGCACCGCCGCCGCCGCCGCAGGAGAGGAGGCGGAAGCCGGAGCCCCAGCACGGACGGACGGGAAGGAGGCGGCCGCCCCACGTGGCCACCAGACGCCTGGAGCCGTGCCGTGGGAATGGCCCGCAGGTAAGTTCCTTACATTGGGGTTGCAGAACATCCTGCTGCCCATGTGGCCTATGCTGGCTGGTAGCCTTTAGAGCTGGGAGACGGCTTCTCAGCCTCCATGCCCTGGTACAAAACCCATGTAGCTGGTGCCCAGGCTGGTTTTGCTTGACAGAAACTCTTACACTTTTTAATCTTTATGGGTTTAGCTTAAGTTAGCTTATTTTTTATTGTTTTAAAAGCAGGTCATGAAAAGCTGATTTGGACAAGCCCAAATTTCTTAGGGAAATTCAGAGAATTGGCCAAATTGAATTTTCGAGACATTCACTCATCTCTAGTTGTAATGTAACAAAATAGGGAAAACAGTAGATTTTTCACAAGCCAATGTATTTTTTAAAATACCATAATACTTATCAAACCTGGGAAAATATAATTTTATATGATCACATGTAATGGTCAAAAAACATCAATTGTGATGTGTGGTAGATTGTATGCACTGTTGCCTTGCTATCTTTATGTTCCAAAGCATTATCCAGTCTGGCTGGCTTTGTCTGTCTAAAGGATGTTTACTGCCATGCTGCCAGTCTCTGTTGTTTCATCCCCAGTTTGTCTTCACCCTGTCTCCGGTACTGCTCCATTGTGCTCTGATGCTCTGCAGCATACTGTGATTTCAGTGGTGCTCATCTAGCCCCCTAGTTCTGTGAACTGACTTCCAGCCTTCTGAAACTTTTTATGTTTCCTTTGTGGATCTCTATACCAGGTAATATAAACACTGACAGCAGAACTGTGCCACTAGAGGCAAGTGGATGGCCACCAAAGGCATGGAATGCATGATGCCTTATGTTAGCCCAGCTCCAAATCAGTCCTATAATGCTCAGAGGTCTAAGAGTAGAATGTGAACAATTGTTAACAGTTGATATTTGTGTTCAATATTATTGAAAAAATAATTTTAAGAAAATCTTAGAATTTACTTATGGTCAATATTAATATGATTCATTTTATTACTATTCGATCACGTATGCCATTTAAGTCAGTAATGTGGACAGAAAATGCATAGTTTTCCCTTCATTTAAGTTTAAATACTGTATAGCTTAAATTTCATTATGAGCACACGTTTTTAATGGTAATCTATTATAATTCATAAATAAAGACTACTACAGCTACACTGAAACCTTAATTTGCAATGAAGTGTATAGGAACGGTGGAGTCATGCTATTTATTTTCTGAAGTTGGTTTAACTTTTGGTTGTGAAATAAAATGTAGATCTTGGTGAGCTTTATTACTGTAACTGTTTACTGTAACACAAAAAGTGCAGTAAAAAAATGTTTGTGCTAACATTTTTCTAAAAAAATCACCTGCCCCTGCAATGGGGCATTTTTTACAGATGATGTCCATTATTCAACTAAATAATTTCTTAAAAATTTAGAAACAGCACCATATGGAGTATATTCTAACTATATAGCAAGACCCCCACTCTATCTGTGACCTTTTTGTAGGCATTTTTTTTTCTTATTTCCTTTGTTAAACGTTGTTCTCTTCACCACAGTAACAGACTCAACTCCAAATAGGGTCATTTTTCAATAAAGGATTTTCTAAAAAGTGAAAACAATTAAATACAATAATCATAACAATGACAGTAATATTATTATTAATAACCATAGATATAAATTATATAGATAAACAACAATGGATACACAGGAACTGCCTTTAAATTCTCTTTTCTTAAAGTGAAACACCTTTACTATACTTACTGCAGTATACGGGCATCCCAAAAACAGACAGTGTGCTGGCACCCCAAATACAGGCAGTGTGCAGGCATTCCAAATACAGGCAGTGTGCAGACATCCCAAATAGAGACAGTGTGCGGGCATTCCAAATACAGGCAGTGTGCAGGCATTCCAAATATTGGCAGTGTGCAAGCATTCCAAATACAGGCAGTGTGCAGGCATTCCAAATACAGGCAGTGTGCAGGCATCCCAAATACAGGCTGTGTGCAGGCATTCCAAATATTGGCAGTGTGCAAGCATTCCAAATACTGGCAGTGTGCAGGCATTCCAAATACAGGCAGTGTGCAGGCATTCCAAATACAGGCAGTGTGCAGGCATTCCAAATATTGGCAGTGTGCAGGCATTCCAAATATTGGCAGTGTGCAAGCATCCCAAATACAGGCAGTGTGCAGGCATTCCAAATACAGGCAGTGTGCAGGCATTCCAAATACAGGCAGTGTGCAGGCATTCCAAATACAGGCAGTGTGCAGGCATTCCAAATACAGGCAGTGTGCAGGCATCCCAAATACAGGCAGTGTGCAGGCATTCCAAATATTGGCAGTGTGCAGGCATTCCAAATACAGGCAGTGTGCAGGCATTCCAAATATTGGCAGTGTGCAGGCATTCCAAATACAGGCAGTGTGCGGGCATTCCAAATACAGGCAGTGTGCGGGCATTCCAAATACAGGCAGTGTGCAAGCATTCCAAATACTGGCAGTGTGCAGGCATCCAAAATACAGGCAGTGTGCAGGCATCTCAAATACAGGCAGTGTGCAGGCATTCCAAATACAGGCCGTGTGCAGGCATTCCAAATATTGGCAGTGTGCAAGCATTCCAAATACAGGCAGTGTGCAGGCATTCCAAATATTGGCAGTGTGCAAGCATTCCAAATACAGGCAGTGTGCAGGCATTCCAAATACAGGCAGTGTGCGGGCATCCCCAATACAGGCAGTGTGCAGGCATCCCAAATACAGGCAGTGTGCAGGCATTCCAAATACAGGCAGTGTGCAGGCATTCCAAATACAGGCAGTGTGCAAGCATCCCAAATACAGGCAGTGTGCAGGCATTCCAAATACAGGCAGTGTGCAGGCATTCCAAATACAGGCAGTGTGCAGGCATTCCAAATACAGGCAGTGTGCAGGCATTCCAAATACAGGCAGTGTGCAGGCATCCCAAATACAGGCAGTGTGCAGGCATTCCAAATATTGGCAGTGTGCAGGCATCCCAAATACAGGCAGTGTGCAGGCATTCCAAATACAGGCAGTGTGCAGGCATTCCAAATACAGGCAGTGTGCAGGCATTCCAAATACAGGCAGTGTGCAGGCATTCCAAATACAGGCAGTGTGCAGGCATTCCAAATACAGGCAGTGTGCAGGCATTCCAAATACAGGCAGTGTGCAGGCATCCCAAATACAGGCAGTGTGCAGGCATTCCAAATATTGGCAGTGTGCAGGCATTCCAAATACAGGCAGTGTGCGGGCATTCCAAATACAGGCAGTGTGCGGGCATTCCAAATACAGGCAGTGTGCAAGCATTCCAAATACTGGCAGTGTGCAGGCATCCCAAATACAGGCAGTGTGCAGGCATCTCAAATACAGGCAGTGTGCAGGCATTCCAAATACAGGCCGTGTGCAGGCATTCCAAATATTGGCAGTGTGCAAGCATTCCAAATACAGGCAGTGTGCAGGCATTCCAAATATTGGCAGTGTGCAAGCATTCCAAATACAGGCAGTGTGCAGGCATTCCAAATATTGGCAGTGTGCAAGCATTCCAAATACAGGCAGTGTGCAGGCATTCCAAATACAGGCAGTGTGCGGGCATCCCCAATACAGGCAGTGTGCAGGCATCCCAAATACAGGCAGTGTGCAGGCATTCCAAATACAGGCAGTGTGCAGGCATTCCAAATACAGGCAGTGTGCAGGCATTCCAAATACAGGCAGTGTGCAGGCATTCCAAATACAGGCAGTGTGCAGGCATCTCAAATACTGGCAGTGTGCAGGCATCCCAAATACAGGCAGTGTGCAGGCATTCCAAGTACAGGCAGTGTGCAGGCATTCCAAATACTGGCAGTGTGCAGGCATTCCAAATACTGGCAGTGTGCGAGCATTCCAAATACTGGCAGTGTGCAGGCATCCCAAATACTGGCAGTGTGCGGGCATTCCAAATACTGGCAGTGTGCGGGCATTCCAAATACAGGCAGTGTGCAGGCATTCCAAATACTGGCAGTGTGCGGGCATTCCAAATACTGGCAGTGTGCGGGCATTCCAAATACAGGCAGTGTGCGGGCATTCCAAATACTGGCAGTGTGCAGGCATTCCAAATACTTGCAGTGTGCAGGCATTCCAAATACAGGCAGTGTGCAGGCATTCCAAATACAGGCAGTGTGCAGGCATCTCAAATACTGGCAGTGAGCAGGCATCCCAAATACAGGCAGTGTGCAGGCATTCCAAATACAGGCAGTGTGCAGGCATCCCAATACAGGCAGTGTGAAGGCATCCCAAATACAGGCAGTGTGCAGGCATCTCAAATACTGGCAGTGTGCAGGCATCCCAAATACAGGCAGTGTGCGGGCATTCCAAATACAGGCAGTGTGCAGGCATCCCCAATACAGGCAGTGTGCTGGCATCCCCAATACAGGCAGTGTGCAGGCATCCCCAATACAGGCAGTGTGCAGGCATCCCAATACAGGCAGTGTGCAGGCATCCCCAATACAGGCAGTGTGCAGGCATCCCAATACAGGCAGTGTGCAGGCATTCCAAATACAGGCAGTGTGCAGGCATCCCAATACAGGCAGTGTGCAGGCATTCCAAATACTGGCAGTGTGCAGGCATCCCCAATACAGGCAGTGTGCAGGCATCCCCAATACAGGCAGTGTGCAGGCATCCCAATACAGGCAGTGTGCAGGCATTCCAAATACAGGCAGTGTGCAGGCATCCCAATACAGGCAGTGTGCAGGCTTCCCAAATACAGGCAGTGTGCAGGCATCCCAATACAGGCAGTGTGCAGGCTTCCCAAATACAGGCAGTGTGCTGGCACCCCCAATACAGGCAGTGTGCAGGCATCCCAATACAGGCAGTGTGCTGGCATCCCCAATACAGGCAGTGTGCAGGCATTCCCAATACAGGCAGTGTGCAGGCATCCCCAATACAGGCAGTGTGCAGGCATTCCAAATACTGGCAGTGTGTGAGGCATTCCAAATACTGGCAGTGTGCGGGCATTTCAAATACTGGCAGTGTGCGGGCATTCCAAATACAGGCAGTGTGCGGGCATCCCAAATACAGGCAGTGTGCAGGCATTCCAAATATTGGCAGTGTGCAAGCATTCCAAATACAGGCAGTGTGCAGGCATTCCAAATACAGGCAGTGTGCAGGCATTCCAAATATTGGCAGTGTGCAGGCATTCCAAATATTGGCAGTGTGCAAGCATTCCAAATACAGGCAGTGTGCAGGCATTCCAAATACAGGCAGTGTGCAGGCATTCCAAATACAGGCAGTGTGCAGGCATTCCAAATACTGGCATTGTGCAGGCATCCCAAATACAGGCAGTGTGCAGGCATCCCAAATACAGGCAGTGTGCAGGCATCCCAAATACAGGCAGTGTGCAGGCAGCATTCCCAATACAGGCAGTGTGCGGGCATCCCAAATACAGGCAGTGTGCAGGCATCTCAAATACAGGCAGTTTGTGAGGCATTCCAAATACAGGCAGTGTGCAGGCCTTCCAAATACAGGCAGTGTGTGAGGCATTCCAAATACTGGCAGTATGTGAGGCATTCCAAATACAGACAGTGTGCGGGCATCCTAAATACAGGCAGTGTGCAGGTATCTCAAATACTGGCAGTTTGTGAGGCATTCCAAATACAGGCAGTGTGCAGGCATTCCAAATACAGGCAGTGTGCGGGCATCCTAAATACAGGCAGTGTGTGAGGCATTCCAAATACTGGCAGTATATGAGGCATTCCAAATACAGGCAGTGTGCAGGCATTCCAAATACAGGCAGTGTGCGGGCATCCTAAATACAGGCAGTGTGTGGGCATCCCAAATACAGGCAGTGTGCAGGCATTCCAAATACAGGCAGTGTGCAGGCATCCCCAATACAGGCAGTGTGCAGACATCCCAAATACTGGCAGTGTGCAGGCATTCCAAATACAGACAGTGTGCAGGCATTCCAAATACAGACAGTGTGCAGGCATTCCAAATACTGGCAGTGTGTGAGGCATTCCAAATACAGACAGTATGCAGGCATTCCAAATACTGGCAGTGTGTGAGGCATTCCAAATAGAGGCAGTGTGCAGGCATTCCAAATACAGGCAGTGTGTGTGGCATCCCAAATACAGGCAGTGTGCTGGAATCCCCAATACAGACAGTGTGCTGGCATCCCAATACAGGCAGTGTGCGGGCATCCTAAATACAGGCCGTGTGTGGGCATCCCAAATACAGGCAGTGTGCAGGTATCTCAAATACAGGCAGTGTGCAGGCATTCCAAATACAGGCAGTGTGCAGGCATTCCAAATACAGGCAGTGCGCTGGCATCCCCAATACAGGCAGTGTGCAGGCATTCCAAATGCTGGCAGTATATGAGGCATTCCAAATACAGGCAATTTGCAGGCATTCCAAATACTGGCAGTATATGAGGCATTCCAAATACAGGCAGTGTGCAGGCATTCCAAATACAGGCAGTTTGTGTGGCATCCCAAATACAGGCAGTGTGCGGGCATCCTAAATACAGGCAGTGTGTGGGCATCCCAAATACAGGCAGTGTGCAGGCATCCCAAATACTGGCAGTGTGCAGGCATTCCAAATACTTGCAGTGTGCGAGCATTCCAAATACTGGCAGTGTGCAGGCATTCCAAATACAGGCAGTGTGCAGGCATCCCAAATACAGGCAGTGTGCGGGCATTCCAAATACAGGCAGTGTGTGAGGCATTCCAAATACAGGCAGTGTGCAGGCATTCCAACTACAGGCAGTGTGCAGGCATTCCAAATACTGGCAGTGTGCAGGCATCCCAAATACTGGCAGTGTGCAGGCATTCCAAATACTTGCAGTGTGCGAGCATTCCAAATACTGGCAGTGTGCAGGCATTCCAAATACAGGCAGTGTGCAGGCATCCCAAATACAGGCAGTGTGCGGGCATTCCAAATACAGGCAGTGTGTGAGGCATTCCAAATACAGGCAGTGTGCAGGCATTCCAACTACAGGCAGTGTGCAGGCATTCCAAATACTGGCAGTGTGCAGGCATTCCAAATACAGACAGTGTGCAGGCATTCCAAATACTGGCAGTGTGCGGGCATTCCAAATACAGACAATGTGCAGGCATCCCAAATACAGGCAGTGTGCAGGCATTCCAAATACAGGCAGTGTGCAAGCATTCCAAATACAGGCAGTGTGCTGGCATTCCCAATACAGGCAGTGTGCAGGCATTCCAAATACTGGCAGTGTGCAGGCATCTCAAATACTGGCAGTGTGCAGGCATCCCAAATACAGGCAGTGTGCTGGCATCCCAAATACAGGCAGTGTGCGGGCATTCCAAATACAGGCAGTGTGCAGGCATTCCAAATACTGGCAGTGTGCAGGCATCTCAAATACTGGCAGTGTGCAGGCATCCCAAATACAGGCAGTGTGCGGGCATTCCAAATACTGGCAGTGTTCAGGCATTCCAAATACAGGCAGTGTGCAGGCATCCCAAATACAGGCAGTGTGCAGGCATCCCAAATACAGGCAGTGTGCAGGCATCCCCAATACAGGCAGTGTGCTGGCACCCCCAATACATGCAGTGTGCAGGCATTCCCAATACAGGCAGTGTGCAGGCATCCCCAATACAGGCAGTGTGCAGGCATCCCCAATACAGGCAGTGTGCTGGCACCCCCAATACAGGCAGTGTGCAAGCATCCCCAATACAGGCAGTGTGCAGGCATTCCCAATACAGGCAGTGTGTGAGGCATTCCAAATACAGGCAATGTGCAGGCATTCCCAATACAGGCAGTGTGCAGGCATTCCAAATACTGGCAGTGTGCAGGCATTTCAAATGCAGGCAGTGTGTGAGGCATTCCAAATACAGGCAGTGTGCAGGCATTCCAAATACAGGCAGTGTGCAGGCATTCCAAATACAGACAGTGTGCAGGCATCCCAAATACAGGCAGTGTGCAGGCATCCCAAATACAGGCAGTGTGCAGGCATCCCCAATACAGGCAGTGTGTGGGCATTCCAAATACAGGCAGTGTGCAGGCATTCCAAATACAGGCAGTGTGCAGGCATTCCAAATACAGACAGTGTGCAGGCATCCCAAATACAGGCAGTGTGTGAGGCATTCCAAATACAGGCAATGTGCAGGCATCCCCAATACAGGCAGTGTGCTGGCACCCCCAATACATGCAGTGTGCAGGCATTCCCAACACAGGCAGTGTGCAGGCATCCCCAATACAGGCAGTGTGCTGGCACCCCCAATACAGGCAGTGTGCAAGCATCCCCAATACAGGCAGTGTGCAGGCATTCCAAATACAGGCAGTGTGTGAGGCATTCCAAATACAGGCAATGTGCAGGCATTCCCAATACAGGCAGTGTGCAGGCATTCCAAATACTGGCAGTGTGCAGGCATTTCAAATGCAGGCAGTGTGTGAGGCATTCCAAATACAGGCAGTGTGCAGGCATTCCAAATACAGGCAGTGTGCAGGCATTCCAAATACAGACAGTGTGCAGGCATCCCAAATACAGGCAGTGTGCAGGCATCCCAAATACAGGCAGTGTGTAGGCATCCCAAATACAGGCAGTGTGCAGGCATTCCAAATACAGGCAGTGTGCAGGCATTCCAAATACAGGCAGTGTGCAGGCATTCCAAATACAGACAGTGTGCAAGCATCCTAAATACAGGCAGTGTGCAGGCATCCCAAATACAGGCTGTGTGCAGGCATCCCCAATACAGGCAGTGTGCAGGCATCCCCAATACAGGCAGTGTGCTGGCACACCCAATACAGGCAGTGTGCAAGCATCCCAAATACAGGCAGTGTGCAGGCATCCCAAATACAGGCAGTGTGCAGGCATCCCCAATACAGGAAGTGTGCAGGCATCCCCAATACAGGCAGTGTGCAGGCATTCCAAATACAGGCAGTGTGTGAGGCATTCCAAATACAGGCAATGTGCAGGCATTCCCAATACAGGCAGTGTGTAGGCATTCCAAATACTGGCAGTGTGCAGGCATTTCAAATGCAGGCAGTGTGTGAGGCATTCCAAATACAGGCAGTGTGCAGGCATTCCAAATACAGGCAGTGTGCAGGCATTCCAAATACAGGCAGTGTGCAGGCATTCCAAATACTGGCAGTGTGTTAGGCATTCCAAATACAGGCAGTGTGCAGACATCCCAGATACAGGCAGTGTACAGCATGCCCCCCCCTCCCCCCAATAAAAACATATTTCCAGCTCCCACGCCACAGCTGTTTCCCTCTGACAAAAACATGCGCACATAAACACACACACATACATTAACAGCGTCCACTGCCTCCACCATTACCACACGTCTATGTTAGCTACTGCGACCTACCGCTGTCATCCCTGTAGCCAGTGGCTGCCGCCACCTCAAGCTCCCAGGGTGTCGGGTCTGTCTTATAGCTTTTGGGTGGGTGTGGCCTGAGACTACTGCCAGCATCATTGGTCACTGGCAGGAGTAACAGGCCATGCCCTACCTGGTTGCCGGAACTGGGTCCCTCAGAACTTGGGCCAGTGGCAGCTACAAGGACGGCAGCAGCAGTGGTGCAGGCAGCAGCGGGGGCAGCGTACGCCAGTAATGTATAGGTGTGTGTGTGTTTATGTTGGCGGGGGAGACAGCTGCGGTGTGGGAGCTGGGAATGTATGTGTTTTTTTCCTTTTTTACTTACATTCTACTGATAAGATGCACTGGCATTTGTAGGGGTTGATTTCAAGAAGCCACATAAAACAGAGAGAGGGGAAAGATGCTGCATTTGAGCAACAATTGCAGAAAACATGTACCCTTGGGTAAAGAACCTCATTGGCAGAAAAGGCAATGCAGTGAAAAGCAGACATGGACTGTGCATGAAAAACAAAGTCAGTGATGAAAGTCTGAATATCGGTCAAGAATGGCACACATATCTTGTCTGCACTGGCACAGCTCCATCATTCTTCCTGAACCAATACAGTAACAATGGGAGTTTATATTGGGTAAAGCAGAGGACTAGGGGAAAATGATGGAAGGAAGGCATCCTAACATCCTCCCTCTGAGGCAGCCACCTGCAGCACACTGTTAGGTGAAGGGATCGGATGATATGCTAGAGGATTCTATCTAGTTATGAGAGCATTTCCAATTTTTATTGAAGACCTGGGTGCTAAGTTTAAAGTAGGTTGCCAACTTAACACACACACACCTAATCTACCGGGGAGTGGCAAAATTATTCCAGTGATATCATGATGGTTATATACAAATACAGTATAATAGATAAGATGAGGTAAATTGCATTCAGTGGCCCAATCACCAGGATTTTGACTATCCTGGTGATTAGTCCTTGCTCTAGGACCATCCCGATGTAGGATGCTCCTATATGAAACCCCCCAGATCAGCCACCTTTCAGCTATTCTTATGGTACATGCATCGGCGCTTGTTCAATCAATGCTTTATGCAATGGATAATAATGCACGCCATAAAGCCGCTGATTTGAATTTCTCATCTGCATAGGTGACGACAGAGGCAGCATCCCTGGCAACATCCCTGGCCCCCTTGTAGAGTGTGCCTATCTGATGGAGATGCAGCTGCCAGCAAAGACAGCATCGCAAGAGCCACCGGTATCAGGGAAGATTATCTGCGCCTCAGGGAGATTCACACCCAGGAGGCAGACTAGCAGGGGGGTGATTGGTTCATTTTAAAGAGGGCTTAAATATAACTGGATCTGAATATTTAAAAGAAGAGTGCCTGAAAATTGTCAGTCAATAAATGTATAATTATATTTCCAAGGAAGGATCTAAACTTTAAACTGGCACTTCATGAGAATGAGGCATGCCATATCACTTACACTGAGGCTGAAGGTCCAACCCAGACCAGATGCTCTTACTTACCTTTGTGTCCCCCTGCTGATTTCCCACCCATCATAACTGCTGAAAACCTGTGATGTGTATGGTGTGGGGTTACCTAATGTGTGTCTGCTTGCCAAGTGAACCAAACTGGTTGCCACTGGTCATGTGGGGCAGCAGGATAGCAAAGCATAGGCTTCCACCTGTGGTATGCCTGTTGTGGCATCTCAATGGCATCTCCAGTCATTTTTGACCTGAAGGGTCACAATTGAAAATATAATTCTCATACACTTTGCTAACCATAGTTATTCTCCCTCATATGTTATTATCATGTCAATAGGCAAAAATGATGTACTATCTCAAGCAATGTTAAATGGAAACTGTAACAAATTCACTACCTTTTACTATTATAACATTACACTAGATTCAACAGCAGACAAGAATTCTGGCACCACTAGTGTTTATATGCATTTTGTGTCTATTTTATTTACTTTTACTGTGTTTGAAAGCAAAAACTGAAAAACACAATAAATATACAATAATAGACTAAACAATACAGATGTATGTTTTAGTTCTTGAAACCTGCATTGTAGTAGTGCAGGGGAAATGTAATTTTTCAAAAAGCAATTACCTAAATAGTTTGGATCATTCAAAATGAAAGGCTTTGCAGATTTCTACAGGATGGAGTTCACATATTTAGAGTCATCTGAGATCCCAGGACTAGACAATAGGGTGTAACTTTTCATTAACTTTTGACCTGAAATGACCATGGTTTGCCTCAACAATGCAATTACTGTGATGTACCTTTCAGGCTTCTGCAATGATCAAACCAAGTGGGAATATGAAGATTAAACAATTTTCATTTCTGTTTTCAACTCAAAACTCTTGATCTAGGAAGCATGTGGCTATTAAAGTGCATAATATTTTATACTTCTAATTTTACATATTTGATTTGTAATCAGTGATGTTTCATTCATGTATTCATCTTAACTGTCAGTGCTTGATATTTTACTGTCACACTGTCACTGATTTACTGCACATAGTCACATTAGGAAATGTGCTGAACACACCAGAGCATACTGTATACCTCCACCAATGGTGTACAAGACAAAAAGTAAAAAGTGCAAACACTCTTTAGAAACCTCTCTTTAACAAATGTCCTGATGACATGCCCTAATCTAACCATCAGCATAAAATTGCATATATTTTTTAATGATAAAAGCTGTCAATTATTAGGTTATCATCTTATCATTTCAAAATGTCATATTTATGTCTCTGATTATGTGTTTAAAGTATTTTGTGAAGACTACATTTTTACAAATACTACTAATAATCTTTAATTGCCTACAGTGGCTCATTCCTGAGCCCATTAGTGCACATTTTTTTAAATGATTGTGCAAGGATAAGCTTGTTCAGTGTGGTGCAGTTAAAAACAACTTTGGATCTACTTAAAGGGGCGATAAACCATCAAGAATCAGACATCTAGCAGCTTAACTGAAGGCTGTTCCATGTTCCTCTCCTCATTTTCCTGCAGTTACAGGGTAAGGCCTTAGCAGGCTTCCAAAATCTGTAACTCATTTCAGGTATATTCCTCTAGGAATCTACAGTACTCTGTCCCTTGGTGCTCTCAGCATAGGTGAACATGGCAAGCAGGGCAGGCGTCAGCACTAGGCATACCCCGGCAGATGCCGGGGCCCCTGCATCTTAAGAGGGCCCACATCATTCCCTCTACCCTGCGCAGCCCCTATGCAGGACACATGGCCGTGCAGTAACCAGGACTAAGGACTGTCTAGCCATTAGGAGATCCTTTCTTTCTGTCAGTCCTATTTTTTTTTTTATTCCCTTCTATTCTTCTTCATTCTTTTTCTTTTTTCCCATCTATTTTTTGTTTCTTTCTTTCTTCTTTTCATCTGTTCGTTTTGCTATTCCTTTTCTTTCTTTGTTCCTTTTTTCTTCTTTTTCTCTCTTCTTCTTTCCTTCTATGATTTTTTTTCTGTCAGTCCTGCTATTCTTTCTTTAATCTTTTCTCTTCTGTTTTTTTCTCCCATTCCTTATTTATGTCTTTCCTGTTTTAATATTCATACATGCAAATTGTATCACCATATATGGAGTATCATACCACCGCAACAAGGGACCCAACGAGACTCTATTGCCCAAGGACCCGCAGTTTTACAGGTCAGGTGCTGAAATTTATTTTTTATTTTTTACAGATATAAAATAAATAACAGCACACAATGGGGTATTAGTTAATCCATCTTGGCTCTCCCCAGTTTAACCAATACCTCACAAGGAACCATTTATTTACCAATACCAATCATCTAACTCACTAAAAAAATTCTGTACCTGTAGAACTGCCACATCACAATGCCGTGCAAGGGATTAAAAAAACATACTTCTGGGAGAGCGCATGCGCGCAGGAGTCGGATGGCGGTGGCTTGAAACTCTCTGTGCCCGCCGATCAGAGCTGAGGAAACACTGAGGCAGCAAGACTCCGGGGAGACACGCAAATCATGGGTAGCAGTTCATCTACCTGTCAGGCATCTTGCGAGGACGTTAGTGTGAGTGAAGAGGCAGGAGGAAGCTGGCCAGATCGAGTGCTGTCAAAAGCAAGAGAGGATCCAAGATGGCGGATTCTATCTCCGCAGCTGAAATGGAAGAAGTGGCCTGCAGTGAGGCGTCATTTCTGGCAGCTGAAAAAGAGCTCCTTCCTAGCAGCCATTCAGCAGCAACTACAGAGGTGGGTGATGACTTTCTTCAGAAGTTTGAAGGGCTATTACACAAAGCCCTGTCCTCTAATAATGCTATTATAATGGATCACCTTTCTAGGGAGATAGATAAGATCTCCTCCAATATGGCAAATAGGGATATTAAATTAAAGGCAGTCTCTGCAGCCCAAGAAGCTCTGGAGGCAGAGGTATCCCAACTTAGGAATGATAACACCATATTAAACACCAAGCTAGAAGACCTAGAAAATAGAGATCGGCAGGCTAATCTAAGATTTAAAGGTCTTCCAGAACACATGGAGGACGCTAAGTCCACTATTATTGCGCTATGTCAAGAATTGACACCGGGCATCCCTCTGGAGCGGTTAGAGCTTAATAGGGCTCATAGAGCATTGGGGCCTAGGAGAAATCCAGAGCAAATGCCACGGGACATCATAGTGAAATTTCACTTCTATAATACAAAAGTATTGGTGCAACAGGCTGCGCGGGAGCTTGAGAAGCTGACATTTCAAGGTTATAATTATCAGGTTTTCTCGGACTTGTCTGCGGTAACGTTGGCCAAGAGAAGAGAACTGAGACCTTTCCTTACATGTCTTAGAGATCATAAGATAAATTATAAGTGGGGCTTTCCTTTCCGCCTTCTGTACACATATAAAGGCAACCCCTATTCGGCTATCTCGACGGATGAGCTACAACAGCAATTAACGTCTATCGGTTTGTTTAGGTCCCCCACTTCTAAGTTTTCCAGATCTGCAGATGAATCCCCAAAAGCACAACGAATGGGGAAACGACCCAGGCATGGCCCGCATTCATCTTTCAAGAACACTCGGCTGATCTCCGCGGATACTTGAATTAGACCAGGTGTTAATGCATCCTTTTTCTCTTTTCAGCAGGAGGTGTTACTTCCTGATGCCGCACCATTTGGCTTATTATGGACATTATAGAAGTTTCCACAAGCTGTTCCATGGTTGGAACTTTATGTTCCCTGTTTTAGAATGCAATAATGATTATTGTTTTCTTCTTTTTTTCTCTCTCTCCGTCTTCTCTTTAGAACGGTATAAATAAGGTGATATTATAAGAGGTGTAGTCCTTGGAGAACCCTGTTGTATTTAGATGGTTGTTAATATTCGCACCTCATCTGATCGGCGGCATTCTCATGTCGCTCTCCTGAGAAACCGGGATCGGAGCCTTCGGGTGGTTCTGGTTTGATTCTCATCTTTGATATTCAATAAGTTGAAATTATTAAGTTCTTTGTTTACTTTTATAAATACTTAAATGTTCTTATTGTTAGATTGATTGTATACTCGTAGGGGTGGGTAGTTCTACCTAGGTCCTTGTTGTTACTACCATAGTAGGAGCCCTTGCTGGGTTTCGGCTACGGGTGTGAAATAATCCTCACTGATAATACTATCGCTATATTCTGGTAGTACTAATTGCATGAGTGTATTTGGTTCAGGTGGAAATACACAACTGTTGAGTACTAGATACTAGGAATACCCTCCCCCCCAACTTTTATTTATTTATTATTTATTTATTTTATTATTTTTTTATTTTATTTTTTTATTTTTTTCGTTTTTCATTCTCTCTTTTCTCCATCCCCCTGGTTTGTGTTTGTCCCTTGTCATAGTGGGAAATTTATTAATGACATCTGTCCTTTCCTTAAACGTGCAAGGCTTTAACTCTCCACAGAAAAGGAGTATAGCCTTTCAAAAATTTAGATCTCTGTGTCCGGATATTTTATGTCTACAAGAGACCCATTTTTCAATTACCTCCAAACCCAGATACTTACATCACCAATACCCACAAGTTTTCATGTCCTGCGGAAATTCTAAACGAAAAGGGGTCTTAGTAGCCTTTCGTAGACACACTCAATTTGACTGTAAAAAAGAGATCATAGATCCAGAAGGGCGCTTTATAATTTTGTTGGGGACTCTGCAGGACACAGAAATAACGGTGGCAAATTACTATACCCCAAATTCTAGCCAAATACCCTTTTTAACGGCATTTCTTGAGGAAGTGATGTCGGTTGCAGTGGGGACTACAATTATCTGCGGTGATTTTAATTTAATGCTTAATCCACATATTTATAGGAAATCACCCTCACATCCTATAACTCCAACATCTACAATGGCGTCATCTAGGGCTTTTAGGAAATTAATAGATTCCCATTCTCTGGTAGATAGCTGGAGAGAAGTACATCCAGGCACGCAGAGTTTCACCCATTATTCTTATCCGCATGATGTGCACACTCGTATTGATCATATCTTGATTCCGGTCCATACTCTGTCATTGTTACAGTCAGCCAAGATTATTCCCATTGCTTGGTCAGACCATGATGGGATGCTCCTCAAATTCCATTCTATCATTAACAGGCCACCTGAATTCACTTGGACACTTAATACCTCCCTCTTATCTCAAGAAGATGTAGTGTTACCGGTTACAGATGCTTTAAATAAATATTTTGAATTAAATGGGCCTTCAGGAGTTTCACCCACTATTTGTTGGGAAGCCCACAAGCCCTATTAGAGGCAAATTAATTCAGATCGCCTCTAGAAAAAAGCGGGAGAGAAATGCATATGTAGATAAACTAGAAAAAAGATACTCGGAACTAACAGAAGCTGCAAAAACGGATTTTACACCTGTAATTAGGGCAGAATTACATAAAGTTTCTCAAGATCTGAACCTTGCTCTTGCTGGTAGGGCCGAGAGGGAACTCCGCACTCTTAAGCACAAATTTTATTGCAAAGCCAACAAGCCAGATGCTATGTTAGCTAGGAGGTTGAGAACTCCAGATCAGCAGTATAAACCAATGCAAGGGGCTCATTATCGTCAAATCCCAGTAAGATTACCAACCTGTTCAGGGAGCAACTTCAAAAATTGTATTCGAGCCAGTCTTCTCTAGAAGAGAATGAAGTTTATAATTTTCTAGATAAGTTATCCCTACCCGCCTTGCCTGAACAGGTTCATGATTTCTTGGAGGAGGACTTTGGCATAGAGGAAATTCAGCGAGTGATTACAAACCTTAAAGTGAATAAAAGACCCGGTCCAGATGGGTTCTTGGCATCATACTATAAGACATTTTCAGCTGTGTTGGCTCCGAGACTAGCAGCATTTTTTAATGATATAAGGAAGGGGGGTTCTTTCTCACAAGAATCTTTAATGGCTTCAATTTCGATGATACCGAAACCCGATACCGATCAAACAATCTGGTCAAATTTTAGACAAATCTCCCTAATAAACGTAGACGTGAAAATATTAACTAAGATTTTGGCTTCCAGATTGTCCCAATATTTGCCACATCTTATACACGGAGATCAGACAGGATTTATCCCAGGGAGGCAAGCAGGAGATAGCATTAGGAGAATGACACAGCTTTTATTTCTGGCTAAAGAGTCTCAATCCCCATCTATGTTTTTGTCACTGGACATCAAAAAGGCTTTCGATTCCGTTTCATGGAAGTATCTTTTCTGTCTTTTACATAAATGGGGATTTGGACCTAACTTCATTGGCATATTAAAAGCTATCCCCTCGATTCAAAGAGCAAAAGTTAATTGATTTCGTATCGAGAATCGTAAGTTTGGGTGGGTGTTAGTCATTTTTTCCTGTTTTTTTGGCCATTTCCGACTCGCACGAGCCTACGTTCGAATGCGTATATGCTCTTACGATCATCGCAAGTTCGTTCCTAAATTTTAGGATGAAAACGTAAAACTTAGGATCAAATCCTAAAACTTACGATCAAAACGTAAAACTTAGGATAATTGGATGTGTTTCGGTGTGATTCAGAGAACAGTTTTCAAACCTCTAAATACGTTTTAAAAGCAAGCCACTGCCGACACCTTTTAGCAGTCGTATTGCTGTTCTGGGACAGGTTTTTTGGCTATGTGGAGGAGTCTGCGCGTCTTGAGCTGCAATGAACTGCATATATCAGCATGGCCGAGCCCATAAATTGTATTGCAATGCATACCTGAGTCATGTATGCCTTATAAAAGCATTTTAATGTGGACCTTAATTAGCCCTTTGCATGTAAACCTTTATTTGGCAATATATTTGCGTTAATTAAAGAAACTTATGTCCTTTGTTATTTATTTTTAAATTTATGTACAAGAATATTATTTTTAGATTGCATTTATTGGTGTAGTTGTTTACCTTTGCTTTGTTTAATTATTTAAGCACATCTTTGGTCAGATGCATCACACTTACTGAGGAGAGGAGAGCGGGATAAAGTGCAGGATGTGGGTTACTGCTGTATTTTGCACAGACACAGCAGAGCTGGGGGCACGGAAAGGTCAGAAATCAAAGAATCCAGAGCAACACAGTCACAAGGCCCTTTCTGTTTGCAGGCTGCCCGATAATACCTGAGCCGCCATCTTGCCTGTTTCTAGGCTCATAACATGCAGAAGTTGCTGGGTGTTTTTTAATATTTGAGAGCAATCTGTATGTAGAGGGTGTGGGTAACCACACCAAAAATTTAAAGTTGTACCATTGGAAGCCAAAATATAAAAATTAAATCCACAAGTAAAAAATGCAAGTTAAGTAAAAATTAAACAAAGTTAGATTTACTTATGCAAATGCATTCATTAATGGTTGGTTACTGCAAAATGAATGAAATAAAGCAAAATAAAAGACCAAATATTTAGAATGCACTTTAATGAGGTAAGTTTGTAGTGCGGAGCCGCAAGATCAGAAGGATTTACGTCCAGACAAAAAAGGAAAAAGGGCAAAACCAATGTTGCAACCTGAGAAATGAAACGGAAAAATCAGGATGGAAACTGACATAGGTCTGATTCCCGAACTGCCATACGAACGGACGTATATTTTAGGATAGAAACGTATTTGCTTATAGAATCACTCGCAAGTTCATACGAACGCACGAGCGGACGTGAAAAATAGGATGATCGTGACCCAAATCCAAGCTGTTACATGTTTCTTTGAATCAACCCATTAATATAAATCCCCGGAGGCGTTATTGTGGACATAAATCTGCCAGATTCCCCCTGTCACGTGGTACTAGACAAGGTTGCTCCCTGTCTCCACTTTTGTTCACCTTAGTAATGGAGCCCTTAGCTCAACTAGTAAGGAAGTCTCCCAATATTTCAGGAGTAAAAGTGGGTATGGAGGAGTATAAAATTAGTCTCTTTGCAGATGATGTAATGTTATCTGTTACAAATCCTCTTATTTCGATACCGAATATACTTCAATTATTTCAACAATTTGCGGAAGTGTCTGGTCTCGCAGTCAACACAGCCAAATCTAAGGCCTTGAATATTAATGTTCCGGAGGAGACTTGGGATCATTTATGTAAGATATATGATTTCCAGTGGAACCTTAAGTCTATTAAATACCTGGGAGTGAATCTGACTAGTAGATATGAGGACCTTTATACAGGTAATTTTCTGCCCTTACAGCGATATTTGTTTAAGCTTCTCACAACCTGGAAAGGTTACAGTTTATCCTGGTTAGGTAGAATCGCGGCAATAAAAATGATGCTACTCCCTAAGTTTTTGTATCTGGTCAGATCCCTACCGATCAGAATCCCATCTCATTATTTGCAAAATTTGCAGAGCAAAACTTTGAGGTTCATCTGGAATGATGGTAAACAAAGAATATCAAGGAAAACATTACTTACCCCTAAAGCCATGGGAGGTTTGGGAGTTCCAAATTTCACTACATATTACCGGGCAGCCCAAATCGCTCAATTGATTTCATATCACATCAGGGAAAATATTCCAATTTGGGTTAAGATAGAGTCGGACTTAGCTGCACCTCTTCCTATCGATAATTTATTGTGGATCACCCCGAAATTCAGAAAAGACATAAGGAATCCGATTATGGTCCATTCACTTCAAATATGGGATGATGTAAAATTTTCAGGGAGTCTAGCATCCTTACATCTTCCCTTGCTTAAGCTATGGAACAATCCGATGTTTCCCCCAGCTGTTTTGACGTTAGGAAAATTTAGTAAATGGAAAACAGCGTGAATAAATAGTGTGGCTGATTGTTATTTAGGCACGGGAGTGGCTACGTTCTCACAACTTAGGGCCAAATATCCACAACTTCCTAATGATGTTGTCAGGATTGTACCTAACACCCGTCTGTCTTAAGCCAGTATCCCCCAATCTCCACCGCCACTTCTGCCTATAGACAAGCCCCCGCTTGTAGGAGACGCGAGTAATGCCTCTCCCAGTCGGTTGCCCCCAGGACTTAACAGGCGCAAGGGATAGTAGCTTAAGGTGCAGTTTGGTGTTAAGCAGGGAATCCCGAGTGAGGATGCCGGGTGCGGAAAGTCCGTAATTCAAGCCGAGGTCAAACCAGGTAGTCTCAGGCGAGGTATCCAGGGGAGAAGACAGAGGATGGTCGAGGGTAGCCGGGGTCAATTCCAGGGGGTCACAGGCGAAGTACAGGAGGGTCAGGCAATAGAATGGTCAGGCAAAGCAGAAGGTCGAGGGCAGGCAACTAGCAAGAATAGTCAGGGTCCAAATCCAAATCCAATCCAATATCTTCACAAACACAGCAGCACACATCCAGAACCCAGAAGCTATAACGGGCACTGGGAACCTGGAACAGTACCAATATATAGGGAAGTCTGGCCAATGGGAAACAGGGAAAAAGGAGGGAAGGAAGGTGCTTGGTGCAAACAATGAAGTGGGATCGGTCCCAGGAGCTGGACGGCCCAGGCCAGACAGGCCGACCAGTCCCTGGGTCCGATCCAAAGAACCGGCCACTGACTGGGTAATTCAAACTCGCCCCCGGCGGGCGCGCTGGGGGAAGCGCCGCCGGGAGGCATAAAGCAGACGTGCTCGCGCGCGCGCGCGAGCACGTTGACGATCGGGCGCGCCCCCGCCAGGAAGGGGAAGCGCAGAGCTGGAGGGGAGAGCCGCAAGGCCGCGCAGCCGCGCGGAGCGGGCTGCGACGCGGCCACCCATGGCGTCCTGCGCCGCCCGCCCCAGATCCCCACGACGGCGCCGAGGAGCCGGCAGACCCGGGGACCGCCGGGCCACGGCTTGGTGGGAGGCAGCCGGCAACGCGCCGCGGGACCCGGAACGGCGGTGAGGTAAGTGCCTAACATTACCCCCCCCCTGAGGAGGGGCCACTGGACCCTCCAAGCTGGGTTTTAACGGATTTTCTCTATGGAACTTCCTTACTAAACTCTGTGCATGAACTTCTCTGGCAGGAACCCAAGATCTTTCTTCCGGACCGTACCCCTTCCAGTCAATAAGATATTGAAGAGAGTTCCGAAAGAAACGAGAATCAAGGACCCGGGCAACCTCAAACTCCTGATGCCCCTCAACTACCACAGGACTAGGGGGACTATTAAGTTCATGGTTTCTTGCGGACTTAAGAAGTGAAACATGAAAAGATTTACAGATTTTCATGGAAGAGGGGAGGGCCAACCGGTACGTCACCTGGTTGACTTTGTGTGTTATGGGGAAGGGGCCAATAAACTTGGGTCCTAATTTAGCGGAGGGTTGGCGTAACGCCAAGTTCTTGGTTGAGAGCCAAACCCAGTCACCCACTTTAAAGTTAGAATTAGACGATCGCTTGCGATCAGAAAATCTTTTCTGTAAACGAGCGGCCCTAGTTAGGTGTTGTTGAATTTTATTCCACTCTCCTGGCCATTTAGAAACCCATTCATCCACAGAGGGAACTCTAGAGGGTTGGTCCGAAAGAGCAGAAAACTTCAGATCCTTGCCATAAACACAGTGGAAAGGAGAAACCCCTGTGGACGAATGCGTGGCGTTGTTAAAAGCAAACTCAGCAAAAGGTAAGAAGAAGGCCCAATCAGTCTGAGAACCCACCGTAAAACAGCGCAAGTATTGTTCCAGGGACTGGTTCGTCCTCTCGGTTTGACCATTCGATTGCGGATGAAAGGCCGAGGAAAGGGAGACTGAGAACCCCAACTTGGCACAGAAGGCCCTCCAAAACCGGGAGACAAACTGGACCCCTCTATCCGAAACAACATCCATGGGAATACCATGAATCCTAAAGACATGAGTAATGAAAAGTTGAGCAAGAGTTTGAGCTGAGGGGAGTTTCTTTAAGGGGACGAAATGGGCCATCTTGCTAAAACGGTCCACAATTACCCAGATAACCGTATGACCCTGAGACGGAGGGAGGTCAGTAACAAAATCCATGGCCAAATGTGTCCACGGGGAGGCAGGAATGGATAACGGAAGGAGTGGGCCTTCCGGTGAGCTCCTCAAGGACTTACTTTGGGCACAGACTTTGCAAGCGGAGACAAACTTTTGAGCGTCCTTCCTGAGAGAAGGCCACCAAACTTGGCGTAACAATAAAGCTATGGTTTTTTTAATCCCTGGATGCCCGGTTGTTTTAGTATCATGAAAATGGGACAAAAACTCAGACCGGTAAGCAGAAGGCACAAACAGGGCTGACGTGGGTTTCCCAGGAGGAGCTTGGGCCTGGAATTGAGTAAGATCAGGAAGTTGGGGTTGAATGGCGGCCACCACTAGGGAGTGAGGTACGATGGGAGAAACCACCCTCTCCGGTAAGTCAGGGGGAGAGAAACTCCGAGACAGGGCGTCCGCCTTTACATTCTTAGACCCGGGCTTATATGTTATAGAAAAGTTAAACCGAGAAAAGAATAAGGACCAGCGAGCCTGTCTAGGAGTTAACCTCTTGGCGGACTGAATGTATTCCAGATTTTTATGGTCAGTAAAGACCGTTACTGGATATTGAGCCCCCTCCAGCCAGTGCCTCCATTCCTGGAAGGCAAGTTTGATGGCCAGTAATTCTCTGTTACCGATATCATAATTCTTTTCGGCTGCTGAGAATTTCTTGGAAAAGAAGGCACATGGATGGAGGCGAGCAGGTGAGCCGTAGTATTGGGACAAGACCGCTCCGACCGCTATCTCTGAGGCATCCACCTCTACAAGGAAGGGTCGTTGTTCATCGGGATGGACTAGGACGGGAGCTCTGCTAAATACCCTCTTAAGATTCTCGAAGGCCTGGACAGCTTGAGCCGGCCAAACCGGGGGATACCCGCTTTTCTTTGTCAAATTGGTTAGTGGTGTAACCAGGGCCGAAAAATTCTTAATGAACCTTCTGTAAAAATTGGCAAAACCCAAAAACCTCTGCAGGCCCTTCAAATCTCTGGGTTGCTCCCATTCCAAAACAGCCCTCACCTTAGATTGGTCCATAGACAGACCAGACTTAGAGATAATGTAACCGAGGAACGGAACCTCAGAAACCTCAAATTGGCATTTCTTTAATTTGACATATAAACAATTCTCTCTAAGTTTCTGTAAAACTAGGCGCACATGTTTTCGATGCTCATCAAGGGAAGAAGAAAAAATTAAAATGTCATCTAAGTAGACAACCATAAATCGGCCCAGATAATCTCGGAAAATTTCATTAACAAAACTTTGAAAAACCGCAGGGGCATTACACAGGCCGAAGGGCATAACCAAATATTCATAATGCCCCTCAAGGGTATTAAAGGCCGTTTTCCACTCATCCCCATGCCTAATTCTTATGAGGTTATAGGCCCCTCTGAGATCTAGCTTGGAGAAGACCTGCGCCCCGACCACCTGTGTAAAGAGCCCCTCTATAAGCGGTAGGGGATACTTGTTTTTCACCGTGATATTATTTAAGCCCCGGTAATCGATACAGGGGCGAAGTCCCCCATCCTTTTTCTCCACAAAAAAAAACCCTGCCCCCGCTGGGGAAGATGAAGGCCGAATAAACCCTTTCTCTAAGTTCTCAGCGATGTATTCCCGCATGGCAAGGGTTTCTGTTCGGGTCAAATTAAATATTCTCCCTCTGGGAGGCATCGCACCAGGGAGCAGTTCTATTGGGCAGTCCCAAGGTCTATGGGGGGCCCGTTATAATGTCAGGATTGTACCTAACACCCGTCTGTCTTAAGCCAGTATCCCCCAATCTCCACCGCCACTTCTGCCTATAGACAAGCCCCCGCTTGTAGGAGACGCGAGTAATGCCTCTCCCAGTCGGTTGCCCCCAGGACTTAACAGGCGCAAGGGATAGTAGCTTAAGGTGCAGTTTGGTGTTAAGCAGGGAATCCCGAGTGAGGATGCCGGGTGCGGAAAGTCCGTAATTCAAGCCGAGGTCAAACCAGGTAGTCTCAGGCGAGGTATCCAGGGGAGAAGACAGAGGATGGTCGAGGGTAGCCGGGGTCAATTCCAGGGGGTCACAGGCGAAGTACAGGAGGGTCAGGCAATAGAATGGTCAGGCAAAGCAGAAGGTCGAGGGCAGGCAACTAGCAAGAATAGTCAGGGTCCAAATCCAAATCCAATCCAATATCTTCACAAACACAGCAGCACACATCCAGAACCCAGAAGCTATAACGGGCACTGGGAACCTGGAACAGTACCAATATATAGGGAAGTCTGGCCAATGGGAAACAGGGAAAAAGGAGGGAAGGAAGGTGCTTGGTGCAAACAATGAAGTGGGATCGGTCCCAGGAGCTGGACGGCCCAGGCCAGACAGGCCGACCAGTCCCTGGGTCCGATCCAAAGAACCGGCCACTGACTGGGTAATTCAAACTCGCCCCCGGCGGGCGCGCTGGGGGAAGCGCCGCCGGGAGGCATAAAGCAGACGTGCTCGCGCGCGCGCGCGAGCACGTTGACGATCGGGCGCGCCCCCGCCAGGAAGGGGAAGCGCAGAGCTGGAGGGGAGAGCCGCAAGGCCGCGCAGCCGCGCGGAGCGGGCTGCGACGCGGCCACCCATGGCGTCCTGCGCCGCCCGCCCCAGATCCCCACGACGGCGCCGAGGAGCCGGCAGACCCGGGGACCGCCGGGCCACGGCTTGGTGGGAGGCAGCCGGCAACGCGCCGCGGGACCCGGAACGGCGGTGAGGTAAGTGCCTAACAGATGTGTTTGGTTACTTGCAGGTCGCCCATTTTCTTAACTCTCTTAATAAGAATGCCATACCCGCTGATAGCATGACCAGTTTGGAAATTCGATGCAGTCATGATCCTAGGGCGCGGGGAGCGATTACGGAGTTATATTGTTTGTTATATAAATCCTCAAGAAGGGCGATATTGACTGAAAAAATGGCAGGACGACCTGCAGATAGCAATTTCCCAGGATGATTGGCAGAAGATGTGGTTGGCCTCATTTGCGTCGGCGGCCTCTGTCATGGCTGTTGAAGCCAATGTCAAAGTCTTCCTAAGATGGTATCTGGTCCCTGAGCGGATGAGACATTTTAAGGGGGATAATGGAGGTTTGTGTTTTAGAGGTTATTCAATGCGGGGATCCTTTATGCACACCTGGTGAGACTGCCCTGTAGTCCAGGCGTTTTGGGATGAGATCTTTGTGATTGTTAGCAAAATGTTGGGCAGGAAAATAGCATCTGACCCTCAGTTGGCTTTACTTAATAAATCTCTACAGTGGGTCCCGGAATTATTCCAAAAGCTACTGTTTCATATATTCACGGGGGCCAAAATGGTGACTGCAAAGGCGTGGCAACAGAAGGTGTTGAATATAGGTGAATTCTGGGATAGGGTCAATCACATTTTAGCAATGGAAAAAATGTCGGCAATACATGAGAATGGGTTAGAGAGATATAGAGAGATATGGGATCCATGGATTCGGGAGTTTGCTCCGGATAATTTTGATCTTACTTTACTGACATTGTGATGAGAGATAAACCAGTGGGATGGAGAAATCTGGGGGAGTTCCCCCCAAATAATTTTTTTTAATATTTTAATTTTAATTTTTAATTATTATTTTTTTTTATATTTATATTTTTTATGTGTATGTATATGTATGTGTATATATATATATATATATATATATATATATATATATATATATATATATATATGTATGTGTATATGTGTGTATGTATATATATATCTATATATATATATAATTTTTTTTTAATATTTCTTGTATATTTTTATTTTTTATTTATTTATGTATTTCCCCCCTTGATGCTTTTCCCCCTATTATGCTCTTTTTGTATAATGCCTCTGAGTTGTTTAATGGAAATGGTTTTAGGATATTGCCTGACCTTATATTCCGACCTACTATTATACTGAAGCGGTTGGACTTCCATGTCCTATTTTATTTAAAATTGTATTTCTTATATCGCGATGGTATTATATGCAATCTCTAGAATAATTGTATGATGCAATTTTATCAAGATATTCAAACTGTACTGAATGATTATCCAGTCGTTTTGTATTAAGCTGATGCGCTTTATTCAATAAAAAAATGTATTGAGAAAAAAACATACTTCTTTTTACTTCTTAAATTCTTTGCACAAACTGTATATTCATAATCTCCTTAATATCATTATTGAAAATATATTGCAGCACTAACATCAAAGTTCATACTGGTAATTAATCTAATCTAAACTGCTATATAGATACAGTTTGTAGTCTTGTCCCCCTTTGCTACTGTTTAACCCTTTCACTGCCTACCTACCTTTTGTCACTCTCTGTTGCCAGGCAATTTTTCACCATTTTTCACTATATATCCTGATTTTGGAAGGCTTTCCAGAAAAATAATATATTTTTTTCTGCAAATTTTTGGCTTTAACATTAAATGTCTTGTTTGTAATTTTTTCAGTGCTTTTGTTATATTTTTGGGTAAAATATGTGTTTTTTTTTTATTCTATTTTTTAAACGTTATAGTGTTGTGTTTTAATAAAATCTACATTTTTTCAAGACAATCATATTGCATGTAAAATCCCTATTCCCCCAAATTTTGATGGTACCACATATGTATCGGTAGACACTCTTTCCTGTCCCAGAGACACCCCAATCTGAAAAGAGCGTTTTAAGAGATTTTCAAATATAATGTAAATTGCAGCTAATTATCAAGGGCTAAACACTTTAAAAAGGTGTGGGATGCCCCTTCTGCAAGCCACAGGCTCTTCTGCACCCCCTGTGTTTTGGGGGAGGTAATGGGGTGGAAGCTATGGCAAGTCATCCAATTTGCTAGCAGGTGAATTACCAGGCCCTCCTGCCCTGTGAATTGCTATAGAAGTCTCAAAGACCCCTTACCACTTCACAAATGGTTGAATGTAAAAAAAAAACACAGAGAATAAAGTCCTTTATTTATTTATCACCAATGTCCATACCTGATTGGCAGAAGCTGGTAGCGTGGCATTAGATCGGAGTCCCCTGTTCCGCTACTGGCTTCCACTCTGGCTTCTGCCGCTCACTTCAGCTGCCAAAGGGAGCCTTTTATACCAGCTGAGTGAGATGACGTAATCTCATTCGCTGATAAATAAGGCCCCTCCATGTGTATAAATGGTTAACTCTCATTTTCCCACTTCCTTCTGATTCATGAGACACATTTTTTGTGCGCCTATTTTTGTATTTTCTATATTTGGAGTAAGATTTCATGTGCAAAATTACTCCCAAGAGTAAATTTGAGTGTGATTCATGGAGTTATTAAGGGCTGAAAAGAGTGTGCAAATATCTTTTTTTCATGAGGGTTTTTTATGAATGAAAGGATCATCTGCAAGTTATTTTTCAGTATTTTTAACTAATTTTAAAAATTTTTTTGTACAACAATTTGGTAAATAGTTTAAAACTATAATATTGTTTTAAGCTAAAGAACAAAAGGTGGTCATGTTTTATTAAAAAAAGAAACAATATGCTAGTAGCTCAATTATTAAGCACTAAGACACTAAACAAACAAGGCAGTGAGGGAGGGGTATAGAGAGCATCTGGGAACAAACATTGGGAAATACAACATTGTAGGAACCAAGATATGGCCAAATAAAACACTACACATAAAAACAAGGAGAACCGAGGGGCCACAGGGAATTGACTACAGACTGGAGAATAGAGATTTTCATCAAACACAGAAGCTGGAGATACAAATTTGCCACTGCTAAACATCAATGAATGGGGAGAAACATGTAGACCATAGGGAGCAGTGACTGCCTTAGCCTTGGCCATTTCCGCATAAAAAAGCTGAATTTTATGTGCAATGCGCAAGTTTGCACTTAAATTGGAAACTTGCTTTCGCACCTCATGCATTTTATGTTATGCACATGTGTACTATTCTAATGCACGTTACCATGAATCGGGCACTGAAATGTGGAAGCACTTGTGCGAGACTGACTCTAGCTTGCTAATCATCTGATTGGCTAAGGCAGAGACAATGCTCCACATTCCTGACCCCACATGTTTAACCCCCCCCTGCTTAATTATTGTAATATCTAGTGACATTATTGATTAGGGTTCTGCTTGTTCCACTCCTTTAATTATGTCTATGTGGGGTTTTAACTGTTCTTAAGATGTCTTCATAAGTCTATATGTAATTTAGAGATTGGGGTGGCCCACCCCTCATTAATTGCTTTTGGTTCTGCGGTGGATTTGTGGCCAGTGTACAGCAACACTGATTTTGGTATATATATTGTTGGTTGTGGTGCGGTGGGTTTTTTCTGTGTACAGAGTAATGTGTAATCATGGCACCAATTTGTCCTGCCCATTTGCATATCCCTACATTTATCTGTGTTAAAATGCATTCTTCTCCCTAAACCTCCAATCCAATTTATCTAAATCAGCTGCATGTAATCCTCTTTTTTATTAATTGCTTTACACAGCTTCGTACCATATACAAAGATTGAGATTTCACTGTTTAACAGATTACCTATATCATTTAAATATACATATATATATATATATATATATATATATATATATATATATATATATATTAAAAAGAACTGGGCCCATCACTGACCCCTGTGACCCAATCTGAGTATGTACCATTTATGACTACCCTCTGTTTCCTATCAGTAAGCCAATTACTCACCCAAGTTCACACATTTTTTAGTGCAAGCATTCTCACCTTTTGTACCAGTCTTTTTTTTGTGGCACAGTATCAAATGCTTTAGAAAAGTCAAGATATATGAAATCCAATGACTCGCCCTGATCCAGTCTTGAACTTACTTCATAAAAGCTGATGAGGTTTGCGTGGCAGGAGCAATTTCTCATGAATCCATGCTAATAAGGAGTAGTAAGCTCACCTTCACAGAGATATTTCACAATGGCATCTCTTAGAAAACCTTTAAAAAGCTTGCTCACCACAGAAGTTAAACTTACCGCTTTGTAGTTCCCTAGGTCCCCTTTTAGACCCCTATTTGAATATTGGCACCACATGTGCTATATGCCAGTCTTGACAATTGTGGTAGCAATTAATGTATTAATGATAATTGATAAAGCTACATGATTTGTAGTAGTTGTTATAATCTTTATATACTATTTATGGTCAAATGGGTGTTCACACACACACCTTCCCATATACATAATGTTTGCCATAGTTTACAATGGTTTACAGTCCTCCACCTCTATAAATTTTCATGTTGCAAATAAATTTTATTTGCCCAAAAATGGCATATAGGATATTTGTAAGTTTAATCCTGGGAGTGTATAAGCTTGTAGGGAATGTATCCATCTTTGTTCAGACTGGAGGGTTTGCGTCTCAATATCACCTCCCTTTATATGTTGATGTATTCATTTTAATAATTGGAACTTAACTCCTTCTTTCATACAATTAGCACATTTACCCCCATGTCTACAAGTAAGTTTACGTTCTTTCTGGTGATATCTTAAACATGTTCCTGAAGACGTTTACTCAGGGAACGGTTTGTTTTACCTACATAGTAGGCTCCACATCTACATGTCAGTAAATGTACAACATGTATTGTTCTTGTTTAGTATTTTAGTGACTTTCAACTATTTGGTCTTTAAAGTGGACCATCACCCATGGGTGATCGGCCCGCTGGGTGAAACCTCCCCAAAAAACCTTACCTTACCGCCGCCGCCTCCCGCGCGCCCCTCTAGATGTGCGCGCGCCCGCGCCGGCCGTTTGTGAATGGCCGGCACGGGCGTGTAAGAGTGACGCGCGGGAGGCGGCGGCGGACGTGCTGTCTTGGACGTCGCTGTCACCCGCTTGGACGTCGGCGGGGATTGGTCACGTGGGAGCGTGGTGAGGTGAGTTTTTGGGGCTTTCTGGGGGGTTTCACACAGCGGACCGAAGTGGACCAAAACCCAGGATAGTCAAAAACCTGGGTGTTGGTCCACTTTAATGGATCTTGCAAATCTAAATACTATTTTTGGTCTATTCCCACTGTTTTTTTTTAAATGTGGTCACAGGTCAGAATGGGCCAGTGTTTATTGCGTATACGTCATATCTTTTTGTGTTGCATATTATAGTAATAAGCATAGAAACATAGAAACATAGAAGGTTGACGGCAGAAGGAGACCATACGGTCCATCTAGTCTGCCCTTATGTGTATACTGTATGTTCTCTTTATCTTAGGATAGATGTGTGCTTATCCCAGGCATGTTTAAATTCAGTGACTGTTGATGTTTCAACTACCTCTGCTGGAAGTTTGTTCCAAGCACCTACTACTCTTTCTGTAAAATAATACTTTCTAACATTGCTCCTGATCTTCCCCCCGACTAGCTTCAGGTTGTGCCCCCTTGTTCTATCATTAAGCTTCTTCTTAAAAACACTTCCCTCCTGAACCTTATTCAATCCTTTCACATATTTAAAGGTCTCAATCATGTCCCCCCTCTCCCTTCTTTCCTCCAGACTGTACAAATTAAGTTCTTTAAGTCTCTCCTGATAAGTTTTAAGTGTAAGTCCTTCCACCATTTTCGTTGCCCGCCTTTGGACACGTTCTATTTGAATAATGTCTTTTTGCAGGTAAGGTCTCCAGAACTGCACACAGTATTCTAGCTGTGGCCTTACCAGGGCTCTATACAGCGGCATCACAACCTCCCTCTTCCTACTGGTGATGCCTCGAGCTATGCAGCCGAGCATCCTGCTTGCTTTTCCCACTGCCTGGTTACACTGTCCACTCATCTTGCAGCTATCAGTAATCAGTACCCCTAAATCTCTCTCCTCCGAGGTCCTGGCTAACACAGTACTGCCCATACGGTACTCAGAGCAGGGATTCCTTCTACCCAAGTGCATGATTTTACATTTAGAGACATTAAACTCTAGTTTCCACAGTTTTGACCATCTAGCCAGTAAAGCTAAATCATTTTCCATGTTGCAGACACCTCCAGGAATATCCACCCTATTACTAACCTTTGTATCATCAGCAAACAGACAAACTTTTCCTACCAAGCCTTCTCCTATGTCACTTACAAATATATTAAAAAGAATGGGGCCCAGGACAGAGCCCTGCGGCACACCACTTGTAACTCGCCTTTGTTCAGATTGCACGCCATTTACAACAACGCTCTGATACCGATCCCTCAGCCAACTGGAAATCCACTGAACTATCCAGGGATTGAGTCCTACCTTCAATAACTTATCTATGAGCTCCTTATGTGGTACAGTGTCAAAGGCTTTGCTAAAATCCAGATAGGCGATATCCACAGCACCACCTTCATCTAACACTTTAGTGACATTGTCAAAGAAATCAATAAGATTGGTCTGACATGATCTGCCCTCAGTAAAGCCGTGCTGTTTTGGGTCCAATAGGTCATTAATTTTTAGATGGGAAATTATCTGTTTTTTTAAGAGTGTTTCCATTAATTTGACCACTATAGATGTTAAACTAACTGGCCTGTAATTACTGGCTTCTTCTCTACTCCCCTTTTTATGGATTGGTACGACATTGGCCATTCTCCAATCATCTGGAACCTCACCAGTTGAAAGGGAATGGTTAAGTAAATCAGTTAGAGGGGCTGCAATCACAAATCTAAGTTCCCTTAGAACTCTGGGGTGGATTCCATCTGGACCCATTGCCTTACTTACCTTTAGATGTGCCAGCTCGGCTAAGACATCAGCCTCCAGAAACTCCGGAGCTGTACTCTCCCAGCTGGATGTTGTGCTATGACCATGCCTGGTACTATCTGAAAATACCGAACAAAAGTAGCTATTCAGATGGTCAGCCACAGCCTTATCTCCGTCAATATATTTATTTTCCCTATTTCTAATTTTTGAGACTGCATTGTTTTTCTTCTTTCTGTCACCAATATATCGGAAAAAGGTTTTATCTCCCCTCTTCATAGATTTGGCCATTTCTTCCTCTTTTTGCCCTTTAGCAGTCCTTATAATTAGTTTTGCTTCCCTCTGTTTAATTTTATACGCCTCTCTGTCAGCTACACTTCCACTTACTTTATACTTCTTATAGGCAGACTTCTTATCTTTTATGATAGTGCTGACTTCCCTAGTAAACCATAATGGTTTCTTCTTCCTTTTATTCTTGCTAGTTTGTTTCACATATTGCTTAGTTGCCTTTAAGATGGCCATTTTTAATAGTGACCACTGGGCACTCACTTCTGCTACTCTGTTCCACTCACCTAATTTTCTTTCTACATACTCCGCCATTTCCTTGAAGTTTGTCTTCCTAAAGTCAAGCACTTTGGTTCTGGTGTGTGATTGCACAATGTCTGTTTTTATTCTGAACCATAAGCATTGATGGTCACTGGAACCCAGATTTTCTTCAACCCTGACCTCGGACACCAGATCCCCATTGGTCAGAACTAAGTCCAGAATGTTATCTCCTCTAGTTGGCAATGTCACAAGTTGTTTTAAAGACACTCCATTAAGTGCCTCTAATATAGTCCTGCTCTTGCATGCCGATGCACTTGGGATATTCCAGTCCACATCAGGCATGTTGAAGTCACCTGTAATTACAACGTCCCCCTTCTCTGCCATTCCACTGATTTCATCTATTAACAGGTTATCTAGATCCTCAGATTGTCCAGGGGGCCTATATATCACACCAATTCTGACCACAGCTCCCTCCTTAGTCTGCATGGTAACCCAGAGAGTTTCTAGTTCATTATGTGTATGCTGAATTATTGTTGATTGAAGGGTAGTCTTGACATAAATGGCTACTCCACCGCCCTTTCTATCCAATCTGTCTTTTCTGTACAATGTGTAACCGGGTATGGCTATCTCCCAGTCATTGTGATCCTTGAACCAAGTCTCTGTTATTGCAACAAGATCCAATTCATCTCTGGATATGATAGCCATTAATTCACAGAGCTTGTTGCCCAAGCTGCGGGCATTGGTACACATCATGTGGATGTTGTTGGTATTGTATTTTAGTGTGTCCTTGATCTTTTCCACCTCTAGCCTACCACTAACCGGGTTTCCTGCTTCAATGTCCTGCTTCATCCTAAATGGTAGGGGACAGAAATCACCCTCGCAAGTTACATCTCTGTCCCCTTCCTCTAGTTTAAATCAAAAAATGCTCTGAGTTCCACTCCAAGTTCTTTTGTGCCTTTCTGTGAAGGATGCAAGCCATCCCTCTTAAACAACTCATTGTTCGACCACCTTCTAACATCATGACTAATACATCCAAAGCCTTTGTCTTCACACCACTGACGTAACCACAAGTTGAACTTAGCGATGTTGAGTGCCTTTTTTCCCTGAGTACATACTGGCAAAACTTCAGAAAATGTGATGGAACCTGTTATTTTGCAAAGTTCCTGACTAAAATTTTGGAAGTCCCTCTGCACAACAAACAAATCTTTTTGGGATAAGTCATTTGTGCCAAGATGTAGCACAATGTCCACTTGGTTATGTTTGCTTGCAGACTTCACAATATTTATAATACGTTTCTTATCCCTATTAACCGTGGCACCTGGGAGACACCTCACCTTTAGCTCATCTTTATCCTGTCCAAAGTCCACACCTCTAATTGTTGAGTCACCAACCAGAATATGTCTTTTCCTATTGGTTGGCTTGGTAACTGTTCCTTGCTGCCCTTTTGTACTCATTTTATATGGTCCCTTCTTTAAGTCCACTTCCTTTGATCTTACCAAATCCTGCCCAGACTGAGCATTAGCAGATACATCCACATCAAGCTCAGAAAGAACAGCAAATTGGCTATATTGGCTTAGTCCAAAATGTTGATGTTTTTGTTCTACAATGCGCAATCTTCCGGAGCCAACAGTCTTCCACTCTGCCCCTCTCTTGTGAAGTCTTTGTGGGAGTGGTGGCTGTATAACAAGCTGCTTTACTGGCTGGGATAGCTTCATAACTTCAGACTGAAGAGTAGAAACTAAAGACTGTAATTTTGAAATCTTGTCATACAACCCCTTCATTTGCATACAAATTGGACAGCATCGCAAGTTCCACAGAGTACTACGAAACACAACGGCCAGGCAAGAGTTACACTGCACCAAACCAGACATTCTAGATAATAAGAATAGGTACGGCCAAAAAGTAAATGCTGTACTCACCACTATTACTTGTGTACAACCCCTGCTGTTTTCAAACTACTGCAGTTTTTAAAACTACACACTTGTGTCCTGCTGCACTTATGTCAAGCTGCTCTCACACAGGCTGAAACTCCACAGAGTGAAACTCCACAGAGCAGCTCACCTGTTTATATACAAGCCCCTCTAAGTTAAGCTAATGAGAGATTGCTAGCATGGTTCTAGTGTCTTGCTTTTTTCTTTCGGCTTGCATGTTGTCTTTTTGAAAAGTAGGTCTTCCCTATTGCTAAGTAATGCTTGATGGAAGGCATTTTCGAGGACGCAAGCACTGTACCCCCTAGCTTGCATTCTAATTTTGATGTTCTGGGCTGCCAGGGTGCTACAGTTAAGACGTGCCCTCAAGTATTCACCTACCAGTATACATTTTACCAATGGGAATGGATGCAAGCTTTCAGACCTTAAGATTCTATTTGAGGCAGTCATTTTTCCAATATAATGTTGGCGTTAATTCACCTGCTAAATCAATGGCAAGTTTAATGTCCAGAAAAGTGATTTTATGTGCATCATGTGTCAATGTTTATTTTAGGCTATGTTCATTTTGATTAAAAGTTTTAACAAACTCGACTAGTAAATCTGGTGGTTCTGTCCAGAAAAGGAGTATGTCATCAATGTACTTGTGCCAACTAAGAATGTGGCACAGGTACATTGACAAGCCCTCCCTACTGAACAGTTTGCATTTCCACACCCCCAGGTACAGGTTCATGTATGATGGGACACAGGTAGTCCCCATTGCCGCCCTCTGTACCTGGAGGTATAGTTCCCTATTGAATAAAATAAATTATGGGTCAAAATGAATTTCAAAAGTTTGAGGAGGAAAACATTGTGGTCATGAGATTCTATGTCAAATTCAGCCAAGAAGGATTGAACTGCCTGTAATCCTTGTTGATTTGGTATGCTGGAGTCCAGGGCTTCGACGTCGAGGGTGGGTACGGTGGTAATGACATATCAAATATGGTATTTAATAGATGAATCATATTCTTAATATATGTTGGCAGAGAAACAACATAATTCTTTAAGTGCTGGTCAATATAAATACTTGCTCGTTCCATGAGATCGCCAATCCCAGATACTATTGACCTTCCAGGTGGAGGTTGTACATTTTTGTGCAAAGGTTGGAATTTTTTGGCGCTGGTGTTTGCAAATAATTTTGTGTTGGTAGGCATGATCAATAATTGATTGATATTCGGTACAGCTGTTGTCCATCCTCAATGTGGGGGCACTGTCGCACAATACTTTTTTTGTTGAAAATCTTGTAGCACATATCCTCATACTGTTTAGTACTCATGACCCTTGTCGGACACTTTCATGACCAGTTCTTTTAGTTCAGAGATATCCTGTTAGTATATCTGCATTTTGTGTTCATAGGTGGAAAAAATGTCAAATCCTTTCTGAATTGATCTTAGTAGATTCTGATTCTGATCACAGTCTCATGTGCTATTTATGTGCTCGTGTTTAGTGTGCAGTCATCATCTTTATTCACATACAAATACTGTAAATGAATTTTACGAATAAAAAGAGCTAGGTCTTTAATGTTGTCAAATGTGTTAAGCTGACAAGGAAATCAGAAGTTTAAACCCAGTTGTAGTGCCTGTATCTGACCAGCATTTAATATCTGGGTGGTCAGATTGAGGTCTGCACCAGGTTTCTTCATAAGGATTGTTGGGGAAGTGACGTTGTGTGTGAAGGGAGGGATTGATTAAGTGTTTCTAAAAAAATGTGTTTAGTGCTGGTTGTTCTCTCTATATTCTCTCTAAGTTGGGTTTCTTCATAAGGATTGTTGGGGAAGTGACGTTGTGTGTGAAGGGAGGGATTGATTAAGTGCTTCTAAAAAAGTGTGTTTAGTGCTGGTTGTTCTCTCTATATTGTGTGCCTTGGGGGATTGTTGGGTTTCTTCATAAGGATTGTTGGGGAAGTGACGTTGTGTGTGAAGGGAGGGATTGATTAAGTGCTTCTAAAAAAGTGTGTTTAGTGCTGGTTGTTCTCTCTATATTGTGTGCCTTGGGGGATTGTGCTAGCTGTGGATTCAGTCTTTCATATTTGTGATATTCTAAATCTTTCCTAGATTAATAATGTATGTTTCTTTACGCCGCATGTCCCTGCGAGTCTGTATCAGAATCTGAAGTCTGATATAGTTGTTTCAATTTATTGTGTCCTGGTGGTTTTTGTCACTTGTAAGCATATCCCTGATTGTAGGCTAATATATCTCTAACAAGTTCTTGTTCTTTAAGTTTAGCAAGATCATTATTGTATTATTCTCTTTTTGTTTTTAATCGACTTTCGTTAGTTCTGAACAACTCATACTGTTTGTATATCTCTGACTGGCCTTCAAAAGATCTTCATCTATGTTTTTTTAATTTAAACATGTCGGGGCAGTAGCATTGCTATATAAAATCTTCAAATAAATTTCAAACATAAATAGACATATGAAATTTTGCATAAATTGTCACTGTTCACTGATGTAATACAATACACTGGATTGTAAACCAATCTATAGGTATCTTGTGCTTGATACAGTTTTAATTAGAGAAGAATTGCCTTCCTCTTCTTGTGCATTCGAAATAAAGACTGTAAACTAGAAGTCATTTTTGAAAGAATCTCTTTGTTAGTACAAACAGGGTAACCAATAGAAAAGCCGGCAATCACTGCCACTGTGGGTGGTCTATCCAAACAGATATAAAAAGGTTTTTCAAGAAAACTAATATTTGCTACATTTTGCATTTCATTGTCATTCCTGTTTCTCAGCTGCTGTGCTGGGCCTGACTTTTATTTATTTTTTTCTTAAAAAAACATTTAACAAATGTGAGTTTTATGGAAGCAGTTTTTACTGCCTCCAATCAATTGTTATTGGCAACTGCACACTGTGCAAACAGAATGCTGCTGCTATGGGCACTGCTGAGGTGAGTGAGCCCACTCACACTTATACATTCCCAACAGAGTATTCTGTGTGTACAGACTTGGTGTACAGTTGCCAATAGTAACAAATGGCAGGCAGCGAAATAACACACGTTTTCCAACATACGAAAAACAAAACAAAAAATTAATACTAGATCAACTCAACACCCTAAAGACATCATTTTAGCACAAAGGAAACATACACTTTTAAAAATGTCAATGCAAGTGGACTTTCCCTTAAAGCTATGATAACTATTAGTGTTGCTGCTTGCCATTTCACTTACAGGTACATTTACCCAGAATTTTACTGAAGCAACTTCATTTGGAAAACATAGCTACATTAGAGCAATCAGCATTATATAATGATATAAAAAGTACAATTAAAGCTGGGTTAAACATTAAAACATATTTAAAATGCTATTGGACTATAATTAATAGTTTCAGAAATGATTTACTGTTGTTTTTTAAAATGTTATTATGGATTTTAGATTTTGTGTTGTTACAAGATTTGTGTTTTTTTTATCTTTACCAGTTTCATTTATGTTGACGTTTAATTTCTACTTCAGGGTTTTCCCTCTTCCAATGAATGCTTGGCATATGATACATTGCAGCAATAAACTCTCTTTAAATTATACTTAAAAGGTCCTTTAACTTACATGATCTTATTTATTAAATAAAAAATAAATATTTATTATTACATGTATATTTGCACAATCTTTTTAATGTAATATATTTAATGTAAAAATGTAAATTTTAATAATCATGCCATCTACTAGTGTAACTGGTCTGCAAGTATTATGCCATTTACCATCTATGTGCAATGTACATGGTCCACAAGCAGTGGCAGGGCTGTCCATAGCAACAGCCAATCAGCATAAATCTAATTAGGGCCTTAGGGCTCACCACTTTCCCATAAAAAATCTTGAACATAATTTTTGCTTTGGCAAAAAATTGAGAAGTAAACATTTAGACAGGGTACCTGTGAAAATACTGAGTGTGTGTGTGTGTGTGTGTGTGTGTGTGTGTGTGTGTGTGTGTTTGTGTGTGTGTGTGTGTGTGTGTGTGTGTGTGTGTGTGTGTGTGTGTGTCATATATATCACATATTTACATTATCTGTTATTTATGCCAGAAAAAAAAGCAATTCCCTCTGTATCTTGTAGTTACAGTTGTTAATACTTTCAGCAATGCAAGCAATTTTATACCAAAATAAAATACATTCCATAAAGCCCATGCAGACAACTAAAGAACAACACAAATGTACAGCATTAAATAAAAATACAACATTCAAACATATACATATTCCAATGTAAATATTAAGAGAGCAACAATGTACTGTATAAAAATATAATCATCTATTTGTATGAGTGTGTTTAGTTCCTATGCAAGACTGATGTACTTCTGGGTCTTCAGTGCTGCATTATTAATGTACTTTTATGATTATGAATTTGGCAATGCCAAATACTTGAACTGACAGTTTGACACTAACTTTGTTTGACATGCACAATTTTATTAGTCGCTAATAAATATCTTCCAGTTGTATCAAGATGCTTTATCTAAAATGAAGTTTACAAATCATTTCAGCTGTTCCACTTTATTTTTCAAATTGAATTCTTGAGTATCTGATAAATAATATATTAGTTCAATTTTAGGGAACTGGGGTAAAGGCAGTTACCTAATATCAGATCATAGCTGCTATAGTTCCATTACCCCTTATAACATTTGATGACCTTTTACGTTTCATTTTACATTTTTGGTGCACTATTTTTATTTCTTACATTTAACTATTCTAACATTTGATTTAAGCTTTAACATTATATGATACTGTAGTTAAATGTAAGACACCTAAAATTGACTGTTTTGTAACATAATAATATTGTGCAACATAATATTAATAACATAATAATATTGGCATATGCTAAATAAAGAAAGCCACAAAGAATCTTTGACATTGTAAAGTGTTGCAAAGGTTCAGACTCATTAAATAGATGTATACAGCAATAAGACCATGTTTTACAAAACATCTTAAGCCTTTTTTAGCAATTTTCCTTAACACTTTTGTTAAAACATCTGAAATAAACTTAAGAACCACAAAATAATTATATAGAATGGGAAAAACATGTTTTGGATTATTTATTCATTTGGGTAGTTAGTTGTGGCACAAAATTGAACCAGATACGCTTATATATCTATATGTATCATATTAAACAAACCAATTAAAAGACTACAAGTCTTAAATGTTCTTACCTTTTCAAGTAAATGCATAATAAGTTGATCTTAACAAAGCAAAGCCTTCAAGGATCACACTGTTCACACTTGTACTTTCTGTGAAGTGGACATTAAATTATGAACTTGATCTGAGAGAAGATTGTGGGAAAGTTAACAGTTATCGTTCCTTTTCAGTTTTATGTGCCTCCACTCTGCCTTTAGTTCCCCTTACTGTTTAGTTCATTACATGGGGATATTTGGCATGACTAAAGCCTCCAATGAATCCACATGACAAGACGACAGAAAAGGGAGCTCATTTAGAACTATTAATGAACTTGAGTTTACTATTTTTAAATCAATTTTTAGTTGTCTATGGCTTACCTAATTTTTTGTCCCCTATTAAGTTTATGATCACAATACATCCTCAAGGTCTTCACACATGAAATGTGTTAAATTACACTACAAATTGAAAGACAAATCTTTTTCCTTATCATGAATCTATAAAAGTTACACTGAACAAGTATTCTTGGACAAGTATGCAGTTTTCTAATAAATGGTGCAAAAGGGAACATGTACTTCACAAGGCCATAATTAGTGCTTCTGTTTCCGCTCCCATTCCCTTGTCAGGGCTTTGATTCAGTTTTACTCACTTTATTTCAAGGGTCATTACAAATGTCTACAGATGATTAGCATCTCTCCTGATCAAACTGAGATGATTAGCAAAATAAAATCTTTGAATCCCACTCTGCATAGTGAAAAAAGTATCAGGGATGATTACCACATGCAGCTAATTGTGTGGAGATTAACTAAGCATCAAGTTGTTTTGCACAGTGTTTTCATAGCTAAGGAGACCTGAATTGTGCTGTTCCATGCAGTGTATTAATGAGCCATTTAATTTAAAATTCTGGGAAAAGTTGTATTCCTTCAGGATATTTCTTAAGCTATTGAGACTGACCATGTCAAATAAAAGCAAAAAATGCTTGTGCCAAATGGTGGTGTTTTAATGATTTATTTCTTTAAATGGCCCTTTGTGCACTAATTGGTTTTTAGAAATGAAAATGTGGACTTTCAAAGTTTTATCACATAGTCTAACCATGAATGTGTCATCTAATTCATCATAGCTCTTCATCATTAAAGATTTTACATTCATTTTGAAAAAGCAGGGCAACGAATGAAAAATAATGCACATTTATTTAATAAGCTAATTTATATATGGGCATTTGGTCTCACTTAAGTTACTATTCAAATGTGTATTCACGAAAAAGGTAATTTAGCAGTAAGTAAAGAATTTAGGGAGATATAACACTGTTACATTTATTTACCAAATTGTTACTTTAAATTTCAATTTAAAAACATTGATTGCAGTTATATAGACAGGATAATGCATATTATTTGCCACTGTTGCTGGCATGACGATTAGGACAAAGAAATATCATGGCTAGCAGTGATGTGATGTATACGCTAAACAAGAGTTTTTGTCTTGTTCAAATCTATATTTATTTGTACAGCTATCTTTTTAGTGGGAACATAAGCAGAACAGCTGCTTTTGCACTTACTTACTCTAAGCATGTGGTAGTAGCTCTATGTAGTTCTGAAGACAGTCAGATGCCTGCCTAGGTTTTATTAATATCAAACAACAGACTAGCATGCTAACATGTTATCCCAGTTACTTGATAGTGACATGGTTGTGATTATCACTCTTCAAGAGGAACATTGGACCTAAAATATAAAGGGCTCCCCCATCGGCCCCTACTTACCTTTTGGATGTCGTTGCTGCCTGCTGCGTTGACATCTGGCTGCTTCAGGTCCCTATCCTCAGCCCCCCGCTGGCTTAGTTGTCTGTAAGTGACAACACAGCTTCAGCCGGGCTCTTCAAAGTCTGTGGCACTCAGCAAAGTCTTGCGACATTTTGGGTGGCTCCATTGTATCCCACTCATGGGCACTGTGCAGCCACGAGACTGGGGACCAAGTGCAGTGCCTGATGGAATGTAAGATGGCACCACTCATTGGAAGGTCACCTTGAATCTGAGGAACCCAGAAGACGGATCCCCCGGCAAGGTGAGTACCCAAAGGTAAAACCAGAGGGGGGGGCAGCAGATTGTTGAGGTTTGGGGGAGGTTTACCTCCCCTGATATTCCTCTTTAACATAACAAAATTCTAAATGCTTCGAAAGATGGATCTTTACTTTTGAGTCTGGAATTTGCACCACCTGCTATTTCATCGGCAACCTACAATTCTACATTGCTTGGGGGGGGGGGGGGGGGGGGTGCCTACTTCAACTTAATTTGTTTACACAAAACTGTCAGACATCCATTAAAAAGCAGTTCCGCAAACAAAATGTTGTCTTAGAGAGAAACTCCAAGTTCTCTATTGCCTTGTATCCACCCTTGAAATTGGGTGAATGACCAGTACTGTCACACCCACTTAATCTTTGATCAGATAGATCATATGGGGTCACACACGTACAGGTAGATATTTATGAAAATAGATCAGTATTCAACAGTGCAATGTTAAATACTGCGCTGGGATAATAAAAAATCCTGCTCGAGGGATTAATTAATTAACTGATAAAAAAGCACTTTTAGATCACCTAGGATCTAATATTATTAGAGATGAGCGAACTTTTGAAAAATTCAATTAGACTGATTCGCCGAATTTTCCGACAAAAATCGCTTCGGCCCGAATTTATTCGCGACAAATCGCTATTAAAAACGGCTATTTCTGAGCCTCCTAGAGCCTCAATAGGATTGTAAACCATTCTGCCTTGCTGTAACACGCATAGGATGCATGCTGGGTTAGTAAAATAATACTGTAAATAATTATCACATGCAGATCAGAGGCATCGCTAATAGAATCGCAAAGCGGCACAATTGCAGAGAGTTAAAGTGGCATCACTATGAGGGGCCCCTATAGTGCCTGAAAAACACACCCTGGAGCTGGCAGCAGCAGGAGCCCAAAAATTAGCTGAATCACACCCTGGAGTTGCAAGCAGCAGCAGGAGCCCAAACATTTCTTTAAAGAGACACTGGAGTTGGCTGCAGGAGGCCAAAAGTTGGATGAATCACACCCTGGAGTTGCAAGCAGCAGCAGGAGCCCAAACATTGCTTTAAAGAGACACTGGAGTTGGCAGCAGGAGCCCAAAAATTGGCTGCATCACACCCTGGAGTTGCAAGCAGCAGCAGGAGCCCAAACATAGCTTGAAAGAGACACTGGAGTTGGCAGCAGGAGCCCAAAAATTGGATGAATCACACCCTGGAGTTGCAAGCAGCAGCAGGAGCACAAACATTACTTTAAAGAGACACTGGAGTTGGCTGCAGGAGCCCAAAAATTGGATGAATCACACCCTGGAGTTGCAAGCAGCAGCAGGAGCCCAAACATTGCGTGAAAGAGAAGAGGCCAAAAATTGGATAATTCACACCCTGAAGTTGGCAGCAGCAGGAGCACAAACATTAGCTGGAAGGCACACCCTGGAGTTGGCAGCAGTAGAAGCAGGAGCCCAAACATTGCTTGAAAGACACCCTAGAGTTGGCAGCAGCAGCAGCAGGAGGCCAAATGTCTGAATTGTCTGAATGGCACAACCTGAAGTTGGCATCAGCAGGAGCCCAAAAATTGGCCTAAAGACATAAATATGTTTTGCACCATTTGGAAAGTGTAAAACGTAACACCATGCTGAATCTAGTCGCATGCATCAGCCATTGGTGGGTGGAAATCCTGACTGATCCATCCCTGATTCATTTTGACAAAGGTGAGTATCTCCACATTTTTAGTTGACAGACGAGTTCTCCTCTCCGTAACTATGGCCCCCGCCGCACTAAACACCTGCTCAGATGGCACGCTACTGGCCGGGCAGGACAGCTTATCCAGGGCAAACTCTGCTAGTTGCGGCCACAAGCCTGGCTGCCCAGAAGTCCAGCGGATCCTCAAGGTGTGTTGGCATGGTCATGTCAAGGTATGACATGACCTGCTGGTTGAGGTCCTGCTCCAGGTCTTCCTGCTGCTCATGAGTAGCCTCACTATGCGGGTGTAGAAAGCTACTCATTAGCGACTGAAGACTGAGGCTGCTGCTGATGGAGCTGCTGCTGCTGCTCCTGCCAACCCCCCCAGCAGGCATGGCAGTGGAAGGTGAGCGCAGAGGTCCCCCCGAGTCAGACCTGCGAGAGTATGGACCATGGCGCAGATAGGCATCGGCCAACTGACTACGTAGAATGTCTTTGTAGCAGTTCAGTTTGTCCTCCCTCTCGACGGGTTTAAAAAATGCCCCCATTTTGTGCCGGAAGCGAGGGTCCAATAAGGTGGACAGCCAGAAATCATCCCGGCGACAAATGGAAACAATTTTGGGGTCACTACGCAAGCACGTGAGCATGCTTCCTGCCATTTGTGCAAGTGACTCGGAGGGACTACCTGTCTCCATCTCCCCTGCATACTGCAACGGTGTGTCCGGGTCCTCTGTCTTGCCTTTCTCACAACCCTCTAGCTCCACTGGCTGCTCCTCCTCTCCTGTCCGCTGATTAGATAAACCAGACATTTCGCCAAGCCTAAACTGTGCTTCACTGGGCCACTCCTCCTCCTCTTCCTCCTCCTCCTCCAGTTCAGCTCCAACGGGTTCATGTGGCGGTAAGATGTAGACGCCATGTCTCCAGGGCCCTGACCAGCCATGGTTTCCAACATGTGCTGTAGTACATGAAGCAGTGGAATCACGTTGTTCATCCCGTAATCCTGCCGACTGACAAATAAAGTGGCTTCCTCAAAGGGCCTGAGCAAACGGCAGGTGTCACGTATGAGCTGCCACTGGTTGACATTGAAGTTACACAGGGGAGTCCCCCTATCCGCTTGGATCATCAGGAAATCCGTGATGGCTTTTCTCTGTTCATATAATCGGTCCAACATGTGAAGGGTGGAATTCCAACGGGTGGAAACATCACAAATCAGACTATGTTGGGGGCTATCATTCTGACGCAAATGTTCTTCCCATTGTCAGTAACCATGATTCCCATTTTAAGTTTTCTTGGAGTAAGCCATGTTTGGATTTCGTGATGAATAAATTTAAGCAGTTCCTCCCCTGTGTGACTTCGTTCGCCAAGACAAACCATGTGAAGCACATCGTGACACCTCCGTGCCCTGCAGACATGGTAGACTGGAGGGGCACTGAGACTTGAGCCTACAGTGGAGGGTGAGGAGATGGCGGAGGATGAGGAGGCCGAGTCGCACGGTGTCACAGGCACAACGGCCAGGGAGCGCGTGACTTGTCCAAGTTGCTGCTGTTGCTGCAAAGGGATCATATTTACCCAGTGGGCTGTAAACGACATGTACTGTCCCTGACCGTAGTTACAGCTCCAGACATCGGCGCTGCCATGCACTTTGCTACACACCGACAGGCTCAAGGACTGGCCCACCTTCTGTTCAACAAAAGTGTGCAGCGCTGGTACTGCCTTCTTGGCAAAGAAATGATGGCTTGGGACTCTCCACCTCGGCTCGGCACAAGCCATCAGTTCTCTGAAAGGTGCAGAGTCCCCCACCTGAAAAGGGAGCGACTGCAGCACCAGCAACTTGGACAGGAGCACATTCAGCTTCTGCGCCGTAGGATTAGTGGGTGCATACTGCTGTCTCTTGGACATGGCTTCGCTGATGGATTGCTGGCGGGATGCATGACTTGGAGGAGGAGGAGCAGGAGCATCAGGAGCGGCAGAGGATGGGTATGACACACAGCTGCCTTCAGCTGAGGTGCTGGAGCCTTGGCTGGCAGAAATTGGGAGCGGCGTACCACTTGGTGAGGAAGCAGACTGGACCACCTCTTCGGAGCCTCGGTTCTCCCAGGCCGCTTTATGGTGACGCATCATATGTTGATGCAGGGCCGTGGTGCCAACATTTGGGCCCTGGCCACACTTCACCTTCTGCCTACATATCTTGCTTGTGGCCATGTTACCCTCCTGCGGATGCTTCAGGAAAAACTGCCACACTGCCGAGTAGCTACTTTTCCCACCAACAGGCCGCACTGATTCACTGCTACTGTCGCCAACTCCAGGAACCCTTGCTCCACTACCTCCCGATAAGGTAGCCTGCCGTGCAGAAGGTGCTCTACCCCGGCCCGGTTTGGCTCCAGGCTTTACAATTGTGCCCCCATGCTGACTGCCAACCATGCTTCTAACACCTTGCTGCCTGAGCTGCTGCCTCCGGGGCAACCTGCACCCCTCTTCTCCTGATGATGACGATGAAGCCCCTTCATCACCCGGCTCCCAAGTGCGATCGGCTTCTTCATCATCATCATCACTGGGTTGTGGCTGTACGTCACTGATGTTCTCGGTTTCCTCAACAGTGTCTGGCGCAGGAGCTGGAACGCTCGCAATGTGCTGGTTTGGGATGCCCATGTGGGCTGGTGTATTTAAACCAGACAAAAAACAATTAAAAATGCAATATATTTATGAGAAATAGCCTTTAAAAGCTACTTTAGTGTAACAGATAGGGTCAAATGTGCTGAAATAGGATGCACATGTGGGCTGGGGTTTTTACAGCAGACACAAAAAAAATTTAAACTAATCGAGTTATAAGAAATGCTTGTGTGTAACAGATAGAGTTAAATATGCCACTGCCAACATGGCATGCACAGTGGCAAGGAATTTTTACAGCACAAACAAAAGCAATTTAAAACTGATCTGGCAAATGAAGTGAAATGAAATTAAAAAAAAGCTTTCCCTGTCACTTTCTCTGCTGTCCCTGCCTCGATCTTTCCCGATTTTTCCCTATATTTCCCTATCTTTCCCTGGTTCTGTCTGGCACTCTGTGGGTCTCCCTGACTCTCCCTGACTCTCTCTTAGTCTCTCCCTGTCTTTAAACAGCTCCGTTGTGGCCGCAATACAAGGCTGAAATGCGCACCAGCAAGATGGCCGCCATTTATATAGCGCTGTGACGTCACCGGGGATCCTGGATGCTGATAGGCTGCATGTGACCTTCCCATGATAACTTGCCCCAGGGGATATGTCCAGACATGTCCATCCACCATTTTACAATGCCTGTAATTGAAGTAAATGGAGTTTAAAGGAAAACTTCGATCGATCGAATCGCGGGGAAATTCGGATTCGTTCAGAATAGAATATTTCCTGAAATTCGGAACAAATTCGGGTTCGTCCGGATCGATTCGCTCATCCCTAAATATAATAACCCGCACACTTAAAATAGCTTTTTATAAACAATTTCCTTGTAGTATCAACAAACAAGCATAGAAATAAGTTGTGTATGTCTAAAACATATTAAGTCCATTAACAATTGTGTTAGTATTTCATTTTCATTCAATCCACCATTTGCATGAACTCCTTTGATTCCACTTTGTGTGATTCCCAATCACCAAAAACAATTCCAACAACACACAATGAGCAAACCAGTAATTGTAGGTCTGCTTTAATGTGGATATAATAGCTCCAATTTAGCTCCGCAATAACTCACTCAGCGACTCCAAAAACCACTTTAAGACCCCCAAATTTAATATATAAATTGATAGCTCATAAAACAAAAAGAGAAGCTAACATAGTGTGATATTTTAAAAATAAGCACACTTCAAATAAATCTTTCAATTATGTTCACCAGAAGACAACGGATTAAAGCACTTTCAGTAAACCATAGCCACAACAGGGGGGAAGCAGGATGTGAACCTTAAAGCTCCTTGTAATATGCTGAAGTTCCCTCTTGCATGGGCACCACCAGCCTATTCCCCGGCCGGGGGAGTCGGCAATGATCGTGGCTGAAGAGGGGAGGGCGAGAATAAACAGATCTGTCCTGACATGTCTGCCTGACCTAAGGGTCAAGAGGATCGCCTTAGGGTGCTACTGCCACATTGGCTTTTCTTAGGGGAATGCCCCCCTTCTTTTTCTACCCCACTCAGATAGACACTCAGAAAAAGTTTTTCCTTTAAGAGCAATACTTTTAACATGTAACCCAGATGCTCCCCACAGCCAGTTTGCTTCTTCAAATTCACTGCCACTGGGAGGTGGTGAGGGGACCAGGGGGCATCCCGAAGGCCTTCGGTCACTAAACAACAGCACAAACAACCATATTGCTGTAGTTAGAGCAGCCATCAGAACAGCGGCTGCTCTTTTTTCAGGAAAGAGAGGCTGAGACAGTCAGTTCCGGGATGATAGAACTGTGCACCAGGCCACGCCCCTTCTCTCCTTCTCTTATGAACTTTGAGGAACAGGCTGTTCTCTGTAACTCAGCAGTGTTCTCTGACAATTTATGAGGTAAAAATGCAATGCTTATCAATGGTTACTTTTAGTTATTATATATATGTATATATATATATATATATATATATATATATATTACATAATCCACCGGCTACCATTTAATGGCTGCTCATGTGGCTACTATGGCTAGTTTAGAGAGGGGAATGATTACCAGGAAGGATCTAGAGCCCCTGTCAGCTAAGGCACCATGTAAGCATAAACATTGGCATACTGATAGACAGAATCAGAGCAGGATTTCTACTACCCTGCTGGATCTCACCTGGATGAGTAAGTGCTTTCCAGAGCTAATGACTTTATGAATGTGTGGGAAGACAAACATGTTGCAGATGGCATCTTGTGGTCAACCTGAATGAAATGACCTTTGCTAAAATTGACATTACAGATGTTCAGAAAGTTACACTTTGAAAAACAGAATGATGATGTGGAATACAAGCATCGGAGGTTATGGAAATGGATGATTTCAGGTCTAGCTAAACATACCCGTACCAGTGTCTGATAATACAGCATTAAAAGATCAGACTGACAAGTTTTTTTGATTTTCCAGACTGATTTACATCTAATATTCACTAGTACTGTTTTGTCTGTAATGGGGACTGTCCTGGAGCAAGGGGATTTTCTGGCGATGGTGGACATCAAGGATGCCTACCTCGACATTCAGATATTTGTGGCCCACCAGGTGTTTTGTGTCATGATCTCAACATTTCCAGCTTGTGGCAATAACTTTGGCATGTCTCCAGCTCCCCAAGTATTCACCAAGTGCTGGCAGTGACCATGGTCCTGCTAAAGACCAGGGGATTCAGATCATACCTTACCTGGATGATCTGTTCACCCAAGCTCCCTCCATCGACGGTTCTTTCAGTGTACGAAAGTTTCATTTGGTTACATAGTTACTATGGTTGAAAAAAGACATATGTCCATCAAGTTCAACCAAGGGGCAGGGTTGGGAAAAGTTATATTTATTTTATTCTTTTAACTCATAACAGCTAATAGTAACTGTTAATGTTATGTTATGCTTGAAAAGCATCTAAAAGCATCTAATTCTTTTATGAAGCTGTCAGCTGTTGATGATGTAACAAGTGTCTGTGGAAGGCTATTCCACAAATTTATGGTTTTTATGGTGAAAAATGACTGCCACCTCTGGAGATTAAATCTTTTTTTAATCATGTCCCCCCTTAGATGTCTCCTCTCAAGACTAAACCTTATCAGTTTGGAGGCTATCCTCTGCACCCTTTCCAAAATCAGGACATCCTTTCTATGAACTGGTTCCCAGAACTGGAAAACATATTCCAAGTGAGAGTGCACCAGTGCCTTGTAAAGAGGCAATATTCCATCTCTGACCCATGATTCCATGTCTCTTTAAATGCATGATAATATATTGGACCCCTGAATCCTTCTCAACTAGTGTTTCTCCCAGCTTTAACCCACTGAGGACATATGTGCCTGCAGATTATTAGACCCAAGGTGCATCACTATATTCTTCATTTGTCAAGTGGATGCCCAGACTCTCAAAGTGTCCAAGTCAGCCTGAAGCTTGTGAACATCTTCAATAGACTGCACTGTGCTACATATCTTGCAAAATCTGCAAACAAGCTTATAGGTCTGTAATTACCCGGAAAAGTCCTAGAGAAGCTTTTAAAAATAAGCACCACATTTGCCTTATGCCAATCCCTTGGTACTATGCCAGTTGTTAGTGAGTCTTTAAGTCTTTAAGATTAAGAGCAGAGTATAACTGAGCTGAGTTCTTTTAGAACTCTTGGATGAAGTCTATCCGGTCATGGAGTCTTATTCATGTTTAAATGATTTAGTCTTTCTTGGATGATTTCTATCACCCACGTGTTGATGTTTAGCCAGTTACAGGAAAACTTCCCTTTTCTCAGATTTTTGGTGTTCTGCCGTATTGTTTTCTTTCTCTGGGATTTAAAATAAATATTTGTGTTAGGATTGTTCCCCCCCCCCCATCCCTGTTATTCACTTGTCAGCACACTGTTTCCAAGTTTCCTATATTCCTGTGTGTCTGTGATCCCAAGATGGGAGTGTTTTTTTCTGGCAATGAGTACTCATGTTCAAGTACTGACTACATATCCCAGAATGCTTGCAATGCAATAGGTGAACTCTCTAAAAGCTTTGGCTAAGTTACACAGCAGTAATGATGCTTCCAGCTTAAAACACTGCCTGTAACCCCTTAGTTACTGAAGACTGTGGTCCTCGATATCTGAATAATTTGAATTACAGCATCTGTCACCTCTTCCAGAGTCAATCAGGCGATTAGAAAGCAGAGTGAATACGTTTTCTGATCTGTACATCAACTGTACACCAGTTGATGTACATTTCTAAGGTAAACACATTGTTGCTAGGGAAAACTGTTTTCTTTTACAACACAATATTGCAAAATATTGCAAAAAAATAGAAAAGAAAAAAATATCAGATAAGCTTAGCACATTGATTACATCTTTTTTGGCACACAATAATAGAAAAATGTCATCAAAAGTGGAATTCCCCTTTAAGAATTATGCCTGAGTATTGTTTGCAGTGGCATTGCCTAAACTGGTACTTTGCTCCTCTTTTGTGTACACAGCTATAGTACCCACTTAGCGTCTCCACCTTTTCTTGCTCCCAAGTGACCAGTTCCCCATTAATTAGTGTACCTACCTGTTCTGATTTAGTTTTAGTTTATATATTTAAAGAAGTATTTAGGGTTGGTTTTGCTCCACGTTCACACCTAAAATGGAAAGGTAAACTTGCTTCACCGGATCTGTAGCATTATCCCGATTGGCAAGGTTTATCTGCCAAACATCCAGCACATCTGTCAATCCTCATCTCTGAGGGATATTGCCAGATCAGAAGACCATTCGAGTGGGTAAGCTGGAAGAGACTGTCGTAGGGTGGCTAAAAGTAATTGATATAGCTGTCAGATACTACCCTTTGCACAGGGAGCCTCTACACGTATTCTCTCAAAACCTTGAGTTTAAAAATTGGGTGATTTGTAAATAATAGAAGAGTTCCCCCAGCAGAAGACCACAATCAAGTTTGAGGCTGTCTACTGTTTTAACACCAGAGTGCGAGATCAAAGATGCTACACTGCACAGCCCCAACGCTCTTCACTAAGAGAATGTCTTCAGATACATTACTTCAGGAGAAAATAGTTACCAAATATTGTCATTAGCGGGGCATGCAGGGATGGTAGGGGAGAATAACTGAATTACTGAGTCCCATAACGATGTCTAAGGATCAGATTGGACAAACGCCCTCTAAAGTTGGAGATCATAATGGGTGCACAGCTACATTACTCAAGGCCCACCCAAAGATATCTATGCTGCATGGCATGAAACATGGACAGTTGAGTGACCTGACATGCTCGATAACATGCACCAATGTCTGGGGCAGCTAAGCTGCCTCGCTTTTCAGGTCTAGCTAAGGTATCCTGTCAAAATCCTTGGAAGCTTACCAGCCCAAATGAAGTTAACCATTTTCCTTTGAACATTACATTACAACTGCTTGCATTTGAAAAAAATACATTAATTTAGGAAGCTACCACATTTTCACCTTTTCATGTGGGGGTAATTGGCAGCGTATAGAGAAGTATAGCCACAGGTTAAGTGTACCCCTAAATGTGGTAGTTGACATTTTTCCTGAAGAAGCATTAAGAAGATTTAACTTAGCTTCCTCTAATGATTGTGGCAAAGAGATATTAAGAGCATAGGACTTGGCAGAATTAACTTGGAGTCCTGATATTTGTCCGAATTTACCTAAGAGCACCAACAAATTTGAAAGCGAGATAAGGGGATTGGTGATCGTCATCAATATATCATCTGCAAAAAGCGATGATTTATGTTCATAGCCCGCAACTTGAATGCCAGAGATTTTGGTGTTACATTTAATTAGCCTAGCAAATAGCTCTATAGCCACAGCAAAAAGGAGCAGGGAGAGGGGACACCTCTGCCTCATCCCCCTCTCTGTTGCAAATCTTTGGGAAGATAGTCCCAGGAGACTGTGTCAAAACCTGTGCATATGTCTCGGGCCAAATCATTTTCCTAATGTTATTGCTCTCTTTTTGCGCGGTTATGAACCTGAGCTACTCAAGTGCTATCAAGGAGCTGATGTGTCTATGGCTAATATCCTAACATCTATATTCAATAGAGAGATGGGCCTAAAATTAGACCATAAGGAGTGTTTTGGGTCATTAAAAGAAGATATTATGGGCAAACTTCCCATAATATGTAGCGGTAAAATCGTCTGGGCCAGGCTGCTTATTTGTTTTAAGACTCTTAAAAGCACTATGGATCTCCAACAGCTCAACCTCAGCATCTAGTTGAAATCTCACCTCCTCTGAGAGTCTCGGGAACCGCGCCTTGTTCAGAAGATTATTGGCTAAGTCTACGTCTAGTGAGCCGCTAGTTTTGTAAAGTTCTTCTACCAATTTACATTTCTTAAAAAAAATAAAAAATACCATCTCTGGTCTTCAGGCGTATAGGCTTAAATTTAATGTCTATACCCTTAAGTCTCCTTGCCCAGGGGGATATTGGGCTTATTATTAATATGGTACCAGAGGAACCTAGTCCATCTTATTTGATGCTCCGCTTCATTGGACAGGCAGGGGTTGAGCTTGTGGCTTAGTTGCATAAGTTCTTTTTTGTTTTACAAAAATAGGAAAATTTTAAAGCTAAATTTGCTAGTCTGTGCCCCTCTAGTAGATCATTAAGTTTCTCTTTACATTGCACTCTATGCCTAGAAGCTAATTGAATGAGGAAGCCACGCATAATGGCTTTGTAGGACTCCCATATAGTAATCGGTCCACCAAACCCGTATTATGAATAAAAATTCTTCCAGAGCAGCCTGCAACTGAGTGACCACCGCAACATCACTCAGAAGTGGTTCATTTAACATGCGGGAGTCTCTCAGTTAAGGAAGAGAGCTCAATAGAAGTGAGACTGTAATCAGGCCATGCTATAGGGGTGATGGATGCTGAAGTCATTAATAGAATAGAAGAATTTTGTAAAAAAATATGGTCAATACTGGCAAGGAGGTCATGTGGATGGGAATAATGGGTTAAGTTCTGTTTCACCAGGTGGAACTCCCTCCAGCTATCCACTAATAAAAATTGGTCCAAGAGGTTCCTGAACCTTTTGCATGACGGTTCCAGAGCCAACCTGTAAGTATGCTTAATACCTCTTGTCAGAAGTAAGACTCCTGGTTGGAGTCACCACAGACAATCAGGAGCCCCTTTGCTATGTTGTAACACTGTAGGCAGGCAATTAGCAAAAAACACGTTGATCTACATTGGGAAAATAGTAAGTGACAATCATAAAGGGGGAGTTGCAGATCAAGTGGACTGGGATAAGACACTGGCCCTCTGGGTCCCTAATTTTGGTAAACTGCAATGAACATCTAAATGCAATCATAACCCCTCTTTGCTTAACCGGAGGTGGTAAAGAAAAGAAAAGTTGCTGCTCAAATATTTAGGAGATGAAGATTGGGTAAAGAGTCTCCTTAAAACAGATCACATCAGCAATCAATGATCTAAGTTGCCTAAGGGCTTTTACCCACTTCTGGATGACACTTAGTCCCTGCACAGTCAAGGAAACTACTTTGACTGACATAGAAAAATTGAATTCACCACAAAGACCACATATGGCAAAGGGTATAGGAAAAAAGGAAATCGGAGTGGGGTGGAAAAAGCAAGAAAGGAAAACAAGAAAGCATAAATGAAGAGAAAAAGAAAAAATATAAAATTCTCCACGGTTCAGCATAACATTAATAAATTTACTAAAAACTAAAAGTAACCATGGAATCAACAATAAGAAATGCATGTTACACCAAAAGAAATCAGGGGAAAGGATAAGCCTACCCCCTAACAACTAAGATACCCATCACTTTCAGTAAAAAACTGAGAGCTGAGGAGTAAGAAATACACGTTACTACATTCAACCTGCTTACATAAATTCAACAGCAAGGGGGTAACCCCTGGTGAACTTGAGAGTCATGAGACTCACCCCATGACCTCGACCACGAGAATGATCCATGATATGCCAAGGGGACCAAAAGGATTACAGCACTGGGTGTCACAGGATAACTGGTCCTTAGAGGCAGAGCCAAATAAACTGCCCATAATAAGAACAAGTTTATATGAAATATGAAAACAACAAGCAACATAGAGAGCCTGTGCTCGGGGGCACCCTGTAACCTTACAAACCTGTAGGGAAAAAAACAGAAATGAAAAATAAAACCTGACTAGAAGGTCAGGTGTGTTAGAAGCACAGATCAATTATTATAAAAAGTTAGGTAATGGACCACACTCAAGGTCCGGTCGTGCACACTTTGGAGATCCGACGTGAAGGCGAGAGGCATAGCTTAAGATCCTCGGTCCAAGCTATATAAACCCTCACCAAACTCAAACACTGTGAATGGGTGAGAGAAGGGACCATTAAAGGACAAGCTCCAATGGGAACCAAAGTGGGAGAGCAATAAACCAAACAGGCTAGGGGCCTCTTTCCGGGAAGCAGGAGAGTAGTGAAGGGGAAGAATGATGTCCACAGGAGAGGTGAGTCATCCCTCGCCCTCCGCAAGTTGCTCGAAACAGTGGGTCAAGGAGTTAGAGGGCCTAGCTTTTCCTGGGGTACTTCTCCAATACAAGCGCTGAGCCTTCGATGTTGGGGAAGAAGATAGGGCACATTTCTTATGTGGTGGGCCAGGTGCTGGCTTCTCGGTTGACTTTAGCTCAAGTGTGTCCATTAAAGGAAAAGCTCCAACAGGACCCATAGTGGGAGAGCAATGAACCAGACAGACTAGGGGCCTCTTTCCAGGAAGCAGGAGAGTAGTGAAGGGGAAGAACGATGTCCACAAGAGAGGAGAGTCATCCCTCGCCCTCCGCAACTTGCTCGAAACAGTGGGTCAGGGAGGTAGAGGGCCTAGCTCTTCCTGGGGTACTGCTCCAATAGCAGTGCTGAGCCTTCGATTTTGGGGAAGAAGATAGGGCACATTTCTTATGTGGTGGGCCAGGTGCTGGCTTCTCGGTTGACTTTAGCTCAAGTGTGTCCAGTAAGGCACTGGCTCCTTCAGGTGCAGTGATAGTGTGGCTTTGCCCTTTTTAATTAAATTGCAGCTTTTTATAAATTATGTTGAAGCCTCGTAAGAAATCGAGGCACGAATTCAGCTCCCTACGCCTAGTCATTGTTTGAGATGCAAGGTCCATGAAAAGCTGGCATTTGAAACTGAAGGTTTAAAACTGAAGGTCTCCTTTCTCACCTTCAACTCTCATATGTTGGTCCGTGGTGCGGTAATAGTGCAGCTTCACTATAATAGCTCTGGATGAGCAGTCTTGCCTCCTGCATGACAGGGCTCTATGGATGCGATCAAACTCCAGCCTCAATGGGAACAGATGGGACTAGCTCCTGGAAAATAGCAGCTACTGCGGACTGGAGGTCAAGAATCGTATCCTGATGTTCGACCACTGTGACCGTTTCATCATATCTTCTAATTTGTGGTGAAGAGTTAGGTTTTCCAAGTGGAGCTCGTCGATTGCATTGCCCTGCTTTCCTGATAAAAAGGTGTGATTTGTGACCTGTTGCTGAGAATAATACATGAGGTGATGATAGCAGTAATGAGGCAGATATTTAAAAGGGTATTTATTGGTCAAATAGAGGCTATGTGGTGGAAATTTTCAGAGGTTTTCAGTGATTAGAGCATAAGGTGATGCTGGGTGGATAGGTAGAATGATTTTTTTCTCATTCCTGGAAGCTATTAGCCTAGAAATAGCCATGGATAGATAGAACAGTGGACCAATAGAAAGAGAAACAGTTGGGCAGACTGACAGACATACTGATAAAGACACTTCTTTAGAATAGTTCAGTATTGTGAAAAAATCTTTGGTGTACTTATAAGTGGTTAGAATTTCTTTGGAGTGTTCACTTATCATTAGGTTCATAAATGTTTCATTTACATTTTCTGATGAGCCAATATGTAAAAAGATACATTTCTCCCTAAGGAGATTTTGGCCAGCTTTTTCAGTGCAAGAATCTTGGGCCAGGAGTGTGATTCCTTATAATGTATTTAAAAGATGATATGTCAAAAGTACCTGCTGAACCTAAAAGCATTAACTAAGCCTGAGATAAAGCCAATCTATGTAGATACATTTTGGAGGAATCACTCTTTGTCAACTTGACTTTAAATCTACCAAAAGCATTAGAAACCCATTTCAACTGTCTGTGTTTCCTGACTAATGGCAAAAGATTGTTAAAATAAAAGCTTCAAAAATTATTCTTGATTATATTCTCTGCTTCAGTGGTTATAAGGCATATGCTACAAAGGACTAGAAGTAAAAGTAACTATAAGACATCTGAATGTTATATGTGAGAAAAGAATGAGCTTTTAAATAGGAAAAGGACATTTACTAGTATTTATGCAAAACATGATATATTGGACCTGAATTACTGATTATGATTATATAAAACTTAAAGCAGCCCTTCACCCTGAATAAGAGCATATTTTATATGTTTCCCACACCCTGTACATACAGATTGCTCCCATAATAAATCATCCCACCAGCATCCACTGCATGTTATGAGCCTTTAAACATCCAAGATGGCGGCTCATGGAGCATCAGGCAGCCTGCAAACAGGAAGGGTCTTCTGACTGTGTCTCTGCATTCTGGGCTTGCTGTCCTTTCCCTGACCCCAGTTCTGCTCTGTCTGTCTGTGCAAAGCACAGCTATAACCCCCTGTACGTTATCCCGCTCTCCTCTCCTCAGTAGGTGTGATGCTTCTGAGTCAAGATGGCAGCACCCATATCCTAAATCCTGAACTGAGTTGCAGCCCAGTGGGGGAAAGAATAATAAGTAAGCAACTAAAAACTTAATATATTAATTTTATATGCTGAGGAATAGTTTTTAGGGCTTTTCATTAAGTCATGCTGAAGGTCCAGTTTAACACCAGCAATGTCATATTATTATTACAAAATGTGTCGCTAACGTACATAACTAAACCATAAGGCATAGCTCCCCAACCTGTAGCTCAGAAGCCACATGCGGCTTGCAGACCTTTGCTCTGTGGCTCACAGACTATCTTGGGTCAATGAGTTGGGCAGGTGTAGATGCATGCCAGCTTACCTGCCTTGGCAGCTTCCGATGGAACACTTTCCATACTTGTGTTGTGTGTTGTGCCAAAGGTTATGGTGCCACAATTTCCTGCCTGCCTAACTCCATTTACCCTCTTTGGTGATAGACGATCCATTTCTAAAAGAGCAAGTATTTTATGGGGTAGAGGCATTTGTTCAATTACCAATTTCTATGGACTGGTTTTTTCACACAGGTCAAAAACAAGTGCTAGTGACTGTACCCACCCAGGCCATTCCATCTTTGGAAAAACCTCCAACGTGATGGTGGTATAGAGTCCCTGCAGTAAAGACAGTTAGATAGAGGAATACCATCTACTAAACATTCAATTCCCCAACAGATATTAGCTCCTTTAGGCTGGCCTACTAGTTCATGAAATAAACTAATTAAGGTTTATTCTGGATTCCAAATGCCCCCTTTACATTCTAGTAACTGCTTCACAGAGAAAAAAAAAACTTCCCTTAATTACTGTCTGCAATTAGGATTCATTAGATTTTGTATGCTTCTCTTTTACATCAGATTTACATTAACAAATATCCCACTCACTCTTTCTACATTAAACATATATTTAAATGCTGAAATATTAGGTTACAATGAAAAATTTACATTTTACAGTCAGTAACATGAAAAAGTGCAAACAGAAAAAATGACCCAATTTACAGAGAAATGAAAAATATAGTGTGCTGAATCCTTATGTGCATAATATAAGCAACTATATTATTTTATAAATGACAAACTTGAAATTCTAAAAAGAGAATTAAGAATTAGCCTATATAATTCCTAATAAGGTCGCTCACTATATCAAACTGGAAATAGGAGAATGTAAAAATAAAGACGAAGGTAGCTATGACATAGCGGCTAAATATGTATACCGATGCCACTAAACATGCATCCACACATTATGCATAGATTTGGTTAAGAAATACCTATCATATCTTGTTTCAAAAAAAGAAATAACAAAAATTGGGAGGACAAAAAAAGGGTGACAAAAGTAAATACTGTACCGGAAGAATAGATAGGCCCACTAGTTTAGTTTAAATAGAGAAGTGTAATATTTTCTACTTCTGGCAAAAATGGAAAGCTGTGAATAAAGCTGTAGCACAACCTCCTTTGGAACCCATGGCTGGAGACCAGAGTAAGGACCAACTGCATTCTCGGTTTCTAAACCAATGTTGCTTCAGAAAGTTTTTATTGAGAAATACAAAGATTGTTTAAATCCACAAAACATTAAAGAATAAAGGTGGGTATATAATTGCTTAAAAAGTATAATGTTACTGCTACTATGGCACTGTAGGTCAAGATCCCATAGAGCACAAACTGTACTGAAGTGTTATAATTAATATCGCACACATTTATTTGTATCCAACCTGCATTGTGACTTGTCAATAATGCGAACACAGGACCTAGTAACCTGTAACATGTGCCCCCTTTGTCCCTAGCAGTGATTTATTTGTAACTGTAATGATAAAACACTGACCAGCGCCAGAAAAATACAGCCCCAACCTTTTCAAGGAGGAAAAAATTCATAAATACACTGTGCAGAGCCAAAAAGATAGCAGTACAAAGCAGTGCTCACTGGCGCAGGGTAAATCCCTGAGTGCATATTTTGGGTGCAAAAGTCCTAAAACATACATTGTATTGCACAATCCTGAAATACACTAGTGTTTTCTTAAATGAAATACCAGTAGGTCAGTTGAGTCTTTTTCTCCGGCTCCAGTGAGAATGATACAGGCAATTACCTTGCCTTGACCTTTATTATCTTCCTGGCTCCCAAAATTATCAGCCTGTTTTCCCACAGAGAAAACAATTGGAAAGTTAGTATGTCTAAAGATATTAATCATCTAGTAAGTTTTTTACTAGTTCAGTAGGGATGGGCGAACCGAACTGCAAAGTTGGGGTTCATACCGAACTTTGTGAGTTCAGTTCACTTAACCCAAGCATGGGTTTCAAATTGAAATCCTTGCACACAGTCAGCCCGAATTCCAAATCTTTCTATGCTGGCAACCACTGGCCAGATGGGACATGTGACCTTGCCTCATAAAAAGGGGGGGCCACATAATGCCGATTACGCTGGCGCTTGCTCCGCACTAGAAAGGAACAGGTGCAGGCTGCTGCTGAGGGATAGATAGGGCTTTGTACTTTTGTACTGTCCTTGTAAGGACATTTATTTTGGGAAAGCAGCTGGCCTGAGGGGTAGATAGATTGTTATGCATTCTATTGTCCTTTCCAAAAAGTGGCTGGAGAGAGGACTAAATAGGTTGGGTGTCAGTTCTGTTTAATATCACTTCTTCAAACCACTTGGGCATCATGACTCTTTAATATCACTTGCTCAAACCACTTGGGTGTTACTACTCTTTAATACCAGTTATTAGTGGAATATTCACTGGTTCAGGGCACTTAAACCAGACCAACAGCCTGGCACAGTTGGAAAAGAAAAGTAGCGGCCATTTTGTAGCTTTCTCTCCCAAGTGACATAACTGAAATGCACTTTAACAGGAAGCCCAGATGACTTCCTGTTTGCAGGTGGCATGCAAGCCCATGAGCGGGACATCTTTTTAAAAATTTTTTTTAGGTGCAGCAATCTATATTGCCCTGGAAAGAGATGCATATGACCACTGTTTGTTGTATTGGTCTGATTTAATTCATTTTTTGGCTGTTGGTCCGCTTTAAGGCCCTCTTGAAAAAAACATTTTTGTATAGTGTCCACTGGTTCAGGGCACTTGTGTTACGGTACTGTTTAATAACACTTGCTCAAACCACTTGGAGGTCACTGCTTTTTAATACCAATTGTTCAGGCCACTTTTGGGTCAGTGCTCTGCAATACCGATTGTTAATGGAGTATCCACTGATTCAAGGCACTTGCTCAAACTAGTTGGGTGTCACTGCTCTTTAACATTAATTGTTCATTGATAGTTCACTGGTTCAGGGCACTTAAGGCCCTCTTGAAAAAATCTGAGCACTTGTGTGTAAGTACTGTATAATAACACTTATTAAAACCTCTTGGGGGTCACTGCTCTTTAACAACCCATCTAGTGCCTGCTACATGAGTCTCACATAGTAGCCGCTCCTACCGTTAAGTGCCAGCTACATGAGACTCATGTAGCTGACTTTAAACCCCCACAGAACAAAAAGTATAAAAGTTAAAAACTCACATGATCGCCGGGGAAACAGAGAAGGATTGGAGGTAAGTAAAAAAATAGTAAACGCCATTTTTACTCTGTGTGGTGTCTTTTTTACTGTTAACCCTTTGTGAACTGGTAAGGGATCACAAGGCTTAGGGGCTGGCAAGTCACCTGCAGCTAGCTGGTGACTTGCCATTAACCCTAAAGTCCAGAGGGGACAGAAGAGCCTGGGGTCATTAGGCTTTGCAGGTTTGTAGCTGGCAGGACAGGGAGCCAACAAAGCTGGCTTCTGTGCCCTTTTATGCAAGCACTGCATAGGTGGGGACCCCACCTAATTTTTGGGATTTTTAAACCTTAAAATTCTCCCCAAAAATGGGGTGCCCCCGATACATTTGCGGTGCAGGTGTAATCAGGATAAATGGGGCTTTCACGCGCAATATGGTTTTGTTGAATTAAATAAATGTTTTATTTTAAATAAAGGAGACAATTTTCTAAAATATATATTTATTTTTTTTACTCAAAAATATTTTAAAAAACAGTAGAAAAACACAAACATGACATTCCATATTAAAGTCTTAATTCTGCCACAAAAAAATATATAATTTTCTTAAAAAATCCTGCAAAAATCATAGTTAAACATAGCACAAAATGGTGAAAAATGACCTGTCAACAGAGGGGGACAAAATTTCAAGTGGGTTGGCAATTAAAAGGGTTAAAAGTAGCTACATGTAGCTGCATGTTGGATATTGTTCTGTTCGGGGCTCACTAAAATACGCTGGGTGTGCTTAGAAAGCCTAACATGTGTACTTTAAGGGAATATATGGTTTGTGGGAGGTATTCCAAATGTAAAGGGTTGTTTTTGGTAAAAAAAAGCGCAAGGTGTGCACTTTGGCACAGTTTGGCAAATCCCTTGACAGTACCTATGCATGTTGGGTATGGTTCTGTTCAGGGGATGTAGCTTTTTCAGCTTTAACTTGTTTTTTCTTGTTTGCTTATAGTTTTTTTTTAGAAAAATGTGATTTTGATTCTTTTTTTTTATTCTTGTGGGGGGTATTTGAAATGTAAAGGTTTGTTTCTCTTGCAAAACTGCAAGGTGCGTATAGCATAGTTGTATTTTATCTGAAAATCTCCTAAAGAGCTCTTTCAGTTTGGGGGAGTCTTCTGGGAAAGGGTGTGTACCAATACATATGTGGTACAGTTGTAATTGGGAGAAATTGGGATTTCACATGCAATAAGATTTTATTGAACTTACATTTTTTATTACAAGAAACACTACAAATTGTAAAAAATAGATTTCTTTGCACATATTTCACCCAAAAGTATTGAGAATACACTTAAAAATTACAAACAGGACGTTTCATTTTAAAGCTCAGATGCTGAAAAAAAGAATATATAATTTTCCTGGGAAATCCCATCAAAAATCACAATTAAACAAGTGTAGCACAAAATAGTAAAAAAATGATCTGGCAACAGAGGGTGACAAAAATTCTAGGTAGGCTGGCACTTAAAGAGATAATACCACTTGCTCGAACCACTTGTGTGTCACTAACCTTTAATACCAATTGTTCAAAACACTAGGGTGTCGCTGCTCTTTAAAAGCAATTGTTCAGGTCACTTGTGTGTCAGTACAGTTTAATACCACTTGCTCAAACCTTCTGGGGTCACTGCTCTTAAATACCAATAGTAGAGATGAGCGAACCGGTTCGGACGAACCGGAATTCGCTCCGAATTTCAGGAAATATTCGATTCGGCACGAACCCGAATATTTTGTGGTTCGTGCCGATCGAATTTTTCCTGAAATTAAAAAAAAAAAAAATGGCGGCATGGTGGGAGCGGGCCGGCCCGCTCCCACCATGCCGGTATTTAAAAAACAAACAAAAAAAAAAAAAAGCATTTTTGCCGGCATGGTGGGAGCGGGCCGGCCGGTTCCGCGCTGACAGCGGAACCGGCCGGCCCGCTCCCACCATGCCGGCATTTTTAAAAAAAGCAAACACTTACCTGCAGGTCCGGAGCGTGGAGGCCGGCGCCGCTCTCAGCTGTCATCTGAGGGCGCGTCATCAGAGGCGCCCTCTGATGACGCGCCCTCAGATGACAGCTGAGAGCGGCGCCGGCCTCCACGCTCCGGACCTGCAGGTAAGTGTTTGCTTTTTTTAAAAATGCCGGCATGGTGGGAGCGGGCCGGCCGTTCCGCTGACAGCGGAGCGGGCCGGCCGGTTCCGCTGTCAGCGCGGAACCGGCCGGCCCGCTCCCACCATGCCGGCAAAAATGCTTTTTTTTTTTGTTTTGTTTTTTAAATGCCGGCATGGTGGGAGCGGGCCGGCCGGCTTTACCGGCCCGCCGGCCAGTTCCGCTGTCAGTGCGGAACCGGCCGGCCCGCTCCCACCATGCCGGCAAAAATGCTTTTTTTTTTTTTTAAATGCCGGCATGGTGGGAGCGGGCCGGCCGGCTTTACCGGCCCGCCGGCCGGCATTACTGGCCCGCCGGCCGGCCCGCTCCCACCATGCCGGCATTTTTGATGGGGAACTTCGTAAAAGTTCGATTCGGCCGAACCCGAATTTCTTTGTGAAATTCGGCGAATCGGCCGAATCGAACTTTTCAAAAGTTCGCTCATCTCTAACCAATAGTTCATAACTCTTGGGAGTCACTACACTTTAATATTGATTTTTAGTGGAGTATCTACTGGTTCAGGATACTTGTGTGTCAGTACTGTTTAATACCAATTGTTCAGGCCAATTATGTGCTAGTACTGTTTAATACCAATTGTTCAAACCACTTGGGGATCACTGCTCTTTAATACCAATTGTTCAAACCACTTAGGTAAACTCTCTTAAATGCCAATAATTCAAACCCCTTGGGGGGTCACTGCTTTTTGATAGCAATTGTTAGTGGAGTAACCACTGGTTCAGAGCACATCTGTTTCACAATTGTTTAATACCACTTAATATTTTTTTCTGTTTGGTTTGCAGGTCCCTGGTGATAAACAGAGTGCACAGATTTCCCTAGCTTCAGTGACTGGTGGCAAAGCATGCAAAAAACTTGTGTCTTTCTCTTCCTCTGCCTCGTGCAACCACTGAGCACTCAAAAGCAACTGGAAACTCTGTGAATATTGTAGGGCAATCGCCCAGGTGTTCCCACTCCCCCTCAATTTGGCCTCCAATAATATATATATATATATATATATATATATATATATATATATATATATATATATATATATAATTTATTTATGTATTTCTTTATTTTTTGTTTTCTGTTATTATTTTGAGTACTTTCCCAGGCCCATTTTGTGCAGCCCTCTAGCCCTTGCTACTCCCATTTTACAGCCATTCTTGGTCATCATAATCGGGGCTCCCATTGACTTCAATGGGGTTTGGGATGGGTCCGGGGACCCGAACCAATCTTCGACTTTTCTGTATGACAGCCACAGGTCACTGTGGGAGTAATAGGGTGTTATGTGAAAGAGAGAAACCCTTTGCTCTGTGTTTGGCTATTGAGTCCAAATTGTGTTCTAGGCACCAAAATGATGCAGTATGTTCTGTGGAACTTACCTAAGTTCCTCATGTACCGTGAAAATAGGGTGCAATAGAATGGAAACCACTTTGTGGAGATTTTCAGGACAGACAGGTCAGCAGAATTGTGTGGATCATCAGAGTCCAATGCTGTGCACATTGTTTGAACTCCTAAATCACTCTGGATAATTACATATGTGTGTTCCCTGTGCTGCACGGCTGCACTACACTGCACCATTGAGTAAAGGAGCCCATTTCTTAGCAAATACAGGTGAGGAGGCCAGAGATTGGGTTGTGTAGTGTAGCATTCAGATGCTTTTCACACTATTAATAAATATGATTTCGCTGTCCAGTGGTGCAGCATTGTCTCAGTGCTGCACTCACTGCAGAATTGCAGCTAAATCCATTGTCCGTCATAGCCAGGCCCTTCTCAAGGCCTCATACAGAAATGGATAATTCCATGGGAAGACATGCTGCACAGACTGCAACAGCTGTCATGTCTGCCACTGTGCGGTAAAGCTTAGAATGAAGATTTCTGCTAGTATCCACTCCTGGACGCTGAGCTATTGTGCCCCCACACCGTAGCACTCATAGCTTCATGTGGTTACCATGCCAAAGCACCAACAGGTTCCACAGTTTAAATAATAAATCAGGCCCTAAATATAAGCTGGACACTTAAGGGCAAATGATGTCTACAAAAAACTTCCTCTAAGGCTCACCAGTGTGCAGAACCCAGTTCAGAGAATATTGCCAAACCTTCACTGCTGCTTCACCTATAGAAAGCCTCCATTCTCCAGGAACACCTCACTGGACATAAATACCCCAGGAACTGGTAGCCCAAACATGATCCACTGAGAACTGGGGCTACAGGGGAATGTGAGCTCTCATGAGTGGTAAATGGGCGGTCAAGACATATCCAATGCTCATAAAGAGGAAGGTAGGCCTGCAGTGGTATCTTGGTGCAATAGTAAAGAGTACTCAGAACTAGAAAATGCACCAGGGAGTCATTCACGGGTAGGTACGGTATGTAGTACAGGGACAGCAGGCAAAGACGGAGTTGAGACATAGTAGATCACAAGACACAGTACAAGGTGTCAGGCAAGGACAGGGTCTTACATGATAATTAATTTTGGGAGAATGGTGACCTCACCCTTTTATAATAACATTTTTGATTAGTTCAAATAATGGGATATATATTTAGAAAACAGACTCAAATGGAGGTATTAGGCCTATACCCCCCAGATTGTACCCATTTACTTGACCACATCTTGAAATTCATAAAAATATACAATTTATTAGCAATATCTTAAAAGCCTTATCTGTACATAATCCATACCAAAAATGTCATTTGCCGGGCATAATTACAAGTTTATACTCTACAGATTGTCATAAAGGGTGATGTTTACATTCCATAAAAAAGAAGAAATGTTCCATGCTTTTTCTCTCACTGTGTATTTCTCAGGGTAAACATGTTTCACTTTAAACAGCTTTCTCAATACCCCTTGCACTGTGCAAAGATAATAGAAATAGAAAGAATAGTGACTCCACTGTGCAGTGTAATATACAGTTCCACTGTTAATTAATATAAATCACAATAATATAAACAAGAACATTTTCAAAAAATGCAGGACAAATCTAGAACATGGTACATCATAAGATTGACTGTCTGGCATATTACAGATATATGGATATATATGTACCTGTGAGCATATGTGGATATTAGTCAGATTTATGGAATCCCCTTTAAGGAGAGATGCTGTGTCTTTCAATGAGCTGTTATATTGCTTCCTTTTATAAGCTGTCCTCATTACCAGTTCTGGCATAACCAGTATTGTTATGCCAGAATTAATATATCTTAATTGTATAGGCTTACCTCAAAAACTTATTGTGGGACCGTTGTGTCCGGCTGTATGGTGTCATCCAGATAAGATGGGCAAAGTTCAGCCCATCCACACTGCTGGTCTGAGGTGCTGGTAATCAGTATCCCCCAGTGGCCTGTTGATGTTTCACAAAAGAAGGCAGGCAGAAATCTGGAGACATCCCGTCGCCACCAGACGCGGCATGTGAAGGCGCTTAGAAGCGCCTCTGGGCGCCTTTTATACCTGGGGTAACCCGGGAAAGCGTCACCTCCGCATCAGCCGGGCTGTACATCAGTCTTCTCAGTCCGCATTCTAGGCGGCATTTTTGTGGAGCCTTGTATAGTTTGTATTTATCTGCTGTCTGTATTTCAGGCGCCATTTTGGGGAAGCCTGTGCCATTTTTATTTAGTCTCGCAGCTCGCAGCTGCTTACTCATAGAAACTGAATCTAAAACCATTAGCCATTTTGGAGAAGCCCGCGCCATTTTTGTTTAGTCTCGGCAGCTCGCAGCTGCTTACAAATAGAAGCTGAATCTAAAACCATTAGCCATTTTGGAGAAGCCCGTACCATTTTTGTTTAGTCTCGCAGCTCGCAGCTGCTTACAAATAGAAGCTGAATCTAAAACCATTAGTATCTATATAGATACAAATGTTTTGTATGCTACATTGGTTTGGCGTGGTTTGAGCATGTTGTTTATAAAAGTTTACTTTGTATATATACTGCGTAATCATCTCTAGCATAGTTCCTTGTGCTTCTATTCAGCTGAGAACATTAACCTTTTCCAATATATTCCTGATCTCCTTAACCCGTTCTCAACTATATAGTATTAGCAATGCTTTTATAATTACATGTTTTACACATGAATATATTATTAATGTCCGTGAATATATTATAAGAAGTGATAATCGTACCCAAAGAAGAGAAACAACACTGACTATGGGGAGCATTTCCCCATAGATAATGTCGGCAACCAGCAAATGACTGAGAAGCAAAGTAGAAAGAAGAGAGGGCAATATTTATTGGAGCTGTTTATGTAACAGAAGTAGACATGTGATCAGGTAGATGCAGTGAAGCAGCAGCAGAAAGTAGAAGAGCACTGAGGTAAAAAAACAGCAATGCACTAGTAGTAGAAAGTGTCATTCTAAAAGAGCAAGATGGGTTTTCCTCAAGTATTTAGAATACTCCCAGTCATATTTACATCTGATAGAATATTAATAAAGACACGTCCACAAACCCATTATATTTTAATGAAGTAAAGAAAATATACCCACCTGCTCCACACTGCAATTCCTTTTGTCAGCTAGAGGCTCCATGGCAACCAACGCATTGCCTTGCTAGGATCTTCAGTTACACTTTCATTACTCAACTCAAACGGGGCTTCTGCCACCATGAATACAGCACAAAGCTACTGGTCTACATGCCAGTATGAGCAAGGTTAAGTATATTTTTCTTTTATTTTCCCAGCATTTGGTCTCCTCCCAGAGTAGTGAAGCTCCACCACTTGGAAGATGCTTTTTTTCCCTCAGGGGCATGGCCTCTGTTGATTTCTCCAAATTCACTGGGAAATCTCTCACCAGAAGCCACACCATAAGGTGCAAAACCCTCTCCTATCTGCAGAGTGTTAAAGAGCCCAGTGTCCATCAGCATGAGCTGGTATTCCTTCAGGTCTGCCTTGGAATGGTACACTTGCAGGGATGGGTGCTGGTTGTCAGCCTCTATGTCTGGTGTGTATGTTAAATTAATTTTAAAAAAGGCTTGAATATTTTGACCCAGATATTGACGCTATCTGGATCTGGCTTAGCTGAAATAAATAGGAAAAATGTGGGTCAAATGTAACACTGACCTTCATCTAAAGCTCATCACTAACCATCACTTTTTCTCATAAATAACAGATATACATTTACATTTGAACAAACTTGAGCCAGCCAGGACTTTGACAAATAAAAAGTTACAATCAGAGCCTATCTGCTGCTGTTTTCAGAGGATCAAATATGGTACTTAGGTACAAACAATTTATAGGACCAAGCCTTCTTAGGGGGGTTTGCTAGGTCTACGGTAATATTGTGAGCATACGGGACATAGGAGGTGTGTCACTATATATTCTCCTTCACCATGCAGGAATAAATGTACTAGTTGCCTGCTATAGATTGTAACATGAATGAAAAGTCACTGTAAAGAATGCCTAAGATGTTTCTGTTCTTTTACATGAGTGTTTTTGACATTGGCATGAATCCTGCATGGTCCTTGGAGACTGTCATAAATTGGGACTGTATGCAACACAGGGTAGGTATGCCATTTCAATTACATACGCCAACATTTTATATTTCCTTACCATTCAGTTATTACATATACATAGTATATTCTGTCTTTTGTATCTTTTCCCCATTTAGAGATGCTTACATGTGCAGAGACACTCAATTTAACAACTGCTTCCATAAGAAAGTGCACTTTGGTTTTTTTTCCACAAGGCAATAATTCATTATCTATGATGTTAATCTATTTCGCCTGGTTTTAATATGTTACAGACGAGTGGTTGTATGTCTTTCCTGTTAGAGCATTAAAGCTTAGGCCACTTCTGCATTAGGCTGGTACTACAACCGATACCTGTGGTGCTCTTCATGGTTCATGTGGTCCTAATTTAAATGGAAGGTGCACATATTTCATTGAAACACTTGGTAAAGCCAGCTTTCACAGAAGGGTGCAAATGATGGACTGTTCTCTGTGTGCGGCTGAACTGCTCTAAATGTGTCAGTGAGGGTTATGGATCATTTCATTCACCCATCAGCTATGGTCCGCTGTGTGTACAAATCATGGGCTAGTGTCATCCAACAGAATATTCCTGACAATACATACACATTTATGGGGCTGCCATTTTTAATAAGAGTTCTGCTACCCTGTTTTAATAACGACATATTTAACTCTTTTTTAGCTGCTTTGAGCTTTTCTGATTTCACCACATTATATATATATATATATATATATATATATATATATATATATATATACATACATAAGCATGGCTTAGTTTGTTATCCTGAAAAATAGTAGTCCTTTCTTAAAGGCTTATGAGGCTGCTATTTAAAAAATTAGTTAAAACAAATCTCCACTGCATAAAAAAAAGACTTCATGGGGAAAAGTTTCTCCAAACTCAGCCTCTCTCAAAATTGCACTGTAGTAGGGGCCATGCTATGTTTTTAGTGAAGCAAACAACTGTAGGTGCACTTTAACCCTTTAACCGCCAGCCTACCTTGAGATTTTGTCACCCTTTGTTGCCAGACCATTTTGCACTATTTTGCGCTCCCCTTGTTCAACTGTGATTTTTGAGGGGATTTCCAGGGATTTCCCAGGAAAATGATATATTGTTTTTTTCAGCATAGTCTGGGCTTTAACATGAAATGTCTTGTTTGTCATTTGTTAGGTGTATTCTTAATATTTTTGGGTGAAATATGTGCAAAAAAAAAAAAAAAAAAAAATTTTTACATATTGTAGTTTTTTTTGGAATAAAAAATGTAAGTTTGTCAATAAAATCTTATTGCGTGTGAAATCCCAATTTCTCCCGGTTACAGCGGTACCACATATGTATAGGTAGACACCCTTTCCTGCCCAGGAGACTCCCCCAAACTGAAACAGCGCTTTAGGAGATTTTCAGATAAAATACAACTATGCTATGCAATATGCGCACCTTGCGTTTTTTCCAGAAAAACAACCCTTTACATTTAAAATACCCCCAACAAACTATATATTCTCTGGAAGTACACACCTCAGGCTTTCTAGGCGTACCAGGCTTGTGGATGTGGCCATAGTTTTCTGGAAGTAATCCCTCAACGTAATCTTTGGTTGCAAAGAGTTTCCCTAAAAAAAGGATAAAAAAGCAGAATCAAAGCCACATTTTCCTAAAAAAACTATATACAAACAAGAAAAATCAAGTTTAATCTGAAAAAGCAACATCTCCCGAACAGAACGATACCCAACATGCATAGGTTCTGTCAAGGGAAGAGTTGCCAAACACCCCAAAGTAAAGCATGTGCGTAACGGTAATTTTACTTGAAAATTTCAGCTCTGCAGACAAAGTGCGCACCTTGCGATTTTTCAACCAAAACAACCCTTTACATTTGGAATATCCCCCATAAACCATATATTCCCTGAAAGTACACACGTTAAGCTTTCTAAGGGTACCCAGCTTGCTGTAGTGGGCTCATCTTTCTGGAATTAATTCCTCAAAGAATTCTTTGGTTGCGCAGGGTTTCCCTAAAAAATTTATAAAAAAGCTGAATAAAAAACACCTTTTCCTAAAATATAAATATGCAAACCAGAAAAAAACAAGCTAAGTCTGAAAGCGCAAGGTCCCCCGAACAGAACAATACCCAACATGCATAGGTACTATTAACCCTTTTAATTGCCAGCCTACTTGAGATTTTGTCACCCTCTGTTGACAGGCCATTTTTCCCCATTTTGCGTCATGTTTTGCGACATGTTTTGCGCCATTTTTGCTGGAACTTTCAGAAAAATTATATATTTTTTTTTTTGCAGCAGAGTTTAGACTTTAACATGAAATGTCTTGTTTGTAATTTTTTTTTTTTTTTACAATATTATTAAGTGAAAAAAAAAATAAATAAATAAAATTTTTTTTTTAGAAAATTGACTCCTTTATTTTAAATAAAAAATGTATTTTATTAAGGAAAATCATATTGCATGTGAAAGCCCCATTTCTACCGATTAGAACGGTACCACATATTTATCGGTAGCCCCCCGTTCCTGCCCAGGAGACCCCCCCTAACTGAAACAAGTATTTTATAACATTCACAAAAAAAAACACAAAAACCATCCACACTACAAAGGGTTAAATCGAGAAAAAAAATGACATAGGGTCCCCCCTCCCAGGGGAGGGAGACCCCATTTTTTTTTTGATTTTTAAGGGTTAAAAACCCTTAAAAATCAAAAAAAAAAATGACGTGGGGTCCCCCTTACCCACAGTAACCAGCCCGGGACCAGCTATGGGGGCTTGTAGGCACAGAGTGGGGGGGCCAGCTTTTGTGGCCCCCCCACCCTGCAGCCTACGAGCCCACATAGCCCATGTGGGCCCGGGCTCTTCTGCCCCCCCCTGGCCTTTGGGGAGGCAGGTAATGGGGGTGCCGGGGGTTAATGGCAAGCCACCCGCTAGCGCAGGTGGCTTGCCATCCCCCCAGCCTTGTGAACTGGTATAGGGGTCATGGACCCCTTACCAGTTCACAAGAGGTTAAAAGTAAAAAATGACACAGACACCCAAAAGAGAAAAAATATTTTATTAATTTTTTTTTTTTTTTTTTTTTACACTGTACTCACCTCCCATCCATCCTGGAGCACTCTGTCCCTCGGCGATCACTGGCTTCTGCTCACTTGCTAGAAGCCTTTTATAGCTGCTGGATGACAGAACACAAAGGGTTAATCAAAAAAAAAAATGACATAGGGTCCCCCCTCCCAGGGGGGGTGGACCCCATTTTTTTTTTGATTTTTAAGGGTTAAAAACCCTTAAAAATCAAAAAAAAAATTGACGTGGGGTCCCCCTTACCCACAGTAACCAGCCCGGGACCAGCTATGGGGGCTTGTAGGCACAGAGTGGGGGGGCCAGCTTATGTGGCCCCCCCACCCTGCAGCCTACGAGCCCACATAGCCCATGTGGGCCCGGGCTCTTCTGCCCCCCCCTGGCCTTTGGGGAGGCAGGTAATGGGGGTGCCAGGGGTTAATGGCAAGCCACCCGCTAGCGCAGGTGGCTTGCCATCTCCCCAGCCTTGTGAACTGGTATAAGGGGTCACATGGACCCCTTACCAGTTCACAAAGGGTTAAATGGTAAAAAAAAAAAGACAAGACACGTTTTTTAAAAAAGTTTATTAAAAAAAAAAAAAAAAAAACTTTTACTTTACTCACCTCCGATCTTCATCTTCTGTGTCCCGCGGCGATCTGCTGTCAGTGACGGCTGGGCAGAGAAGGGGGGAGGCAGGCGATCGGAGGATCGCCTACCTCCCTCCTTCCCCGCCCAGCCGTCACCGGCATCTGAGAAACGAACTGCCGGGTGCCCCGATGACACCCGGCGGTGACGTCATCTGGCCCCGCCCCGTGACGTCACCAAGATGGCGGCCGCCATCGGAAGAGGCAAGGGAGGAGGGCTGTTATGCCCCCTCCAGAAGACAGAAGAGCGGGGGGGGGGGATCGGAGCCCCCCCCCGTGAAGAGGAGAGCCTGCGGGAGCCGGCGGGGACAAAGGTAGGTGACTGTTTTTTTTTTTTTGTTTTTTTTTTTACAGTAAACCGGGCGGCTGCTGAAACGGGGGGGGGGGGCACCCTGTTCCGGGCCCTCCCCTGCAGCCGGAGGAGCCCCGATGGGCGATCGGAGCCCCTCTGGCTGAAGAGGAGACCCGACCGGATCGAACGAGGGGTCAGGTAAGTGTCTTTTATTTTTACTTTTTTTTTTTTTACTGGGGAAAGTCAGGCACGTAAATTTTACGTGGCTGGCGTTTAACTGTTGGAGAGGCAGCCACGTAAAATTTACGTGGCTGGCGTTTAAAGGGTTAAAGTGGCCCTGGAGTCTAAAAGACTGACCACTTGCCTACCCCTTATTTGGGCTCCCCTGCTGTGTGAAACCCCCGGATTGAAAAAAGCCAAGATGGGGGGGGGGGGGGGGGGGGTTAGAGGGTTTAGGCCTGCTTTAAAACTCAAGCTATGTGCTTGGTGCTTACTAACTAAAATGGAAAGATTTTCCCATCATTCTTAGCCTGAGCACGGCCTCATTAAAATTCGGGACTGAATTCTGAATTCTGTGCGTTCTAGAAAGTGCAATGGTCAGGAATAGAAGAGTGTTTTTCCACCCTATAATGTTGTTTTCAATATCTTTGAACATATTTTCTGCTGGCACAGGCATACAATGCCCAGGATAAATTGAATGTAATACCATCTAAAACAACATAAAGTTGTTTTTTATTCTGCTTTTTATACCTTTTTTAGGGAAACCCTGTGCAACCTAAGAATTTTTTGAGGGATTACTTCCAGAAAGAGTACACTTAGAAAGCTTAACATGTGTACTTTCAGGGAATATATGGTTTGTGGGGGGTATTCCAAATGCAAAGGGCTGCTTTGGTGGAAAAAGCACAAGGTGCGCACTTTGCATAGCTGAAATTTTCAAGTAAAATTACCGTAACGCACATGCTTTACTTTGGGGTGTTTGGCAACAGTGTCTATGCATGTTGAGTATTGTTCTTTTTGGGGGACCTTGCTTTTTCAGATTTAACTTGTTTTTTCCTGTTTGCATATAATTTTTTAAGGAAAATGTGGCTTTGATTCTTCTTTTTTTATTCTTTTATAGGGAAACTCTGTGCAACCAAAGAATTCATTGAGGGATTACTTACAAAAAACTCATGTCAACAAGTCTGGTACACCCAGAAAGCTTGAGGTGTGTACTTCCAGAAAATATATAGTTTTTGGGGGGTATTTTAAATGTAAAGGGAAGCTTTTCTTGAAAAACTACAAGGTGCGTTTAGCACATAGCATAGTTGTATTTTATCTGAAAATCTCCTAAAGCGCTGTTTCAGTTTGGGGGAGTCTCCTGGGCAGCAAAGGTGTCTACCAATACATATGTGGTACCGCTGTAACCGGGAGAAATTAGGATTTCACAAGCAAAAAGGTTTTATTGCCAAACTTGCGTTTTTTATTACAAAAAAAACACTACAAATTGTAAAAAATAGATTTTTTTTTTTGCACATATTTCACCTAAAAGTATTGAGAATACACTAAAAAAGGCCAAATAAGACATTTCATTTTGAAGCCCAGACTCTGCTGAAAAAAAAAAACAATATATAATTTTTCTGGAAAATCCCTGGAAATCCCCTAAAAAATTACAGTTGAACATGTGTAGCACAAAATAGTAAAATTTGGTCTGGCAACAAAGGGTGAAAAAAACTGGCACTTAAAGGGTTAAAGCAGAGCATCAGTCAAAAATAAATTAAATCAGACCACCACAGCAAACATTACCCATATACATCCCTCTCCAGGGTAATTTAAAAAGCTGCACATAAAAAATAATTTACCCTTTTCTAACGCCTACTGTGATACATTTTTAAAAAATATGGTCACTCATGGGCTTGCAGGCCACCTGCAAACAGGAAGTCATGCTGGGCTTCCTGTTACCCTGCATTTCAGTTATGTCAATTGGGAGAGGAAGCTCCCAAATGGCCTCTACCTTTCTGTTGGTCCAGTTTAAAGTTAAAATTTTCACCAATATGTAGGTAGCAATACACACCCAAATATGCACCCACTGTTCATTTTCAGGTGCACTTTTTTCCCTGACCGTAACTACACATTTGGTGTGCATGCAATCACAAACTTAGTTTCCAGAATTTGATTGTAAAAGGCAAAGAGCATTTTCCTAAAACACAACGTTTGTGCCAAAGATGACACATACAGATCAGCTGGTTATATCCATTATCCTTGGTGAGTAGACAGGGACATGCAAATCATCTCTTTATGCCTAATACGCTACCCCAGGTGCTCAGAAATAGGTTGCTGAGCGTGCAATGCTTGGGTATAGCTTTCAACACTGCCTGGGCAAAATAGATCATACGCTAATATTCTGTTTTGATGTTATGACACACATTCACTATGGCATCAGTTTCACAAGTTTTCACTAGCACATTCCAAAGGTTCTCAATAGGTTTCAGGTCTGGACTCTTTGGTTGCCAATTCATGTGTGACAATGATGTCTCAGTCAAGGGTAGATCAAGCACATGTGGTCTGAAATCAATAATAAAACTTAACCTTTACTACTGTCCGCGATGCATTTCGGGAGAACTCCTTTAGCAAGCGGCATTTTCCTTACCTGTTGTGTCCCACTATTTAACATCAAGGAAGTGCCCCTGCTGCAGCAGTGGCCCTTCCAGCTAATCAGGAAAGGGCTGACAGGGACAACCAATCATCGGTGCCGTAACAGCGAGTCACGCTATTGGATGGCTCAGAAGGATGGGGGAGGCGCCAGGGAAGCTGGTGTAATTCTCCCCACTGAAAGAAAAAAAGGGATGGGACAGCCCACCCGAACTAACAGGAGGGCCAATCTCGGTCAAGCAGAGACCTGACCGACAGCTGCCTGGACCCCTGCACCCTCTGGAGTCCTGGAATGAACAATACTGGAGACACATAGGAATGAGGAAGGTATTTATAACAAATTGAAACCAAAGTAAATAGATTAAAACCATACAGGAGTGACAAAGCAATTATAGCAAAAGTGTGCAAAATATATGTATGTGTGCAGCCTGAAGATTCTGATAAAAGATGAACATCTCCAACCTGATCAACCCCAAAGTAAATCTCTAGAGACAAGTAAACATTTATATAAATGGTATTTACAGGTATCAAAATGCATCCGTAATAGACCATTAAGACTTATGAGTCCAGTAAGTTCATAGTAACCAATGCAAAGGTCCCAATTAATGGAATAAGCTCCATATTGACTTGCAGGGTTTAATAAAATTAAAAAGTGAGATATTAAATAAATAAATATATAAACACCAGGCTTGAGTTATCAGGTAGTGAAAACATATATCAATTAATTGAACACAGCATTAGAGGGCAAAAAAATGATTAATAAATTAATGAGTTAAATCCGTGGAAACTGGAGATTTATGTCTCTAAATGTAAAATCATGCACTTGGGTAGAAGGAATCCCGGCTCTGAGTACCTTATGGCCAGTACTGTGTTATTCAGGACTTTGGAGGAAAGAGATTTAGGGATACTGATTACTGATAGCTACAATATGAGTGGACAGTGTAGCCAGGCAGTAAGAAAAACAAGCAGGATGCTCGGCTGCATAGCTCGAGGCATCACCAGTAGGAAGAGGGAGGTTGTGATGCCACTGTATAGAGCCCTGGTGAGGCTACAACTAGAATACTGTGTGCAGTTCTGGAGACCTTACCTGCAAAAATACATTATTCAAATAGAAAGAGTCCAAAAGCAGGCAACAAAAATGGTAAAAGGACTTAAACTTAAACATTTTCAGGAGAGACTTTAAGAACTTAATTTGTACGGTCTAGAGGCAAGAAGGGAGAGGGGGGACATGATTGAGACCTTTAAATATGTGAAAGAATTGAATAATGTTCAGGAAGGAGGTGTTTTTAGGAAGAAACTTAATGATAGAACAAGGGGGCACAACCTGAAGCTAATCGGAGGGAAGATCAGGAAAAAACTTTAGAAAATATTATTTTACAGAAAGAGTAGTAGATACTTGGAACAAACTTCCAGCAGAGGTAGTTGAAAAATCAACAATCACTGAGTGTAACCCTTCTATTGCCAGCCACGTAAATTTTACGTGGCTGCCTCTCCAACCGTTAAACGCCAGCCACTTAAAATTTATGTGCCTGGCTTTGCCCCCTGCTAGCGCCTGCAAAATGTAAAAAAAACCCACTTACCTGACCCCTCATTCGAACCGGCCGGGTCTCCTCTTCACCCTGAGGGGCTCCGATCCCCCGTCAGGGCTCCTCTGGAGGAAGGGGAGAGCCTGGAGTAGCCCCCCCGTCTTTGCGGCTGCTGGCTTTTCCTGTAAAAAAAAAAAAAAAAAAAATTACATTTACTCACCTCCATGTGCGCTCGATCTCGCCGGCCCTCCTCTTCACCCGGGGGGCCTCCGACCCCCCCCCCAGGGCTTTCTATCTTCAGAAGGCTCTCTCACCTCTTCCTCCCACGGACGCCACCATCTTGCCGTGAAGCCCCGCCCCCGTTGGGCTTATGACGTCACTCGGCCGGCATCATGACAGCTCCAGGCCTCTCAGCTGTCAGATGCCGGTGATCGGTGGTGAGAGAAGGAGGGGACAGGAGATCCTCTGATCTCCTGTCTCCCCTCCTCCTCTGGCTGCCGATCACCGACATCTGTCTTCAGATCAGCGAGGGACAGAGAAGCTGACGATCGGAGGTGAGTAAAGAAAAAAAAATATATTTTTAAAAATAAAATAATTTTTACTCTGTGTTTGTGTGTTTATTTTACTGTTAACCCTTTGTGAACTGGTAAGGGGTCCATGAGAGCCGGGAGGGGGGACCCTAAGTCATTTTTTTTTTAAATTTTAGGGTTAGCCTAACACTAACGCTTAAAAATCCCCCAAAAAATGGGGTCCCTACGTAATTATTTTTTTTAATTTTAAGGGTTATGGTTAGCCTGGGAGGGGGGGACCCTATGTAATTTTTTTTTACTTAACCCCTTATGTTTATAGTGTGGATAGTAGTTGTATTTGGAAATGTTATAAAGCGCTCTTTTCATTTTGGGGGGTCTCCTGGGCACGAATAGGGGGGGCTAACGATACATATGTGGTACCGTAATCGGTAGAAATGGGGCTTTCACATGCAATATGGTTTTCATTAATAAAACAAATGTTTTATTTAAAATAAAGGAGACAATTGTCTAAAATATATTATTTTATTTATTTTTTGTTTTTTTTGCAGAAAAATATTTAAAAAACAGTAGAAGAATTACAAACAAGACATTTCATGTTAAAGCCTAAACTCTGCTGCAAAAAAAAAAAAAAAAATATATATATATATATATATATATATATATATATATATATATATATATATATTTTCCTGGAAATTCCAGCAAAAATCATGGTTAAATGGCAAAATGGGGAAAATGACCTGTCAACAGAGGGTGATAAAAGTAGGCTGGCAATTAAAAGGGTTAATAGTACCTATGCATGTTGGGTATTGTTCTGCTCGGGGGACCTTGCGCTTTCAGATTTTTTCTTATTTGCATATTGATATTTTAGGAAAACATGTTTTTTATTCTGCTTTTTTATACATTTTTTTGTGAAACCCTGTGCAACCTAAGAATTCTTCAAGGGATTACACCCAAAAAGAAGAGCGCACTACAACAAGTTGGGTGTGCATAGAAATCTTAAAATGTGTACTTTCTGGGAATATATGGTTTATGGGGGATATTCCAAATGTAAAGGGTTGTTTTGGTAGAGAAAGCACAAGGTGCGCACTGTCTGCAGAGCTGAAATTTTGAAGTAAAATTACCGTTACGCACATGCTTTACTTTGGGGTGCTTGGCAACTCTTCCCTTGACAGAACCTATGCATGTTGGGTATTGTTCTGTTCGGGGGATGTTGCTTTTTCAGATTTTCTTAGGAAAATGTGGTTTTGGTTCTGCTTTTTTATTCTTTTTTTAGGGAAACCCTGTGCAACCAAATAATACATTGAGGGATTACTTCCAGAAAACTGCACACATGTCAACAAGCCTGGTACGCCTAGAAAGCTTGAGGTGTGTACTTCCAGAGAATATATAGTTTGTGGGGGGGTATTTCAAATGTAAAGGGTTGTTTTTCTTGAAAAACTGCAAGGAGCGCATAGCGCATAGCATAGTTGTATTTTATCTGAAAATCTCCTAAAGCGTTGTTTCAGTTTGGGGGAGTCTTCTGGGCAGGAAAGGGTGTCTACCAATACATATGTGGTACCGCTGTAACCGGGAGAAATTCGGGTTTCACACGAAATAAGATTTTTTTGACAAACTTACATTTTTTATTACAAAAAAACACTACAAATTGTAAAAAATAGTTTTTTTTTTTGCACATATTTCATCCACAAATATTGAGAATAGATCTAAAAAATGACAAACAAGACATTTCATGTTAAAGCCCAGACTTTGCTGAAAAAAACAATATATTACTTTCCTGGGAAATCCCTGGAAATCCTTTAAAAAATCACAGTTGAACATGGGGAGCGCATAATAGTGCAAAATGGTCTGGCAACAAAGGGTGACAAAATCTCCAGGTAGGCTGGCGGTTAAAGGGTTAAACCTGCCTGGGATAAGCACACATCTATCATAAGATAAAGAGAACACTGACACATAAGGGCAGTGTAGATGGACCATATGGTCTCCTTCTGCCATCAACCTTCTATGTTTCTATTTTGTTTGGCAGACTAAATCAAACCTGTCATTCATGCCATCCGGCATGCGTGTTTGAAACAAAAAAATATATTTAGCCTCTCTAGACCTGTAGTTTCTTCCCCAAATTTCTGCCCTGTGGACCCAAACTACCATACTGGGCATTTCAATTTTCTGCTGGTACACCCAATCTATTCCACGGCACAGGACACACGAGGGATGACATATATACACTCTATGAATTACAGTTATAGAGGCCATTAATTCTGTATCATCTATTATGCACACAAGAGTTTGATCTTAAATAGCAGGACAAAGCAGGTAAGAAGTATGCCGCTTGATAAAGGGATCCTTTCCGAAACCGAGCGGTCGAGGTCAGAGAGATGGGACCCCTCGGTCCCTACGTAGGCTCATTTTGGGTTTTAAAATTTGAAAGTACAGGTTAAGTTTTATTATTGGACTCAGGCCGCTAGATCTGCCCTTAAATCTATACACTTGGATTTAGGCCAAAGCAGTTCCTCTCCCTGCACATTTGGTGTTCCTTTCTCATGAAGCTTTTGGAGCTACATATATCTTTCCAGCATTGCAATTAAATGATGTCTCAAGCTCCCTGAACTACTCTTTCACAATGAATCCTGGCATATGTTATCTTGGAATATGCCCAATGTGCCATTAGGGAACAAAAAAATCATTGGCAGAATAACCTGGTTGTTCAGTATATTTAAGTACTTAGCTGATCACATTCTTTGGGAACCTAAAGCTGATTGAGCACTGCCCCCACAGGTTCGTACAGCCACCTCTCTTCCTACCCTGATGCATCCATCATACTGGAACAGGGTAATTCTGGATTCATCAGACCACATGGCCTTCCTCCATTGCTCCAAGAGTCCAATCAAATGTAAGCAATCATTTTTAGCCTCAATGACAAATGTTTTTTTTAAGCTACACAGCTGTTTAGTCTCCATCCCTCGCGGTCCCTTCACATTGTGCAAGGGGAAATACTTTTACTAATAAACATATTTCTGATTTCTACTATAATTTTTCTATGATCGGATTTTACCAAATGTTTAATGATCACGATTATTAAAATGTTTTCGATGCTTCCTTGAAGATGATGTTTCCCCACTGTATTTCCACTTTTGAATAATTCGTTGGACAATTATTAACCCTATTTTAGTAGTTTCAACAATCTCCTTAGATGTTTTCTTTGCTTGATGCATGCCATTAATATGACCCTTTTGAAATAGATTAACATCTTTTCCACAGCCACAGAATGTCTTTTGTCATGGTTGTTTAACTAATGAGAAGCTACTCGCTGCATAAGTTAAGTTAAATAACTTTAGAGAGGGGGAGGTGTTTTTGTGCGGAGCGCCAGATATGGTAGGAAGCTGCTGCCACTGATAGGGGGTCACGTCCCTATTGGTACTTTGGGTATGGTAGGTTTGGACTCTTAACCAGGAGTGGTTAATGAGAAACTCGTTTGTGGCGCGCTGGGGTGGGGGGAGAAAGGGTTAATGCTGTATAGGGTTAAACCAGGAACGTTGAACGTATCCCCTTCTCGGGCTTGTTCCCGGAGTAGGGGTGTGTTTATGCTTTGTGCTGGATTGGCCTAGGGTGCTGTGATATGAGATACAGCCCTCTTTGCCAGACAGCTGTAATCAAGTATTCTTATAGAAATGATAAGCAAATGCGGACAATGTTCATCTAAGTGATTAAAAAGACTGAACATATAAAGTGTCAGAACACTTACCGCCGCGGCCCGGGGGTACTTGACCTGCCCAGGGCCTATGAGGGGAAAAAAACTTCAAACGCTGTTATCTTGGTGTTCCAATTTGTTGCTTCTGTATGGTTCTCCTCTGTGTGGGCTTGTAATCCACCGATGAATTGGTTGTCCAAAATAAAACGATGTTACAATTGTGTTTGGATTAAACACAAATTTATTCAGGTATTAGGGTAAAAACGGGGATCGGGTAGGGATGTGGGTAGGGGTGAGGTCCCTGTGTGATAAGGGGAAGGAGGGAGAAGGTCCGTAGCAGCTTGAGTAGTCTGTGCTGCTTACAAGTAAAATGAAATAAAAAGTTCCGTATCCGTGAGATAATGTTCTTTGGTAAAGTCCTTTAAAAATCCATTTGTAGAAAAGAAATCAGTTGGAGTGGCGTCTCTGCTCAACTCCAGTGTCCGACGCGCGTTTCGGTGGGGTCACCGTCTTCAGGGAACTGATTTTAGGCTGTGAATGTAACTGCCTCTTTTCTATTGGTGAGGCCGTTCACGTGGTATCATTAAATCCTCCTGGGGAGTGATGTATCTCTTATTCTGTGGTTAAAACACAGCTGTTACAAATGTATCACTTGGGCGGCTCTGAGTTTCCTTTGATTAAACCGCAGCTGTTACAAATGTTTCATTCCGGCGGCGTGTCCTTGCTGTTACATTTGTATCATTCTGGCATCACGCCGTCTCTTCCCGGTTTTGCAACATTGCAGCAGCCTTGACTGTATTCTTTCTCATACTTGATGTCTTTGCTTCCATTCAGTTGTAAGCTGTGTTTCGCCGGCTTAGCCGGCCGGAATAAAAACCGGACAAAGAAAAAAGGTTAAAAATGAATAAAAATAAGCGTTTTGCCGAAAGATTTTATTTTAAATTTTGTATATGTATATAGGAGTTGAGAATGAGAAGAAAAAATTGAAACAAAATTAAAAAGTTTTTAGTTGAAGATATAAAAGTACAGAGGTGGTTGGTGGTGTTTAAAAGATGGAAAGTGCGGAACTATAAGTAAAATAATATAATATATGAGTTTGACAGCATAAGGGTTATAATAAAAAGGAGAGACTATTCCTGTTTGGAGGTTATGTTAAGTAGGTTTATATAAATATACGCATTATGTTAGATATAGTAAAAGCTACAGAAATATCTATATAAAATGTAAAAAATCGTATGACTATATATATATAAAAATTGATAAATTGATGCAAATGGTGATATAAAAATTGATATAAATAATGTATATATATAAAAAATTGATATAAATATGTATGTTAAAAAAAGGTAGAAAATGAAAAATGAAAAATAAAAAATATAAAATGAAAATGCCGACATATATTCGGGTGATGGGCGGTGGTTCGGTTGTGATAACAAAGAAGAGTTATATGGTGGCAGTAAAGAAGCAGTAAAGGGCTAGTTGTTCTGCAGAAAACAGTTGAGGTCAATTTCTATATTTAATCCTTTTGGGGTGAGAGTGTCAAGTTCAAAGATCCAGAAAGTTTCTCGTTTTGAGAGTTCACTGTCTATGTTTGATCCTCTCCAATTGGCCTTGATTTTTTCGATTATCCAGTAGTTGAGGTGGTTGGGGTCCTGGTTGTGGTTAGTTTTGAAATGGGCAGATACACTATGGGTTTCCAGACCCTTAGTGATATTTCTGATATGTTCTTTCAGGCGGACATTGAATTGTCTTTTTGTGCGGCCGATGTAAAGAAGGTTGCATGGACATCTTAGGCAGTAAATGACCTCTTTCGTGTTGCAAGATGTAACACTTTTGACTTTGTAGTCCTTTCCAGTTTGTGGATTTTTGAATGAAGTGATCTGAGTGGGTTGGGAGGTGTATTTCATTGCTGTTTGACATGCTGAACAGTCTCTACACATATTAAACCTATTGTTTCTTGTGGTGGAGTCCAGAGGTGGGTTAATGTAACTCTTGATCAGATGTTGTGAAAGTGTTTTGGGTCTTCTATAGATAAATTGGGGTCTTTCAGGGATTAAATTCTGTAGAGAGGGATCGATTAGTAGAATGTTCCAGTGTTTTTTAAAAATTGTCTCAAATTGTTTATAATTCCTATTGAATCCTGTTATAAAAGGTATGTTTGTCCTTTCTGATTGCATAGGGTTGGGTCTGGGTTTTGGTTTATCATGTCCTTGAGAGGGGATGTCCTTAATAGTGTTAGTGATAGTGTTATAATCATATCCCTTTTCAATGAATCTTGCACCTAAGGTTTGTGCTTGGTTGTGGTAGGTCGTCTCATCTGTGCAATTTCTTTTTAGTCTTGTGAATTGACCTTTTGGGATATTGTTTAAAGTGGACCAACACCCACGGGTGATCGGCCCGGGAATCTATAAGATTCCCGGGCCGATCACCCCCCACCCCGCGGGACATCCGAGATCGGGATGTCCCGCGGGGTGAAACCCCCCCCAAACACCCCAACTCACCTACCTTATCTTCGGCGGCGGCCGGCCGCCGCCGCCTCCCTCGCGCCCCTGTAGGCGTGCGCGCCTCCGCGCCGGCCGTCTGCGAATGGCCGGCGCGGGGGCGCGCGCGTTCAAAGTGACGCGAGGGAGGCGGCGGCGGCCGCCGCCGCTTAGACGTTCAAGATCTTACCTTGTACGTCGGCGCTGGGAGCGGGGAGAGGTGAGTTGTTCGGGGGGTTCGGGGGGGTTTCACACAGCGGGGCACCCCGATCGGGGGTGCCCCACCGAAGTGGACCAAGACCCAGGATAGTCAAAATCCTGGGTGTTGGTCCACTTTAACCATTTTGGGTGATGGCAACTGTCTGTAGGTATAAAACTATTGCGGTCGGTTTCCTTAAAGAACGTTTTCGTTTTGGTCTGATTCCTAAGGGAAACCCCTCCCTTAAAATACAACAATCACCAGAGGTATAACTACCATCATCAACACAAAAAGCTCAACCCTACCATCACTACCGCACACTTTAAGGAACTTAAACAAATGAGAAAAACAGGTCCAGAACCAAGACATCGTGTGGAACAACTACAAACAGAATCCACGTCTATAGACCATCACCTCCACAGATACTCAGATGATTTTTTAGATCTCACCACCCACCACACACCAAAAAGAAAAAAAGCAGAATCAGAGGAAAAAGAGCAGGGATCAGACTACAAAAGAAAAAAGAGGCGAGAACAAGAAATCTAGCGAAACACAACACAGACAATGGATTGTTCAATCTTAGTAAGATCACGTTCAACAAAGATGAAATGGCTTTATTAAATAAAGGGCTTAAGTATGCACCAACCACTGGCTATGATAAATTCAACACATACATAGATATTTTGAAGTTTGCCAGGAAGCTCAATATAAAAAAGTTTTTTGCGGAAAAAGATCTCCCAACTTCACAAAACGATCCTGCCCCGGACACAAAAAGGGGACCATCAGAGTCAGAGATCACTCCTAATCCCCTGCCAGATCAAAAAATTGTACACAGCAGTTTAAGGAATAATTCTACCTTCAACCCACAGAACAACAACGGTGCAATAAAGATCTTTAAAGAGGCAGTGGTAAGAGATTTAAAGAAATTGAAACCGAAGATCAACAAATCACATTTACAACGAGAGAAATTCGAGGCAAAAGTCATAAAAACCATTAAAGACAAACAAGAAGTAATAATTAAACCAGCAGACAAAGGAGGGGGCATTGTCATTTTAGATAAAGAAAACTACATCCAAGAAACTAATCGATTACTTAACGATACCCAAACATACGAGAAACTAAAAAGCGATCCAACCAATCAATTCCACAAAGAACTGAGAGCTTTATTGGATAAAGGGAGAATTGAAGGAATCTTAACCAAGAACGAATATAATTATTTAAACATTAAATTCCCACGAATACCCACCTTGTACCATCTCCCAAAAATTCATAAAAACAAAAACAATCCACCGGGTCGTCCGATAGTGAGTGGAATCGGATCCCTGACAAGCAGGATAGGGGAGTATATTGACTCCTTTCTGCAAACTCTAGTAACCCAGACCCCGGCATATCTTAAGGACTCAGGAGATTTGTTGACAATCCTACAAGATTTCCATAACAAACCAGAAATTGCCATGGGCACAGCCGATGTGAGTTCACTATATACCATCATCCCCCATCAGAAAAGCATAGAAGCAGTCCGCTATTTCTTGGAAAAAGCCAATCAACTACCACAAACACAAATACAATTTATCATCGAGTGTTTACATTTTGCGCTCACACACAATTACTTCTGGTACGAAAATCAATTTTATCTACAAAAGATCGGTGTGGCTATGGGAGGCAAATTTGCCCCCAGTGTGGCCAATCTATTCATGGCCCAATGGGAATCAGAAAACCTACAGGATCAAAGACCAGAAGAACTGCTTTTGTATAAAAGATACATAGACGACTGTATCTTCCTGTGGAACGGGCCTAAAGAGCAACTAGAATGCTTTTTAACATCGCTCAACTCAAACAGTTGGAACATAAAATTCACACATGAAGTGAGCATGACAGAGATCAATTTCCTAGACCTTACCATCTATAAAGAGAACAATGAGACCAAAACGAAAACGTTCTTTAAGGAAACCGACCGCAATAGTTTTATACCTACAGACAGTTGCCATCACCCAAAATGGTTAAACAATATCCCAAAAGGTCAATTCACAAGACTAAAAAGAAATTGTACAGACGAGACGACCTACCACAACCAAGCACAAACCTTAGGTGCAAGATTCATTGAAAAGGGATATGATTATAACACTATCACTAACACTATTAAGGACATCCCCTCTCAAGGACATGATAAACCAAAACCCAGACCCAACCTTATGCAATCAGAAAGGACAAAAATACCTTTTATAACAGGATTCAATAGGAATTATAAACAAATTGAGACAATTTTTAAAAAACACTGGAACATTCTACTAATCGATCCCTCTCTACAGAATTTAATCCCTGAAAGACCCCAATTTATCTATAGAAGACCCAAAACACTTTCACAACATCTGATCAAGAGTTACATTAACCCACCTCTGGACTCCACCACAAGAAACAATAGGTTTAATATGTGTAGAGACTGTTCAGCATGTCAAACAGCAATGAAATACACCTCCCAACCCACTCAGATCACTTCATTCAAAAATCCACAAACTGGAAAGGACTACAAAGTCAAAAGTGTTACATCTTGCAACACGAAAGAGGTCATTTACTGCCTAAGATGTCCATGCAACCTTCTTTACATCGGCCGCACAAAAAGACAATTCAAGGTCCGCCTGAAAGAACATATCAGAAATATCACTAAAGTTCTGGAAACCCATAGTGTATCTGCCCATTTCAAAACTAACCACAACCAGGACCCCAACCACCTCAACTACTGGATAATCGAAAAAATCAAGGCCAATTGGAGAGGATCAAACATAGACAGTGAACTCTCAAAACGAGAAACTTTCTGGATCTTTGAACTTGACACTCTCACCCCAAAAGGATTAAATATAGAAATTGACCTCAACTGTCTTCTGCAGAACAACTAGCCCTTTACTGCTTCTTTACTGCCACCATATAACTCTTCTTTGTTATCACAACCGAACCACCGCCCATCACCCGAATATATGTCGGCATTTTCATTTTATATTTTTTATTTTTCAGTTTTCATTTTTCATTTTCTACCTTTTTTTAACATACATATTTATATCAATTTTTTATATATATACATTATTTATATCAATTTTTATATCACCATTTGCATCAATTTATCAATTTTTATATATATATAGTCATACGATTTTTTTACATTTTATATAGATATTTCTGTAGCTTTTACTATATCTAACATAATGCGTATATTTATATAAACCTACTTAACATAACCTCCAAACAGGAATAGTTTCTCCTTTTTATTATAACCCTTATGCTGTCAAACTCATATATTATATTATTTTACTTATAGTTCCACACTTTCCATCTTTTAAACACCACCAACCACCTCTGTACTTTTATATCTTCAACTAAAAACTTTTTAATTTTGTTTCAATTTTTTCTTCTCATTCTCAACTCCTATATACATATACAAAGTTTAAAATAAAATCTTTCGGCAAAACGCTTATTTTTATTCATTTTTAACCTTTTTTCTTTGTCCGGTTTTTATTCCGGCCGGCGAAACACAGCTTACAACTGAATGGAAGCAAAGACATCAAGTATGAGAAAGAATACAGTCAAGGCTGCTACAATGTTGCAAAACCGGGAAGAGACGGCGTGATGCCAGAATGATACAAATGTAACAGCAAGGACATGCCGCCGGAATGAAACATTTGTAACAGCTGCGGTTTAATCAAAGGAAACTCAGAGCCGCCCAAGTGATACATTTGTAACAGCTGTGTTTTAACCACAGAATAAGAGATACATCACTCCCCAGGAGGATTTAATGATACCACGTGAACGGCCTCACCAATAGAAAAGAGGCAGTTACATTCACAGCCTACAATCAGTTCCCAGAAGACTGTGACCCCACCGAAACGCGCGTCGGACACTGGAGTTGAGCAGAGACGCCACTCCAACTGATTTCTTTTCTACAAATGGATTTTTAAAGGACTTTACCAAAGAACATTATCTCACGGATACGGAACGTTTTATTTCATTTTACTTGTAAGCAGCACAGACTACTCAAGCTGCTACGGACCTTCTCCCTCCTTCCCCTTATCACACAGGGACCTCACCCCTACCCACATCCCTACCCGATCCCCGTTTTTACCCTAATACCTGAATAAATTTGTGTTTAATCCAAACACAATTGTAACATCATTTTATTTTGGACAACCAATTCATCGGTGGATTACAAGCCCACACAGAGGAGAACCATACAGAAGCAACAAATAAGAACACCAAGATAACAGCGTTTGAAGTTTTTTCCCCTCATAGGCCCTGGGCAGGTCAAGTACCCCCGGGCCGCGGCGGTAAGTGTTCTGACACTTTATTTGTTTAGTCTTTTTAATCACTTAGATGAACATTGTCCGCATTTGCTTATCATTTCTATAAGAATACTTGATTACAGCTGTCTGGCAAAGAGGGCTGTATCTCATATCACAGCACCCTAGGCCAATCCAGCACAAAGCATAAACACACCCCTACTCCGGGAACAAGCCCGAGAAGGGGATACATTCAACGTTCCTGGTTTAACCCTATACAGCATTAACCCTTTCTCCCCCCCCAACGCGCCACAAATGAGTTTCTCATTAACCACTCCTGGTTAAGAGTCCAAACCTACCATACCCAAAGTTAAATAACTTGTTGCCAAATAAAACATAATCACCCATGCAGTATTTATCCAATGTGAGCATATTTACACAGCCATCACCCGCTACTTGGGGTATAAGTATTTTAGGCTTGTGGCTCTCGTCGGCACAAGACTTGAGATGATAGCTGTATGGTCAGTGAGACTTAAAAACACGGTGGGTCTCAGCATTATTCCTTTTCCTGTGGCTTTGCAGAAGTGGTCAGTCACATGGGAGGTATATATTCCTTTTAATGCCTACATATTCCCTTTAACATTTAAAACTACCCCAAACAGACATATTTGCTAAAATTTAAACTGTAATTAACATTAGCTAAACAAATATTAAAATAATTGTCAAATGTAATGCCTAGATTCATGACCTTTTCCTTTTTTTACTAATGTATTTTTTTTACCAAATTAACTACATGCGTTGTGATGTAGTGATAAAAGTTAAAGGTACAAAAGACAAACATAGTGCCTTAAGCAATACTTCTTAATGAGTGAGGAAATGTTCTCTGGCAAAATCACATGAACTTTTAATCTGAAACATTTCTCTGACTCTTTGGGACTGTAATCTGCTGCTTTGAGAGTTGCTATACACTATGGTGAATTCCAGTCCATTCTAATATTGAGCATGCAGTCACTGATCGTGGTATATAATGATTTATAGCATACTCTGGTGTATGGGTATTTCACTTCAAGGCTTCTATTCTGATTATAAAATTGTAGCAGAAAATATTTTGTTTAATGTAGCTCAGACCTATACATTTGACCTTGGTTTGTTGACTGCCTTTGGCTATCCACAGCTTACAGTTCCTAGGAGATTCCTAGAAAATCTAATGATTGACATTTCTAGCTTGAAAATATTTAAATCATTTATTGTCTCACTAGAAATGTATTTTTTTCAATAAGATGCACCTTTAGTGTATGAAGTGTTTCAAGTTTTCTTCTACAAAGTGCAAATTCTGCCTTTTAGCAGGACTAGTATTTGATTTCTATTTTTTTCACTGGAACAAAATCTAGTGGATAAAAACAGCATTAGGTAAACAACATTGCATTAATATTACATAAATAAGCCAAAGCAAGCTTTCTTTGGTTATGCCCATTTTTATTTCACAAAATGATGTGTAATGTTCTCATCATAGATTAAGATATATTATTTCCCAATGTTACTCTTAGATTTTTATTAAATGGAACAAATAAAGTCCAATAACATTAACAATAACAATAAAGTCCAGTTCTGTTGCATTTTTAAAAGTGAAGTTTTTTGTACCAAAAGGATGTTCTTAAGATACTGAGATGATCTATTTTTTTCTTAATTTAGGAAATGTATGTTTTATGGAATCAGTTTTAACTACCTCCAATGTGTTCAGAGTGTGAAGATTCAAAATGGAGCCCCTCACCTATTCTCAGGCCCCCCCTTTGGAGCCCCCTGACCTGCTGCGCCCGGGGCAAGTGCCCCCCCCTGCTCCCCTCAAGCTACGCCCCTGAATCTGTTGGCAACTGTACACCAAGTCTGTACACCAAGATCTACAAGTAGAGAGAATTGAGCCCTGTACACAAAGAACACTACTGCTAGGGACACTAAAGAGATGAGGGAACGCATACTTACACATGCCCAGGTCAGTGTTCTGTGTTAGCTGGACTAATTTCTCTCTTCTTTGGTGTGCAACCTCGGTGGTCAGTTGGCAACATATTACAGTGTAAACTGCTTCCATAAAACATACATTTGCTAACATAAGAAAAAAATTCTAGCACTGTCAGCACAGTTAGAACAATATTTTGGCACACAAAAAATGTGCACTTTCCATCCCATCGAAAGTGGACCCAAAGCCTTAGCCCTGTTTAACTTATTAACAAGTTCAACTAGCTTTCCAACTCCAATCATGTGTACAATAAATGGCAAATTAAGGCAGTTTGTAGGCAGAACTTAAAAACAAACTAACCTTCTGCAGGACTGATCCATCACAGTCTTGCTGACGGCACCTCAGCAGTTCCTCAGCTCTGCTGCCAATAGCAGCATGATTAAAAGCAGCCATCTCTGGTTGTCATATCAGGGGTGGCCTGCTCTGTGCATATCCCAGTTGCCAGTCAATAAGGGAGTTAGCTTACTACTAGAAATAAAGGAGGATTGCACTGATATGTGAGGCAATTTTGACTGTGGGATTGGGTTTTTCAGAAGCTGGACTCATGTATGGGGCCAGATGGCCACTGCCAAGCAGTTATGCAGCATAGAATCTGCCTGCTATTCCATAACATCTGCCTCTCAAATAGTTTAAGTCACTGATTGAGTGTGGCTTTAGGGCTGCAATTTACTGAACTTTTTTGGACTTTTGGCCAGCTTCAAGTATGTTGCACTGAACGGATGAGCTGGTGACAAAAAGTGAGTAAATACTTTTTTTTATTTTAATGCCTGGACAGGAACTTTAAATACACAGCTTTTACTGCACACAACATGCCGGCAAACCTGAAACAGGAAATAGTGCCCCACAAAAAACCTTCCAAACACACACACATCAAAGAGTTTCTTTGTAAAAGTCACTAAGCAGAGCTGAAAAAGCACCCATTTTTTTAATCAGTAGCCATATTCCATATATAATTGGTACTGCAAAGTAAAACTTCCCAGATTTAAAGCTTTAAACTGCATAGATAAAGAGATCAACACAGAGCTCCCTTAGTTTTCAAAGTTCTAAAAAGTCCCAAAACACATGCACAAACGACTGCAGAGTATTTTTGAAAGATATCCTAAAAGTGTAGGCACACCTAGCCACAATGCTGATCCCAATCCGTCACCACAGTGTGAATCCTCTTACCAGATCCATGTAATCAACAGGGCCTTGTTTGATTCCAGTGTGAGGTTCACAATCCGGTCACTCCTTTTAGGCAGACATCAAAGGCTCCGTAAAAGTTGAATAGATTCAGCCAATACAACTTTAAATAATCCCAGTCTGCAGTTCTCAATCAAGTCGCCTCTTTTAAGTAGACCTCATTGGCCGCGGGCCCGTCTCTCACCGCCGGTTCGAAGAACTCGCGAGCTCTTCGAACCGGCGGTGAGAGACGGGCCCGGGATGGATTGGGATCAGCATTGTGGCTAGGTGTGCCTACACTTTTGGGATATCTTTCAAAAATACTCTGCAGTCGTTTATGCATGTGTTTTGGGACTTTTTAGAACTTTGAAAACTAAGGGAGCTCTGTGTTGATATCTGAATATATAATTAAACTCTGTGGATGGAGCACCCATCTTTTTATGTTTTTGGTAAAATATTTGTGAGCGCGGTATTTGCATTGTATCTTATTGCATTGATAAAGAGCCTGTGCTAAATAAAGCCTGACTCATTTACATAGGTAGAACTTTTCTTCAGTAAAATTGTATTTTGAAGAACTTGCTATATGTTACCATTGAGGAAAGGATGCTGCTTAAACCCCAACTAAAGCTAAAGAAAAGTAAACAATGCTGGATGTTATAAAAGTGGATGGAAACCCATTTAGGCTTTAAGCACGCTGTTGGCTCTGCAATGGGCTGACTTTCAAAGAAAACCATTTTTTTACACTGCCTTAGCCACTCCAAGTGGCACTTTTGAGATCGCCAATTGACTGATCTCAAAGGTGCCATAGCGATGCGCCAACCGGCTGGCCACATCCACAGCTCTCTGCTCAGGCAGGTGCACTCCTATGGCTAGCCATCTAGAAAAGCTGAGCATGGGAGTGCGCTTGGCCGCAGGGAAGCCGGAGATGCAGCGGCCGGCGATCACAGCGTCTCGGGACTGCCAGAAAAGGTATATTTACCGATGACCTGAGAGGTGTCCCACAATGGGGTCATCCTGGTGTAGGAGGCCCCAGGGGCAGGCCTGCAGCCAGGCCATGCCGAGTGGGTGTTCACCTGCTTTCATTTACACATGAAACATTTAGTAAATGAAAGAATCACAGTTATTTACTTAAAGGAGATCATCTACCTCCATTCAGTGTTTTTCTGAAAGATGTCTCTCGTGAGTGTGTGCATTGTAAAAGAAAAATCAATAAAACACAACACAGAGCAGCGGGTCTTGAAGTATTTGGAAAACTTTCTATCTTATCACTAAAAAAAAAAGTTACAGCAGCACCTAACCTGTCGATGGTTATTTACCAAACTGACATCAGAATTTCTTAACACTTAGTAGATCTAAATAATTTATAGTTCTGTTTGTCTTTTTTTTATTATCTTTAGTATTAAAACGTGTTTTTAAAGAACCAATATCCTGTGCATTGTCACTTTACACCCCTGCTGGATAGACTAGTGAATCAGTATAACTAGAGATGAGCGAACTTTTGAAAAATTCGATTCGACTGATTCGCCGAATTTTCCGACAAAAATCGTTTCGACCCGAATAAATTCGCGACGAATCGCTATTAAAAACGGCTATTTCTGAGCCTCCTACAGCCTCAATAGGGTTGTAAACCATTCAGCCTTGCTGTAACACGCACAGGATGTGTGCTGGGTTAGTTAAATAATACTTTGAAGAAATATCACATGCAGATCAGAGGCATCGCTAATAGAATCGCAGAGCGGCACAATTGCAGAGAGTTGAAGTGGCATCACTATGAGGGGCAGAAGGAGCCCAAATATACACTGGAGTTGGCCTCAGGAGCCCAAAAATTGGATGAATCACACCCTGGAGTTGGCAGAAGTTGGCAGCAGCAGCAGCAGGAGCCCAAATATACACTGGAGTTGGCTTCAGGAGCCCAAAAATTGGATGAATCACACCCTGGAGTTGGCAGGAGTTGACACCAGCAGCAGCAGGAGCCCAAATATACACTGGAGTTGGCTTCAGGAGCCCAAAAATTGGATGAATCACACCCTGGAGTTGGCAGAAGTTGGCAGCAGCAGCAGCAGGAGCCCAAATATACACTGGAGTTGGCCTCAGGAGCCCAAAAATTGGATGAATCACACCCTGGAGTTGGCAGAAGTTGGCAGCAGCAGCAGCAGGAGCCCAAATATACACTGGAGTTGGCCTCAGGAGCCCAAAAATTGGATGAATCACACCCTGGAGTTGGCAGGAGTTGACAGTAGCAGCAGCAGGAGCCCAAATATACACTGGAGTTGGCCTCAGGAGGCCAAAAATTGGATGAATCACACCCTGGAGTTGGCAGAAGTTGGCAGCAGCAGCAGCAGGAGCCCAAATATACACTGGAGTTGGCTTCAGGAGCCCAAAAATTGGATGAATCACACCCTGGAGTTGGCAGGAGTTGACACCAGCAGCAGCAGGAGCCCAAATATACACTGGAGTTGGCTTCAGGAGCCCAAAAATTGGATGAATCACACCCTGGAGTTGGCAGAAGTTGGCAGCAGCAGCAGCAGGAGCCCAAATATACACTGGAGTTGGCCTCAGGAGCCCAAAAATTGGATGAATCACACCCTGGAGTTGGCAGAAGTTGGCAGCAGCAGCAGCAGGAGCCCAAATATACACTGGAGTTGGCCTCAGGAGCCCAAAAATTGGATGAATCACACCCTGGAGTTGGCAGAAGTTGGCAGCAGCAGCAGCAGGAGCCCAAATATACACTGGAGTTGGCTTCAGGAGCCCAAAAATTGGATGAATCACACCCTGGAGTTGGCAGGAGTTGACACCAGCAGCAGCAGGAGCCCAAATATACACTGGAGTTGGCTTCAGGAGCCCAAAAATTGGATGAATCACACCCTGGAGTTGGCAGAAGTTGGCAGCAGCAGCAGCAGGAGCCCAAATATACACTGGAGTTGGCCTCAGGAGCCCAAAAATTGGATGAATCACACCCTGGAGTTGGCAGAAGTTGGCAGCAGCAGCAGCAGGAGCCCAAATATACACTGGAGTTGGCCTCAGGAGCCCAAAAATTGGATGAATCACACCCTGGAGTTGGCAGAAGTTGGCAGCAGCAGCAGCAGGAGCCCAAATATACACTGGAGTTGGCCTCAGGAGCCCAAAAATTGGATGAATCACACCCTGGAGTTGGCAGAAGTTGGCAGCAGCAGCAGCAGGAGCCCAAATATACACTGGAGTTGGCCTCAGGAGCCCAAAAATTGGATGAATCACACCCTGGAGTTGGCAGAAGTTGGCAGCAGCAGCAGCAGGAGCCCAAATATACACCGGAGTTGGCCTCAGGAGCCCAAAAATTGGATGAATCACACCCTGGAGTTGGCAGGAGTTGACAGTAGCAGCAGCAGGAGCCCAAATATACACTGGAGTTGGCCTCAGGAGCCCAAAAATTGGATGAATCACACCCTGGAGTTGGCAGGAGTTGGCAGCAGCAGCAGCAGGAGCCCAAATATACACTGGAGTTGGCCTCAGGAGCCCAAAAATTGGATGAATCACACCCTGGAGTTGGCAGAAGTTGGCAGCAGCAGCAGCAGGAGCCCAAATATACACTGGAGTTGGCTTCAGGAGCCCAAAAATTGGATGAATCACACCCTGGAGTTGGCAGAAGTTGGCAGCAGCAGCAGCAGGAGCCCAAATATACACTGGAGTTGGCCTCAGGAGCCCAAAAATTGGATGAATCACACCCTGGAGTTGGCAGAAGTTGGCAGCAGCAGCAGCAGGAGCCCAAATATACACTGGAGTTGGCCTCAGGAGCCCAAAAATTGGATGAATCACACCCTGGAGTTGGCAGAAGTTGGCAGCAGCAGCAGCAGGAGCCCAAATATACACTGGAGTTGGCCTCAGGAGCCCAAAAATTAGATGAATCACACCCTGGAGTTGGCAGGAGTTGACAGTAGCAGCAGCAGGAGCCCAAATATACACTGGAGTTGGCCTCAGGAGCCCAAAAATTGGATGAATCACACCCTGGAGTTGGCAGAAGTTGGCAGCAGCAGCAGCAGGAGCCCAAATATACACTGGAGTTGGCCTCAGGAGCCCAAAAATTGGATGAATCACACCCTGGAGTTGGCAGGAGTTGACACCAGCAGCAGCAGGAGCCCAAATATACACTGGAGTTGGCTTCAGGAGCCCAAAAATTGGATGAATCACACCCTGGAGTTGGCAGAAGTTGGCAGCAGCAGCAGCAGGAGCCCAAATATACACTGGAGTTGGCCTCAGGAGCCCAAAAATTGGATGAATCACACCCTGGAGTTGGCAGAAGTTGGCAGCAGCAGCAGCAGGAGCCCAAATATACACTGGAGTTGGCCTCAGGAGCCCAAAAATTGGATGAATCACACCCTGGAGTTGGCAGAAGTTGGCAGCAGCAGCAGCAGGAGCCCAAATATACACTGGAGTTGGCCTCAGGAGCCCAAAAATTGGATGAATCACACCCTGGAGTTGGCAGGAGTTGACAGTAGCAGCAGCAGGAGCCCAAATATACACTGGAGTTGGCCTCAGGAGCCCAAAAATTGGATGAATCACACCCTGGAGTTGGCAGGAGTTGACAGTAGCAGCAGCAGGAGCCCAAATATACACTGGAGTTGGCTTCAGGAGCCCAAAAATTGGATGAATCACACCCTGGAGTTGGCAGGAGTTGACACCAGCAGCAGCAGGAGCCCAAATATACACTGGAGTTGGCTTCAGGAGCCCAAAAATTGGATGAATCACACCCTGGAGTTGGCAGAAGTTGGCAGCAGCAGCAGCAGGAGCCCAAATATACACTGGAGTTGGCCTCAGGAGCCCAAAAATTGGATGAATCACACCCTGGAGTTGGCAGAAGTTGGCAGCAGCAGCAGCAGGAGCCCAAATATACACTGGAGTTGGCTTCAGGAGCCCAAAAATTGGATGAATCACACCCTGGAGTTGGCAGGAGTTGACACCAGCAGCAGCAGGAGCCCAAATATACACTGGAGTTGGCTTCAGGAGCCCAAAAATTGGATGAATCACACCCTGGAGTTGGCAGAAGTTGGCAGCAGCAGCAGCAGGAGCCCAAATATACACTGGAGTTGGCCTCAGGAGCCCAAAAATTGGATGAATCACACCCTGGAGTTGGCAGGAGTTGACAGTAGCAGCAGCAGGAGCCCAAATATACACTGGATTTGGCTTCAGGAGCCCAAAAATTGGATGAATCACACCCTGGAGTTGGCAGGAGTTGACACCAGCAGCAGCAGAAGCCCAAATATACACTGGAGTTGGCTTCAGGAGCCCAAAAATTGGATGAATCACACCCTGGAGTTGGCAGAAGTTGGCAGCAGCAGCAGCAGGAGCCCAAATATACACTGGAGTTGGCCTCAGGAGCCCAAAAATTGGATGAATCACACCCTGGAGTTGGCAGAAGTTGGCAGCAGCAGCAGCAGGAGCCCAAATATACACTGGAGTTGGCCTCAGGAGCCCAAAAATTGGATGAATCACACCCTGGAGTTGGCAGAAGTTGGCAGCAGCAGCAGCAGGAGCCCAAATATACACTGGAGTTGGCCTCAGGAGCCCAAAAATTGGATGAATCACACCCTGGAGTTGGCAGGAGTTGACAGTAGCAGCAGCAGGAGCCCAAATATACACTGGAGTTGGCCTCAGGAGCCCAAAAATTGGATGAATCACACCCTGGAGTTGGCAGAAGTTGGCAGCAGCAGCAGCAGGAGCCCAAATATACACTGGAGTTGGCCTCAGGAGCCCAAAAATTGGATGAATCACACCCTGGAGTTGGCAGAAGTTGGCAGCAGCAGCAGCAGGAGCCCAAATATACACTGGAGTTGGCCTCAGGAGCCCAAAAATTGGATGAATCACACCCTGGAGTTGGCAGAAGTTGGCAGCAGCAGCAGCAGGAGCCCAAATATACACTGGAGTTGGCCTCAGGAGCCCAAAAATTGGATGAATCACACCCTGGAGTTGGCAGGAGTTGACAGTAGCAGCAGCAGGAGCCCAAATATACACTGGAGTTGGCCTCAGGAGCCCAAAAATTGGATGAATCACACCCTGGAGTTGGCAGGAGTTGGCAGCAGCAGCAGCAGGAGCCCAAAAAATGGCCTAAAGACATAAATATGTTTTGCACCATTTGGAAAGTGTAAAACGTGGCACCATGCTGAATCTAGTCGCATGCATCAGGCATTGGTGGGTGGAAATCCTGGCTGATCCATCCCTGATTCATTTTGACAAAGGTGAGTCTCTCCACATTTTTAGTTGACAGACGAGTTCTCCTCGCCGTAACTATGGCCCCCGCCGCACTAAACACCCGCTCAGATGGCACGCTACTTGCCGGGCAGGACAGCTTTTCCAGGGCAAACTCTGCTAGTTGCGGCCACAAATCAAGTTTGGCTGCCCAGAAGTCCAGCGGATCCTCAAGGTGTGTTGGCATGGTTCAGGTCCTGCTCCAGGTCTTCCTGCTGCTCATGAGTAGCCTCACTATGCGGGTGTAGAAAGCTACTCATTAGCGACTGAAGACTGAGGCTGCTGCTGCTGATGGAGCTTCTGCTGCTGCTGCTGCCAACCCCCCCAGCGGCCATGGCAGTGGAAGGTGAGCGCAGAGGTCCCCTCGAGTCAGACCTGCGAGAGTATGGACCATGGCGCAGATAGGCATCGGCCAACTGCCTACGTAGAATGTCTTTGTAGTAGTTGAGTTTGTCCTCCCTCTCGGTGGGTTTAAAAAATGCCCCCATTTTGTGCCGGAAGCGAGGGTCCAATAAGGTGGACAGCCAGAAGTCATCCCGCCGACAGATGGAAACAATTCTGGGGTCACTACGCAAGCATGTGAGCATGCTTCGTGCCATTTGCGCAAGTGACTCGGATGGACTACCTGTCTCCATCTCCACTGCATACTGCCACGGTGTGCCCGGGTCCTCTGTCTCTCCTTCCTCAAAAACCTCTAGCTCCTCTGGCTGCTCCTGCTCCTCCTCTCCTGTCCGCTGACTAGATAAACCAGCCATTTCACCAAGCCTAAACTGTGTTTCGCTGGGCAACTCCTCCTCCTCCTCTTCCTCCTCCTCCTCCTCCAGTTCAGCTCCAACGGGGTTCATGTGGCCGTAAGATGTAAACGCCATGTCTCCAGTGCCCTGACCAGCCATGGTTTCCAACATGTGCTGTAGTACATGAAGCAGTGGAATCACGTCGTTCATCCCGTAATCCTGCCGACTGACAAATAAAGTGGCTTCCTCAAAGGGCCTGAGCAAACGGCAGGTGTCACGTATGAGCTGCCACTGGTTGACATTGAAGTTACACAGGGGAGTCCCCCTATCTGCTTGGATCATCAGGAAATCCGTGATGGCTTTTCTCTGTTCATATAATCGGTCCAACATGTGAAGGGTGGAATTCCAACGGGTGGAAACATCGCAAATCAGACTATGTTGGGGGATACCATTCTGACGCTGTAGCTCAAGAAGGGTGTGTTTGGCGGTGTAGGAGTGGCTGAAGTGCATGCAAAGTTTCCGTGAAGTTGTTAGGATGTCCTGCAGATGGGGGGAACACTTCAGAAACCGCTTGACAACCAGATTGAAGACGTGAGCCATGCAGGGGGCATGGGTCAGGCTTCCTTGGCGAAGCGCAGACAAAATGTTCTTCCCATTGTCGGTAACCATGATTCCCATTTTAAGTTTTCTCGGAGTAAGCCATGTTTGGATTTCCTGATGAATACATTTAAGCAGTTCCTCCCCTGTGTGACTCCGTTCGCCAAGACAAACCATGTGAAGCACTGCGTGACACCTCCGTGCCCTGCACACATGGTAGACTGGAGGGGCACTGAGACTTGAGCCTACAGTGGAGGGTGAGGAGATGGCGGAGGATGAGGAGGCCGAGTCGCACGGTGTCACAGGCCCAATGGGCAGAGAGCGCGGAGGCCGAAGCGGCGTGACCTGTCCAAGTTGCTGCTGCAAAGGGACCACATTCACCCAGTGGGCCGTAAACGACATGTACTGCCCCTGACCGTAGTTACAGCTCCAGATGTCGGCGCTGCCATGTATTTTGCTACACACCGACAGGCTCAAGGACTGGCCCACCTTCTGTTCAACAAAAGTGTGCAGCGCTGGTACTGCCTTCTTGGCAAAGAAATGACGGCTTGGGACTCTCCACCTCGGCTCGGCACAAGCCATCAGTTCTCTGAAAGGTGCAGATTCCACCACCTGAAAAGGGAGCGACTGCAGCACCAGCAACTTGGACAGGAGCACATTCAGCTTCTGCGCCGTAGGATGAGTGGGCGCATACTGCTGTCTCTTGGACATGGCTTCGCTGATGGATTGCTGGCGGGATGCATGACTTGGAGGAGGAGGAGCAGGAGCGACAGAGGATGGGTATGACGCACAGCTGCCTTCGGCTGAGGTGCTGGAGCCTTGGCTGGCAGAAATTGGGAGCTCACTTGGTGAGGAAGCAGACTGGACCACCCCTTGGGAGCCTCGGTTCTCCCAGGTCGTTTTATGGTGACGCATCATATGTTGACGCAGGGCCGTGGTGCCAACATTTGGACCCTGGCCACGCTTCACCTTTTGCCTACATATCTTGCATGTGGCCATGTTACCCTCCTGCGGATGCCTCAGGAAAAACTGCCACACTGCCGAGTAGCTACTTTTCCCACCCCCTGGCCTCACTGATTCACTGCTGCTGTTGCCAACTCCAGGAACCCCTGCTCCACTACCTCCCGATAAGGTAGACTGCCGCACAGCAGGTGCTCTACCCCGGCCCCGGCCCCGGCCGGCTCCAGCCTTTGGAATTGTGCCCCCATGCTGACTGCTACCACCTTGCTGCCTCAGCTGCTGACTCCGGGGCAACCTGCACCCCTCTTCTCCTGATGATGACGATGAAGCCCCTTCATCACCCGGCTCCCAAGTGCGATCGGCTTCATCGTCATCATCATCATCATCACCGAGTTGTGGCTGTACGTCACTGATGTTCGTGGATTCGTCAACAGTGTCTGGCGCAGGAGCTGGAACGCTCGCAGCACCCACGACACTGTCCACATCACTATTTGTCTGCCTAGCTAAAGAAGCCACCTCCATTTCTTGGCTGGGCAGTAGCTGCTGACTGTCCTCTATCTGATGGTCCTCCTCACTAAAGAGTGGAGCTGAACCCAAAGCATAGGATACGTCGCTGGGGGAGGGAACGGCGTAGGCCAGAGGCAATGGGAGGACAGGGACTGCTCTCGGGGCATGCCAACTCAGGGTTGTGTCAGAGGAACCTACCGACCCTAGACTGGGGGTCTCAGACGTAAGTTGTGATGATGTTGTTGATGAGCGCGTCAACCAATCTACCACGGCAGATGCGTTACTGGTGGAGACCCGACCGCTAGCAGATACTGGCAGATTAGGTCTCTCAGCGTGACTCCTGCTGCTACTGGCCCCCAGTCTGATGCGAGCTCTGCCTGCGGAATCTTGGCCTCTGCCACTCCTCTTTTCACTTCCAGGCACTTGTCTGCCCGACATAGTCTAACTGGCGTGGTAGTAGGTGATATTTAAAAAAACCCCGGGCAGCGGTGGGTCTATATGAAACAGAATATAATGCACACCAAAAGTGAGCAGTAACACTCAGCCTCCAACAGGCCTGCTTAGTGTAAATAAGAGAGCTGCTTAGTGTAAATAAAGAGGGGTATGCTATGTTACAGAATGGGATGCCTCAACAGAAGTGCACCTGGCAGGCAGCAGTAAGCCTATGCCCAGCAAAAGTGTCTTATAATATAAATATAATAAGAGCAAATGCTTATATGGTCTTAAACAGAGGCTGCTTTAGTCACAGAATGGGATGCCCTGGGCAGGAATGGACCTGGCAGGGTCCAGTAGTGCTTTGGCCAGCAAAAGTGTCTTTATCAGGCTAATTTCAAATATGATAAGAGCAAATGCTTATATGGTCTTAAACAGAGGCTGCTGTAGTCACAGAATGGGATGCCCCGGGCAGGAATCGACCTGGCAGGGTCCAGTAGTGCTTTGGCCAGCAAAAGTGTCTTTATCAGGCCTAATTTCAAATATGATAAGAGCAAATGCTTATATGGTCTTAAACAGAGGCTGCTTTAGTCACAGAATGGGATGCCCTGGGCAGGAATGGACCTGGCAGGGTCCAGTAGTGCTTTGGCCAGCAAAAGTGTCTTTATCAGGCTAATTTCAAATATGATAAGAGCAAATGCTTATATGGTCTTAAACAGAGGCTGCTGTAGTCACAGAATGGGATGCCCCGGGCAGGAATGGACCTGGCAGGGTCCAGTAGTGCTTTGGCCAGCAAAAGTGTCTTTATCAGGCCTAATTTCAAATATGATAAGAGCAAATGCTTATATGGTCTTAAACAGAGGCTGCTTTAGTCACAGAATGGGATGCCCTGGGCAGGAATGGACCTGGCAGGGTCCAGTAGTGCTTTGGCCAGCAAAAGTGTCTTTATCAGGCTAATTTCAAATATGATAAGAGCAAATGCTTATATGGTCTTAAACAGAGGCTGCTGTAGTCACAGAATGGGATGCCCCAACAGGAATCGACCTGGCAGGGTCCAGTAGTGCTTTGGCCAGCAAAAGTGTCTTTATCAGGCCTAATTTCAAATATGATAAGAGCAAATGCTTATATGGTCTTAAACAGAGGCTGCTTTAGTCACAGAATGGGATGCCCCAACAGGAATCGACCTGGCAGGGTCCAGTAGTGCTTTGGCCAGCAAAAGTGTCTTTATCAGGCCTAATTTCAAATATGATAAGAGTAAATGCTTATATGGTCTTAAACAGAGGCTGCTGTAGTCACAGAATGGGATGCCCTGGGCAGGAATGGACCTGGCAGGGTCCAGTAGTGCTTTGGCCAGCAAAAGTGTCTTTATCAGGCCTAATTTCAAATATGATAAGAGCAAATGCTTATATGGTCTTAAACAGAGGCTGCTGTAGTCACAGAATGGGATGCCCCGGGCAGGAATGGACCTGGCAGGGTCCAGTAGTGCTTTGGCCAGCAAAAGTGTCTTTATCAGGCCTAATTTCAAATATGATAAGAGCAAATGCTTATATGATCTTAAACAGAGGCTGCTTTAGTCACAGAATGGGATGCCCTGGGCAGGAATGGACCTGGCAGGGTCCAGTAGTGCTTTGGCCAGCAAAAGTGTCTTTATCAGGCTAATTTCAAATATGATAAGAGCAAATGCTTATATGGTCTTAAACAGAGGCTGCTTTAGTCACAGAATGGGATGCCCTGGGCAGGAATGGACCTGGCAGGGTCCAGTAGTGCTTTGGCCAGCAAAAGTGTCTTTATCAGGCTAATTTCAAATATGATAAGAGCAAATGCTTATATGGTCTTAAACAGAGGCTGCTGTAGTCACAGAATGGGATGCCCCGGGCAGGAATGGACCTGGCAGGGTCCAGTAGTGCTTTGGCCAGCAAAAGTGTCTTTATCAGGCCTAATTTCAAATATGATAAGAGCAAATGCTTATATGGTCTTAAACAGAGGCTGCTTTAGTCACAGAATGGGATGCCCTGGGCAGGAATGGACCTGGCAGGGTCCAGTAGTGCTTTGGCCAGCAAAAGTGTCTTTATCAGGCTAATTTCAAATATGATAAGAGCAAATGCTTATATGGTCTTAAACAGAGGCTGCTGTAGTCACAGAATGGGATGCCCCGGGCAGGAATGGACCTGGCAGGGTCCAGTAGTGCTTTGGCCAGCAAAAGTGTCTTTATCAGGCCTAATTTCAAATATGATAAGAGCAAATGCTTATATGGTCTTAAACAGAGGCTGCTTTAGTCACAGAATGGGATGCCCTGGGCAGGAATGGACCTGGCAGGGTCCAGTAGTGCTTTGGCCAGCAAAAGTGTCTTTATCAGGCTAATTTCAAATATGATAAGAGCAAATGCTTATATGGTCTTAAACAGAGGCTGCTGTAGTCACAGAATGGGATGCCCCGGGCAGGAATGGACCTGGCAGGGTCCAGTAGTGCTTTGGCCAGCAAAAGTGTCTTTATCAGGCCTAATTTCAAATATGATAAGAGCAAGTGCTTATATGGTCTTAAACAGAGGCTGCTTTAGTCACAGAATGGGATGCCCTGGGCAGGAATGGACCTGGCAGGGTCCAGTAGTGCTTTGGCCAGCAAAAGTGTCTTTATCAGGCTAATTTCAAATATGATAAGAGCAAATGCTTATATGGTCTTAAACAGAGGCTGCTTTAGTCACAGAATGGGATGCCCTGGGCAGGAATGGACCTGGCAGGGTCCAGTAGTGCTTTGGCCAGCAAAAGTGTCTTTATCAGGCTAATTTCAAATATGATAAGAGCAAATGCTTATATGGTCTTAAACAGAGGCTGCTGTAGTCACAGAATGGGATGCCCCGGGCAGGAATGGACCTGGCAGGGTCCAGTAGTGCTTTGGCCAGCAAAAGTGTCTTTATCAGGCCTAATTTCAAATATGATAAGAGCAAATGCTTATATGGTCTTAAACAGAGGCTGCTTTAGTCACAGAATGGGATGCCCTGGGCAGGAATGGACCTGGCAGGGTCCAGTAGTGCTTTGGCCAGCAAAAGTGTCTTTATCAGGCTAATTTCAAATATGATAAGAGCAAATGCTTATATGGTCTTAAACAGAGGCTGCTGTAGTCACAGAATGGGATGCCCTGGGCAGGAATGGACCTGGCAGGGTCCAGTAGTGCTTTGGCCAGCAAAAGTGTCTTTATCAGGCCTAATTTCAAATATGATAAGAGCAAATGCTTATATGGTCTTAAACAGAGGCTGCTTTAGTCACAGAATGGGATGCCTCACAGCAGACTTAAGATCAGTTCAGTATATATGCACAGTTAGTTACTATAAGCAGCCTGAAAACGCTAACAAAGGCTGGATGAAAAAAAAAAAATCTCCCTGTCAGCCAGCTCCGTTTTTCCTACCTTTCCCTGGCTTTCTGTCTGTCTCCTGTCTGTCTCCTGCCTGTCTCCTGCCTGTCCCTGTCTGTCCCTGTCTCCAGCCTGTCTAACTGCCTCAGCTACACAGCGTTCTGTCTGTCTGTCACGAATGCAATAGAGAAATGAGGAAAAGCAAGATGGCCGCCGTTAAATACCGCTGTGTGACGTCACCGGGCTTGCTGGCTGCTGATAGGCTGCATGTGACTGCCCCAGCTTGCACTGGCGCGGGATACATGTCCAGACATGTCCCGTCCGCCATCTTAGAATGCCTGTAAATGTAAATGAATGGATGTTAAAGGAAAACTTCGAGTGATCGAATCGCGGGGAAATTCGGATTCGATCCGAATCGAATTTTTCCTGAAATTCGGATCGAATCCGGGTTCGTCCGGATCGATTCGCTCATCCCTAAGTATAACCCTCCATTCACACCTAGGCAAATGCAGTTGGAAATCAGGTGCAGATGTTTCTGTGCCAACTTGGCTATCTTTACACATTTCTGGATACTGCACCTCAACTTAAACTGGAACAGAAACTGCAGCTACATCTGCATCTGCAGAGGGGTGAATAGGGGGTATTAGTCTTTTTTTTTGTTACCTTGCCATTTGCTGTCCTGCATCTTGTTGTTTGCTGTCCTGCATCCTTCCGACTGATGGCGAATATTGATGATACATTGATTTTGTTAAATGATAAATTGCATTAACTGATGAGTGCTTCCCCAAAAACTAATTAGTTAGTCATATCCAAAACATTGGGATACAACCTGTGGACTACAGTAAAGTACCTTTCAAGAGATTCTGCTTGTTGTAAGTATTACACAACACTTCTGAATAAATTGAATGACGCACTGAAGTAAATAATCCTAATGGAAAGTTGGCCCACACTGTAATTTTTTTGCACAACAATAAGGTGACCTTCTTCCAGATCAAAAATGATGGCCTGCACTACAAGGTGCAGGAGCATTCATATCTTGTACTAATGAACTAGTCTGTTTTCTGGTGCCAGATTTGCTGCCCAACCAAAGGAATTCTATCTGGATAGGTTATTGTAGTTGTGCCTTGAAATCCAAGAATAATATTTAATCTACATTCATTGTGGTCACAGCCCAGGAATGGCTGTAAAATGGGGGTAAAGGGGGCTAGATGGCTGCAGATTGGGGGGCACCAGGGAAAGTAAATTTTAATTTTTTACAGGTGTCAAATGGCAAATCAGGGGGTAACACCAGGGAGATCGTCCTGCACAAAAAGTGGTAGGAAAAGTATTCATAATAAATTAAATAAATAAATGAATGAATACAAATAAAGAGTTTTTCCCCTGTTTAATTCATTCCTGCTGCAGGTAACTGCCTGCGAGTGTATTTCCCATTTCACAATAGCCCAACTTCTTATTTTTTAATTGTATTCTTTTTGGTTAGATAAAATTTAACCAAAGATAAGCAGACTTTTAATTTTTTAATTGTATTTTTTCAGTTTTAGGTGTTTTCCTAAATGCAGATTTTAAATGCCTCCCATTTCACATTTAAACTGCCTGTAAGTTTATTTTTTTTATATCTTTTGATCATTTCATTGGCATTTTTGGTTAGATACACTTTTTATCTAATGAAGAATAGCCTGACTTTTTATTATTTAATTGTATTTTTTCAGTTTTAGGTGTTTTACTAAATGCAGCATTTTCACATCAAAACTGCCTGCAAGTTTATTTTTTAATATTTTTTGGAAATTGTTTGGCATTTCTGGTTAGATGCTATTTTTAGCTAACCAACATTAGGTTGACTTTTTTATCTTTTAATTGTATTTTTTCACTTCTAGGTGTCTTACTAAATGTGGCTTTAAAATGCATCGCATTTCACATTAAAACTGCCTGCAGGTCTATTTTTTTATATTTTTGGGGCATTTTTGGTTAGATACACTTTTTATCTAATGAAGAATAGCCCGACATTTTATTTTTTAATTGTATTTTTTCATGTTTGAGTCTCTTTCTTAATTCAGCTTTTAAAGGCATTCCATTTAACAGTGAAACTGCCTGCGGGTTTATTTTTAATATTTTTAGGGGATTTTCTGTCACATTCCCTTGTTTTATTGAATGCTATTAACTGGGATTCATTAACACCAGGAAAGTGACAGCGGGGATTTTATGTTTCCTTCCATTTTAATGTTTCTTACATGTTTGGCTTGGTGCCAAAAGCTACCAGCATGGACACCAAGCATAAGGGCTTGTAACCCAGGGCTCAGAGGCCGTACTATTGGAGGCACCCCTGATGCCCCAAATGGAGGTGCTGGTAATATGTCATTGTACCGGTATGGCATCCACCAAGCCCAGGTGGTGCCATGCCGGCTCCTGGCCGCAGTGAACTGGTATAGGGGTCCCCTGGACTCCACACCTGTGTGGAAGGGGATTACTACAGGCAGAGGGCACCTGGAATCTCCTTCTTATAGTGGCCTCTCAGGCGCTGTGTTTTTCTTAAATGAATGCGGCTGCATTGCAGCATACCCGGTTGGGAGGGAGCACAGGCATATTGCTGTCTCAGTCCCTGCCGCTGACAAGTGGGGGTGCAGATAAATGTGATTTATGCTTTATTTGGAGGTAATCTCAATTCTGATTCTAACTCGTACAATTTTAGCACATTCAATTGGAATTAACGTTCAAGTTTAAAAAAAAGCTTATACTCACCTTTTCTCCACTAAAACCCCTACCTGTTTTTTGAATATTTAGTCATCTTGGAGATCTAGTATGGTGACCTACTGTAGTATGCCTCCTCTGTTACACTGAGGGGGTTGGCACACTCATTTTATTGTGACTAGAGATGAGCGAACCGGTTCGGACGAACCGGAATTCGCTCCGAACTTCAGGTAAAATTCGATTCGGCACGAACCCGAATTTTTTTTGGTTTGTGCCGATCGAATTTTCCCTGAAATAAAAAAAAAATGCCGGCATGGTGGGAGCGGGCAGGCTGGCTACGCTGTGAGCTGCCGGCAGAAGCCGGCCCGCTGACAGCGCAGCCGGCCTGCCCGCTCCCACCATGCCGGCATTTGTTTAAAAAGCAAACACTGGGGCGTGGCTTAGCAATGGCGGCGTGAGGGCGCGTTTTTGAGGAGCTCTGCAGAAGAGACAGCTAAATGAGGGAATCTTACCTTCTGTTTGCCCATCGACGGGATGTCCAAGCGGCGGAAGAGCAGGGTGACCCCTGGCAGTGACAGAGCTGGCAAAATCAGCAAGTTTTTGAAGGCGAGACAGCCGGCCGGGAGCAGCAGAGGAGAGGACAACATGGCGGCGGCAGTGGAGCGGAGAGATACATCGCGGGTGACGGCGGCAGAGAGCCCATCATCTGGCCCAGGGGGGCGGCCTGGAGGTCGCTCACCCTCTCAGGCGGCGAGCCCGTGTGCCCGGACGGCGGGGACAGAAGAACCGGAGGTGGCGGGTCCTGCAGCCGGAGGCGAGGTGCGGCCGGGAGCACCGCAGCGCACGTGCGCCACCGAGTCCCTAGACGGCGATGCAGGAGGCAGGAGCCGGGAGCCGTGGAACGGAGCAGGCGAGATCCCCCGCCCGACGGACCAGGTACGGGGGCAGCAGAGCGCTGAGGACGCCGTCCTCTATGGCGGCGGTGGAGCCAGTAGTGGACCGGCCGGGAGGTCAGAGAACGGGGAAATGGGAGCCCTCCCCCTGCCAGCACAGATAAACAGCTCCAGCATCGGAGGCGCGGTGGCGGGCTGCTCAGGCAGGGAGTCGCAGTGCGGGGTGGAGGAGTCCCCCCCACCTACAGATCAGCTGGCCCACAGAGCAGGGGTGAATCGGCCCCCACAGTGCATGAGAACAGCATGGCCAGAGGGACTCGGACTGGGCAACAGGGACTGGGAGGACCACCCGGCGGCAGGGACTATTATGGGGACCCGGAAGGGAATTGAAACTAATGATCCCCTGGAGATGAGACCCGGGGAACAGCAGCGGAGGCTGACCAACCATAAATACCCGCTTAAACAGCAGGCTCAGTCCCTGGGCCAACCGGCAGTGTGCAGTGGGGCCCCCCCAGCAGAAGAGCCTTGGGCACAGCAGATTGGGGAGAGAAGAAGTGGCCCTGGCATAAGTGTGACAGCGGTGGAGATACATCCCCCTCCCCGTGGCATGAATACACCTGATCTGGGCGATGAGGACGCCCGGGTGCCCCTTACCAATGAGGCCCACGCGGGTGGTCCCCCTGAGAGCAGTAGACATAGTGCCGCACCCCGGGAGAGCGAAGGAGACGGAGAGTGGCGGGGCTTGCCCCGGGAGCGGAACGCGTCGCCGGATCCGGCTAGTTCGGGGAGCCGCCCAAGCGGCGCAATAGAAGGCCAGGAATTTAATATGTCGCCCCCGGCTAGCCTTGTCTTCTTTTCTGACGGACCTGATAGCCCGGCTCAGCCTCGGTCGCCCGCCGGATCTCAGTTGTTGCCAGCCTCCCCAGACCTAGCACCTCGGGGACCCGTACCGAAAGAGCAATATAATCTCGACATATTATTGAAATTTTTGCCATCCAGACGGGACTTTGAGAATTATACTAATAGGATGGAATCTCTGCTGAGAAGGGAACTTGAAGAGGTGACACGAGCGGTCTCGGAGGTCTCCGGCAGAGTAAGCTCCCTCGAACGCCACCGGACCGACACGGATCAGCGGCTGGAGGCACTGGAGCGGGCGCAAGCAGCAATGCAACGGGCTCAAGCGGACTCTAACCAACAAACAATTAGGGCCCTGATGCACATAGACGATCTGGAGAATAGGAGCCGCAGGAATAACATACGGATACGCGGACTCCCCGAAGCTCCGGAGAATAATAATCTAAATGAAGTGGTCTCCAGGATATTTAACATTGTACTGGACAGACCTCCTGAGGAACATATTGAAATCGACAGAGCCCACAGGGCTCCCGGCCCGCGCTCCATGGATCCTGACAGGCCAAGAGACATAGTCTGTCGGGTCCACTTCTACAAAGTTAAAGACGATATCATGAGAAGGGCATGGGATAGGGGCCCTATCCCCTACAATGGCTCGCAGATTACCTTGCTCCCGGATCTTGCCAGACGCACCCTTCACATGCGTCGCCTTATGAGACCGCTGCTGGAGTCTATCAAGTCGGTTGGAGCGGCTTACAGATGGGGCCACCCATTCCATCTGGTGGTCACGAAGAGAGGGCGTTCGTTTGTTCTGCGGTCGCACTCACAGCTCCCGGATCTCTTTGGCTTCTTGGAGATCCCGAGTGTTCCGGTGGACGACTGGCTGGCGCCCGACGTGGGGATCCCTGGAGAACAAGGAAGACGTCCGCCTCCTAGAGGACCCAGGCCGCAGAGGAATAGAGCCAGAGATGGTGGACGCCGACAAGTTGTTTAGATCAGCTGGGGACATCGGGGGCGCTTCGCGGCCCGGTCTGCCTCCGCCGGGTTTGCTTACGGTCCGGGGTGTGCGGATCTCGCACCCGCCGCCTTGGGCCGGTTCCATGTGGAGCCCTGGTCTTGTCCCCCCCTTGCCTGGACCCGCTGGACGGAGATCAAATTGTGGAGCTGGACTCTGCGTACTGGACTGCAGCCGTACAGAGCTGTGAGCGTGGTTGGCTATCCTTTCTCATTCACGGATGGATATAGGAGGGCGCGGGTGTGCTGGGGGGGTGGCGCCGGTCATGAGTCAATGTGAATAAGTGCCGTTGGCTCGTGGGCGGCGTGGCCTGCTCTGGCTCCCGTGGCGGGCCCCGGGGTGGGCGGGGGGGGGCTTGGTTGTGGATGGATGACCTGGGGGGGGTGGGCGACGCGTCCTGCTGATGAACACTGGCGGACTACGGTGGCTTTTTGAGGTTGGTGGGGGCGGAGGATGAGAGCTTCCTGGTCTCCCGAAGCCGGCTTGCCCTTAGCTGTAGGGGAGTTGGCGGGAAGGGGCTGGGAACCTATTGTTGGTAACTGTTAAGCATGCAAAGATGTTCTTCTGCTCAGGTTAATGTTTAATGTTATTACTGAATGGTGAAGATGTTTACCGGAGGCTTGGGACTTTGGAGAAGTGGACTCCCATAGTGTGTGTATAAGAGAGAGCATCTCCTCGCTCGCGGCTGTGGCTTTCCACTTCCCCCCAGTAGGCCTGAACGCTCGTCTCTTATAAAGAGGACCAAAGGAGCGTTATTGCTAACGTTAGCATTAGCATTTAGTATTTGTTCGTTTCTTATTGTTATCTGTTTCTGTAGTCTTCCCCCTTATTTAGAGAACCCTAGTGTCACAACCCCCCCTTATCTCCCTCTCTCTGGTCCTTCTTCCCTATCCCCCAAGTAGCGCGTGGACAATGGCAGAGTTGGTGGTCAGCTCATTTAATGTTAAGGGGCTAAATGTCCCGGAGAAAAGGTCACAAGTGTTATATGACATGCATAAACACAAGGTTGCCATTCTGCTTCTCCAGGAGACGCACTTTAAAGAGGGACATATTCCGAACATTAAAAACAGATATTATCCTACCTGGCATCATGCACCTAATCCCAATATTAAAGCAACAGGGGTTTCGATTGCCATCCATAAGTCTCTTCCCCACAAGACCATAGAGGTCAGGACAGACCCCAACGGGCGATTTATATTTCTTAAAGTGGAGTTGTATATGAAAATATACACCATAGCGAATATCTATGCCCCCAACACTGACCAGGTGGGCTTCTGTGTAAGAGTTCTGAGGATGTTGGAGGGGTTCTCGGAGGGCACTTTGCTAGTGGGAGGAGACTTTAATATCTCCATGCAGCCTGAGTTGGACTCCTCCTCCGGGGTGTCGGCAGTATCCCTAAGTAAACGAAACAAGCTGAAAAAAGTGCTGGCTGACATGCAGTTGGTGGACTCGTGGCGGGCCCTGCATGCACGAGACAGAGACTTTACGTTCTTCTCTTCTGCTAAGAAATCTTATAGCAGAATAGATTATTTATACTTGAGCCATCATGCCATGGATTGGGCTCCGCAGGCGCAGATCGGCCAGATCGTGTGGTCAGACCATGCGCCGATATTCCTCTCTGTGTGCCTGCCCGGGCTCTATCCAAGGTGCTGGAACTGGAGGCTCAATAATAATTTGCTTGGGGACGCTGTCTGCATGTCGGGGGTAAGAGAAACGATCAAAGAATTTCTGAAGAATCATGCACAAGACCCCACACCCCTTCCATATCAATGGGAGGCCTTGAAATGTGTAGTGAGGGGAGAGTTCATTAAGCACGGGACCAGGCTGAAAAAGCAGCGAGCCGCCTCAATCCGGGATACTATACAGCTCATTCAATCCCTGGAACGGGACCATAAGAGGAACCCAACAAATGGTTTGCTCCTCGACTTACTGAAGGCTAGGGAGAAGCTACAGGGATTATATAGTCAAGCGTACCTAAGGTTTAGGGAACGTCAGAAGGCCGTCTATTACGAATCAGCCGACAAGTGTGGAAGGCTACTAGCCAGGGCGCTACACCCTAGAAGCGCGACCACTTATGTACCCAGTATCAGGGGATCACAGGGGCATATGACTATGATGCCTTCCCAAATAGTAGACGCGTTCAGGGACTACTACCAATCCTTATATAATTTAAGGCAGGACCAGATCGCCCCGATGTCTGCGGACCCCCCGGAGGATGTAGTTAAATATGTACACGATACCCCTCTTCCCCCCATTCCTGAGGAGGAAGCGGAGGCATTGGAGGAGCCTTTTTCGGTGCATGAGGTGGCCAAGGCAATTAGAGAGACGCCGCAAGGTAAAAGCCCGGGGGCAGATGGCTACACCCCCAAATTTTATAAGCAGTTGGCTCCCGAGCTAATTCCCTTCCTGGTCAGAGTGTTTAACTCCATAGGCCCTAAATGCGGGTTCCCGGGGCAGTCTCTAGAGGCCATTATTACAGTCCTACCCAAGCCGGGGAAGGACCCCTCTTTGTGTAGCAGTTACAGGCCAATATCACTAATTAATGTAGATATTAAACTATACGCTAAAATTATATCTTCTAGGCTCCAGCCGTTACTCCCGGGAGTGATAAACCTAGACCAGGTGGGGTTTGTGCCGGGGCGGGAGGCATGGGACAACACCAATAAGGTATTGAACCTGATCGCATATGCAAACTCCAATAAGCTACCTGCGTGCCTGTTATCATGCGATGCAGAGAAGGCATTCGATAGAGTAGATTGGATGTTTCTTAAGGCCTCTCTCCAGCAGGTCGGTGTTGGTCCGTCCCTCCTGTCCAGGATATTGGCGCTATACTCCGGGCCTACGGCAAGAGTAAGGGTGATTGGTCTCCTCTCATCGGCCTTTAAGGTTAATAATGGTACACGGCAAGGTTGCCCACTCTCCCCATTGCTATATGTCATTACAATGGAGCATCTAGCGGTGGCGATACGGCAGAATCCTGACATTAGGGGCGTGGTAGTGGGAGACCGTGAATACAAGGCCTCCTTGTACGCTGACGACCTGCTGCTGCATTTGGGAGCCCCTTTGACTTCCTTTCCTGTGGCCCTCAAGGAATTTGAGACCTTCGGGCGTGTGAGTAATTTTAAAATTAATTACTCGAAGTCGGAGGCTCTGAATGTCTCCCTCTCGCAGCAGATGGTAAGACAGTTGGAATCCGACTTCTCATTTAAATGGCAGCCCCACTCCATAAAATACCTCGGCGTCGAGGTGCCTGCCGACCTGTCCCGTCTATACGAACTTAACTACTCCCCCCTGCTCCTGAAGACGTTGAGTGAGCTGACTGCGTATAATAATAGGCAACTCTCATGGTTCGGGAGGATTAATGTGTTAAAAATGGATATTCTCCCCAAATTCCTTTATTTTTTTCGAACGATCCCCATATATTTACCCAGCTGCTTTTTCAGGAGGCTGAAAACGGCTTTCTTGAGATTTGTGTGGGGCACAGGGAAACCCCGGATAAGATTTAGTACGCTTGCTAGGCTTAAACCGAACGGGGGGGCGGGGCTTCCCGATCTGAAAACATACCATGCAGCAGCCATGACTCTCCGCATCCTGGACTGGGCCGAAAGAGGGGAGAAAAAACAGTGGGTGGAGCTAGAGAAGACGCTGTCTCCCGTTAACCCAATCTCTCTGCCGTGGGGTGGCCCTTTACCCAAACAACGGAGGGATACCCTTCCATTCTTGGCAGGGCAATTCTTGAAGGTGTGGGACAACCTGACCAAGCGGGGAGAAGTGATCCATAGGCCCGGCCCTTTGACCCCACTTTTTGATAACTACTCCTTTGCTCCGGGCGTGCGGGCCAGGGGTTTCCTGGCGTGGGAGGCGTCCTCTAATGTTACTATAGGAGACATTATGGCCTCGGGCAGGTTCCCCACGTTGGAAGAGATGAGGCAGAACGCACCGGGTCGACGTATCTCGTGGCTCCTGTATAATCAGTTGAGTGCCTTTATAAAATCCCAGAACCTAGCGGATCGGGGCGTTAGGCCTTTAACGCAGTTGGAGCATACGTTGACTCGAGCCCCCCCGGATAAACATGCGGTCGCTGTCCTGTATCGTACGATGCTGGGGATTAGGCATAGCTCACCGCCGGGATTCATTAGAAAATGGGAAAAGGAACTGGGCGTACAGTTAGATGACGAAGACTTAGATAAGATTTATCTATTCACCCATAAACTCTCGACCCCATGTGCAGCACAGGAAAGGAATTATAAGGTTTTGACCCGGTGGTATAGATGCCCGGTGGATATCCATAAATACAATAACTCCAGCTCTGATAGGTGCTGGCGGTGTTCGAAAGAGCTTGGCACCATGTTACATATCTGGTGGGGTTGCCCTACTGTTGGGAGCCTCTGGGAGAGGGTCGTGTCAACCTATAACTCCATTATGGGGGAGTCGGTGCAGAACACCCCGCAGTTGGCGTTGTTGTCTCTGCTTCCTGGGTCCATTTCTGGGAACAAAAAGGGGATCTTGCGACACTTCATCACAGCAATGAGAACAGTCATCCCAAGACATTGGAGGTCTGCGGTCTTGCCGACGTTCGTGGAGTGGGCCCAGGAGGTTGAGAACATACGCAGAATGGAGGAGATGATTATGGAGGCCAGGGGCATGCAGGAGGCGCACACGCGGGCGTGGGCGGTGTGGATTGACTACAGAGATAATCGCCTACCCTCTGAAGCACCATAGACGGTGATTGGCCACGCGCTCCTGCCTCCCTTACCCTAATCTCCCCCTTCCCCCTTGTTCCTCCCTCCCCTTCCTAGTGTCTCCTTAGTCCTGTATCTAATCTCTTCTTTATCTCTATTTCCTTTTCGTTATTGCTAAAGGTCTGCAGGGGATAAGGTAGGCCGAACCCGCTCCCGCCTGCATCAATCCTGCTCTGATGTGACCGGACGGTCTGCAGCTGAGAGGCCCGCTGGACCCTCAGACTGGCCCCATGGGAGGACTGGAGCCTCCGGCTAAAAGGCTAGGCTGGCAAGATTGTTATTGCCTACGGGATTAGAGTACGGCTTGAGGCACCGCAGTATGGAGCCGGGGTCGGGCGGGAGGCCGTGATGGGCGGGAGGGGGCGGTGGTTGATTTCGTTGCACGATGACTGTTTTTGATGATAATAGTTAAACCTGCAGTCCGACATGCTTATGTTAGATTATCATTCTTGTCATTGTTATCTTGCTATGTCTTAAATGTACACTGTTAACCCTGAAAACTTGAATAAACTTATATTATATAAAAAGCAAACACTTACCTGCATGCTCGGAGCGTGGAGGCCGGCGTCGCTCTCAGGCGCCCTCTGATGACGCGTCCTCTGATGACAGCTGAGAGCGGCGCCGGAGCGTGGAGGCTGGCGCCGCTCTCAGCTGTCATCAGAGGACGCGGCATCAGAGGGCGCGTCATCAGAGGGCGCCTGAGAGCGACGCCGGCCTCCACGCTCCGAGCATGCAGGTAAGTGTTTGCTTTTTAAACAAATGCCGGCATGGTGGGAGCGGGCAGGCCGGCTGCGCTGTCAGGGGGCCGGCTTTGCTTAAAAAAAAAATGCCGGCATGGTGGGAGTGGGCAGGCCGGCTGCGCTGTCAGCGGGCCGGCGGCGGCGGCCCGCTGACAGGCGTAGCCGGCCTGCCCGCTCCCACCATGCCAGCATTTTTTTTTTCAGATGAGCGATTTGTTAAAGTTCGATTCAGGCGAACCCGAATTTCTTGGGGAAATTAGGCGAAACGCCCGAATCGAACTTTCAAGAAGTTCGCTCATTTCTAATTGTGACATCATCACAGTTCTATGTACCTGTTTGCAAGTGAAAATGGTAGACAACCCACAGAAAAATACATATGCATTTATATAGTTTTTTCCTCTATGTCTTTTAAGCAGACTGGAGGAGAAAGCAGGGATGCAGCATTAAAACAGTCTGAATTGGATAATGGGGTCGAGCCTGGTGAGAAAACTCACTTCTTTTTTAGGAGAGAAAATTGCCGTGGGGGGGGGGGTTATCCCTCCGGGGGAGAACCCTCGTTGGGAGTATTTTCCGGGACTAGGTAGCTAGTGAATCACTATGGTGAATTTGTTGTAGTAATGATATTTAATGTAGACAAAATTCTTCAAATGATCAATCCATACATGTAGTCACAAGACAAACTTATTCTCATATATACATTTTTTTCACATATTTCCTGTTATACATTTAGTAAATGATAAGCAAAGAAGATGATGATATATCATCTTTTCCTTCTAAATGAAGGATAGTCTCTGTTTGCAGTTTGTAGCAAGATGCTGTCTTACAGTTTGTAGCAAGCAAGGAATCTGTTTTCCTCAGATGTAGCAAGTGGGATGTGCAGACGTTTCACAAATAGCTTCCTCAGTGCACGTTCTTTAAATAATCAGCATAAAAGGAGCGCTTGCTTTTCATGTGCTCATGGTGCAATCTTTTAATTGTTTCCTTGTGTTGGGCGCTGTGGTCCCTTTAAGAGGCTGTATTGCAGCTGCTAGGTTGTTGTATGCTGCCAGGACCCATCCCATGATGCAGGGACAGGTGGTGCCAATTCTCTGCCCTTGGACACTACCTCCTTTTATGCTGATTATTTAAAGAACGTGCACTGAGGAAGCTATTTGCGAAACGTCTGCACATCCCACTTGCTACATCTGAGGAAAACAGATTCCTTGCTTGCTACAAACTGTAAGACAGCATCTTGCTACAAATTGCAAACAGAGACTATCCTTCATTTAGAAGGAAAAGATTATATATCATCATCTTTTTTGCTTATCATATAATAAATGTAGACATGCAGGGAACTTACCGACAGTAAGGGAAAAGAACGGGACACTAAGAGCACACCAAGGTACTACACAGGCTAAACATAGACAAGTGAAAGGTAACACTACAAGGAAGACACCAGATTGAGACAAAGAAATGTCTGAACATTGATGGATTGCATACTAGAGATCGTTTTAGTCAGTTAAGGGGAATGTCTAATTTCCATGCATTTTCTAAGCAGATATATCAGGCACACCATAGAAACATTTAACTTGCTGTCACTTCTGCGACTTGGATTGCTCTCTAAGAGCCCCCAGTGTCTGTCAGCCTTTCAGTTTTAAAGGGACACATGCAGAGCAAGAGTTCAGACCGCGGTTTCTCCAGGCCAGACCATTATTCTCCATGGGCACTGGGCTGAGCTTCAAACACTGATGTACTCCACTGGTGAGCCAGAAGAAGCGCCTGAAGTAACTGGCTTCATAAATCAGGGCTTCTCAGGAGCGCAATCTAAGCCATGGGATTGCCTCAATAACATAACATTTTTTATTAAACATTTATTCAACTATTTACAAAAACAAATGACATCTTCAAATATTTTATTGGAGTCAATTCATAATTAAAGTGACATTTAGTCCTGTAGAGAAAATGAAGTGTTCAGTAGTTGAACTGCCATCAGAAGAGTAGTTGCTCTGTCAGTTTTTATGGCAAAAGCTTTGAATTGTCGCCCTGATAGAGGTTTCCTTACAGTCTGGTCAGAATGAGTAAAACGACCAATGATTGAAACAGATCTCGCTTCAAGTCTACATTCAAAAACATTTTTAAAATAAGATAGGGGGATCACTATTATTTTTTCCACAGCTGTTGAGATTCTGTGTAGATGAAGCTTCTCTTTTTTTGATCGCACCCCCATCCCAGACTAATGAGAATGCACACATTATTGACTCACCCCAAAATATTTTGACCAGCAGTTCGCAAGACAAGTGATATCTTTTCTGGCTGGTATGCTTTAGTTAGTTAGCTTTAGATCAGATATGTCAATGGCATTTTAAGCAGAAAGCTCCATTCCTCCAGGGAGCCATTCAGTACCGTGCAGGCTTGTTTGTTGTGTTCAGATGACAACCATTGCACAAGGGCTCTCCCACTTCCACATGACACACAACCCAGTTGCAGGTGTTATACAGCTACATTACACTGAACCACCAATGTATGTATGCTATATTTAATAAAGGATTCAGTTATTTTATAGCAGGAAATCATACTTAAAATCACTGCATCCATAGATGACAGTTTGCTCTGTAACCAAACTGCTGGGGGCTTATTGATCTCAACTTGCCTGATTCAGACGATTCATCACAAGCATTTCAAAGATGTTCATCATTACTGAAGTAAGTAATGCCAGTCGAAAATCCTCCAGGTCTGATGTTGAGCATTCTCTTGAGTACAGGGATGACAATTTTTGTCTTCAAACTTATTGGTACTATCTGATCCTCATGGGATTTATAATAGATGCTTGTGAGCACAGGTGCAATTAGCTTAGCGCATATTTTAGGCAAGATTCCTGGTATTAAGGCATAGAAGCAGAGCTTTGACAGCTGAATGGTTGATCTTTAAAGTAATGTCAGTACTTGAGGGAGATAAAACTGTAGTTTGGAGAGATCTAGATAGATGTTGCATGTGCTTCTTTCCATGTCAAACATGCTGAGCTGCTCAATGACTTTGTTAGCAAGCTGCCTACTTGGAGCTTTTACCAGAGGACAGCCTTTTAAATTTGTTATATCCCTCAGTCCATTCAAGGCTGCCTTGTAATCACCAGTGAATAATCTAAGTTTCTGGTATAGCTCCACCACCAAGGCTCCCAATTTACCCAATTCCTTAGTCTCCTCCCTTTGGCACCAAGCTGACCAGATTTTACCATTAATCCATGTTTTTTGTATGAAGGTCATCTTTTAGGTTGGTTCTGTTGAAGTCTCCTATGACCACAACTCTAGAAGTTTAGAGATAAAGTTTATCAAATAATCAAGTGCAACATTCTGGCTTGCTTGTGGAGGATTGTAAATGGCAACCATCAAGGGAGGAGAATTATATTGGGGAGTGCAGGGCCAGCAGCAAGCAGCTAGACATCTAATGTATAGTGTATACCTCTTGCTTAAAACATTGACATCCAATCACGGGCTTGCATTCATGTAAACACAGACTCCTACTTTTGGCCTTCCAGTGACTCTATGGTCCTTTTATGCATGGATGATGCTAAATCCAGGAAGCTCTAGTAGGTTGTCTGGTATGGAGGGTAGTGGGTTGAATGCAGGCTTTTGATTTTTGCTTACAGTTGCCCTTTAAATGGGATTATCTATTGGTTTGCAATAGCCTCTGCAGAACAAATGGGCTACTGTTGCAGATATTTGCATGAACAAATGGGGTACTGCAACTTTGCAAGACGAAGTAAAGTCACAAACATATTTACTTTCTCTACCCTGCAGCGTTAAGGCATTCTGATATGAGATACCCTGCTACATGATTCTACTACGCATGTGAAAGAGAAAGTATGGGGATGCTTGGTCTCAGGCTTGCAACGAGAGGAGGCACAGCAGGGAATCCCAAATCAAGATGCTGGGATAGAGGGGTAGAGGCAGCAAAGTATTTGGCACCTTTGCTTTCTCTTTGAGTTTAAAATATGTAATAATAATAATGTGCTCATATGACCAATGTATACTTGCACATATACCAGATATGGTATAACCCCATTCAGCGATGAGGAATGAAGTTGTATAAGGCATTCCATTTTTCCATCAAGCACAGTGAAAATTAATTAAGACACTGGATAAAATCAGTTGTTTGGAAGTTGCTTAAAAAATGTCTGTTTTAGGATAACAAAAGATAATTTGCCCCTGTAACCTGTTGGAATGGCTTTTAGTTTCTGCAAATTTAGTGTCTGTATGTTCCTTCTTTCCTAGTAAATATTTATGCTTCTAATATATGATGATTTAGTAGAGAAGTAAAATAACATATTTAGCGGCAGACAAGCAAGAACGAGAGTGGGCGTATATTAATTAAAATTGATGATGATTCCAAATCCATCTGATCAGTCACCAAAAGTATGCTTAGATAACTAGGTTATCCACTTTGTATATGAATACATGTCTCTTGATTACATCTTTATTTTCCTCACAGACTTGTACTGTGTAAAATTGCTGTTTTTCTGTGCAAATATAAATTTCACGGTTAAAAACATAAAGCAAAGATTGCATTTTATGCCCATCAGGCATGTGGTTGTAAGAGCAGGTTAATAATCTAAACTTCTTCATATGGCATGTTTCTTCATACTAAATAAAGAATGATCTGTCATTAAGTTATTTATGAATAATTATGAATGCTAATGCAAATAATTCACCTTTACAGTCCATAAAAAAACATTATTAATGTGTTGTCCATTTAGATTTACAGTAAATGATTGCTTATTAATGAAATGCTAAACATCCATCAAAGTCCTTACACTTCATGACAGCAGCTAACAGAAAGTAGCACCCCCTAGAAAGAGACAGGATACAGTCCACACATTCTCTCAACTGGCATCCTCTCTCTTTAAGAGAGGACACAACTAAATGCTGCATCTGCCCATGTTTTCCCTGTTCTGAATGCCTCCAAAGGTAGAATGGTCCAGGTTGTATCCTTATAGTGTTGGAATAAATCATATCATGTAAGTCCTAGATACCTGGTAAAGTAGGTCTGATATTTTAGTATTTACCTGCCATGGCCCATTTGGCAAATGAAAACATGCTAAATCAACCACAATCATACGAGAACAGATCTGTGGAAATGCCCACTGCCATTCAGCGATGAACAAGAATTAATTAGTTTGGAAAGCGTTGTATGGTTTAGGCTAACATTTCTTCTTCATTGCATGACAGAAATCAATATCAAGAATGATTGCTTTAAAGAACGATTAGCCAACAAATCTCCTGCAACCGAACACAAGACGTCCAATCACATACGAGTTGCATGCTTGTTTGCACACTCAGTGACTAGTCATGGAAATGGGCCAGTAAGCACCATGTTAACCCCCCAGTTGTTATGTGGTCTTTTTGCCATTTGACATTTGGAGAAAGAATTACCTCCCACTGTTTTAAATGCCTGACTATTTTCTCCTGTCAAGGCTGGTTCTTTCACAACTCTCATTAAGTATACAAATAATAGATTGAAACACATACCAAGAGATATGGTGTGGTCCAAAGGTTACTAGTCCCACTGTTCATTCCATCAGCATACACAGATACCAAAAATGAGCTTTCGGGCAACAGCCCTTCATCAGATCACCTGTCCCTGTCATAAAAAAATGCAAAACTCTCACCTGCCATCTTGTACAGGTGAAAAATGGGGGGATGTTTCTCTGAATCTCCCCGGCACCCAAAGATTTCTAGCATGAAAGAGAAGATTTAGAGGAGCACTCCTTTCCTAATCAAGCTCAATATGTGATTTGCCCAACTACCCCCACGGCTTCTTATTCCCTACTCCCTTCTACATATTCTGTTCTAAGATCCTACTGCTTTCCCCAATTTGTGGCTATACCTGCAGATAGGACTGATTTCTATTTTTGTAGATTGCTGAAGAGCTGGTAAAGATTTTGGCTTGATTTGTTCCCCTTAAGAATGTAGAGTGGGCATTAAAGTATGTAGACATCAAAGAATTCTTAGGCTTGTATTTGCTATACACATGTTTGTTGTTACTAAATGTATATTATTTTTAATATTGTTTATTTAGAGAGTGTCATCATATTCAATGGTGCTGTACACAGTAGACCAAATGTAATTATAATGTACATTATCTGGCCCTACTTCTGATTAAGGTGGTTGTGCAATAACATTATTAAAGGATTACCATGTCAATTTATAGGCATGCATATCTGATGTGACAATATACAAATATAGGGTCAGATTTACAGCGTTTGCAACTTTCCATTAGTCTTCTATAGCTTTATTGTACGCGTGTGTGCTGCAACTGGAAAACATGAATTGGATCTGAGCTATAATTCTTAAAAATAGAGCAATAATTGTAGAGGCAGACATTGATGATTACTATTCGCTGGGCTGTTGGCTCCAGGGTCACCACAGCTGCTGCCTCCATGGTTTCCCGTGGCTACCACACTGTCTGCTATTGGGTTATTTTTCTTCATTTTCCTCCATGCTCATGTGGAGGCGGACCTGTCAGGTGTCTAGTAAGATGGTTGCTCACATATAAATAAGGAGCACAGCTATTCCCCAACTTGAGGGTGGTAACAGCAACAATAGTCTCCGAGCCCCCTAAGGCCTGTGAAAGCCAGTGGAGGGTTAGCTGGGTTTTGCTGCACTTCGTCAAGCTGGAAGAGTGGGATTTACTTAGAAAAATGGTTTGGTTTTGGTAAACACAGTATAGTTAGGCGAACATGGTACATTTTGTTAAGTGTGGTAAATGCACCGTAAACCCGCAAATGTGTTTAGTAAATCAGCCCCATAATGTATAACAATGTATTGTTGCACTTGTGTTTATGCACAAAGATTGTGAATTTGGATCTGCACAAGCATTTGATAACTTTAAGCCAAGAAAAGGTTAAGAAATATAATTTTTATCCCTCCTGCTGGGTTGCTTCTTCACCCAAGGGGGACTACGATCCTCCCCGGCATTTCTGTGGTGAGGAGAGGACCCAAAAAACTAGCCCCACCTTTTGTGGGCGTGGCAGGTGACATTATCTATGATGTCATCCCGCATTTGCCAGAAGACGCTCAGTAGTGCCAGATGATCACCGGGGAGAGGGTTGGTGGTGCAGGGAGCTGTGATCCCCTGCCTCCCCAGCCCCTCCTCCACTGATCACAGCATCTGTCATTGGATTGCGTGGGGCAGGATCATTGGGTGACAGAGGAGGATCTGAGGTTTGTAAAGAAAAAAAATAAATGACATTTTCTCCATGTGTGGTGTCTTTTTTTTTACATTTAACCCTTTGTGAACTTGTAACGGATCCATGAGACCCATATGCCAATTCACAAGGCTCGGGGGCTGGCAAGTAGAGGCATTACCTGCCTCCCCAAATCCCGGGGGGCCGAAGAGCCCAGGGCCATTTAGGCAGGTTTGTAGTCAGCCAGGTGGGGGTCACCGAAGGTGGCCACTGCACCCTGTTTTACAAGCCCTGCATAGCTGGTCCCTGGGCTGGTTATGCTGGGAAGGTGGCCCCCACGTCATTACTGACACATATGTGATACCATTGTGATCAGGAGAAATTAGGCTTTCACATGCAACATGATTTTCTTTATTAAAATCAATGTTTTATTTTAAGTAAACAAGAAAATTCAGCTGTTTTCTAAATGCATGCATTACTTTGGTGTGTTTGGCAACTCTTCCTTTAACAGTACCTATGCATGTTCGGTATTGTTCTGTTCAGAGGACATTGTTTTTTTCAAATTTAGGTTGCTTTTTTTGTTTGCATATTTTTTCTAGAAAAATGTTACTTTGATTCTGCCTTTTTATTGTTTTTTTAGGGGAACCCTGCCCACATGAACAAGCCTGGTGCACCTAGAAAGCTTGAGCTGTGTACTTTCATAGAATATATAGTTTGTGGGGGGTATTTCAAATGTAAAGGATTGTTTGTTTGTTTTTTAAACTGCAAGATGTGCATAGCAGTTGTATTTTTCCTAAGTCTCCTAAAACGCTGTTTCAGTTTGGGGCAGTCTCCGGGGCAGGAAAGGGTGTCTACCAATAAACATGTGGTACCATTGTAACCAGGAGAAATTGGGCTTTTATACGCAATAAGATTTTATTGAAAAAAAAAAAAAAAAAAAAATATATATATATATATATATATATATATATATATATAATATACACATACTTCACCCAAAATGACAAACAAGACATTTCATGTTATAGCCCAGGCTTTGCTGACACATGAAACAATACATAGCAGTTCTGGGAAATCCCTTCAAAAATCACAGCTGAAAAAATAGTGGAAAATGGTCTGGCAACAGAGGGTGACAAAATCTCCAGTCAGGTATGGAGCTAAAGGGTTAAAAGATTGTAATATTATTATTGTTTATTTGTAAATCGCCATCATATTCCATAGCGCTGTACAAGGTAGAGGTACAGGGGTAAGACAAGTAGTAGTAGTAGTACATGTAGTACTTATAATACAACAATGATGACAATGTGTATAAAAGCACATGAAATTATGAATCAGATGCAATAGATGCAGGATTACATTAGGAGAGAGGGCCCTGGCCTTGTGAGCTTACAATCTAATGTATTAACATTGTGTTAAATTTATTATGTCGTCACAGGCTAGAAAAGGAGCAACTGGCTAATAAAACAAATTAGTCTTTCTCTGTGCCAAAGGGCTGATTGCTTATTTTTCATTTTGAGATTACATCTAAAATAAAACAGTAAATAGTAAACAGTAAGCTGTCCCCACAAATGTCAAAAGAGGAAAAGGCACATAAAATGTTAAATAGAAAGAAATGCCTTCTTTAAAGACACTGAGCGAAAATGCAGAGTAAATTTATGAGAAGCGTGCAAGGTTCAGAGCGCCTTTCATGTTGCATGTTTCACTTACTGATAGTGGAAGAAGGTTAGCCTGAATCTCAGTGGATCAATTAATAGAGGGACCTGTCCTTCAGCAGAGCAAGATCTATTTCATAATTTGCATATCACTGAAAAATATTACAAAGCAGAGATAAATACAGGTCCGATAATAACTCACTGCAGACTTGGCTTATTTCCTAGATTTCCTTGGCTGTTTGTCCTAATAAAGTGTCTCTATGGCACTTATAGCATGGAAGATTATTAGTGCATGTCAATCAAAGCAAACATGGAAGCTAAGGAAAGCAGAGAGGAAGACAAAGGTGATGCAAAGCCTTGAGTTCATCATGGGTGAGATACAAAAAAGAATGGACCATTTCGTTTCTGTGATAGCAATATTTAAATAGTGCCAGGACTCATTTTTCATTTCCTACATGTTTATTAAAAGCATACAACGCACAGAATAATTTACTGTACCTATTGCATTTCACATAGGTACAGTACAATGTAGTTGCCCCATTCAAATGGACATGTGCAGCTAAACCTAAAATGAGGACTTGAAATATAAACAGGCTCTTGAAGAGGACCAACAGTCAAAAATGACTTAACCGGACCAACACAACAAACAGTGCTCATATGCATCTCTCCCCAGGGCAATTTAGTTTGTTGCACATACAAATTAATTTACCTTGTTCTAACTCCTGCTGTACTAAATTTTAGAAACAAAATGGTGGCTCGTGCATTTACAGGCCACCTGCAAACAGGGCAGGCAGCAGCATGGCTGAGATGCTGGGAAAGGAAGCTCCAAAATGGCTGCTATCTTTCTTTTCTAACTGTACCAGGCTGTTGGTCCAGTTTAAGTAACTCAGGAGAAAGGTGCCAGACACTCAGACCAATTCATAGTTAACACAGCAGAGCAATTTGCTGCATTTTTCAAAGCTATCATTGAGAACATTGACTGTCTTAGGCCCTTATTCATCAAGGGATAGCGTCAGGTAGTGCCTTGTAAATGACAGGTAGCGGCAGGTGAACGCCGAACATGGCAAGCAATTACACATTTAGCAAGCAGAATCTGTTGAGCGACTGGGATAACGCCATGTAGCGTCCGATTCATCATTATCCCAGCCTCAGCGTACAGCTCCGGCGTTCTGCCTTGCAGAGCGCCATGTCTTACCTCTCGCTACCTGTCGCACTCCCATACATTTCAATGGACGTTCTATTATTTCTCTTTAAACAGGGTTTTTGTTTTATTATTTTTTTTTTAATCTCAAATAATGTTGAGCTCTCTCCTGGCCTTGAAAAAGCCATTTTTTAATTTTTTTTTTATTTTATATATTTATGCAGAATTGATATTACAGGTCTGGCATTAATGTGTTCATGTTACAATGTTACAACAATGTAATTCCATGTTTTAGCTTTGTTACTGGTGGATAGATGTTCAAAAACAGCCTTTAATCCGGCACTCTGGGCTACAGCGAAGCATTTTTGAGCGCCGGTGGTGTGTGAGGCTGTTTTTTTAATGAATATGGTGTGAGTCGGTCACACTGACCAGTCGCTAACATTTGCTCCCATACAGCGCTGGACTGCTCATATAGCGACTCCCTACAACGTATTCATCAATGCTGCACAGCGACTGAGTCGCTACGAACTAGTGACCCATGGTCGAGCACAGCGACTACTAGCGGGCGCTCTGAAATGCAAATGATGTAATCTGTCGCTACCTGCCGCTAATAATGAATCAGCCTGTTACTCATTTTACTCTCGTTCTTAACATCATAGGGTTGATTTAGCACCGCAAGTATTTTTTTTTCCCACATTTTTAGTGAGTAAACACTTTTTCTTATGAGTTTTCCCTTGGTGCAATTTAGCATCATATTTAGCTGTGCAATTGTTTACATGTCCTGGTCATTTTTCCTTGGTACTACTGCAAAACTCTTCTTTGTGGTTTACTAAATACAGACTGACACCCCTCCAATCTATTCTGAATTCTGCTATTGCCTTATTCACCTCTTCTCTGTCTTATCTAGTGCTGCTCCCCTCTGGAGTCTCTCCATTGGCCAGTTTCACTATATATATACCTAAATTCATCAATCTAAGAGTGTTATAGTGCATATAAAGTGTCTCAGTGCTAATATAAATTGCACATACTATAAACAAATACATAGATCAATACCCTGATAAAGCAATTACCATAGGCAATCCCAAAAGTGCCATAAAAAACACTTGAACAAAAAGCTGTGTTTCTAAAAAAAACCTGAAAAATAACTGCACAATACTAACCAAAATAGAGCCCCTGTGTCAATAGACACCCTCAGGCAGGACCTCTGCAGGAATCATATCATCACCAAATAGACCCTTCTATGAAAAATATCCACCCACATGTTACATGAAGATCACTGCTGCTTCATCAGGGAGTACATACTTGTACCTGGCCTGAAAGGCCTGGGAGGATTTCAGCAAAATCTCAGGGCTCTACCAACACAAATGGCTTTCATCAATTAGCACAAGACATTTTTAGGCTGTGATTGCCAACCTCCTTCTAAGAAAAAAAAAACATTTAAAAGCTCAAAATAGGTGAAAAAGTTATTACATTAACCAAAAACATTTAGGTTATTAATATAACTTACTTTGGCAAAATTACCTTTCCTGGTGGTTCTAGGAGCAGTTTGTCGGGCATATCAATTTGTTTTCATCTATTGTGAAATTGGATATCTTGGCTTTCATCCAAATCATGTCTTTGATTTGCATATCTTTGTTATCATTACAGGTTCTCAGAACATACTGTGGACTATCACACCATCTGTACCCAGATTCTCACATCTAAACACAAATTAAAAATGAGACTGTAACGTTTGCAAGGAAACAATATAGACCTTTTATCTTATTCATTCTCTGATTTTCGTTTTCAAAAGGGGAACCTCCACACAGCAGAGCGCTAGAAATAAAAATGTATTTATTAATTGGCCTGGCAGCCAGCATGCATAAAATGCAACTGTTATTTTTTACACACGTAGAGAATGCTTTTTACAGTGTTATTTGACATTTGGCATGACCATGTACAGTAGGTTATGCAAATGCATTTCAACATTTATTATTTGTAAGCCTTATATATTACAGCAAACCAAGGTGAGTTTTCCAAGACCTCTAGAGTCTTCTCCAAAATGTTAGCATATGTATAATACCAAAATGCTTATTAAAATAGACTACAGGGCCAATGCCATAGCTACTAAATAAAAAAATACATGCATATACATTCTGTAATACTGCACATAACCGTAAACAAAAGTTTTGTGAAAGCACTTACATGATATTTTGCTGGAACGTTCTGCTATGTATTTTTTCTAATGTGGGAAAGTATATGGTCAATCTGGAAAAAACTCCCCTTGGGATGCATCACATGGGTTTAGCGAGTGTCTAGCGCTGATATGCTATATCACAAGGGGGGTGCACGTATGTGCACTGGGGATAGTTGGGAGCATGCTCCAAAACTGACTCAACCCCCCTACTTTATGAGGGATTGTGTCTGGAGGCTGGTAGGTATGTAATGTTTGCTAGTTATAATTTGTCTAGACTGGTTCTCAATGTGCGGTATGTGTACCCCAGGAGGCACTCGGGGATGTTTTTGGGTTCACCAACAGCAGGGATCTGATGGGTCTAGCTTATTATTTTGACTATAAAACAATATTCCTTTTTGCTTTAAAAATGCAAGGGCTGTGACACACTTAATTTGGTCAAATTTATAGTTGATCCCTTCCTTGGCGGTGCTCTAGTAGAACTTCTTGTCTCTAGTGGGTACTTATAGCCAAAAGGTTGATAACCCCTGGCCTAGACAGTATGTAAAAAAATTAATAAAATTGTGATTCCAACATATTGACTCCCAAGATTTAATACTTGCAGTACCCTTCCGGTATCCCCCACGACCTTAAACATGACTGTTGATGGTAATGTGGGCAACAAGAGCAGATCAGGAGTAATTAAGTCCATTTCAGCTTCCTAGGGTATTTTATAGACAGGATATCCCAACAAGGGATGCTCTGGCTACAAGGTGTGCAGCAGACCTAGGTCTACGTTAAGGGGGCCTCAGGGTGGCTGTGTTTCCCTCTTCCCCAGGATGCCTGTTTGTAAATGCCAAAAAAAGGCAGGAAGGTCATTGTTCTACATCATCTGCTGTAGTGATTGGCTTCAAGTTCCCTTTTTAAGAGGAACTAAACTCGTCTTCCATTGCTTACCACTTCCATTTTTGGGTTTTCTAGGGTAAGGTTTAGAAACAGGGGCATTCCAACAAGGAAGGAGAATGTAAACAGCTCACCAGTACTCTATGTGTAGGTAATCCCTAGCTAGGTAAGTACACTTGTATACAAATGCAAGATTAGGTCTACAGAGATTGCCTATAAAACTTTCTGATTTTATTCCATCAATTAAAATGAACAAAGTCCATCAGTGCTATACAAAATCATGGCAATTTACGTGTTTCAGGGGGTTTTGCAGTTCCTCCTTTAGTCATACAATATACAAAGTGCACGTAAAAGTTTAAATAGTCTTACCACCAAAATGCCCAGTCCCACGCAATGCATCTGAACCAATGGGAGGAAAGGAGACAGCCCTTCCAGCCGACTGGGTGTAGAGGGAGGCGTCTCTCAGGTGGACCAATAGCCAGATAGACCTTCCACACTCCTCTAAGTGTCTCAGCCAATACGAACTACAAGACCAAGATCCAGAGGTCAGGCAGAAGCCGGACCTGGGCTGCCAATGGCCAACGCCCCCACCGGCCGGCGACAAATTACTAGATGCTAGAATGATTGCCGAATTATCGGTGGGCGTGTCCCCATGCCAACACATGCCACGGCTCTGCCCCCCACCTCCAGGAATGGAAATAAAGCACAGATAACAGCAGATAACATACTATTTTATGAGGACATTTAAGCCTAGATCTATAATAGCAAGGGAATTCACTCTAGAACGCATAAACAAATATCCATGACTACCTTAGGTCAGTGAACAGGGACATATCCCATCTTTGGTTCAGTCCCTTTGGCACACAGGAGTCTAAAAAAATATTCATCTACTTTGCTTCTTAAGTATTTAAATATTTTTTTTTAATCTATCACCCCCCCCGGTTCCAATTTAACCTGTTCTATGTATTGAACTGTAAGGCCAGAAGTTTGTCCTTGATGGCACTACTTCCAATGTTTGTGAGATTTGACCTGCGGAATTAAACTTCCTGATTCCTACCAGATGTTTATACAATCTCTTTGCTCTGCTCTGCCTGTGCAACCCACATATTGCACATTTCAAATACCGAACATAATCAAATGAACTACAAATGCTGTGTTACAATTAAGGAAGGAATTATTCTTAAATTCGTTACCCAATACTGCAGATTTAAATCAATCCTCCAGGTCAATAAACTCATTGGAACAAAAACACAAAGACCACCAAAGGTAATCACCCCTCTTTCCCTCAATCTGCTTCTCCTACCCATGGCTCATTGGGTATAAATGTAATAAACTCTCATTGTTTTAAACCTTTGAGCCAATCCTTTTCCGCTGGATCCTCCATAATAAGTGACTATTTAAATCAATAGCACTGATGGACAACAGCAAATATAAATAATCTCTGTATATGAGGTACAATTGCCATTGTGCTAATGTAAACAGCTCACAAGTCCCCCATGTGCAGCCAGGAAGGATCCAGGAAAGTCCACTAGTGTAAAATGCAAGGTTACAGCCACAGAGATTACCTTTAAAACTTTCAGGTTATATTCTAACAATTAAAATGAAAAGTTCATCAGTGCTGTACAAAATCATGGCAATCAACACACGTTTTGGGGGGTTTCAAAGTTCCCCCCTAAGTCATACAATATAGTAACATAGTAGGTAAGGCTGAAAAAAATACATTAGTCCACCCAGTTCAGCCTGTTTATTAGAGGTCTAGTGCCATATCTGGTAATGTTATTACATGCAAGGAAGGCTTCCAGGCCACTTTTGAACTCTTTTAGTGTATTCTTCATGACTACCTCTTCTGGCAGAGAGTACCATAGTCCCACTGCCCTTGCATTAAACTGCTCTTACAGTAAAGTAACCTTAGTAGATGTCCCCGAGTTTTACTTACAGTCCTGGCCTAAATAGATTGTGGGACAGATCTTTGGATTGATTAGGTCACCCCTCATGCGTCTCTTTTCCAAATGAAATAAACCTAATCCTTTAGGGTATTTTAGGTCCCTTATTTCATTTATTAATTTAGTTTCCTGCCTTTGAACGCGCTCAAGTTCTGATATGTCCTTATTTTGCACTAGTGCCCAGAACTGTACACGATATTCCATTTGGGGTTTGACCAGTGACTTATACAGGGGTAAAATGATGCTCTGGTCATGGGCCTCTATGCCACTTTTGATGCACCTCATTAACCGTTTGCCTTGGCAGCCGCGGCCTGACATTGATCACTACAGTTAAGTTTATTATTTACTAAAACCCCTAGGTATTTTTCCATTGTTGTTTTACCCAGCATTTCCCTATTTAGTGTGTAATTATAGCACCAATTTCTCCTGCCCATGTGCATAACCATACATTTATCTTTATTAAACTTAATTTGCCATTTTTCTTCCCAAAATCCAATTTATCTAAACCGGTCTGGAACTTATAAAAGCTGATGAGGTTTATCTGACAGGAGCGATTCCTCATAAATCCATGTTGATAAGGAGTAATAAACTCAAAGAAATACTTCACGATGGATTCTCTTAGAAAGCCTTCAAATAGCTTGCCCACCATAGATGTTAAACTTACCAGTCTGTAGTTCCCAGATTCCCCTTTAGACTTCTTTTCGAATATTAGCACCACATTTACTATGCACCAATCCTGTGGAAAAGTCCCTGATATTATGGAATCTTAAAATATTGAAAATAGTGGCTTGTCTATTACTATATATAATTCCCTTAACACTTGGGGATGAATGCCATCTGGTCCCAGGGGGTTGACTATTTTAATCTGTTTAAGGAGATGCCGCACTTCTTCCTTGGTCAGACAAGTGATATTTAATGGTTTTGGATTATTGCTCCACATTACACATGGCATATCATGTTCCTCTGTGAATATGGAAGCAAATAAGAGGTTTAATACAATTGCTTTTCTGCATCCCATCTATAGTTGCCTATACTTGCTTTTCAGGGGGGGGGGGGGCACACTTTCAGGTTTGTATCTTTTACTATTTACATAGCTGTAGAATATTTTGGGGTAAGTTTTACTTTCTTTGGGAATCCGTCTTTCCTTCTCCAGCTTTGGCACCCTAATCTGTTGTTTACATTGTTTATTAATTTCTTTATAAAATTGTAACGCTTCCACCGTGACTTCTTCCTTTAACCCTTTAAGTGCCAGCCTACCTGGAGTTTTTGTCACACTCTGTTGCCAGACCATTTTGCACTATTTTGCGCTCCCCATGTTCAAATGTGATTTTTGAAGGGATTTCCAGGGATTTCCCAGGAAAATGATATATTGTTTTTTTCAGCAGAGTCTGGGCTTTAACATGAAATGTCTTGTTTGTCATTTGTTAGGTGTATTCTTAATATTTTTGGGTGAAATATTGTAGTTTTTTTTGTAATAAAAAATGTAAGTTTGTCAATGAAATCTTATTGCGTGTGAAATCCCAATTTCTCCCGGTTACAGCGGTACCACATATGTATAGGTAGACACCCTTTCCTGCCCAGGAGACTCCCCCAAACTGAAACGGCGCTTTAGGGGATTTTCAGATAAAATACAACTATGCTACGCAATATGCGCACCTTGCAGTTTTTCCAGAAAAACAACCCTTTACATTTGAAATACCCCCAACAAACTATATATTCTCTGGAAGTACACACCTCAGGCTTTCTAGGCGTACCAGGCTTGTTGATGTGGCCATAGTTTTCTGGAAGTAATCCCTCAATGGATTCTTTGGTTGCAAAGAGTTCCCTAAAAAAAGGATAAAAAAGCAGAATCAAAGCCACATTTTCCCAAAAAAACTATATACAAACAAGAAAAAACAAGTTTAATCTGAAAACGCAACATCCCCCGAACAGAACAATACCCAACATGCATAGCTACTGTAAAGGGAAGAGTTGCCAAACACCCCAAAGTAAAGCATGTGCGTAACGGTAATTTTACTTGAAAATTTCAGCTCTGCAGACAAAGTGCGCACCTTGCGATTTTTCAACCAAAACAACCCTTGACATTTGGAATATCCCCCATAAACCATATATTCCCTTAAAGTACACACGTTAAGCTTTCTAAGGGTACCCAGCTTGTTCTAGTGGGCTCACCTTTCTGGAATTATTACCTCAAAGAATTCTTTGGTTGTGCAGGGTTTCCCTAAAAAATTTATAAAAAAGCTGAATAAAAAACACCTTTTCCTAAAATATAAATATGCAAACCAGAAAAAACAAGCTAAATCTGAAAGCGCAAAGTCCCCCGAACAGAACAATACCCAAAATGCATAGGTACTATTAACCCTTTTAATTGCCAGCCTACTTGAGATTTTGTCACCCTCTGTTGACAGGCCATTTTTCCCCATTTTGCGTCATGTTTTGCGCCATTTTTGCTGGAACTTTCAGGAAAATTATATATATTTTTTTTTTGCAGCAGAGTTTAGGCTTTAACATGAAATGTCTTGTTTGTAAATTTTTTTTTTTACAATATTATTAAGTAAAAAAAATAAATAAATAAATAAAAAATTTTTTTTAGAAAATTGACTCCTTTATTTTAAATAAAAAATTTATTTTATTAAAGAAAATCATATTGCATGTGAAAGCCCCATTTCTACCGATTAGAACGGTACCACATATTTATCGGTAGCCCCCTGTTCCTGCCCAGGAGACCCCTCTAACTGAAACAAGTATTTTATAACATTTACAAAAAAAAATACAAATACCATCCACACTACAAAGGGTTAAATCGAGAAAAAAAATGACATAGGGTCCCCCCTCCTAGGGGAGGGAGACCCCATTTTTTTTTTTTATTTTTAAGGGTTAAAAACCCTTAAAAATCTAAAAAAAAATTGACGTGGGGTCCCCCTTACCCAAAGTAACCAGCCCGGGACCAGCTATGGGGGCTTGTAGGCACAGAGTGGGGGGGCCAGCTTTTGTGGCCCCCCCACCCTGCAGCCTACGAGCCCACATAGCCTATGTGGGCCCGGGCTCTTCTGCCCCCCCCTGGCCTTTGGGGAGGCAGGTAATGGGGGTGCCGGGGGTTAATGGCAAGCCACCCGCTAGCGCAGGTGGCTTGCCATCCCCCCAGCCTTGTGAACTGGTATAGGGGTCATGGACCCCTTACCAGTTCACAAGGGGTTAAAAGTAAGAAGAAGACACAGACACAAGAAAAAAATCTTTATTATTTTTTTTTACACTGTACTCACCTCCGATCCGACGTCCCTCGCCGCTGTCCCGCGCCGATCATCTCACTGACAGATGCCGGTGGTGATCGGCGCAGGGCGGGTGACAGGTGAGGGGGCTCCAATCGGTGCCTCCTCACCTGACACCCGCCCTGCTCCGATCACCACCGGCATCTGACAGATGCCGGAGCTCGGAGGGGGTATAGGAGGAGCGGGATGACGTCATCCCGCTCCTCCCACAATGGGCGGAGCTAAGCGGCGGCGGCCATCGCCGCCATTACAAGAGGTGAGGACCCGGAAGAGGGTCCTCACCTGAAGACTGCGCAGCCCAGGGGGGGGATCGGACCCCCCCCCACCTGGTGAAGAGGAGACCCGATAGAAGGCTCGGGCACGGAGGTGAGTAAATGACAGTTTGTTTTTTTTTTATTTTTTTACAGCGGCGATGTCAGCGCTGGAAACGGGGGGGGGCACTGGTTTCGGGCCCCCTCCTGAAGACGGAGGACGACGGGGGGGCGATCGGATGCCTCCCGCAGGAAGAGGGGACCCCAGGCTTCACGGGGATACCGGAGGTAAGTGGGTTTTCTTTTCTATTTTTTAACTGTTAGTGGTAAATGCCAGGCACGTGAAATTTACGTGGCTGGCACTTAAGTGACGGAGAGGCAACCACGTAAATTTTACGTGGCTGGCATTTAAAGGGTTAAATGATTACATGTCCTGTTTTTGTTATTTATTGTCCCCTTAACTCTTCTGTTTAGCCATATAGGTTTACTTTGGTTTCTACCCTTTTCTTCCCATTGGTTCAGATGCATTGCGTGGGACTGGACATTTTGGTGGTAAGACCATTTAAACTTTTATGAGCACTGTATATATTGTATAACTAAGGGGGAACTGCAAAAGCCCCAAAAACTCAAAAAAACAAAAGCTAATTGCCATGATTTTGTATAGCAATGATGGACTTTGTTTATTATAATTTATGGAATATAATCTGGAAGTTTTATAGGCAATCTCTGTAGCCGGGATCTTGCATTTACATCCTAAGAAGGGATGCTCTGGGTAGAAGGTGTGCAGAAGACCTAGGGTCACTTTAAGGTAATCTCAGGGTAGCTGTGTTCGCTCTCCCCCATGGTGCCTGTCTGTAAATGTCAAAAAAGGCAGGAAACTCATTGTGCTACACCGTTTGGCACCCTGTTTGTGTAACTGCTACCTGTGTGACTGCCCTCTTACAAATCCAATGACTGCCACCATGCACATGGGCCACTACAAACACTACAAGCAAGATCATAGAGGTGTATAGAAAAAAAGCCTAATTTCAGGCATTGTCTTTATGATTTCAGAGACTAGCATTCCAAATCAGTAGAGTGAGGGATTCAGTGGCAGAGGAATCTTCTGCTGTGATTTTAGCTTCAAGCTCCCTTTTTAAGAGGAACTAAAGTCAAGTCAGCCAGTGCCTTCAACTTCCTAATTTATTTTATGTCTGCCAATTACGTGACTACCAGTGAGCAATTAGGTTTCCCTAGTGGGGTTTCACATCAAGCCTGAATGATGAATGATTGCTGGTGGACACATGATTGGCTGCCATACTGGTGAATGAGGAAGTAGAAACCTGACTTTACTTGCCTTTACTTTCTCTTTAAGTCGATTTCCTGCTTAGTAACTGTCCCAGACCCAAAACAGGATGGCAAGTTTAGTGAAAGATATAAAAGTAATGTGAACGCAGTACCATTATTTGTCACGTACTAGTTACCTATATTACATTAACGTTTAAAAAAAGTAAAAAAGTAAATAACATTGATTCCTATGGGGTTCGCCACTGAAAACTGTGAAAGGTGTTTGCCAGCATTCACCAAGCCAAACTGATATTGACTTAAATCCGGAAAACATGGACATTGCCTGCCGAACATGCAACATTCGCTTGGTAAATGCATAAATCAGGCAAGTGCCCAGCGAATCATTTCATAAATTACCCCCTTATTGCTAATACTGCATTGAAAATATAACATCACTAAAAGTAACCTTGCAGAGGCGAGCCAAATTATGGAGCAGAGCAACTCTAGCAGTTGCAATACCTGAAAACTGTTTGACAGATATTGAATCTCAATACCATACAAACCTATGTGATAAAAATTCAGGTTTTGCCTTGTAATCTTTGGAAAGCAACTAAAATAGCCAAATGCATTCAAACTACCTGGGAGGACCTCTAAATGTTTGAGAAACAATGCAAGTCAGAGAATCCCTATAGCCAAATATTGGATTTTTAGAGTTCAAGGAAAATCCCCAGTTTACATGTTTAAAGAAAAGATGGCCAATTCAGTTGGTTCTAACGTCGAATAGTCACCCATGGCTGCTGGCAGTAACAGAGAGGTGAGTATTTGGGCTTTCGGTATCAGGCTTGCAGAGGGTCTATTCACCCATAACAGTATGAAAGTGAAAATAATGTACTATTAATAAAGTAGGTTACTAAAGTTTAGTATCCTTTCCTCTATTAAAGTAGATTTATTTACTAAAGAAGATGTTTGCTTTTATCTGCAAGAAAATAGAGCAAAGCAGGTCTTCAGTTTTTTCCTTAAAAAAAATTAGAATTTCTTTAAGGGGTTATTATATACAAATTGTTTACTATGGTTAAATGGTGATCTTTCTTTTCTCAAAAAAGACATTACTTTGGTAAAGAGGAACACTGGCGTTTCCTACAGATATTTGACGATATTTAAAGGGGAGATTTTTTTCCAGCCTAAAATGAATTTTTGTTATAGGCAGAATTGGGGAGCATGATTTATCAAGTGTCAGCGCCTGTTAATACCACTAAGTGGCAATATTTTAGCCACAGTGGCACTCAGTGTGCGATTTAACAAACAAAAAAAAAGGTCATATAGTTTGCAGTGTCGGGTGCTCCTGTTTAACCTATGCCATTTTATATTGACGCTGTTGGTTAAGATCCAATAGAACACAATGACCAGAACTGTAGAGAGGTTTTCCTTGCTTATGATATTACACATATTTTTGTACAGAAGTTGAATTTTGACTTGTCAAAAATCACAGAATGCAGGACCTAGATTTCACCAAATATCTTTTTTTTTCTTGTAAAATTGTTTTTTATAGTTTCTTTTTTTTACCTGTAGCTCGACAACTAAAACCCAGCTTAAACGCACTGTAAAGTTTGTCCAAATCTTTTCAGCATGCCAATATGTATAAATATGGTGTGCAGTGCTTAAAGACAGCCATACAGGGTGGCGCTCACTAACACTGTTATAATCATCATTCAGGTCCAACAGGTGCTGGCACAGGCTGGCCAATACCTAGTGCCCCAATCCAAGCTGATTATTTAACATTGGGTGTTGCATTGTGACTTGCATTTTGTACTAATAGCGGATATAATAACTAACAGAAATAAATGCCAGTGCTTACAAAAGGGCCATATACCAGCATAATGACTATAAATGGTGCACTTCTTAAATAAGGCCCATAGATTATTATTTGATATTTTAAAAGAGTTTTAATGCATTACAAAATTATACTTTTGACTGATTTTACATTGTTGTACATGAAGATAACCTTTGCCAGTATCTAAACTAATGGTGATACATTTTTTTATTAAAATAAAGCTGGCTGAATTTCACATACATTTTGATTAAATTCAATGTATCTCAAATCTGGATCAAATTCAACTTTAACCCAAATCCACAGCAACTTTTCTTAATGATTGTTGAGCATATGCACATTTATTTAGGCTACCCTTGTTACTAATATATAATTATAATCGTAACTCAGAGTTAGCATTTGCTGTCATCAGAGTATAATACATTAAAAATATTGGCAATGTTCCTGGCATTGGCCCTGAGCTGAAATTTTAAACATAATTAGTATTTTTTATTATTATTTTAATCATATGATGAAAGAGTGAATAGCATAATACCAACTGCAGACGTTTCACCCCATTCATCAACAAAGATAAAGACAATTCCAGCATGTGGTGGGAGGAACAGGTTGGTCTCGCAGTATCATGTGGGAGAGCTGTCTCAACAGAGGCTGTTCATGCTACAGCTTGCCTTGCTGCCATTTCAAATACTAGCATTGATACTGCCTCCAGGTCTTATGCTGTTGATATTTTTCTCGTTTGTGACTATGACAAAATGAACAAACGCACATTTGGGAATGCCATGACCACAATGATAATAATGTGGCTTTATGTAGTACAAAAATAAGGCATGACGCAGGGCATTTATTTGGAAAGCACATTTAGGCTGGCATTGGACAAATCATAATTAGCAATCAGTACAGCTAGTAAAATAGATTTAATAAGAAATTATATATGTTTGAAGATATAACTGAAAAATGCAAAGCTATATGAATCTTACTGAAGGGGAATACTGTTTTCAGATATCTAAGGTTGGTTTATTACTCATACTTTTCTTAAAAACAGCCTTCCTAGAGGTTTATTTAGCCAAACTCCATTGGCACCATCATAGCATTAGGTCAACAGCAGCCCATATTCACATATCCAAAATACCCTACTGCCTCTGGCTAACCCAGTTACACAGTTAATTGAAATAGATACATTATTATTATTATTATTATTATTATTATTATTAATAATAATAATAATGATACTAATAATAATAATTTAGAAACAGTTTATATTGAGTGCTTTTGGCTGCAATGCTCAGAATCCTTTCAAAGTCAAAATCTTTCTAAATCTACAACAAATTGAATTAAACCTGATGTGAACCTGCAACAGATTCTGCTTGTCTGAATACCCCAGTATCATCAGCAATGGTTACCTGCTATCTCATCATACTACTTCTCACTCTCAGAATCCTAGGCACACAGTATCCCCCTGCTCCTGGTAAGTCCATTGATACCCCCCCCAGCTCTCATTCCCCCTTCCTCTCTGGTCATGTATTCCTCTCACTGGCACAATCACCCACCTCCTCTATATCCAAGCACAATAGACATTATTCCACCTTCAAAAGCCACAGCCATCTCTTCTTTCTTTATTTACTCTTACTTGCCATTGGTGACATTAGCCCTAATCTGGAACCATCCACCCCTCTCCTCCTGCATGCTTTTCTCTAAAAGCCAAAGACCTGCAACATTGTTAAACCTGCTAACTCACGCAACCTATCTAATCTAATCACTCCCTCCTCACATCTTCCTGCTGTTGTTACCTGTGTGCTGTGGATTGCATGGCCTGTTTCTCTCTAACTCTTTTACCTTTATGGGATTCACAGAAACATAGATTACTCCATTAGACACAGCCTGACCCACTGCCCTCTTACATGGGGGATTACAACTCAGTCAGTCTCTTCAGCCTCCTCAGACCTTGACCTCATACACTGACATAGATGCTGCATCATCACACTACCACAATACACTTACTTAAGCTCTATACTCTGCCACACCCTTCACTTATAGCTACCCCAAGCCCCAAAAAGGGCAATCCTGGCTAAATGCAAGCTCAGCCAGATTGAAACAGCTGTCCCAAGCTGCTGAACGGCAATGGAGGTAAACCAAAGCCAGTCGTGACTTTTTATTCTATAAACAAGCCCTTCAGGAACTCAGGAATGGTCTTTCATCTGTTAAGCAAGTTTATTTCTTTTAGTTCACTAGTTATTTCTGCACAGCCCCTGAGCCTGTCAACTGGTATAGGGGTCCCATGGATCCCTTACCTGTTCACAAAGGTTTAACTGTAAAAAAACACACCACATATCAGAGGATCCCTTGCCCCTCCACCCTTCGCGCCGTGATAACTTCATCTGAAACTGTCAGGCTTGAGCGGGATGCCACCAAGAAGGCGAAGCTAAAGGCAGCAATGGCGACAAAGGCAGAATCGGGGGAAAAGGGCCTACTCCGGGCCACTCTCCTGATGCCAGAAGAGCCCAAAAAAGGCCCCCCAGGTGAAAAGGAGCCCTGGTGGGAGGGATCACTCATGCAACATGCTGTTTCCATGGTTCTCATATTCCTTGGACTCTGTTTTGCTATAGTGGGAGTGGTTTTCAAAGCTTTGAGTAAAAAACATGGATTACTAATCCCACATTTTTCAAATGTAACAGGTGAACTCTTTAGCAGCTTTAAGCTGTGTAATGATCTATCTAGCTGAGAACCTGGCCATTAACCCCTTGTTACTGGAATTTAAGACTGTGACCATTCCAAACTGAAGAAGTCTACTTTAAGCAGAATGAGTCACCCATGCCTTAGCCAATCAGATGATTAGCAAGCTAGCATGAGGAAGTCCATAATATGTACTCGAAATCACCACTTTGGTGTACATAGCTAAGGTAAACACATTGTTGCTATGTAAAACTGTTCTATTATAACACAAAGTTGCAAACAAATAGAAAATTAAAAAAAATAAAAAAACAGATAAGCTTAGCACAATGAAGACATAATTTTGCCACACAATAATGAAAACATTTAAAAATGCCATTGAAAGTGGAATTACCCTTTAAACTTCGATAGTGGCACCATAGGTAAAAAACTTATAGACCACAATGTAGTGAAGAGTTTTTTTGCTTCTAAAAAACATTTGTTTACTTTGGACGAATGTAAACACTGTAATTTTATTATTTTGTTGGAAATTCTTTTTTTACACCTGTGTTTTGCTAACAATGTGTATTTTAAACCTTCTATCGACGGCCCTGTAGAATTTAGGTAGCTGACTCTCCTACCATTAAGTGCCAGCCACTTAAATATCACATGCCAGGTGTTCATCCTGCTTGTGGCAAAAAAAAGACGCTCACCTGGGGCTGTGATCCAGGTGTGTCCAGCCTCTTCTCCTGGCCCTTATGATGCCGATCCCTGATCACCCCTGGGATCTTTAGCAGGCACCAGGGGATCCGATCCATGCCACCCCCACCCATTCTGACAGCTCAACTGGCCACAGTGGAAGAGGCTTTTGTATGAGGAGCGGGATGACATCATCTTGCTCCTTTCACTTCCGGGTGTCACGACAGTCCACTCACCTGCTCCTCGATCCAGCAGTGACCTCAGGTGGCGCAACAAGCTGACTGTTGCCTGGCTGGCACGTCGGTCACACTCACTTTATGCCCTCTTCTGGCACTGCAGGCAGTACAGCCACTAGTTTGCTCAAATGGGCCAATGAGCTGCAAGAATCATACCAGAGTTACCTAGCCCTCAATTATTATTGGGCTATCAGCCCTTTGGTTATTGTGGGCCATCCCCTTCCCAGCCAATCCTTACACATTTTCCCAAATAAAGCTCCCCTAGCACCTGTCATCAGTGCCTGTGATAGCTAGTGCTTGGGTGTTATCCATTCTTGCTACTCGTGTTTGACCCAAATTGACCTTGACTTCCCCTTCTCTGTACCCCCTGTTGCTGACCTCGGAATCCCTGACCCTGCCTCTGCCAGCTCCCTTCGGTTTTGACTTTTGGTCTGCCCTCTAACCCTGCTTTGGTTACCCCTCTGCATTGATGCTTGTTAGATTGACTTCCTGTGTATGACCCTTGCTTTGTCTGACCTCCCGTGAACCCCAGTATTGCTCACTCTACTGCAGGTCCAGCCCTTGTTTGCACATTAGAAGACCAGTCTGGTTATGGCTGTTTATGCAGTTTAAGAGTGGGACGAACCCAGAACCCTGAATACCCTATATAGATTTATTGGGTTTGCGAATTTCTATAGGCATTTAAGGGTACCCTTCCATTGTCGCTACACTTACGGACCTAACCGGTAAAGGCGCCTTTCAGGAAGAGTGGCCCTCTCCAGCAGTGAAGGCCTTTTGAACCCTGAAGGAGGCCACCCCGATATTAGCCGCCCATTCATTGTTGAAGTAAATGCTTCTGAACTTGGTATAGGGGCTGTTCTCTCTCAATATTCTAATATATATATATATATATATATATATTCCAATATACCTTCCTTGTGGGGGGCTCTAGGGAATACCAAAATAGCCCTTTGATTTTGGGCCCTCAGGAATTGGGTCCTGAGCAGAAGTCTCTGTTGACTGCCCTCCAGCAGTGGGATCTGGGTCTCTCTGCCATCAGCCTTCACCATCAGGTTAGTGACAAGAATCAAGAAAACAGGTTTGTGGTGTTGCCTGGGTTGTCTGTTTTTTGCTCATCCCTTATGTGCTGTGGGGTTCCTGGTGTCAGCTTTAGAGAGCAACATCGATGTGTCAGTTCAGTTGGTGTGTCCTTGACTTAGGCCTTGAATTTGGTCCAGAGCAGTCAGACCATCCAGTCGGTGGCTGAAACAAGACATTTCCCAGAAGTAATATTTTATCTATGAATAGGAATTGTTGGTTTAAACTCTGTTATATGATGTGATAAATCGTGTTCATTATGTTTATCTGAGTGCTTCTATACATTTAACAGATTGGTTTAAACTCTGCATTGCAGGGTAGAAGCTATAACCGGGCTCCAAAGTTTGCCCTTTTTCCAATTTTACTCCTCTAGGACCACGAAAAAAGTGGTTTCACTGCCACTTTGTCCCTTAGTGCTCTCAGTGTGTGCGAGCATGGCATGTCTCTGACCACAGCAGAGCATGCTCCAGACTCATAAAACTGCACCATAAAACTGCCTTCCCTGTTCACCAAAACAGAAGCAATCAAAATCAATTACATGGTGCATTTACATACAAACAGAAATTTTCAGGTGCTTTGACGTATATTATTTTCGCTTATTATTTACTGTTCCCAAGTGGGAAGAAGTTAGTTTTGGTCTGAACAAAGACTTTAAGGCTACCAAAAAACTACCATTTCTTCAAATTAGTTGTGTAGTTTGCAAGGACTGAATCTATTTAGTTTATCAGAAAATAGTGTACAATGCAATTTACTGAAAAATAATAGGCTATCCTTTAACTTGCATGGAGCAAATAATAAAATATCAGCTTAAATGCATGCCAATACATTGGCAATAGCTTAGTACTAAAGGTTTTGCAGCTAGCAGTTGTTTTCATGTTCTAAATAAGACATCTTATAAGAAGAGCCCGTAAGAAGCCTTCTTTCTAAAATAAAAATGTCTGCTAATGTCTTTATATTCTGCAGTCCCAATGGAGTGTGTGTTGGCTATTTCTTTTTACAGCCTCTTTGTTAAAAGTGGCTAGGCACTGTTCAATGGATCAAGGTTATTTGTAATTACATTCCCTAGTCATTTTGCCTCTTCTTCAAATGCTGTTGTCCTGAGAATCGTTGTAAGCGTCTATCTGACAAAGAACTACTGGTGGTGATGATTCTAAAGCTACCATCCTCATAACAACCCCTTGCACAGGCGAAGGGCAAAGGTTAACTAACTGGTTATGAAGTTGCAGATAAATGCCTTTCTCTTTGAGCGAATAGAAATAGAAAATTATTAAATTTCATGAATTAAATCAACTGCATTTCATTGTTTAAGAATGTGTTTCAACTTTGTGTTACCTTCTGGCCTTTAGTTTGTCAATCTGTTATTAGAACTACTTAATATGAGTTATGATATTAATAACTAAGAATGATACCTGTAATATTACCTATGCATTTCATCACTTCAGAACATATATCAAACATACAGTTTTAACATGAACATGAAATGTAAGCCATTGATTTTTTTTGTATATGATGTATACATAAATACTTTTTATTCAGCAAATACTAGGTTCCTAATGTTATGCTAAAACTATATAAATGTATATAAAGAGTGTTATACAATACATTGCTATGCTGGTGATTAAGTAGTGTATAGATACTAGTACTAATCTACTTTAACTCCTCTATGTGCTCTTTTGTACTCACAGGGCAGTTTCATCTGCAATCTGGTTTAACAGATTGCAATTTAGGGGGGGGGGGGCACATTTTCTTAAAGCAGACCAACACCCATTCGGGTGTTGGTACAGTGTTCAATGACAGTCAGGGGTGGGCATCCAGAATACTGGAGTCTCCACACATAGCCCCATAGAATGCCCGTACAGCTAACTTTAACCTCGTTCCTCTGCCAGGAATTCAGTGCCGCAATTGGCTGACCTCAACCTGTATCATCCCAGCATTAGGGAGGCACAGTAATGTTTAATCCCTTTTCTTTTTCACATGTGACACATCACCAGTTAAGTTAAATGTGACAAATTAACTTCTCATTAACCTGTTTAGAATCAGGAGTAAGTGAATAGAACACCAGAGAACCCGCCCAGCTTCAGACAAAAAAAAGAAGACGGAAAGGGCTGGAGCAAAATTTGTGGATAAAATGTGATCCTTTTTGTTTCTTCCCTCTGAGTATCAAGATCCTCATCTAGACCACCAGGGGCGTCAGGGTGTGAAAAGTGATGTGTGAGGCTAATGTATAATTGTGGCATACGAGACTAAGGCATGGCTCTAAGTGTGTCTCTGGAGTTATAAACCTAAAACAAGACTCTGGAATTTAAGATATGTTTGAATATCTTATAAGATATAGTAGGTGATTAGAATCAGTCAGGTGATTATGAAAAAAGTCAAGGTGTTAGGCTAACATATGACCCCCTTGGAGAAAGTATGTTGAATGACTGGGGGGGGGGTGACAGATAGACTCTTGGAGTTTGAGTCGGGAAAGAATGAAAAGTATTAAATATATTGTATCAAATACATAAACATGTTTTCAGCATGGTAACAAAGATGAGCGGAATTGTAACCAAGTTTTGTGTAAAAGGAGTGGTAGGGGACATGTGTGAGAAGCTTGCTATGGTGCATCTTGGAACTCTAAGGACAACCTAATTGTTTTTGTCTTGGTAACTTTTTAATGTTAAGAAACGTTATAAAAATGATGATGATGATGATGATAGAAACATGTGCTTTCTCCTTTTCTGTTTCTATCTCTAATGCCTTGATGACCAGGATTGACTAAATTCTCCTTGTGGGCTGCATTGATTTTTGGGCTGCCTGGCCTGTGCCTAGCCCCACAACACATATCTTTTTCAATGCCCCAACCTACTACTTGCCCCCAACATCTCCACCCAACCCCTTGCTCCATACATGAACTCTGTCAAGATACACCTTGCCCATGTTTTCTTAATTCATTTCTATATCCTCAGCATGCCCCAAAAATGCACCTATAATATTAAAGTTCCAGTACCATTGCTTTAATGTCCATAGTTTCCATATCCACCATACCCAGGACATACCCCTGCAACAGCCTTAGCTGATTAAAACAGTCATTGAGAGGCTAGGAAATACAACGAGGGCAGTGCTCAGAAGCTTATGGGCTGGTCACGGGCAAACCAGGGTCAGTAAAATCCCTGGTATATCTTTGTCTTCAGTCTGCCCCTGTTGATGAGCACAGTTTTATTGTCAGTTGCATATATTCAATAAACATACTGGCTAATTTCACATCATTCATAATTATGGAGGAAAATGGGCAGTCCAGTGATTGTTTTCCCTTGTTTGTTTAGAGGAAGAAAATGGAGATTATAGTATGTGATGCATGTTGTTTAATTAATACTATAGTAAGAATATTCCATCTTAAACATATATTATCACATATTAGTGACAAGAAAAAACAAAATAGAACCCTGTAGGCAAGGGAGAAAAAATATTTACGGGGAAAGGAGGTCTAATTGCTAAGAAGCTGAAAGGAATGAATGTTGATAGTCCTAATACAAATCACTTCCAAAAAGGTACACCTCTTTAATGGCCTGTAAAGAAATGCCTTTATATCCCTTACATGGATAAGTGAGTATGTACCAATACCTTGGTTGGTTAGAAGGCTATCTATAGCCTAGTATACCTAGTAGAATTCTAGCAGCAAATTAAACAATTAGTATGATGTATCTGAAGGACAATTGCCCTGCACAGAATGGGCTAGGGAAAGTACTCAAAATAATAACAGAAAGCAATAAAGTTAAATGAACACATAAATATATACAAAAATTAAAATGTTATATTTTTTGGGTGTGAGAGGGCAAATAGGAGAGTAACACCATGGAGATTGCCCTGCACAAAATGGGGTAGGGAAAGTACTCCAAATAATCACGCAAAACAAAAAATTAAAGAAATACACACTAAAGTAAATTAAAAATAAAATGTCAGAGGTCCAGGGGAAGAGGAGGAGGAGGTAGCCGACATGAAAATCACTCACTCAAAAGGTGGCACAGCCAAGTTCTGTGGGATCCACAACTGGTTCATCTTAAAGAATGTAAGGATGTCCATGTTGGCTGTATATAGGCAGATCTCTGATGGCCTTCAGTCCATGTTGGGTCTAGGACTTAGTCATCACCCCTGGGTTTGTCTTCCACCCCCTCCTCCACGCTACTCTCTCTCTCAGCCTCCATACTTCAGAAAGCCGTAGCAGTAGGCACTAGGGTTTTATCATCATTGCGGGTGTCCTGCAATGGTCTGCTGACCACACCCTCATCCTCCAACACAAGTTGTTGGGAATCGGGGAAGAAAATAAAATCTCAGACCGTAAAGTACAATAAAGGAAAAGGGCAATTTCCAGCAACTCTTAAATTGATTAATTTAATAAACTCCTACCATATTTATTTAAATTACATTAAACATATTGTATATTACAATACAGTGTTCAAAAGCAGCTGGCAGATTTAAATTCTGACAATCTCACCTGAACCACCTCTACAACCGAGCATGTCAGAGCGTGATCACGCTCATTTACCATGGTGTATACTGCACCCTACATTCACTGTTCCACCTCTGGGCATTTGAACACAAGCCAGATGTGCCACAACCATGCACCCCTTCCCTACCCATATCTATAAAATGTAAATTAATGATTAATCAAATTATTGTTTAAATGTCATTATATAAAATTAAAATGCCATCATGTTCAAATTGATTCTGACTTGTGGCTCATGATATTCACAAATAATGCATTAATTTCTCAACATACAATATCATAAAGAAAAAAACTGATAATTAATCCACCAACAGTATCACATATATGTCAACCTAAATTATTTTGGTAAAAAAAAGTATGTAACTCAGTTTAACTCTGGAGGTTCTATTGCTTTCAAGTATATCCATCTGGCCTTGCACCTCAGGGTCTGACCCTTAGGATCCCCCCCCCATGTGGGTGTATGCTGGACAGACCCTGAAAAGCCAGGCCAGATGGATCACTTCCATGCTTAACTGAGAAATGTCGACTAGGGCAGAACTATATCTTTTCACAATTCTCAATTGGTCTGGGGAGTATGACAGTTAAAATAATGTTTTGCTCTAATTGTTTTCCCATTTGCTAATATTATACTATTTCCATTCGCTAGATATTTACACATGCTGCAACCTCTGCAGTACCCTGCATTGTTTAACACTTTAAGTGCCAGCATTCCTAGAATTTTTGTCACCTTTTGTTGCCAGACCACGTTTCACTATTTTGCGCTACATATGTTCAACCTTGATTTTTGAAGGGATTTCCAGGGATTTTCCTGGAAAATGATATATTGTTTTTGAGTCTGAGCTTCAACATGCAATATCTTGTTTGGACTTTTTTTAGTGTATTCTCAATACTTTTGGGTGAAATATGTGCAAAAAAATAAAAAAAAAAAACGATTTTTTGCAATATGTAGTAAACTATATATTCTCTGGAAGTACACACCTGAAGCTTTCTAGGCGTACCAGGCTTGTTGACATGGGCGCAGTTTTCTGGAAGTAATCCCTCAATCAATTCTTTGGTTGCACAGAGTTTCCCTAAAAAAGAATCAAAGCCATATTTTCCTCAAAAAAACTATAGCCTCGATTCGGAGACACATTCGTCCGGACTTCCGTAGCTGTCTGTGAAAGTTTTGGTGGGTGTTTGTCATTTTTTTGCTTTTTTTCTCGCACAAACGTTCCGAAATGCGTTTCCGATGAACGGAAGCAAATCGGAACATTTCCGTTAGTTCGGATCATTTTCCAAACAAAATCGGAAATTTTCCGTTCGTTCAGAAAACTTCCGTTGCTGGGATGGGCTTCTGTCTGATTCAGAGAGCTGATTTCCGACTGATCACCACCCTATAAATCCGTTTCATTTCCGATCCACTTACGAGACCTTTGAGGGCTCGGATTGCTATTGTTGAACATGTTTTGCAGCTATGTGGAGTAGTCTGCGCGCCTTGCATTGCATGTATCAGCATGGCCGAGGCCATAAATTGTATAGCAATGCATACCTGAATTAATACATTTCATGTATGCCTTATAGATGCATTTTAATGCTGACCTTAATTAGTCCTTAGCATGTAAACATTTATTTTTCCACACATCCATATAACTGCTATATTTTTTTAGACTTACGTCCTTTGTGAATTATATTTGGATTGTTGAACTTGAATCTTAATTTGTTGTAGGAGTTATTGTTTTAGTTGGTTACCTTTGCTTTGTGTAATTATTTTATATTTGGTTGCAGGAACTGCAAGATGTGACACTCGCCCTTGCTCCTGATAAACATAACATAGTAACATAGTATGTAAGGCTGAATAAAGACTTTAGTCCATCCAGTTCAGCCTGTTTAACTCCTTCCAGTGGTCTAGTAGCCATAGCTGGAAATGTCATTACATGCCAGGAAGGCATCAAGGCCACTTTTGAACGTTTTGACTGTATCCATCATTACTACCTCCTCTGGCAGCGAGTTCCATAGTCTCACTGCTCTTACAGAGAAGAATCCCCTCCTATGTCGGTGGAGAAAGCACCTTTCCTCTAACCTTAGTGGATGCCCCCGGGTTATGGTTACCCTCCGGGGTATAAATAGATTGTGGGACAGATCTTTGTATTGACCCCGAATATATTTATACATAGTTATTAGATCACCCCTCAATCGTCTTTTTTCTAGACTAAATAAACCTAACTTGGACAATCTTTCCGGGTACTCTAGCCCCCGCACTCCTTTTATTAACTTTGTTGCCCTTCTTTGAATGTGCTCCAGTTCTGATATGTCCTTCTTAAGCACAGGTGCCCAGAACTGTACACAGTATTCCATATGGGGTCTGACCAGTGACTTGTACAGGGGTAAAATGATGCTCTGGTCATGAGCACCTATGCCCCTCCTGATGCACCACATGATTCTATTTGCCTTGGCAGTAGCTGCCTGGCATTGATTACTACAGTTGAGCTTATTGTCAACTAAAACCCCTAGGTTCTTTTCCATTGTTGTTTTACCAAGTGTTTATTTAGTGTGTAATCATGACACAGATTTCTCCTTCCCATGTGCATAACCTTACATTTATCTGTGTTAAACTTCATTTGCCATTTAACTGCCCATGCTTCCAATTTATCTAAATCTGTTTGTAGCTGCCTGCTGTCCTCTTTTGTTTTAATTACTTTACTCAGCTTAGTATCATCTGCAAAGATTGAGACTTTACTGTTTAATCCATACCCAATGTCATTTATATATATATTGAAGAGAATTGGTCCCAGAACTGACCCTTGTGGTACTCCACTAGTAACAGTGACCCAATCTGAGTGTTTACCGTTGATAACTACCCTCTGCTTCCGATCATTAAGCCAATTTCCCACCCATCTGCACACGTCTTCCCCCAGTCCAAGCATTCTCATCTTTTGTACCAGCTTTTTATGTGGCACAGTATCAAATGCTTTAGAAAAGTCAAGATATATGATATCCAATGACTCCCCCTGATCCAATCTTGAACTTACTTCCTCATAAAAGCCAATTAGGTTTGTCTGGCAGGAGCGATTCCTCATAAATCCATGCTGATATGGAGTAATAAGGTCATTTTCCCCAAGGTGCTCCAGGATAGTATCCCTTAAGAAACCTTCAAACAGCTTGCCCACCACAGATGTTAAGCTTACCGGTCTGTAGTTCCCCGGTTCCCCCCTAGATCCCTTTTTGAATATTGGCACCACATTTGCCAAGCGCCAATCCATCGGAACAGACCCTGTAGTTATGGAATCTACAAATATTAGAAATAACGGCTTGTCTATTACTGTACATAACTCCATTAAAACACGAGGATGTATGTCATCTGGTCCCGGGGATTTATCGATTTTTATCTGCTTGAGACGGTTGTTCTGTCTTCTTACACGTTCATACAGTGTGTAATCCAACATTCAACATAAACCATTCCTGTCTTCCAAATAAGAGGCCTGTTGTTTGCAGTTTAACAGGTTTATTATGTGATGGCGAAACAGGTTGTGTGTTTGAGTGGTAAAACTATAAGAATACAGATGACAATGCATAAGTACAGAGTATAACATCTGTAGATATCATACATTACATAACAGTGAAGTACACGACAAAAAGGCTGCATATGTGAAAGATTGAATGGCTAGCTAGCAGTTTAACATCGACACATTAAACTCTCTGAGTAGTACAAATATCTAAACAGCTCTAGATATCATAATGCCCTAGTAACTGAGGTAAGTGACTCACCAGATATGCTGTTACACAGATGGTGGAGTTTTAGATGAGAGAAATATCATGGCAGCTCTGTGTCTGGAGGATAAAGACAGCCCACTTCTTCTTCCCAGAATGCATTGCAATCTCCCATAATACTTTTAACTCGGAAAAACATGTTAAACAACTTAACACCACTAGATGGTGCTATAACCTCACTAATGATACGATGACAGGGCAGAAATGAATTATAATGATTCTATACCCTGCTGGGCAGAACAACGGTGCTGGACTTCTTCCTTGGTTAGACCAGTGACATTTAATGGAGGGTTTCGGTTATACCCCTGCATTTCACTCGGCATGTCAATTTCTTTTGTGGATATAGAAGCAAAGAAGTTGTTAAGCAAATTTGCTTTCTCCTCATTTCCCTCTATAGGGGTCCCCTCCTTGCTTTTCAGGGGGCCCACACCCTCAGGTTTGTACCTTTTATGGTTTATGTAGCTAAAGAATAATTTGGGGTTAGTTTTACTCTCTTTTGCGACCAGTCTTTCTGTCTCCAGCTTAGCTGCCCTTATCTGTTGTTTACATTGTTTATTTTCGTCTTTGTAGTTTTTTAACGCTTCCGCTGTCCCTTCCTGCTTTAAACATTTAAATGCCTTTTTTTTGTTGTTTATTGCCCCCTTAACCTTTTTATTTAGCCACATCGGTTTACATGTGTGTCTAATAGTTTTATTCCTGTAAGGTATATATCTGTCACAATGAAAATTAAGTATTCCTTTGAAAGTATCCCATTTAGCGTCCATGCTTTTGTTTTTAAGGACATTTTCCCAGTCGATGCAGTGTAGGGCATCTCTAAGTTGGTCAAACTTTGCCTTTTTGAATCCCGCGTTTTTGTGGCTCCTTGGAAATGAATGATATTATGATCACTGTTTCCAAGGTGTCCCCCAACCTGTACCTTTATTACTTTGTCTGGTACATTGGTTAGTATTCGGTCCAATATGGCTTTCCCCCTTGTTGGAGCTTGTACTTGTTGGGAAAAGGTTGGGAAAGGTAGCCATCATTTGTTTTAGATAAAAAACTATTACTTTTATGCGAAACACATGTTTCAGCATCCCAGTCTATATCTGAGTAGTTAAAGTCCCCCATAATCACTACCTCATTTAGTTTAGCGGCTATATCTATTTGCCTTAGCATCATATTTTCTATGGATTCGGATATATCTGGAGGTTTGTAGCAAACCCCCATCAGTATTTTATTTTTGTTTCTCCCTCCATGTATTTCTACCCATACAGACTCCACATGGTCATTCCCCTCACATATATCCTCCTGGCATTTGAAGTCCAGATTTAGGTGTTTGGACAAAGGGGGGGGGGGACTGCAGTATGACTCCAACAAGGTTATACCAAAATTTTAATTTATGTTTTTTAACAGGGACCACACGTGGCAGAGGGGCACAATTGAGTGTCAGGGTCCTTCAGTTGGTGGGCGAGATGCAGGAGCTGCGCAACTTGTTGGGGACCACAGATGAAGAATAATGTTCTGTGGCCTGCCATTGCTATGTATTTTATTTTTTATAGTTGTAAAAATTTGAAATTTTCCAAATTTATTAAAATTTTATATTTTATGATGGTATAAAAAAAAATGTTACATTGTCATTTCATTTACAAAATACATTAACACAAAACTAATGGGCCCAGAAATATTTAAAGATGAATATTCACATGACCGAGAAGTGATTTGGGTAAATTTTAGGGGGCTAAAATGGAAGAAGAACCTTACCAAGAAGTGGTTTGGGTGAGCTTTAAGGGTCCAAAAGGGAAGATGGAGGATAGTGCTAAGTGGTTTGGGTGAGCTTTAAGGGTCCAAAAGGGAAGATGGAGGACAGTGCTAAGTGATTTAGCTAAACATTGTAGTAGAAGTGAGGGTGGCAAATATGTAGGCGAGCACTTTAATGAGTTAATTTTGTAGTGCGCAGGCGCAAGATCGTAAGGATTTCCGTCTGGACGAATATTTATTGAAAAAGGGAAACAGAATCGAACGGGAAACGTAAAGGATTCGTTGGAGGATACGATGGGAAAAGGGCAAAAACGAAAGCCTACGTTGTAACATGTGAAAATGAAACGGAAAAGTCTGGATGGAAAATGACATCCTCGTATTCGTAATCTGCCGTACGAACGGACGGAAACTTTACAGAAGGTTTTCAATGCATGCATAGAATCGCTCGTACGCTCATACGAGAACGGAAACATTTCACAAAAAAAAACAGATCGGAACTAAAACGGAAGTTTTTTTGTCTCTCTGAATCGAGGCTTACATGCAAACAAGAAAAAACAAGTAAAATATGAAAAAATAACATCCCTCGAACAGAACGATACCCAACATGCATAGCTACTGTCAAGGGAAGAGTTGCCAAATACCCCAAAATAAAGCGTGCGCATAACGGTAATTGTACTTGAAATTTTCAGCTCTGCTGACAAAGTGCGCACCTTGCAATTTTTCGACCAAAACAACCCTTTACATTTGGAATATCCCCCTTAAACCATATATTCCCTGAAAGTACACATGTTACGCTTTCTAAGCGTACTGAGCTTGTTGTAGTGAGCTCATCTTTCTGGAAGTAATCCATTGAGGAATTCTTAGGTTGCACAGGGTTTCCCTAAGAAAAATGATAAAAAAGCAGAATAAAAACCATGTTTTCCTAAAATATCAATATGCAAACAAGAAACAACAAGCTAAATCTAAAAGCGCAAGGTCCCCCGAGCAGAACAATACCCAACATGCATAGGTACTATTAACCCTTTTAATTGCCAGACTACTTGAAGATTTGTCACCCTCTGTTGACAGGTCATTTTCCCCATTTTGCGCCAGGTTTAACCGTGATTTTTGCTGGAATTTCCAGAAAAATTATATACATATTTTTTGCAGCAGAGTTTAGGCTTTAACGTGAAATGTCTTGTTTGTAATTTTTCTACTGTTTTTTGAATATTTTTGCCTAAAAAAACAAAAACATTTATAAAATACTATTTTTTTGGACAATTGTCTCCTTTTTTTTAAATAAAACATTTGTTTTATTAATGAAAACCATATTGCATGTAAAAGCCCCATTTCTTCTGATTACAACGGTACCACATATGTATCAGTAGCCCCCGCATTCTTGCCCTGGAGACCCCCCCAAACTGAAAAGAGCACTTTATAACATTTACAAATAAAATACAACTACTATCCACACTATAAACATAAGGGGTTAATTAAAAAAAATGACATATGGTCCCCCCTCCCGGGGGGGGGGGGAACCCTATTTTTGGGGGGAATTTTAAGGGTTAGACTAACCCTAACCCTTAAAAATCCCCAAAAAATGCCCTAACCCTTAAAAATAAAAAAGAATGACGTAGGGTCCCCCTTACCCGTCATAACCAGCCCGGGACCAGCTATGGGGGTGCAGGGGTAAATGGCAAGTCACCCGCTAGTTGCAGGTGACTTGCCAGCCCCCAGCCTTGTGAACTGGTACAGGGGTCTCATGGACCCCTTACCAGTTCACAAAGGGTTAACATTAAAGAAACACACATATAAGACATATAAGAAAAAAATTACTTTTATTAAAAAATAAAAACTTTTTTTTACTTTACTTACCTCCGATCGTCAGCTCCTTTGTCCCTCGATGTGATGACAAAAGGGCGGGGCTTAACGGCAAGATGGCAGTACCCTTCAGGAGAGGAGGGGTGGAGCCCTTTCAGGCTCTCCCCTGAAGCTGAAGAGACAGGGGGGTGTGATCGGAGCCCGCCCCAGTGAAGAGGAGATCCGGAGGGAGGCAGCGCGACTGTAGGGAAGTAAATGTAATTTTTCATTTTTTTTTTTACAGTTAGCAGCTACTGCTGCCGAAGCGGGGGGCGTTATTCCGGGGGCTCTCCTGGAGCCATCCGACCCCCCACGGGGGATCGGATGGCACCAAATTAAAGAGGAGACCCGGCTGGATCCAACGAGGGGTCAGGTGAGTATTTTACTTTTAGATTTTTTTTACTGTGGGGGTTTAAATTCAGCTACATGAGTCTCACGTAGCTGGCACTTAAGTGGCGTAGAGGCAGCTACGTGAGACTCACATAGCTGGCACTAGATGGGTTAATGGTGCTTTCATAGTGACTCTATCAAACTTTTAAACTGCGTGACTTCCTAAACATAATTTGTGGTCATGATGATAATTGTCCCCCTAGGATAGAATCACTCTTTAAGATCTACCAACGAAGTAGTAGGATCTCACTTATTTTTTTCATTTTGTGTTTTATATGCTGCCATTATAGATGGACCTTCCCTTTTTTATTTTCTTTCCTTCTCTCAATCATTTTTCACTTTATTATAAGCATCCTTCAGAATTCTATAATTATATCCTAGCTCAGTCAAATTGTATTGGGTTGTATTGCTTTGGCAGCTAGCTAAATTTGTGAGGATCAGGACACCCGCAAGTATTCTCCATAGGGACATTTTGGTAATCCACAGAAATTGTTAGAGCTAATATGTTTTGATCATATTCAAGGGTAAATCATAAGCTGTCAGCATTGTCTGTGATTTCATTGCCTCAAGAAGCTCAGGCGTGCACGTCCAAAAGAACAGGATTTCATCTATGTACCTGTGCCGCGTGTTGCTATGGCAGAGGTACATAGAGAGAGAGAGCCTCATTAATTCACAACCTCCTCTCCCAACCACCCAGGTACAGGTTCACATACAATAGGGTGCATGTGGTCCCCATTGCCATCCCCTGTACCTGTTGGTAAAGTTGACCATTACAGAAAAAGAGGTTTTGGATCAAGATAAACTCTAAAAGTTTCATTAGGAAGGCATTGTGGTTGTGATGGTCTGCCCCCACTCCTGACAAAAATTCAGCAAATGCAAAAATACTGCGTTGGTGGAGGAGACTGGAGTACAGTGCCTCCACATCCAGAGTAAACAGAACGGTGTCCCCTGGCACAACCAGGCCGAGTATCCTCAATATGTGGGTGGTGTCTCTCGTGATGGCAATTGTTCTCTGAGTGGCTGAAGATGCCAATCAACATACATGCTGGCCTTTACAGTCAGGGACCCTATACCTGATACTATGGGACAACCGGCGGGGGGTTGAATTGTATATTTGGGCACTTTTGGTAGTGCATGGAATGTTGGCACGGTTGGGCATGGGGAGTTCAAATATTGTAGGGTCATCTTGTTGATGATCTGATGTTCTAAGGCTTCAAGGATCTGGTGGTACCCGGCATCGTCCCTAGGCAATCTGGATGTGGACCCCTATACATAACATTTACGACTGAAAAGGATGTCATTACACATACTTTTGTATTGACATGGATCCATTACTTGAAGGTCTAAGTCAGGATCCTTATATATACTGCATACATATATATCTGGGCAAAAATTTAAACTTAATGAGAGTAATTTTCTGATTTTCAGTTAATGAAAGTGAGGATAAATTTAAAATGTTCTGTTCTTCCTTCTCTTCCACTATTTTTTGCCTCTGTGGAATATGTGATATTTGGGAGTGCTTTTCTGGGAGGGTTGGTTACTTGATCCTTTCCTGTCTGACTGGGGTGTAGTTTGTTTTCTACTATTCCTATTGATGTTGCCCGATTGTCTAAAAAAACTTGTGTCTCTGTGAAAATCGTGTTCCTAATATATGTGTATATGGGTGAAGGATAATTTTTTTCTTTTTTGGGTTACTAAACTCATCTCTCTAGCTTGTGTTAGTCCCCTTTTTCTCTGCGGTACTGATCTATTCGTTTTAGGTCTCACATAATTTGTCTCAATTTGGTCTCAATTTGTGGAAACATACTGTTAGCCTGTATCTGTGTAGGTCATATCTGTCTTAGTTCTCTTAATGCCTGATGATCTATTTCTGTGAAAATGTCCCTACTTCTTCTTTGTGTATGAATTGCAAAATTTGTTTTCTTTATTTTCAACCAAATTTGTATTCAGTTTCTCAATGGATTCAATTATTTGAGCGTCTTGTCGCTCAAAGAAGGAATCTTGGGATAATTGTTTTACATTTGTACAAATTGCTGTTATATCCTAGTAATAGCTTAATCAACTTGAGGGAGCACTCTTGAAGGATTTGTTCCCACATTGTTTTGAATTAATCAGACAGATCATCATCTGAGGGAAGAGTTCAATGTGTAGTCCTCTAGGGACTATTGACTATTCCAGATATTACTTAAATAAGCTTTATCCCTACACAATTCAGATTTTTTTTATACTGTATTTTTGCCCTATAAGACACACCTGCCCATATGATGCACCTAGGATTTGGAAGAGGAAAATAAGAAAAAGATTCTGAACCAAATGGTGTGCTAAAACACCCCATTATAGACAGTGGGGCATTCCCTCATTGAACCCCGCCCACAGTCTCGCCGCTACTTCTCTGGCCGGCATGAGCACACACCCAGTCCGTGCAGCCAGTGGGCATGGCCTGTGTCCGCATTCCTGCTGCATGGACTGGGTGTGTGTGCACGATGAAAGAGCGGCAGGCACCGCTGCTTCTCAGGCGTGCACAAACCCAGTCCATGCAGCCAATGCCTTGTAAAGAGGCAATATTGCATGCCTTTTAATGTAATATTTTGGAGACCTTAAACCATTTGCTTTGCATTGCATACCATTATTTAGCCTGTGGTCTAAAGTACCACGATATTCTTCTCAAGAAGTGACTCTCCCAGCTTTACTTATAGGTGGGCAAGTTTATACTGTATTTGATCTACATTCTACAGTCAGGAAAAATTGTATAAAACATTTGATCTACATTTTACAGTCAGTGGAAATTGTAAACCACGTTTGATCTACATTCTGAAGTCAGTGGGAATTGTAAACCACATTTGATCCACATTGTACAGTCAGTGGGAATTTTATACCACATTTGATTTATATTGTACAATCAGTGGGGATTGTATACCATATTAGATCTACATTCTACAGTCAGAGGGAATTGTATAACACATTTGGTCTACATTCTATAGTTAGTAGGAATTGTATATCGCATTTGATCTACATTCTACAGTCAGTAAGAATTATAAACTGCATTTGATCTACATTGTACAGTCAGGGGAAATTGTATACCACATTTGATCTACATCCTACAGTTAGTGGAAATTGTATACCACATATGATCTACATTATACAGTCAGAGGGAATTGTATACCACATTTGATCTACATTCTACACATCAGTGGAAATTGTATACCGCATGTGATCTACATTATACAGTCAGTGGGAATTGTATACTGCATTTGATCTACATTGTATAGACAGGGGGAATTGTATATCACATTTGATCTACATTCTACACATCTGTGGGAATTGTATACTGCATTTGATCTACATTGTACAGACAGGGGGAAAAGTATACCACATTTGATCTACACCCTCCAGTTAGTGGAAGGAACTAAAAATTGTATACCACTTTGTATCTACATTCTACAGTCAATGGGAATTGTATACTACATTTGATCTACATTGTACAGTCAGTGGGTATTGTATAGCACATCTGATCTACATTCTACAGTCAGAGGGAATTGTATACCACATTTAATCTACGTTGTACAATCAGTAGAAATTGTATACCACATTTGATCTTCATTGTACAATCAGTGGGAATTGTATACCACATTTGATCTATATTCTACAGTCAGTGGGATTTGTATGCCACATCTGATCTACATTGTAGAGTCAGTGGGAATTGTATAATACCACATCTGATCTACAATCTAAAATCAGAGGGAATTGTATACCGCGTTTGATCTACATTCTACAGTCAGTGGGAATTTTATACCACATTTTATCTACATTCTACAGTCAGTGGATTGTATACCACATTTGATCCATATTGTACAATCAGTGTGATTTTATACCACATTTGATCTGCATCCTGCAGTTAATGGGAATTTTATACCACATTTGATCTACATCCTACAATCAGTGGTAATCGTTTGCTCAAGTGTATCCATGTCCAGCTTTAATGCAGACAAAAATGGTTTAGCCAAACCCTCCTGATCGTAATAAGCCGGCTTTAAGTTATATTGCTGTATTTTTACCACTGTCAATAGAGTTTTATCATGTGTAATTAGCATATTAATTATAATCTGAGAGTACTGCCACAGACCCGATTCCCATAATGTTTTAAATTTATCATCAACCATCCATGCTGGAAAAATCTATACTCGCAGGCCCCTCGGGAAAATGCCTTCCTCTAAGTACAACTCTAAACTGCTAATATTCCACCATAATTTTGCGTGCTCTTTATAGGTTTGTCTTATTAATCTAGTTAAACCCCTGAAATCCTCAGGGATAGACATACCTGGAACACTGTCACTCCCAATCGATTGTTTGAGAGTTGCCAATTTTTGAGACCAACCTTGCTCAATACTATCAAAATTAACAGTCATTCTGTGGTGCACTCCTAACAAGTTGACAGGTAAACACCTGAAGTTCCGACAAGTCCCTGACAAATCAAACTGGAAAAGGAGGCACACACTACAATATATAAACAACCTGCTGCTGCTGGCTAGTGCTATACAAATTGTAACCAAAAGGAGATTGAGGAAACATAAAACTGCCCCAAAAACACCACTGCACTTAGCAGAAAATGATCAAAAATGTATTAATTCATCAATATTCAAACACTTAACCCTTTTAGTGCCAGCCTCTCCTACCTTTAAATGCCAGCTATGTGAGTAGTCACGTAGCTAGCATTTTCTCACCTCAGGGCCATTAGGAAGCTTTTTGAAAAGGAGGCCTGGAGGGCTCATGCAGAGGTGACAGGCAGGTGGCTTCTGTGACATGATTATCACAGCAGCCAATCAAATTGTGTCACGCACACAGCTGTCATCAGCCGGCGCCACACCCGTGTAAAATCACAGACAACACAGTGCCCCACCTCCTGCTACTAGGGATCGGAGGAAAGTCATGCTCTGTGGGGTGCTGGTGGGGAAATTTTCATTGCTTCCCCCAGGTCTCTGTTCCCTGTTCCCCCATCTTTTCCCTGGTCAATCGGTGTGTGTGTCTGGTTGTCTGATCAACGAGTGCTACCTGCCCACCCGGGCTCCCTGTGTGTGCCTCCTGCCCAACCAGCTCTCATCTCCAACTGATCAGCATGTTTCAAAGCCTCTCTCTCCATCTCTCTCTATCTATCCATCGGTCCACCTCTCTCTCCCTATCTATCCACCTCTCTCTCCCTATCTATCCATCTATCCACCTCTCTTTCTCCCTATCCATCCGTCCGCCTCTCTCTTTCTCCCTATCCATCCGTCCGCCTCTCTCTTTCTCCCTATCCATCCGTCCACGTCTCTCTCCATCCTTATCCATCCGTCTGCCTCTCTCTCTCCCTATCCATCCGTCCACCTCTCTCTCTCCTTATCCAACCATCTGTCTCTCTCCCTATTCAGCCACCTCTCTCTCTTTTCACATCTGCCTCTTTCTCCCTCTTCGCATCTTCCACTCACTTTTTCTCTTTCTCTCTACACCGGCCCTTTTCTCTCTCTCCACATCCGTCTTTCTTTCTCTCTCTCTCTCTCTCTCTCTCTCTCTTGCTCCACATCTGCCATCTCTTTCTCTCCCTCCGCATCTATCTCTCTTTCCCTCTGCCTTTCTCTCTCCCCATCAGCCGTTCTCTCTTCCCATCAGCCTCTTTCTCTCTCTCCACATCTCCCCCTCTATCTCTCCACATGTGCTTCTCTCCGCATCTGCCCTTAAGCAAATGCTTTACCTTGGGGTGATTGGAAAGTACCTATGCATGTTGGGTATTGTTCGGTTCGGTGGACCTTGCTGTTTCAGATTTAAAGTGTTGTTTTCTTGTATGCATATTGATATTTTAGGAAAATGTGCTTATATTCTGCTTTTTTTTATAATTTTTGGGGGAAACCCTGTGCAATCAATGATTGCCTCGAGGATTTTTTGTCCAGAAAACTGCTCCCGCGACAACATACACAGGACTCCTAGAAAGCTTAAGGTGCGCACTTTGAGAAAATATATGGTTTGTGGTAGGTATTTCAAATGCAGGTGCAGGTGCCCACTTTTTCTGCACAACTGATATTTACCAAAAAATTACCCTTACGCGTATGTTTTACTTTGGGATGTTTGACACTCTTCCCTTAAATGTACCTGTACATGTTGGGTATTATTATGTTCAGGGGACCTTGCTGTTTTAAATTTATAGTGTTTTTTGTTGGAAGCTGTGGTTTTATTTCTGATTTTTACTTATTTTTTTCTAGGTAAACTCTATGCAACCAGAGTCTCTTTCAGGATGGTACGCTGAGAAAGCTTGAGGTGTGTACTTTCTAAAAATATATTATTAGTGGGAGGTATTTCAAATGCAAGGGGTTGTCTTTCTTGAAAAACTTCAAGATGAACACTTTGTCTGCACGGCTGATTTTTTCCAGTAAAATAACCCTTAGGCACATGCTTTACTTTTAGGTATTTGGCAACTCTACTCTTGACAGTACCTATGCATGTTGGGTATTGTTCTATTCAGGGAACCTTGCTGTTTTAGATTTACTGTGTTTTTTTTGCTTGCATATTGTTTTTTGTTTTAGAAAAATTTGGTTTTGATTCTGCTCTTTTCTTATATTTTTTAGAGAAATATAACACCAATAAGCCTGGTATGCTGAGAAAGCTTGAGGTGTGTACTTTGGGACAGAGAATTGTGAGAAGTTACCCATGTGTGGCTACAAACTACATGGAGGGTAAAGTATTTCTCCCAGTGGCACGCTGTTACCTGGATAAGCAATATGGAACTCTGAGTAATACATGTATGATCATTCTGGAGGAGGTATCACTAAATATACTGGGTGAGAATTTGAAGCAATTGTTACATAGACTAGGCATTTTGTATTTATTCTTTACAAACTTTGACACCATGAGATACTAATGAAGAATTACATTTTACAATGTTTTTGCACTAATATCTCCTCTATATTTATCTTATTTTTATTTTTGTTTTCTCGTTATCACATTAATATTGCATAATTAGCTAATTTGTGACCACTGGGAATGTACACAAAACCTTGTGATCACATCCTGTTATCTTAACCTTGTTTTGACATCCAACTCCTGCGCCACCATCTTGCTACACCTGGGAGTATGAATCCCACAATCCTCCCTGGTGCAGCTTTTGAGCCTCCTGGTGAGCCGGCCCCTAAAAGAGAGTGGCAGATTTTCTCACACTGGGGTCAGCAGTGAAACGGTGAGTGGGAGATGCGGGATCGGGCGATGGCATAGAACAGCGTGAATCAGTGCTGGCCAGTGACTAGCAACACTGGCCAGTAGACTGCAGCTTGTCGTTCATTCATAGAGCGGTGGATTCTGCTAAACCCTGAAACTGCTTGCAGAAGCAGCTGAACAGCGGACTTTAGTCGGCTGTTTGGCTTCAGGGAAAGGTGAGTAAGTCATCTGGCTTTTTTTTTTGTTTTTGATTTTTGGTCCACTAAAATAATCCACCAAGTATTATTTTGTTTGCTCTCTTTGATCTCTTGACTCCCGGAGCAGTTGCCATTTCTGCACCACCTTTAGCTCATCTGGAATTTGTGGGATAAATCTGTGCATTTGTGAACATTTTTTTCCAAAATGAAACAGATGCACCACAAAAAAATATTTGTGATTATTTGCAGCTGAGTGTTCATAAATCTACTTCTGGCGGACTATGTAGAAAATGCCTATTGCGGTCAAAGGCTGAAAGCTGTTGTTTTGTCTGCTGCTACTGATCTGTGAACATGACATGCCTGATAATACTGGATTTCCATAGCAACAGAAAACATGGGGCAAAATTCTATCAGCCAGAGTGAGTCAGTAAGTCAAACACATAATGTGACTGGTCTGGCCAGCTGCCCTAAATGGCCTTAATTGAAAGATGTGGTGATTTAACTTTTATTTCATTTTGTTAAAGCAACTTTTATATTGATATAATTAAAATCAATTGCTACATATTACATTTCTTGTGCTAAGTGCTTGCTTATATTTTAGTGATTTCATACATTTAAAAGTATCAAGGTTTTAAAAGCGATTTAAAAGCAGCATCAAGGTTAGTTTGGTATATATAGAGTTAACCCAAAAGGTTAGTTTGGTATATGGTCCTGGTCTGCGGTGCTTTATGAAATGCCAGACTGACAAGGTTGCCTTACATTACAGACCTGGCGGATAGTCACCTGTGGCTAGCGGGTGACTTTCGATTAACCTCGAACCTAACCCTTAAAATTCCCCCAAAAATTGCCCCCCCCCCCCCCCGGGAAGGGGGACTCCATGCCAAATTTTTATTAATTTAACCCTTTATTGTGTGGATAGTAGTTGTATTCTATTTGTAAATGTTATAAAGTGCTCTTTTCAGTTTAGGGGGTCTCCTGGGCAGGAACGGGGGGCTACCGATACATATGTGGTACCGTTGTAATTCAGAGAAATTGGGCTTTCACATGCAATATAGTTGTCTTTAAATGTTTTATTTAAAATAAATGAGACAATTTAAAAAATATTTATATATGTATTTTTACTTAAAAATTGTTTAGGCTTAGTCCTTATTTCTTTGGCCACATGTCTTTTATTTTACCAGTGTTACCTCTTTTTTACAGACTTTATAAACTGTTAATTAAGTTTTAAGGATTAGTGCAGAGAGCTCATCTTTGTAGCTTTCAAATGCCCTTTTCTTGTCTTTTATTGCCTTTTTAATGACAGGTGTCAGTCAGGAGGGATTAAATGTTGGTCACTTATGCGTGCTACTTATAAGAATAAACTTTGCAATGTTGGTACTCTGAATTGATTTAAAGCACTCACATTTGGCATCTGTATCCTTATCTATCTGCAGATGCTCCCAGTGCATGTCCTGGAGTGCAGCTTTGAACCTGCAAAAGTTGGCCTTCTTAAAATCTAATGTTTTTGCCTTCCCAGCCACAGAGAATTTTTTATGTTGAATGCAGCTATATTGTGGTCACTGTTACCAAGGTTTTCATGGACTGTTATAGTGCCTACAAAGTTCTCATCATTCGATAATACTAGATCCAATAGATCATTACTGCCTCAAACTGGCTCAAATATTTATCTTGCAGCAAGCTGAGGAATTGTCTCTCCCCTGTAGTTGAAGCTGAACCATAGCCCTAGTAAATACCTAGTTAGTTTAAAATCTCCCATTATCACCACTGTACCAGCCGATGTCATCCCTTGTATATCTATCTAGCTGACCCTCTATTTCCTTGGTTATATTCAGGGACTCTCTAGATTGGGCAGTGCCACAATACCTGACAGGATTTGGGACAACTTCAATTTCTGCAGCTTTGTGTCCACATAATGTTTCACTGCAAGTTTGTCACACACAAATCTCCTTATCCACTATACCAGTCCTTCCCCCTCCCATTTCTCCACTAAGCATCCTATGCTGGCCCCTGAATAACATGTCTTTCACTTTGCTTTCACTCTTGCCCTCTCCCCTTATCTCTAGAATTCCCCCCCCCCGCTAGTATTTTTCCCACAATGTAGCAGCCCTCCTTCATTTAGGGGCAAATTATTTGCAGAATTCAGTACCCCAATTAAAATTCAGTCTAGTTATCTAGAAACCCAAATCATTCTGACCTGCACCCGAACTTTAGCCATGCATTTAAAGAGGAACTCAAAGCTTTGGACTTTCTCTCCAAGATAGCTGTGCCCAGTACCCGATATGCTGGGGGAATGGCGCTGGATCCCGAGACGAGGTAAGGTGTTTATTTTTTTGTAACTCCCATCCTGCTTGAGCGCAAGGGGAGGGAGACAGTATAGGGTGGAGTTATACAGAGACTGGACTGTCGCCCTCTTTATCCACCCTTTACACCACATGCCAGACACTGGAACCAGGGACCTTTTAGTTGAGGCGTTCTTGTAGACAAATTATTCTATCCGTCTGTCTGCTTAGAGAATCCCCCATGGCCTGTCTAGTCATAGCTGTGGTACCATCAACCCAACTGCTAACAGGGATATCCTCCTGGGTGTTAGAGAGAGCAGTATCCACTAAGGCTTCCATTTCTGAGACAGACTTGGCAAACTTGCTAGGATGCAGAGACACAGGCATGGCCTTCCTATTCTTGGTTCCCTTTCTACCCCCTCTAACTAAATTTACCCAGCTACTTATCTACTTTTCCTGACCCATTTCTCCACCCTCTGTTTCTACTCCACTTAATGCTTGCTCAGTGAGCAGCCTGCTCTTATAAAGCTTATGAATCACCCTCTGTGTTACATTGTGCTCTTCCAAATCTCTCCAGCTCCAGCTACCAAGTGGGCGACAATCTAATATTTATCACAGCGGAACTTACTCTGGGGCTTTGGAACTGATGCTCCAGTGAAGCCAGGAGGATAAAAACTTTACATTTGTGTCAGTTATTTAGATACTGGTTAACAAAAAGAAACCTGCTATATTTTGAAATATTTTACTTGCCGAATTGACCAAAATAAGTCACAACTTACCACCAACTTAACCACAGGATGCCCTGCTTTCTTAATTAAGAGCAGACACTTAATGAATATGATGTGTATCAGTTGGGTGAGCATTTCCACTTCCACAAGTGCACCAGATGTGCTTCCTTGATGTCATCCTTTGTGTACAGTGCCCTGAATGGTTCAGTCTGGTGTTGGGCCTATGGCGCTATTTTGAAGGTCACTAGTGTGTTGTATGTAGCTAGGTGTGTCTCTGATCAGGGGTTTTAGAGGTTTTTCCTCTTAATCAGAGAAATTGTCAGTCAGTGTGCCAATGCCAAAAATGAAGTGCCTATCAGGATTATCAGCTTTTTGGATTTTTGGGAGCATATCGAAGGAGCCCACAATGGTATTTCTTTAAGATAATTTGTTTTACCCTGCTCTGGATGTTGGAAATATCTTGATCATTTCCTTAAGCTGCATGGTGTACGCCTCTGTTGGGTCACCTACCAGCTTGCAGCAGAGGAAGGGAATGTTTAACCATTTGTTTGTTTCCTGAATATATTAAGCTGAGTTCATGATGACGATTGTACCCTCTTTGTCTGCCAGATTTATTATTATGTTCTGGTTTATCCTTTGCTCAAAATGCCCTTTCTTCCATCAGGGTTAGGTTATGTTCTTCTGGGACTACAAGTGCTAGGCAGGTAAGCTTTAATAATTGTTAGTCGCAGAACTAAAGCACATGACATCAAGGCTTCATAAACCCAAGGATCTGCTTAATTGACATATACTGACTTTCATAGCACAAACTAAGCAGTGTGCTTTCTGTACAAAGCCAGGTCAACTCTGAACCCTACCCAAACTTTTTCCTATTTTCTATGCTTATTATAGCGCTATCTCTTCTTAAAGCTATCTTTGCCTAATTTCCTAACTGTTGCTAATTATCCCTAATCACCAACACTCTCCAAGTCTAGCTGAATGACACCGTGAGGCCTATGAGGCTAATCGCTTCACTGGCATGGCCAGACTAAAGAGGGCTTTTCATTTTATACCTCTGACAGTTGCAAATTACCTGACATAAGACTGTCACATTTGTTCACCACCTGATCAACCTGTCACACAGGATTTTAGACTTCATTTACAGAAGCTTCTATGTAAAACATTTAATTAAACAATATATCTAGTAAAAAAAAACAGGAAATGGGGCATTACGGGGAAATACAGAGCTCTGCACAAGCTCACACCCTACTATTAAAATGCTATAATATGTATACTGTCAACTTTAATGTTAAGGCTCCATTAACCCTTTAAATGCCATGCGTTTAGTTTCTAGTTGGTTGCTTCTCCAACCGTTAAGTGCCAAGCACGTAGAAACTACGTGCTTGGCATGTACCTACCTTCTGGGAATCGGGGGTCCCTGGGGGCTGTGTTGCTGGGCAGATCCAGAGTCATTCCTGTGACCCGGATTCTCAGCAACCAATCAGGATGCAGCAGGTTCGTCATCAGCAGGTGCCTGCACTAGCTGTATAAATAGTTGGTGCATGCGCCATGTTTCCTCATCCTTGGACCGCATGACAGGTAAGGAGGTTGCCGATGGTTGTCCTGGGGGGTGGAGGTGTGTGTGGGGGCGGCGGCAATCGAACGGTGGTAGGGAGGGTTGCCAACGGTTGTTCTGGGAGGGTGGGGGTGGCGGCGATCGATTGGCAGGGGGTGGCGGCGGCGCCGCCCGGTGGATGCAGCGGCAGCACTTGTTGGTGATCTATCTTGGAGGGGGCTGCCGCCCTGCCCGATCGATCGATCTTGGAAAGGAAGGCTGTGTACAGCTTTTCTGGGGGGTTTGCTAGATGCAGCAGCAGCATACATTGTTGGTGTGGGTTGTCCTCAACCGTAAGGGGTGGTACCTTGGTGTGCGGGGGGGTCCTTCTGTCATTCTGCCTAAGGGTGTCCTCTTGCCATGATGATGCCTTGGGGTGAGGGGCCGTCGCCATCCACCATGCTGCCTGTGATGGATTGGGGGTTTTGTACCAGCTGCCACTGATTTTGGGGGGGGGGGTAATCCTGCCATGCCTGTGATGGGGGGTTGCTGCCCCACTGCCTGTAACTAATTTTCCTGTTCACTTTCTTCAGAGCCTGTGGATCGCCGCCGTTGCCGCCTGTGGTTCGTCACCGTTGCCGCCTGTGGTTTGTCACCGTTGCCGCCTGTGCTTCGTCGCCGTTGCCGCCTGTGGATCGTCGCCATTGCCGCCTGCGGTTCGCCGCCGTTGCCGCCTGTGGTTCGTCGCAGCCTGTGGATTGTCGCCGCCTGTGGATCGTTGCCACCTGTGGATCGTTACAGCCTGTGGATAGTTGCCGCCTGTGGATCGTTGCCGCCTGTGGTTCGTAGCCGTTGCTGTCTGTGGTTCGTTGCGCCTGTGGTTCGTTGCCGCCTGTGTTTCGTTGCCGCCTGTAGTTCGTTGCCACCTGTGGATCGTCGCCGCCTGTGGATTGTTCTTGCCTGTGGATCGTCGCCGCCTGTGGATCGTTCTTGCCTGTGGATCGTTGCCGCCTGTGGTTGTTGCCGTCTGTGGATCGTTGCCACCTGGGGTTGTTGCCGTCTGTGGATCGTTGCTGCCGCCTGTGGATCATTGCCGCCTGATTGTTGCCTCTGCCATTACTTAATCATCTCTGCCGCCACCCTTCTAGCCTCCTTTTCCCCCCTTTGGTACCCAGTCCCACTCTTTTCTCCTATTCCCCTCCCCCTCCCCCACCTTGAATCGGCCCACTTGAAGCTGCTCCGAACTCCACCACTTTGCTTCGCATTGTAACGTATTGGACAAACACATTTAATTTCTAGAGGTTATTTATGTTTTTTTTTTTTTCACTTTAGCTACACATTGCACTTTTTTTTTCTTCAATTTAGGTACACTTTTTTTGTAATATACTGACTGCATTTTGATTTGTTTGTTTTTCTTCCTTAACATTGTGTTCTGTTTAGTTTTTTCTACTGTGTAATTTTAATTTACTTTGTTTAGTCCTAGCTTTTAGTCCTAGCCTTTAGTTTTTTTTTTTTCCAATCAGAATTGGATATGGCTGGGAGGAGGTTCACTGCTCAAGAAGCTGCGGCTTACTTGATGGCCTCTGACTCGGAGGAATTTAGTGAGTCAGGTGAGTCAGAGAGTGGCTCCTCTACTGAGGAGATACGGCCACGCAGTGGTACCAGTACAGGTAGCCAACGTAGAATGGCTAGTGCCATGCAAGATGAGGCCACGCTGGGGGAGAGTGTAGGGCAGGTGGAGGCATAGAGTGCTGCAGCTGGTCCAGGAGAGCCGGCGTGGAGGCCTCCTAGTAATTATTCCCCTGATATTCCCCCCTTTAATTCTGTCCCTGGAGTCAACATAGACACAAGTAACTTATGTCTTGTTGACTTCTTCTATCTGTTTGTTACAGAGGCCATCCTACAGGATGTGGTCCTCTATACAAACTGCTATGCTGAGCAGGTCATGGCACAAAATCCCCTTCAGAGGCACGCCCAAGCTCAGACATGGCACCCCACCAATATAAGTGAGATGAAAAAAGTTTGGGGGCTCACTTTGGCAATGGGTTTTCTCAGAAAATCTAGCCTAGCATCATACTGGGATACCCAATCCATATTGGCAGCACCCTTATTTCCGTCCATAATGTCCAGAAACCGGTATCAAATTTTACTATGGTTTCTACATTTCAATGACAATGCCACTGCTGTTCCCCGTGATATGCCCGGTCATTATAGGCTTCATAAAATACGGCCCCTAGTTGAAAGCCTGTCAGAGCGCTTTGCAGATGTGTACACCCCCTCCCAAAATTTAACTATCGATGAGTCACTTCTGCTTTTAAAGGGTGCATTATATTTCGGCAATATATGCCTAGCAAGCGTACCTGCTATGGGATAAAGTTTTATAAATTGTGCGAAAGTACGACCGGGTACACAAAATTTTTTAGAATCTATCAAGGAAGGGTGATGCAACTAGACCCACCTGGCTGTCCCCTTGATTTGAGTGTCAGTGGCCGGATCGTTTGGGAGCTCATCACCCCACTACTAGGGAGGGGTACCACTTATATGTGGATAATTTTTATTCCAGCGTCCCCCTGTTTAGAGCCCTTTACACCTTAGACACTCCCGCCTGCGGCACAGTCAACCGTAACCGGAAAGGCTTGTGAAGGACATTGCTGAATAAAAAACTAAAGCGTGGGGAGTCTTACGCCCTGAGAAGCGATGAGCTCCTGGCCGTTAAATTTATGGATAAAAAAAAATGTGTTCTTGCTGATTACCATCCACGACGAGTCAGTAACAAGTGTAAGGCAACGTGGTCCCCAAGCCCCTACCCAAAAGCCATGTTGTATCAGAGATTACAACAAATTCATGGGTGGCGTGGATAAAACCGACCAAATTCTCACATACTACAACGCCACACGAAAATCGCGAGCCTGGTACAAAAGTTGCAATTCATTTGCTCCAGTTAGCAACTTTTTACAGCTTCATTGTCTTCAAGGCAGCAGTACCAGGCTCCAATTTGACCTTTATCCAGTACCTGCAGCAGTTACTCCCTACTTTGGTTTTTGGGTATGATGAGGAGCCACCAGACTTAGCTGGTAATGACAATGAGTGCAGGTTAATTGGAAAGCACTTTATAAAGTGCATTCCCTCTACCAATAAAAAAAAGTATTCCCAAAAGGCCTGCAGGGTATGTAGGAAGCGTGGCATTAGGAAGGATGCGCGGTACTACTGTCCGCGTGGCCCAGCCAACCAGGTCTGTGTTTTGAGGGTTGTTTTGAAGTTTATCATACTCAGTTGGATTTTTGATTTATTTTGATTTCTTTTTTTTTCTGCATACTTTTCATTTTAGACTATATTTTTGAGTTAGAGGTAACCCCTGCCCTGCCACGCTCCGCTGAAACTGAAGCAGGACACAGGTTACAAAGGCAGAAAACCCTTACCTCGCCTGCAGGCAAGCGCCAGCTACTTGGTGGCCGCATTTTGGGCAAAAAACAGAGCGGCTTCCCTGCTCTGTACATGGCCCCACCCATCCATTCACTTCAATGGACAGGCAGGAGCAGGTACATAGCAGGGGTTGCCACTTTGTGTCTTATGTGCAGCGGTCGTACTGGCCCCCGAAGAACAGCACTAAACGGTGGGCTTTGTAAGGATTTTTTTTCTCTGTAACTCCCCGCCTTAGCACCAGGGGAGGGTGGCAGGGTTAGCCTGAGACTGGACCTCCACTATAATGTATACGTTTTGTGTGTGGTCAGTATATTTTTATTTTTTTAGTTTTTTAGTTTCTTACGTTACTGATGCAAAGGTAAGCGCTGGAGCAGGAGCAGCTTGGATATTTGTGACACATGATGATTAAAATGTGGGCCCAGTTTCAGGATCTTGATAACTGATCTTATAATCTGATGTCACAGCTACTGTATCCTAATTGCACCTCTTAGTACCGTCAAGAAATGTGGGTTGTTTGGTGTGTCTTTTATAGCACATGCTATACTTTTGGGTGTTTGGCAACCCTAACCTTGAAAGTAGCTTTGCATGTTGGATATTGTTCTGTTCAGTGTATCTTGCAGTTTCAGATTTAGCTAGTTTTTGCATATTGCTTTTTTATTTAAAGTGGTGTGGATTGCGCTTTTTTAGTATTTTTGCAGGGAAATGCTGTACCCGCACGTGACACCTGTGAATTCTGCAAGAGTTTTGAAAGAAAACTTCTCCCACTACAATTTAGCCGGGGTACTCTAAAGCTTGAAGTATGTACTTTCAAAGGATATATGGTTTGTGGGGGGTATTTTATATATAAAGGGTTGTTTTGTTTAAAAAAGTGTAAGGTGCGCACTTTGACAGCAGAGCTGAAATAATGAGGTGAAATTACCTTTACGCACATGCTTTAGGTTTGGGTGTTTGGCAACCCTACCCTGCAAAGTAGCTATGCATGTTGGGTGTTATTCTGTTCAGGGGACCTTGCGCTTTCAGATTTAGTGTGTTTTTTCTTGTTGGCATATTATTTTCTTTAGAAGAAATGGTTTTGTTTCTGCTTATTTTTTTTTTTTTTAGGAAAACCCTCTGCAATCAAGTTATTCTCCATAGGATTACTTGAAGAAAGCTCTGCACATAACAACAAGCCTGGTACTCCTTGAAAGCTTGAGGTGTGTACTTTCATGGAATATATACTTTGTGGGAGGTATTTCAAATGAAAAGGGTTGTTTTTCTTGAAAAACTGCAAGGTGCTCATAGCTGTTGTATTTTATCTGAAAATCTCCTAAAGCACTGTCTCAATTTGGGGGGTGTCTCCTGGGCAGGAAAGGCTGTCTACCAATACATATGTGGTACCATTGTAACCGGGAGAAATGGGGCTTTTACACGCCATACAATTTTATTGATAAAATTACATTTTATTCTTACAAAAAACACTACACAATGTAACAAATAGCATTTTTTTTATTTTTTTACCACACATTTCACCCCAAAATATTGCTTAAGTCCTGAAAAAGTTACAAACAGGATATTCTATGTTAAAGCCCAAATTGTGCCCAAAAAAACAATATATAATTTTCCTAGGAAATCCCCAAACATTCCTTCAAAAATTACACTTAAACATGTGGAGCACAAAATGGTGAAAAATGGTCTGGCAACAAAGGGTGACAAAATCTCCAGGTAGGCTACCACTTAACCCTTTAAGTGCCAGCCTACCTGGAGTTTTTGTCACATTCTGTTGCCAGACCATTTTGCACTATTTTGCGCTCCCTATGTTTAAATGTGATTTTGGAAGGGATTTCCAGGGATTTCCCAGGAAAATGATATATTGTTTTTTTCAGCAGAGTCTGGGCTTTAACATGAAATGTCTTGTTTGTCATTTGTTAGGTGTATTCTTAATATTTTTGGGTGAAATATGTGCAAAAAAAAAAAAAAAAACATACTACATATTGTAGTTTTTTTTGTAATAAAAAATGTAAGTTTGTCAATGAAATCTTATTGCGTGTGAAATCCCAATTTCTCCCGGTTACAGCGGTACCACATATGTATAGGTAGACACACTTTCCTGCCCAGGAGACTCCCCCAAACTGAAACAGCGCTTTAGGGGATTTTCAGATAAAATACAACTATGCTACGCAATATGCGCACCTTGCAGTTTTTCCAGAAAAACAACCCTTTACATTTGAAATACCCCCAACAAACTATATATTCTCTGGAAGTACACACCTCAGGCTTTCTAGGCGTACCAGGCTTGTTGATGTGGCCATAGTTTTCTGGAAGTAATCCCTCAATGGATTCTTTGGTTGCAAAGAGTTTCCCTAAAAAAAGGATAAAAAAGCAGAATCAAAGCCACATTTTCCTAAAAAACTACATACAAACAAGAAAAAACAAGTTTAATCTGAAAACGCAACAACCTCCGAACAGAACGATACCCAACATGCATAGCTACTGTCAAGGGAAGAGCTGCCAAACACCCCAAAGTAAAGCATGTGCGTAACGGTAATTTTACTTGAAAATTTCAGCTCTGCAGACAAAATGCGCACCTTGCGATTTTTCAACCAAAACAACCCTTGACATTTAGAATATCCCCCATAAACCATATATTCCCTGAAAGTACACACGTTAAGCTTTCTAAGGGTACCCAACTTGTTCTAGTGGGCTCATCTTTCTGGAATTATTACCTCAAAGAATTCTTTGGTTGCGCAGGGTTTCCCTAAAAAATGTATAAAAAAGCTGAATAAAAAACACCTTTTCCTAAAATTTAAATATGCAAACCAGAAAAAACAAGCTAAGTCTGAAAGCGCAAGGTCTCCCGAACAGAACAATACCCAACATGCATAGGTACTATTAACCCTTTTAATTGCCAGCCTACTTGAGATTTTGTCACCCTCTGTTGACAGGCCATTTTTCCCCATTTTGCGTCATGTTTTCGCCATGTTTTGCGCCATTTTTGCTGGAACTTTCAGGAAAATTATATATATATATTTTTTGCAGCAGAGTTTAGGCTTTAACATGAAATGTCTTGTTTGTACATTTTTTTTTTTACAATATTATTAAGTAAAAAAAATAAATAAATAAATAAATAAAAAATTTTTTTTGAAAATTGACTCCTTTATTTTAAATAAAAAATGTATTTTATTAAGGAAATCATATTGCATGTGAAAGCCCCATTTCTACCGATTAGAACGGTACCACATATTTATCGGTAGCCCCCTGTTCCTGCCCAGGAGACCCCTCTAACTGAAACAAGTATTTTATAACATTCACAAAAAAATACAAATACCATCCACACTACAAAGGGTTAAATCGAGAAAAAAAATGACATAGGGTCCCCCCTCCCAGGGGAGGGGGACCCCATTTTTTTTTTGATTTTTAAGGGTTAAAAACCCTTAAAAATCAAAAAAAAAATTGACGTGGGGCCCCCCTTACCCAAAGTAACCAGCCCGGGACCAGCTATGGGGGCTTGTAGGCACAGAGTGGGGGGGCCAGCTTTTGTGGCCCCCCCACCCTGCAGCCTACGAGCCCACATAGCCTATGTGGGCCCGGGCTCTTCTGCCCCCCCCTGGCCTTTGGGGAGGCAGGTAATGGGGGTGCCGGGGGTTAATGGCAAGCCACCCGCTAGCGCAGGTGGCTTGCCATCCCCCCAGCCTTGTGAACTGGTATAGGGGTCATGGACCCCTTACCAGTTCACAAGGGGTTAAAAGTAAATAATCACACAGACACAAGCAGAGAAAAAAATATTTTATTAATTTTTATTTTTTTTTTTACACTGTACTCACCTCCCATCCATCCTGGAGCACTCTGTCCCTCGGCGATCACTGGCTTCTGCTCACTTGCAAGAAGCCTTTTATAACTGCTGGATGACAGAACACAAAGGGTTAATAAAAAAAAAAATGACATAGGGTCCCCCCTCCCAGGGGGGGCGGACCCCATTTTTTTTTTGATTTTTAAGGGTTAAAAACCCTTAAAAATCAAAAAAAAATGACGTGGGGTCCCCCTTACCCACAGTAACCAGCCCGGGACCAGCTATGGGGGCTTGTAGGCACAGAGTGGGGGGGCCAGCTTTTGTGGCCCCCCACCCTGCAGCCTACGAGCCCACATAGCATATGTGGGCCCGGGCTCTTCTGCCCCCCCCTGGCCTTTGGGGAGGCAGGTAATGGGGGTGCCAGGGGTTAATGGCAAGCCACCCGCTAGCGCAGGTGGCTTGCCATCCCCCCAGCCTTGTGAACTGGTATAGGGGTCATGGACCCCTTACCAGTTCACAAAGGGTTAACAGTATAAGAAAAAAGACAGACACAGGTTTTGAAATATGTTTATTAAAAAAAAAAAAACATTTTACCTTTACTCACCTCCGATCTTCATATGCATTGTCCCGCGGCGATCTGATGCAGGTGACAGCTGGGCAGAGAAGGGGGGAGGCAGGCGATCGGAGGATCGCCTACCTCCCTCCTTCTCCGCCCAGCCATCACCGGCATCTGAGAAGAGAACTGCCGGGTGCCCCGATGACACCCGGCGGTGACGTCATTAGCCCCGCCCCCGAAGGGGGCTTAACAGCAAGATGGCGGCGCCCGTCGGGAGAGGAAGGGGAGAGCCCTTTCAGGCTCTCCCCTGAAGCTGAAGAGGCTGGGGGGGGCGATCGGAGGCCCCCCCAGTGAAGAGGAGACCCGGAGGGAGGCAGCGCGACTGCAGGTAAGTAAATGTCATTTGTATTTTTTTTTTTTTTTACAGTTAGCAGCTGCTGCTGCCAAACGGGGGGGGGGTGCTATTCCGGGGGCTCTCCTGGAGCCATCCGACCCCCCACGGGGGATCGGATGGCACCAAATTAAAGAGGAGACCCGGCTGAATCCAACGAGGGGTCAGGTGAGTATTTTACTTTTATATTTTTTTTTACTGTGGGGGTTTAAAGTCAGCTACGTGAGTCTCACGTAGCTGGCACTTAAGTGGAGTAGAGGCTGCTACGTGAGACTCACGTAGCTGGCACTAGAAGGGTTAAAGGAGCAGTATTGCGAAATTTGCATTAAAAAAGATAAATAATTAAATAGCCACACAATAGCTTCTAACATGTGTATAAATAATCTGGCGATAGAAATAGGAAAAAAATATATGCCTTTCTTTTAAATTGTATAATGACAATGGCTCAGTCCATTTGCTGAATAGGGGGATCTGCTGAGTTGTATTTAAGTGAGCTGCTTCATTTAGCCCACTGGTCTCCTAGCAACACTTTTCCTCAGAGGCTGACACTGTAATCAGTGGTAACGGCTGTGTGTGTGTGAGGTGCTGCTTTTGTTATGAGACCAGGTGACTCAAATGTGTAAAATCTATACAAAATAAACTAAACTGACTGAAAACGACTGAAATTCTTCTTTGAATAACTGTGCAGGAAAATCTAAAGGTATTAAAGTGGAACAAAACCCTAAGTTGCCGACCCTGAAGTCTATAAGACCCGGCCATTGACCTTGCCCCTTGGGCATTCTAAATCAGGATGCCCACTGTGTGAAACGACCCCTGGATAACCACAGATCCCCCCATTTTTCTGGCGCGCTCACGCAGATAGTAATTTAGACAGGCCGGGCGGCCAGGAAGGTTACTGCTCAGGCTCCCCATCTGTGTGCAAACAGAGCTGATTGGATGAGAGCCCACGCATGCGCTGTGGGACAGGGAAAGGTACGTTTTCACATGCGAACTTGGGGATTTCACATATCAGGGCATCCCAAGTCGGGATGCCCCTAGGGGCACGAAACAAAACTCCAGATAGTGAAAATCCTGGGTTGGGCTTTGCTCAAAACACACAAATCTGAAAGAAAGATCATATGGAAAAATGAAAAATAAGAATATGAAAGAGAAAATGGTAAACTGAAACACTCTGCAGCAGAGCCAACATGAAGGGAAAACTGTCAAAATCAGCTAAATGACTTCTAGAGCTTTTCTCTCTGTTTTAGATAAATAAGTTCTGGCCAGGCAATGTTGCAATGTTCATATCTTATGCTGGACGGCTGCCAGCACTGAACAGCTGATACTTTGATACATTGTTTCACCCCTCTCCTCAGCGTGGAACAGGCCAGAGTGTCGGTCCCGACACTCAGAAGACATAAACATGAGCTATTAGTCTTCAGCTGCTCAACACACACATCATTTTTATCTAAATTTGTAATTCTTACTCCAACACTTACCTACATTCAAAGTACCATTTAAATATAAGTCACCAAGAAAAATTTGCGATACTGCTCCTTTAAAGGGTTAAAAATCACTTGTTGTGTTCATGCTTCAAAGGCAAGGTATGTGTGGTATCAAAAAATTACTCCAGCACATTAAAAAGAAAAAAAAATGTAAAACATACATTATAGATATACATAAGCTATATTTCAAAACATGTCCTATGGTAAATACAAATATGTGTCTAGGGCTTTATGTCGATCTGCATGATTCAGAGCCTGCCCTTGAGTGCTTTGAATTTTTTTGGGACCCTGATCTCGGTAACTGGGAAATTGCGAACGCTCGCATCATTCACAGTCGTGTTTTGAGAAAAGTTTGTTCGTGCGTAAGTGGCTGTATTTGCTTTGTGTACGCATACGGTTTAGCTGAGCATTTACAGGATTCGGAAGCCGAATTTTTATCTGTTTTTGGACGTGTGGAGTCCATTGTTCTTGGTGTGTTTTTGTTGTAACCATCTATTTTAATGGGATGTAGCCAGCTATTTTAATGGGCTCCTCCACGAGTATAACCATGGGAGTCTGTATGTCCTTCCACATACTTATCTTTCTTCCCCCTGCTGCCATCTAGGGCATCCCATGCAGTCTGCATGTCCTTGCACATACTTACCTTTGCACTCATATTTTGCAGCCACTGTGAATTGTTTGCCCCTTGGCAGGACTGTAATGTGGCACACATGTGTAGGCGAATGTGTGTGGCCACTCTGAGCAGCAGCAGTTAAAGGCATCAGCAGTGGAGGTAAAAAAACAGGGCTTCCAGGCCTCCTGGCGCAGTCCACCACAGACCAACCAACAGTCAGGACACTGGAGCACTATGCAGATCCCAGTGTGGGCCTCACAGGTCTGTTGACCTGCATCCACAGTTTTGCCATAACCCAAAAATTTGGGACAATTAACAATTACAGAATAAATACCAAAAAACAGAAGTTTGCTTGGATGTTATTTATCACACCCCGGCAAGACAAGTGGCATAAGAAATAAAAAAATACATATGTGGAGTCCACACATTGCTAGAAAATGGTTTGGCCCACATGACTCCGGGTGCCTGCATACAGATGTTCAGGAATCCCTGGAGCACAAGCAGGGGTTGCCTTTCAAAATATGCTGGCACCCTCTTGCTCAAGGCAAAGTTATGCAGGCTGATACATGCCATAATAATTCTCTCTGGCTTCTATTGAAGGTCTCTCCTGTGTGACCAAGACAGCGAAATCTGGCCTTCAACAGCCTGAAGGCTCTCTCAACTACAGCCATGTGCGGTGATGGGCCCCATTATAAGCCTCCTGCCCAGGTGTCTGGGGCCTTAAGAAGGGTGTCAGGAGCCAAGGCAGCAAGGGATAACCTTAATCACCTAAAAGACAAATGAAAATTGAAATTAAATTACTAACAGGCAACACAACATCAAAACAGCTTAGACCAAATAGTACGTATCACAAAAGTGTAGGGCCAAACAAGCAAAATGTAAGGCAGGATGCTTGGACTAAGCATTTGCAACTGTAATAGGGGCATAGAAAGAGGGGCATAAGCACAGTCCAAGTGATGGAGGGCAGGGAGAGCAATTGGCTAACACAATAAACTTGGACTAATTACAAAAAGGGGACACAAAATAGAAATGAAAGGAAGAGATATGTGGACCTAAACAGACTGAGACACATGAAAGCTGTTTGGGGGGGAGGGAAAGCTAGGCTAGCCTCAAGTGAGGAGAGTGGCCTACGAGGAGGAGCTATTTGGATCTAAACAGACTGAGAAACACGAAAGCTGTTTGGGGGGCTAAGCTAGCCTCCAGAGAGGAGAGTGAGCTACAAGGGGGGGCAATGTGGACCTAAACATACGGAAACATATACTCCTGAGCAGCTGGGGGAACCAGGACCACATTCGTACAATCGATGGCGCCCATGGTACTTAGCAATGTTGAAAAAACCCAACCTCACTGTGTTCCAGGCTACCATGCTGTCAGGGTAGAGTATTTCACCTGCGGGACGAGAAATTCAGTCAGGATGCAGCTCTGCGAAGGCTGGGACATGCCAACTGACAGTGTCCCTGGCCTCTGGAAGGAGCTATTTGCTAAAAATTGAAGGGAGCCAATTGCATGCCCCTTTCTTGTGGCGGGGACCAATCATGGCAACAAATCTGAGTAAAGCTTCTTAAGAGGAAGGCGGTTCAGTAGGTCCAATTTGAACACCTGCTGATTGGTCATCTGATCTATACCCAGGCCACTGCATGTATGCCTGAGCTCTGGAAGGTACATGGTTAAGAACCCACGCTGCTGAAGACACTTGTACTCTTCACAGAACTCATCAAGGGGCTCCATTGTAGGTGCGGAGGATGTAGGCTGTATTTTCACTGGTGTGAGATGGTGTAAGTTTGAACCAGAAACCTACAGATTTTATACATCTGAAACCCACAAATCAGGGCTCTGAATCATGCACAATCGTAGGCAAAACCTGTAGAATTATGGATGCACGGACATCTTGAGCCGTATTTATACAGCGATCAGTCGGTTTGGAGTACGGATACCATAATTTTCTGCAAATAGGACAACTCGACCACAAAAACAAGGCTCACCCGACACAGAAAATAGACCAAGTACGGTCCTTTGACATCATTCCCGCTGGTGAGAATGCGTGCAAAAGAGGCGCTGAATCAGGCCATATATGTCCACAAATACTCGCTGCATTATGTTGTGCTGGCGGTACAGGGATAGCAATGCAGCACACATGTTTTAATACATAATTTGGTACAAATATATTATTGAATGGCTGAGCAAATATCTATGGTTGTACATTTTTTTAGTAGAAACGTTAATGTTGTTGCACAAAATAGTATTCACAAGCAAAAGTTGTGCAAGCAAAATTTTGCACACAACACATGTTATAAAACTACAATTGCAAGGAAGTAAATGGTAAACCAACTTCATAAAAGTTCTAGAATAAAAGTGTAATGTTTTTTGGACATTACTGTAAAATCTATACATACATCCATCCGAGCAGTCATGGAGTACTGTATGTGAGTGCGTGTGAGTTATCTTTTTTTCTTTTTTAAGAGTGCTTCAGACTCCTGCAGCTCCAGCTGTCATGAGTAATTAAACATTTGGCCTCCACAATTACTCTACAGTGTACATATGCCAGCATTTCAAGCCTAGAATATGCATTTCAAAGGGGAATAATTCCCTAGAAATCCTAAACTGACAGGAGCAAAGACAGCCTGAAGGAAAGTAGTCAGAAAAAACTGTAAGGTCGGGATATAATGATTAAAAAAGAAACTTCAAGAACTTCAACCCTTAACGAAACCAGTGGGAAAAAGGAACGACAGTTGGCAATCACGTTTTTTGCATAGGGATCCTTTCAAGGAACCTCTTGGGTTAATTTATTATTATCAGTGCAGTTCACCTTATTGTGCTATGCTAAAATATCAGTGCTAATAAAACTCATATTTCATAGAAACTATTGAAATGTACATGCATGAGTGCGCATGTGCAAAGCGAGATGTTGAGAGCAGATAGCTAGTTCAACTCTGCCCCCACCAGACACTTACTGGAGGCCACAGCCGATCCGGGACCATGACCAGCAGCACAGCTGACTAGGTGAGACCGCTGAGGGGTCCAGACATCCTTCTGCCCAGATAGGGGTGTCCTCCACAAACAGAAAGAGTCAGGAAGCATGCAGGCAGAATCTAAGATGGGCGCTGGGATCAGTGCAGCAGATCAGGCAACATCAGATGCTCCAGCCACAAGCTTTTCAGAAGGCCACCTTCTGCTCAACACTAACCTGACACCCAGAGTTTAGTCAAGGGCTAAGAGAGAGCTTAATTTTAATGCTTAACCAGGCTCTAGATCTCAATACGATAAAAATCAATCAGTTTTCAAGGGAGCTGGAAAAACTAGCCCCCAGCCTAGGCACCATGGATGATCGGCTAGATGATGTAAGGGCAGAGTAATGTATGATGATGTAAGGGCAGAAAATGGCCAGCTTCACTTAAAGTGGACCAACACCCAGGATTTTGACTATCCTGGGTGTTGGTCCACTTAGGTGGGGCACCCCGATCGGGGGTGCCCCGCTGTGTGAAACCCCCCCGATCGCCGCAAAAACTCACCTCTCCCCGCTTCCACGTGACCTCGTCCGGCCAATGACAGTGCTCAGAGCCGCTCTGGTATGCGCGTCCAAAGCCGCTTGGACGCGCATACCAGAGCGCTGTCATTGGCTGCGTCTCTCGCTTCCCTCTAACAGGGAGCGCGCCTGCGCCGGCCATTCACAAAACGGCCGGCGCGGGAGCGCGCCCCGCTAGAGGGAAGCGAGAGACGCGGCCGCGTCTCGCGCATGCGCTGTTGGATCGCCGGTAAGGTAAGGATTGTGGGCCTCCTGGGGGGTTCCTCCCTGCGGGACATCCCGATTTCGGATGCCCCGCGGGGAGGGATCTGATCGGTTCGGGAATTCCCGGGCCGATCCCCCCTGGGTGTTGGTCCACTTTAAAGATGGAGGAAGCAGAAAATAGAGAGCACAGGATGAACTTAATATTTAGAGGCCTCCCTGAAAGCATAGAAGATAAACAATCCACCATTACAGCCTTATGCCAAGAACTGGTACCAGGGGATCCCCATTGAGCAATCGAGCTGGATAGGGCAGCCTGATGAACGCTCCCATGATATCATTGTAAAGTTACATTTTTACAAGACAAAGGAAAGGATCCTGTTTCTTTCAAGGGGCTTCATCAGGGCCAGATTATGAGGGGGGGGGGCAAGGGTTCCATGCCCCGGAGCCTCCACCACTTGGGCACAAAGCTATCAGCGGCAGTGGGGGCCACCTTGCACCTGGGGAAGCCTTTTTTGTTTTTGCAAACCTGCAGCCAAAACCAACCCAGGGCAGAACACAGTGTCTAGAGCAGCAAAGACGCCTTAAACAACGCTACAGGGATGGGTGCAGAGCTATCAATTGGCAGCCAACTTCACTACCCCCCCAGAATGGCAAAGCAGGCGTTCTCAAGCAGCATGCACCTACACAAGGGTGGCACAAGGGACTTGATCTGACGTTCCAGTACGTAGACGGGTGCCAGAAAACCACCAGTTACTTGTCTGGACCATTATTTTAAAGGAAAAAAAATACTGTATATGGGGCCTCCACCATATTTTGTGACCAGGGACCTCCACCACATTTACTCTGATCCTGGGATCCATACAAAGTGTTCTCGGATCTGATGCCAATCGCAATACTTATTACTTAAAAGAAGAGAGATGAGGCCACTTCTAAAGATCTTACTAAATAATAGCATAAAGTGGGGTTTTGCATTCTGCGTAAGTTTCATGTACAGAGACAAGACATACGCTGCCTCCACTTATCCGGTACTACAGGATCTACTGGAGGATCTAACTTTGCTCAGAAACATGCCTCAAGCGTCTACATCACACCACCATCCTAGAGCTTAGGATTCCCCCAGAATGCAGAGGTCGGGGAAGCACCAAAGATGTCACGCTCAATCGGCTCCTTTTGCGTCACTAGTTTGAGATCTCTCCTTTCCGTGTGGATGTCTATACTTGGACCTTATTTGTCCAGTCACCTGCTGGTTTATCTATTATCTATCGATTTATAATATAGATGGTTCTGTCACGCTCTGATTGTGGAGGCGTAGCAAGGAGATCACCTGTTATGCTTTTACACTCTTTGGTCCATGCCTCATGCTGTGAGGCTTCCTAAACAGGTCTCAGTTCTTTTTTTCCTATATTGGGCTGTGGATAGTCGAAGACAACCTCCAGCTTAAAGTGCAGCACATGCAGCCTATCAGCAGCCAGCAAGCCCGGTGACGTCACAGCGCTATTTAAGGCGGCGGACATCTTGCTTTTCCTCATTTCTCTATTGCATTCGTGAGAGACAGGACACTGCTGTAGTCAGGGAGAGACAGTTAGAGAGACAGGGACAGACAGGGACAGGCAGGAGACAGGCAGGAAGTCACAGGGAGATTTTTTTTTTTCATCCAGCCTGAGTGTTACTGGCTGGCTGACTGGCTTTGTTAGCTGTTTCATGCTACTTTTGATGTGCATATATACTGAAATGATCTCAAGTCTGCTGTGGGAACATTACCATTTTGTAAAATCTCATTAGCCTCTGTATTTACTGTAAGCTGCACAGTTATTTAAAGTAATTTGGTCTGTATGAGCCTGCTTACACACTGTTGCTGTGTGCATATATACTGATCTCAAGTCTGCTGTGAGGCATCCCATTCTGTAACATCACATTAGCCTCTGTATTTACTGTAAGCTGCACAGCTATTTAAAGTAATTTGGCCTGTAAGAGCCTGCTTACACACTGTTGCTGTGTGCATATATACTGATCTCAAGCTGTGAGGCATCCCATTCTGTAACATACTATTAGCCTCTGTATTTACTGTAAGCTGCAAAGTTATTTAAAGTAATTTGGCCTGTATGAGCCTGCTTACACACTGTTGCTGTGTGCATATATACTGATCTCAAGCTGTGAGGCATCCCATTCTGTAACATACTATTAGCCTCTGTATTTACTGTAAGCTGCACAGTTATTTAAAGTAATTTGGCCTGTATGAGCCTGCTTACACACTGTTGATGTGTGCATATATACTGATCTCAAGTCTGCTTGGGGCCATCCCATTCTGTAACATACCATTAGCCTCTGTATTTACTGTAAGCTGCACAGTTATTTAAAGTAATTTGGCCTGTATGAGCCTGCTTACACACTGTTGCTGTGTGCATATATACTGATCTCAAGTCTGCTGTGAGGCATCCCATTCTGTAACATACCATTAGCCTCTGTATTTACTGTAAGCTGCACAGTTATTTAAAGTAATTTGGCCTGTATGAGCCTGCTTACACACTGTTGCTGTGTGCATATATACTGATCTCAAGTTTGCTTGGGGGCATCCTATTCTGTAACATACCATTAGCCTCTGTATTTACTGTAAGCTGCACAGTTATTTAAAGTAATTTGGCCTGTATGAGCCTGCTAAGACACTGTTGCTGTGTGCATATATACTGATCTCAAGTCTGCTTGGGGGCGTCCCATTCTGTAATATACCATTAGCCTCTGTATTTACTGTAAGCTGCACAGTTATTTAAAGTAATTTGGCCTGTATGAGCCTGCTTACACACTGTTGCTGTGTGCATATATACTGATCTCAAGTCTGCTGTGAGGCATCCCATTCTGTAACATCACATTAGCCTCTGTATTTACTGTAAGCTGCACAGTTATTTAAAGTAATTTGGCCTGTATGAGCCTGCTTACACACTGTTGCTGTGTGCATATATACTGATCTCAAGTCTGCTGTGAGGCATCCCATTCTGTAACATACCATTAGCCTCTGTATTTACTGTAAGCTGCACAGTTATTTAAAGTAATTTGGCCTGTATGAGCCTGCTTACACACTGTTGCTGTGTGCATATATACTGATCTCAAGTTTGCTTGGGGGCATCCTATTCTGTAACATACCATTAGCCTCTGTATTTACTGTAAGCTGCACAGTTATTTAAAGTAATTTGGCCTGTATGAGCCTGCTAAGACACTGTTGCTGTGTGCATATATACTGATCTCAAGTCTGCTTGGGGGCGTCCCATTCTGTAATATACCATTAGCCTCTGTATTTACTGTAAGCTGCACAGTTATTTAAAGTAATTTGGCCTGTATGAGCCTGCTTACACACTGTTGCTGTGTGCATATATACTGATCTCAAGTCTGCTGTGAGGCATCCCATTCTGTAACATACCATTAGCCTCTGTATTTACTGTAAGCTGCACAGTTATTTAAAGTAATTTGGCCTGTATGAGCCTGCTTACACACTTTTGCTGTGTGCATATATACTGATCTCAAGTCTGCTGTGAGGCATCCCATTCTGTAACATACCATTAGCCTCTGTATTTACTATAAGCTGCACAGTTATTTAAAGTAATTTGGCCTGTATGAGCCTGCTTACACACTGTTGCTGTGTGCATATATACTGATCTCAAGTCTGCTGTGAGGCATCCCATTCTGTAACATACCATTAGCCTCTGTATTTACTGTAAGCTGCACAGTTATTTAAAGTAATTTGGCCTGTATGAGCCTGCTTACACACTGTTGCTGTGTGCATATATACTGATCTCAAGTCTGCTGTGAGGCATCCCATTCTGTAACATACCATTAGCCTCTGTATTTACTGTAAGCTGCACAGTTATTTAAAGTAATTTGGCCTGTATGAGCCTGCTTACACACTGTTGCTGTGTGCATATATACTGATCTCAAGTCTGCTGTGGGCCATCCCATTCTGTAACATCACATTAGCCTCTGTATTTACTGTAAGCTGCACAGTTATTTAACCCTTTCAGTGCCAAGCACGTAGTTTCTACGTGCTTGCTTCTACTCCACTTAAGTGCCAAGCACGTAGAATCTACGTGCTTGACTTTCCCCCCTGCTAGTAAAAAAAATAAAAATCACAAATACTCACCTGACCCTTTCGTTGGATCCGGCTGGGTCTCCTCTTTAATTTGGTGCTATCCGATCCCCCGTGGGGGGTCGGATGGCTCCAGCAGAGCCCCCGGAATAGCCCCCCCCCCCCCCCCCGTTTTGGCAGCAGCAGCTGCTAACTGTAAAAAAAAAAAAAAAAAATGACATTTACTTACCTGCAGTCGCGCTGCCTCCCTCCGGGTCTCCTCTTCACTGGGGGGGCCTCCGATCGCCCCCCCCAGCCTCTTCAGCTTCAGGGGAGAGCCTGAAAGGGCTCTCCCCCTCCTCTCCCGACGGGCGCCGCCATCTTGTTGTTGAATGGGATGGCTTATGACGTCACTCCCGGGCCTCTTGCTGCCTCTCCTCGGCTGAGCTGTCAGATGCCCTGGTGATTGCTGGGCAGAGCAGTGGAGGGGCAGGGGATGCTCTGATCCCCTGCCCCCCCCTCCTCTGGCCAGCGATCACCAAGGCATCTGACAGCTGATCACCACAGGAGCTGACAATCGGGTGAGGTGAGTAAAGTCAAAAAAAACTTTTTTTTTTTTTAATAAATGACATTTTTGTGTGTGTGTGTTTTTTTTTTTATGTTAACCCTTTGTGAACTGGTAAGGGGTCCATGAGACCCCTTATACCAGTTCACAAGGCTGGGGTCTGGCAAGCCACCTGCAACTAGTGGGTGGCTTGCCATTAACCCCCGCACCCCCAATTACCTGCCTCCCCAAAGCCCAGGGGGGGCATTAGAGCCCGGGCCCACACAGGGTATGTGGGCTCGTAGTCTGCAGGGTGGGGGGCCACAAAAGCTGGCCCCCCCACTCTGTGCCTACAAGCCCCCATAGCTGGTCCCGGGCTGGTTATGACGGGTAAGGGGGACCCTACGTCATTTTTTTTTTTTATTTTAAGGGTTAGGGTTAGGCTAACCCTAACCCTAACCCTTAAAATTAAAAAAAAATGGGTCCCCCCCCCCCCGGAGGGGGGACCTTACGTAATTTTTATTTAATTTTTAAGGGTTAGGGTTAGCTTAACCCTAACCCTTAAAATTAAAAAAAAAAAAAATGGGTTACCCTCTGCGTCATTTTTTTTATTTTTAAGGGTTAGGGTTAGCTTAACCCTAACCCTTAAAATTCAAAAAAAAATGAAAATTTTTTTTTTTTTAAGGGTGAGGGTTAGGGTTAGGGGGGAATTTTTATTTTTGTATATTGTTTTTATTTTTACGGGTTAGGGTTAGCCTAACCCTAACCCTTAAAATTAAAAAAAAAAATTAAAAAACATTTTTTTAAGGGTGAAGGTTAGGGTTAGGCTAACCCTAACCCTAACCCTTAAAAAAGAAAAAAAAAAAAATTACATGGGGGGTCCCCATTTTTTGGGGGGAATTTTTATTTTTGTATATTTTTTATTTTTAAGGGTTAGCCTAACCCTAACCCTTAAAATTCCCCCAAAAAAGGGGGGACCCTATGTCATTTTTGGGGGGATTTTTGAGGGTTAGGGTTAGCCTAACCCTAAACCCTTAAAATTACCCAAATAAATGCCCCCCCCCCCCCCGGAAGGGGGGACCCTATGTCATTTTTTTTTAATTAACCTCTTATGTTTATAGTGTGGATAGTAGTTGTATTTTATTTGTAAATGTAATAAAGTGCTCTTTTCAGTTTGGGGGGTCTCCAGGGCAAGAATGGGGGGCTACCGATACATATGTGGTACCGTTGTAATCGGGAGAAATGGGGCTATCACATGCAATATGGTTTTCATTAAAAAAAAAAGGTTTTATTTAAAATAAAGGAAACAATTGTTTAAAAAATATATATTTTTGGTTTTTTTTTTTTTGTTTTTTTAAGCAGAAATATTCAAAAAACAGTAGAAAAATTACAAACAAGACATTTCATGTTAAAGCCTAAACTCTGCTGCAAAAAATGTATATGTAATGTATATAATTTTTCTGGAAATTCCAGCAAAAATCACGGTTAATCATGCCGCAAAATGGGGAAAAATGACCTGTCAACAGAGGGTGACAAAACTTCAAGTAGGCTGACAATTAAAAGGGGTACCATAGTACCTATGCATGTTGGGTATTGTTCTGCTCGGGGGACCTTGCGCTTTCAGATTTAGCTTGTTTTTTCTTGTTTGCATATTGATATTTTAGGAAAACATGGTTTTTATTCTGCTTTTTTATCATTGTTTTTAGGGAAACCCTGTGCAACCTAAGAATTCTTCAATGGATTACTTCCAGAAAGATGAGCCCACTACAACAAGCTCAGTACTCATAGAAAGCTTAGGGGAATATATGGTTTGTGGGGATATTCTAAATTTAAAGGGTTGTTTTGGTTGAAAAATCGCAAGGTGCGCACTTTGTCTGCAGAGCTGAAATTTTTAAGCAAAATAACCGTTACGCACATGCTTTACTTTGGGGTGTTTGGCAACTCTTCCCTTGACAGTACCTATGCATGTTGGGTATTGTTCTGTTCGGGGGTTGTTGCTTTTTCAGATTTTACTTGTTTTTTTCTGTTTGCATATAGTTTTTTTTAGGAAAATGTGGCTTTGATTCTTCTTTTTTATTATTTTTTAGGGAAACTCTGTGCAACCAAAGAATTGATTGGGGGATTACTTCCAGAAAATTGTGCCCATGTCAACAAACCTGGTACGCCTAGAAAGCCTGAGGTGTATACTTCCAGAGAATATATAGTTTTTGGGGGGTATTTCAAATTTAAAGGGTTCTTTTTCTGGAAAGACCCCAAGGTGCGCTTAGCGCGGTGCATAGTTGTATTTTGTCTGAAAATCTCCTAAAGCGCTGTTTCTGTTTGCGGGAGTCTCCTGGGCAGGAAAGGGTGTCTACCTATACATATGTGGTAACGCTGTGATCGGGATTAATTGGGGTTTCACATGCAATAAGATTTTATTGACAAACTTACATTTTTTATTACAAAAAAACACTACAAATTGCGAAAAATAGATTTTTTTTTATTTTTTTGCACATATTTCACCCAAAAGTATTGAGAATACACCTAAAAAATTACAAACAAGACATTTCATGTTAAAGCCCAGACTTTGCTGAAAAAAACAATATATCATTTTCCTGGGAAATCCCTGGAAATCCCTTCAAAAATCACATTTGAACATGGGGAGCGCAAAATAGTGCAAAATGGTCTGGCACCAAGGGTGACAAAAACTCCAGGTAGGCTGGCAGCGAAAGGGTTAAAGTAATTTGGCCTGTATGAACCTGCTTACACACTGTTGCTTTGTGCATATATACTGATCTCAAGTCTGCTTGGGGCCATCCCATTCTGTAACATCACATTAGCCTCTGTATTTACTGTAAGCTGCACAGTTATTTAAAGTAATTTGGCCTGTATGAACCTGCTTACACACTGTTGCTGTGTGCATATATACTGATCTCAAGTCTGCTGTGAGGCATCCCATTCTGTAACATCACATTCGCCTCTGTATTTACTGTAAGCTGCACAGTTATTTAAAGTAATTTGACCTGTATGAGCCTGCTTACACACTGTTGCTGTGTGCATATATACTGATCTCAAGTCTGCTGTGAGGCATCCCATTCTGTAACATACCATTAGCCTCTGTATTTACTGTAAGCTGCACAGTTATTTAAAGTAATTTGGCCTGTATGAGCCTGCTTACACACTGTTGCTGTGTGCATATATACTGTTCTCAAGTCTGCTTGGGGGCATCCCATTCTGTAACATAGCATTAGCCTTTGTATTTACTGTAAGGTGCACAGTTATTTAAAGTAATTTGGCCTGTATGAGCCTGCTTACACACTGTTGCTGTGTGCATATATACTGATCTCATGTCTGCTGTGGGCCATCCCATTCTGTAACATCACATTAGCCTCTGTATTTACTGTAAGCTGCACAGTTATTTAAAGTAATTTGGCCTGTATGAGCCTGCTTACACACTGTTGCTGTGTGCATATATACTGATCTCAAGTCTGCTTGGGGCCATCCCATTCTGTAACATACCATTAGCCTCTGTATTTACTGTAAGCTGCACAGTTATTTAAAGTAATTTGGCCTGTATGAGCCTGCTTACACACTGTTGCTGTGTGCATATATACTGATCTCAAGTTTGCTGTGAGGCATCCCATTCTGTAACATCACATTAGCCTCTGTATTTACTGTAAGCTGCACAGTTATTTAAAGTAATTTGGCCTGTATGAGCCTGCTTACACACTGTTACTGTGTGCATATATACTGATCTCAAGTCTGCTGTGAGGCATCCCATTCTGTAACATACCATTAGCCTCTGTATTTACTGTAAGCTGCACAGTTATTTAAAGTAATTTGGCCTGTATGAGCCTGCTTACACACTGTTGCTGTGTGCATATATACTGATCTCAAGTCTGCTTGGGGGCGTCCCATTCTGTAACATACCATTAGCCTCTGTATTTACTGTAAGCTGCACAGTTATTTAAAGTAATTTGGCCTGCATGAGCCTGCTTACACACTGTTGCTGTGTGCATATATACTGATCTCAAGTCTGCTGTGAGGCATCCCATTCTGTAACATCACATTAGCCTCTGTATTTACTGTAAGCTGCACAGTTATTTAAAGTAATTTGGCCTGTATGAGCCTGCTTACACACTGTTGCTGTGTGCATATATACTGATCTCAAGTCTGCTGTGAGGCATCCCATTCTGTAACATCACATTAGCCTCTGTATTTACTGTAAGCTTCACAGTTATTTAAAGTAATTTGGCCTGTTTGAGCCTGCTAAGACACTGTTGCTGTGCATATATACTGATCTCAAGTCTGCTGTGGGCCATCCCATTCTGTAACATCACTTTAGCCTCTGTATTTACCTTAAGCTGCACAGTTATTTAAAGTAATTTGGCCTGTATGAGCCTGCTTACACACTGTTGCTGTGTGCATATATACTGATCTAAAGTCTGCTTGGGGGCATCCCATTCTGTAACATACTATTAGCCTCTGTATTTACTGTAAGCTGCACAGTTATTTAAAGTAATTTGGCCTGTATGAGCCTGCTTACACACTGTTGCTGTGTGCATATATACTGATCTCAAGTCTGCTTGGGGCCATCCCATTCTGTAACATACCATTAGCCTCTGTATTTACTGTAAGCTGCACAGTTATTTAAAGTAATTTGGCCTGTATGAGCCTGCTTACACACTGTTGCTGTGTGCATATATACTGATCTCAAGTTTGCTGTGAGGCATCCCATTCTGTAACATCACATTAGCCTCTGTATTTACTGTAAGCTGCACAGTTATTTAAAGTAATTTGGCCTGTATGAGCCTGCTTACACACTGTTACTGTGTGCATATATACTGATCTCAAGTCTGCTGTGAGGCATCCCATTCTGTAACATACCATTAGCCTCTGTATTTACTGTAAGCTGCACAGTTATTTAAAGTAATTTGGCCTGTATGAGCCTGCTTACACACTGTTGCTGTGTGCATATATACTGATCTCAAGTCTGCTTGGGGGCGTCCCATTCTGTAACATACCATTAGCCTCTGTATTTACTGTAAGCTGCACAGTTATTTAAAGTAATTTGGCCTGCATGAGCCTGCTTACACACTGTTGCTGTGTGCATATATACTGATCTCAAGTCTGCTGTGAGGCATCCCATTCTGTAACATCACATTAGCCTCTGTATTTACTGTAAGCTGCACAGTTATTTAAAGTAATTTGGCCTGTATGAGCCTGCTTACACACTGTTGCTGTGTGCATATATACTGATCTCAAGTCTGCTGTGAGGCATCCCATTCTGTAACATCACATTAGCCTCTGTATTTACTGTAAGCTTCACAGTTATTTAAAGTAATTTGGCCTGTTTGAGCCTGCTAAGACACTGTTGCTGTGCATATATACTGATCTCAAGTCTGCTGTGGGCCATCCCATTCTGTAACATCACTTTAGCCTCTGTATTTACCTTAAGCTGCACAGTTATTTAAAGTAATTTGGCCTGTATGAGCCTGCTTACACACTGTTGCTGTGTGCATATATACTGATCTAAAGTCTGCTTGGGGGCATCCCATTCTGTAACATACTATTAGCCTCTGTATTTACTGTAAGCTGCACAGTTATTTAAAGTAATTTGGCCTGTATGAGCCTGCTTACACACTGTTGCTGTGTGCATATATACTGATCTCAAGTCTGCTGTGGGCCATCCCATTCTCTAACATCACATTAGCCTCTGTATTTACTGTAAGCCGCACAGTTATTTAAAGTAATTTGGCCTGTATGAGCCTGCTTACACACTGTTGCTGTGTGCATATATACTGATCTCAAGTCTGCTTGGGGGCATCCCATTCTGTAACATACCATTAGCCTCTGTATTTACTGTAAGCTGCACAGTTATTTAAAGTAATTTGGCCTGTTTGAGCCTGCTAAGACACTGTTGCTGTGTGCATATATACTGATCTCAAGTCTGCTTGGGGGCATCCCATTCTGTAACATACCATTAGCCTCTGTATTTACTGTAAGCTGCACAGTTATTTAAAGTAATTTGGCCTCTTTGAGCCTGCTAAGACACTGTTGCTGTGCATATATACTGATCTCAAGTCTGCTGTGGGCCATCCCATTCTGTAACATCACATTAGCCTCTGTATTTACTGTAAGCTGCACATTTATTTAAAGTAATTTGGCCTGTATGAGCCTGCTTACACACTGTTGCTGTGTGCATATATACTGATCTCAAGTCTGCTTGGGGGCATCCCATTCTGTAACATACCATTAGCCTCTGTATTTACTGTAAGCTGCACAGTTATTTAAAGTAATTTGGCCTGTATGAGCCTGCTTACACACTGTTGCTGTGTGCATATATACTGATCTCAAGTCTGCTGTGGGCCATCCCATTCTGTAACATCAGATTAGCCTCTGTATTTACTGTAAGCTGCACAGTTATTTAACCCTTTCAGTGCCAAGCACGTAGTTTCTACGTGCTTGCTTCTACTCCACTTAAGTGCCAAGCACGTAGAATCTACGTGCTTGACTTTCCCCCCTGCTAGTAAAAAAAATAAAAATCACAAATACTCACCTGACCCCTCGTTGGATCCGGCTGGGTCTCCTCTTTAATTTGGTGCCATCCGATCCCCCGTGTCTCCTCTTCACTGGGGGGGCCTCCGATCGCCCCCCCCCCCCCAGCCTCTTCAGCTTCAGGGGAGAGCCTGAAAGGGCTCTCCCCCTCCTCTCCCGACGGGGGCGGGGCTTATGACGTCACTCCCGGGCCTCTTGCTGCCTCTCCTCGGCTGAGCTGTCAGATGCCCTGGTGATCGCTGGGCAGAGCAGTGGAGGGGCAGGGGATGCTCTGATGTGGACAGTGTCGTGGGTGCTGCGAGCGTTCCAGCTCCTGTGCCAGACACTGTTGACGAATCCACGAACATCAGTGACGTACAGCCACAACTCGGTGATAATGATGATGACGATGAAGCCGATCGCACTAGGGAGCCGGGTGATGAAGGGGCTTCATCGTCATCATCAGGAGAAGAGGGGCGCAGGTTGCCCCGGAGTCAGCAGCTCAGGCAGCAAGGTGTTAGCAGCATGGTTGGCAGGCAGCATGGGGGCACAATTGTAAAGCCTGGAGCCAAACGGGGCTGGGGTAGAGCACCTGCTGCGCGGCAGGCTACCTTATCGGGAGGTAGTGGGGCAGGGGTTCCTGGAGTTGGCGACAATAGCAGCGAATCAGTGAGGCCTGTTGGTGGGAAAAGTAGCTACTCGGCAGTGTGGCAGTTTTTACTGAAGCATCCGCAGGAGGGTAACATGGCCACATGCAAGATATCTAGGCAGAAGGTGAAACGTGGCCAGGGCCCAAATGTTGGCACCACGGCCCTGCGTCAACATATGATGCATCACCATAAAGCGACCTGGGAGAACCGAGGCTCCCAAGGGGTGGTCCAGTCTGCTTCCTCACCAAGTGGCACGCCGCTCCCAATTTCTGCCAGCCAAGGCTCCAGCACCTCAGCCGAAGGCAGCTGTGCGTCATACCCATCCTCTGTCGCTCCTGCTCCTCCTCCTCCTCCTCCAAGTCATGCATCCCGCCAGCAATCCATCAGCGAAGCCATGTCCAAGAGACAGCAGTATGCGCCCACTCATCCTACGGCGCAGAAGCTGAATGTGCTCCTGTCCAAGTTGCTGGTGCTGCAGTCGCTCCCTTTTCAGGTGGTGGACTCTGCACCTTTCAGAGAACTGATGGCTTGTGCCGAGCCGAGGTGGAGAGTCCCAAGCCGTCATTTCTTTGCCAAGAAGGCAGTACCAGCGCTGCACACTTTTGTTGAACAGAAGGTGGGCCAGTCCTTGAGCCTGTCGGTGTGTAGCAAAGTGCATGGCAGCGCCGACGTCTAGAGCTGTAACTACAGTCAGGGACAGTACATGTCGTTTACGGACCACTGGGTGAATGTGGTCCCTTTGCAGCAGCAGCAACTTGGACAGGTCACGCCGCTTCGGCCTCCGCGCTCCCTGCCCGTTGGGCCTGTGACACTGTGCGACTCGGCCTCCTCATCCTCCGCCATCTCCTCACCCTCCACTGTAGGCTCAAGTCTCAGTGCCCCTCCAGTCTACCATGTGTGCAGGGCACGGAGGTGTCACGCAGTGCTTCACATGGTTTGTCTTGGCGAAAGGAGTCACACAGGGGAGGAACTGCTTAAATTTATTCATCAGGAAATCCAAACATGGCTTACTCCAAGAAAACTTAAAATGGGAATCATGGTTACCGACAATGGGAAGAACATTTTGTCTGCGCTGCGCCAAGGAAGCCTGACCCATGCCCCCTGCATGGCTCACGTCTTCAATCTGGTTGTCAAGCGGTTTCTGAAGTGTTCCCCCCATCTGCAAGACATCTTAACAACTTCAAGGAAACTTTGCATGCACTTCAGCCACTCATACACCGCCAAACACACCCTTCTTGAGCTACAGCGTCAGAACGGTATCCCCCAACATAGTCTGATTTGCGATGTTTCCACCCGTTGGAATTCCACCCTTCACATGTTGGACTGATTATGTGAACAGAGAAAAGCCATCACGGATTTCCTGATGATCCAAGCGGATAGGGGGACTCCCCTGTGTAACTTCAATGTCAACCAGTGGCAGCTCATACGTGACACCTGCTCAGGCCCTTTGAGGAAGCCACTTTATTTGTCAGTCGGCAGGATTACGGGATGAACGACGTGATTCCACTGCTTCATGTACTACAGCACATGTTGGAAACCATGGCTGGTCAGGGCACTGGAGACATGGCGTCTACATCTTACGGCCACATGAACCCCGTTGGAGCTGAACTGGAGGAGGAGGAGGAAGAGGAGGAGGAGTTGCCCAGCGAAACACAGTTTAGGCTTGGCGAAATGGCTGGTTTATCTAGTCAGCGGACAGGAGAGGAGGAGCAGGAGCAGCCAGAGGAGCTAGAGGGTTTTAAGGAAGGCGAGACAGAGGACCCGGACACACCGTGGCAGTATGTAGTGGAGATGGAGACAGGTAGTCCCTCCGAGTCACTTGCGCAAATGGCAGGAAGCATGCTCACGTGCTTGCGTAGTGACCCCAGAATTGTTTCCATTTGTCGGCAGGATGACTTCTGGCTGTCCATCTTATTGGACCCTCGCTTCCGGCACAAAATGGGGGCATTTTTTAAACCCGCCGAGAGGGAGGACAAACTGAACTACTACAAAGACATTCTACGTAGGCAGTTGGCCGATGCCTATCTGCGCCATGGTCCATACTCTCGCAGGTCTGACTCGAGGGGACCTCTGCGCTCACCTTCCACTGCCATGGCTGCTGGGGGGGTTGGCAGGAGCAGCAGCAGCAGCTCCATCAGCAGCAGCCTCAGACTTCAGTCGCTAATGAGTAGCTTTCTACACCCGCATAGTGAGGCTACTCATGAGCAGCAGGAAGACCTGGAGCAGGACCTCAACCAGCAGGTCATGTCATACCTTGACATGACCATGCCAACACACCTTGAGGATCCGCTGGACTTCTGGGCAGCCAAACTTGATTTGTGGCTGCAACTAGCAGAGTTTGCCCTGGAAAAGCTGTCCTGCCCGGCAAGTAGCGCGCCATCTGAGCGGGTGTTTAGTGCGGCAGGGGCCATAGTTACGGCGAGGAGAACTCGTCTGTCAACTAAAAATGTGGAGAGACTCACCTTTGTCAAAATTAATCAGGGGTGGATCAGCCAGGATTTCCACCCACCAATGCTGATGCATGCGACTAGATTCAGCATGGTGCCACGTTTTACACTTTCCAAATGGTGCAAAACATATTTATGTCTTTAGGCCAGTTTTTGGGCTCCTGCTGATGCCAACTTCAGAGTGTGCCTTCCAACCAATTCTTGGCCTCCTGCTGATGCCAACTTCAGGGTGTGCCTTTCTGCCAATTTTTGGCCTCCTGCTGCTGCTTGCAACTCCAGAGTGTGATTCATCCAATTTTTGGGCTCCTGAAGCCAACCCCAGTGTCTCTTTAAAGTAATGTTTGGGCTCCTGCTGCTGCTGCTGATGCTGCCAACTCCAGGGTGTGATTCATCCGATTTTTGGGCTCCTGCTGCCAACTCCAGTGTCTCTTTAAAGTTATGTTTGGGCTCCTGCTGCTGCTGCTGCCAACTCCAGGGTGTGATTCATCCAATTTTTGGGCTCCTGCTGCCAACCCCAGTGTCTCTTTAAAGTAATGTTTGGGCTCCTTCTGCTGCTGCCAACTCCAGGGTGTGATTCATCCAATTTTTGGGCTCCTGAAGCCAACCCCAGTGTCTCTTTAAAGTAATGTTTGGGCTCCTGCTGCTGCTGCTGCCAACTCCAGGATGTGATTTATCCAATTTTTGGGCTCCTGCTGCCAACTCCAGTGTCTCTTTAAAGTTATGTTTGGGCTCCTGCTGCTGCTGCTGCCAACTCCAGGGTGTGATTCATCCAATTTTTGGGCTCCTGCTGCCAACTCCAGTGTCTCTTTAAAGTTATGTTTGGGCTCCTGCTGCTGCTGCTGCCAACTCCAGGGTGTGATTCATCCGATTTTTGGGCTCCTGAAGCGAACCCCAGTGTCTCTTTAAAGTAATGTTTGGGCTGCTGCTGCTCCTGCTGCTTGCAACTCCAGGGTGTGATTCATCCAATTTTTGGGCTCCTGCTGCCAACTCCAGTGTCTCTTTAAAGTTATGTTTGGGCTCCTGCTGCTGCGGCTGCCAACTCCAGGGTGTGATTCATCCAATTTTTGGGCTCCTGAAGCCAACCCCAGTGTCTCTTTAAAGTAATGTTTGGGCTCCTGCTGCTGCTGCTGCCGCTGCTGCCAACTCCAGGGTGTGATTCATCCAATTTTTGGGCTCCTGAAGCCAACCCCAGTGTCTCTTTAAAGTAATGTTTGGGCTCCTGCTGCTGCTGCCAACTCCAAGGTGTGATTCATCCAATTTTGGGGCTCCTGCTGCCAACCCCAGTGTCTCTTTAAAGTAATGTTTGGGCTCCTGCTGCTGCTGCTGCCAACTCCAGGGTGTGATTCATCCAATTTCTGGGCTCCTGAAGCCAACCCCAGTGTCTCTTTAAAGAAATGTTTGGGCTCCTGCTGCTGCTGCTGCTGCTGCCAACTCAAGGATGTGATTCATCCAATTTTTGGGCTCCTGCTGCCAACTCCAGTGTCTCTTTAAAGTTATGTTTGGGCTCCTGCTGCTGCTGCTGCTGCCAACTCCAGGGTGTGATTCATCCAATTTTTGGGCTCCTGAAGCCAACTCCAGTGTCTCTTTAAAGTAATGTTTGGGCTCCTGCTGCTGCTGCTGATGCCAACTCCATGGTGTGATTCATCCAATTTTGGGCTCCTGCTGCCAAATCCAGTGTCTCTTTCAAGCTATGTTTGGGCTCCTGCTGCTGCTGCTTGCAACTCCAGGGTGTGATTCATCCAATCTTTGGGCTCCTGCAGCCAACTCCAGTGTCTCTTTCAAGCTATGTTTGGGCTCCTGCTGCTGCTGCTGCTGCTGCTTTAAACTCCAGGGTGTGATTCATTCAATTTTTGGGCTCCTGCAGCCAACTCCAGTGTCTCTTTAAAGTAATGTTTGGGCTCCTGCTGCTGCTTGCAACTCCAGGGTGTGATTCATCCAATTTTTGGGCTCCTGCTGCTGCCAACTCCAGTGTCTCTTTAAAGCAATGTTTGGGCTCCTGCCCCTCATAGTGATGCCACTTCAACTCTCTGCAATTGTGCCGCTCTGCGATTCTATTAGCGATGCCTCTGATCTGAATGTGATATTTATTTAAAGTATTATTTAACTAACCCAGCACGCATCCTATGAGTGTTACAGCAAGGCAGAATGGTTTACAACCCTATTGAGGCTCTAGGAGGCTCAGAAATAGCAAATAAATTTGGGTCGAAATGATTTTTGTCGGAAAATTCAGCGAATCAGTCGAATTGAATTTTTCAAAAGTTCGCTCATCTCTAATGGGCACTTTCCCACTTATTGGGAGGTTGTCCAGCATAGCATGTGAATTGGGGAGTTCTATGGGCAAAAATGTTGCGAAGCACTTTGTTTTTTTCCCAAGGTTTTTTGTTACAGTCTTGTTCATCTAAGAGCACTCAGCCCTTAATGCCATATACTTAAGAGATCATGAATGATTAAAACTACCTAGAATCTGGCCTAGGAGCTACCATAGGCCAGTGGTTGAGGTGCTTGGTTCATTGGGGTCAGCATCTGTCCCCTTGTGGGGGTGAGCGAGGGCTGCGATGTTCGGGGAAGTGAATGTACCGAACCATCCTGGCTCTGAATTTCCAATCTCCAAACATTCTTTCCTTTTGGGTTCAGTTACTATCTTTTCCTTTTTGCCTGGTAGATACCTGGTAGGACTGTATCTAGGTTATTATGTTTTTAGGTCGCCTATCAACACAAAGAGAACAGCTGTATTAGTTATTCTTTTTTCCCCTGGATAGAGGACTCTTTATGTCTTCCTCTAGACCGTAACTAAAGTAATATATGCTGTGTGTATTGCAAGCTCACATGCTTGTACATCCTCTTGGAACCCACTGGACCAAAGTTCAGACAAATATGTCATTCTCAAACAGAGCATGTGCTAATGGTGCTGCATATGAACCAACCCTCATCCTGCTATTGGGGTGGGTCAGGGTCTCTCGGTGGGGCTGGGGGCCTGGCAGCCCTTGCCGTGGCCCCAACTTAGTGGGTGGTGACGGCCGAGGTGCTTGGGGTCGTCGGGAGGCTCGGCCTACTTACACAGGTACCCCTAAGTTCTCAATGATGTTGATAGTCTCTTATTAAGGGAATAATTAGTAGCTGAGCACATTTGCTCAGTTAAGCTCTCCTGGGCTTGTGTCTCGAAGGGCTGGGGGTGAGCCTTTATGGATGCCTTCAGTGGTCTTCCTTTCATTAACATGATCTTAGTTGCGTTACTGGTTTAGTTAGTTTACAATCGTCTCCTTTAGTCTAAAAGATTTCATGTTGTACTCGTTCTACCTCCAAGGATATATCATTCTTGTAGGCAGTATACTTCTGGAGAAGTTGCCCCCCCCCCCATTCTCTCTTCCTCCTGGGTTCCTCACTCAGGACTTACGAATGTAGTTGGTCTTATATGAATACTCAATCTGAATGGCTAGCTAACACCCCCCCCCCCCCATATTTCATTTTTCCCCCTTTTTTGTCTTTTTCTCTTTCTTTTCTTTGGGTTATCTGGTGAGCATGTCTACAACAATCTTTTCCTTGAATGCTCAGGGATTTACCTCCCAATAGAGGAGTTTAGCATTCCGGAATTTACGTCCAGACATAATATGCCTCCAAGAGACACACTTTTCTAGGCCCTCCAGACCCAATTATTGTTGGCTTACCCCCAATTTTTTACTGCTTGTGCCAACACCAAGCAGAAGGGGATCTTTATCAGTTTCAGAAGGAGGGCTCAATTTACTTGCAAGAAAGAGATTAGTAGCCCTGAGGGGAGGTTTCTGGCTCTGTTGGAAACATTGCAGGATGTTGATGTAATGAGCATCCTATTATGCTCCCAACACTAATCAGATCCACTTTTTAGCGGGCTTCCTGGAATGGTAAGGGAATGTTTCCATGGAACCCAGAACACAGAGTTTCATGCACTATTTGCATCTGGATAATGTGTACACAGTATTGATCACATATTTACTTTGTGTCACACTTTACCACTGATCAATGATGTTAGAATTGCAGGGGTGCTTTTAAAATGATAATCAATTATAACAGTGATTTATTGTCGGATACCACTACAGTAAGCATAGTACAGGAGCATCTTGCCGAATACTTTAGAATAAATGCAACCTCTGATGTTTCAGCCGCTACCTACTGGGAGGAGCATAAGCCCACTGTTAGGGGTCATCTAATTCAGATTGCCTCTCATAAGAAAAAAGAAAGAAATGCCAGGATAGAGGAGCTGCTCAACTCAACTGGTGGAACCGGTTGAAAAAAACTAGGCTTAAACCTTAGGTCAAACAAAATCAGTCACACATGATCTGAATTTAGCTTTAGCAGGAAAGGCAGAGAAAGCTTATAGATGGCTGAAGCATAGATATTAAATATAGTATTATAAACTGGACTCCTTATTATCTTTTAAATTGTGGACCCCTGATCAACAGCACTGCCTTATTAGATTAAAAGATGAACGTGGGGTGTTACCGGGAATCCACTTAAGGTATTACACATTTTCCAAGCCCAGTTGCAAAAATTATATTCTGCTCCTGAGGCATTTTGTCCAAATAATGCTAACCTACCACAAATCCCACAATCTCTCCGGGCCTTAATGAACCAGGAATATACAGTGGAGGAGATTAAAGTCATCAAAGGCCTGCAAGGCAATAAATGACTGGACTTCTTGACTACCTGCTATAAAAGGTTTGTCGAAACCCTGGCACCAAGACTAACAAGAGCTTTTAAAGAGAAACTTCTGGGGCGCTGGAGTCTAAAATACTTCAGGGCTGTCCGAGTTCCACTCCTTGGAGCATCCCGAATTGGGATGCCCCGCTGTGTAAAACCCCTTAGAAGCCATGATACACTCACCTTCTCCTAAAGCCCTGCCTGCGTCTGACCTTTCTGAATGGGCAGCGAGTTATGTGGCTGGTGGGGCACTCGGCTCCCTTCAGCATCACTCGCCCAGGTGGCTTAGCCACCAGCAAAGCCAAAGGGAGCCTAGTCAAAGCAGGTGCGGTGATTGAATCAGTGCACACTCCCTTGCCCGAGTCTGCGCCATGAGAGCGAAAGGAAGGTGAGCGTATGGGGCAACATGGGGAATATATACAGCTGGACACCCCAATCCGGGACCCCCCCTCACCTCCAGAGGAACAACACCTGGGAAAGTAGAATTCCTGTGTGTTGTTCCGCTTTAATGATGTGAGGCGGGGTGGTTCTTTTTCTAAGGATACCCTTAGCTTAGCTTCTATATCTATGGTACCTAAGCCTGATACAGACCCTAACATTTGATCTAATTTTAGGTCAATCTTGCTGATCAACCTTGATGCCAAGATTTATGTCAAAGCGTTGGCTGATAAACTTTCATGATATCTTCCATTACTGATTGACAGGGATCAGATGGGGTTCATTCCAGGGCAATAGGCATGGGACAATATAAGAAGGATTTCACCTAGCAAAATAAAAAAAAGAAAAGGTTCGGCATTGCTTTTAACCCTTTATATAAAAAAAGCTTTTGATTCTGATTCTTGGCAATATTTGTTTTGCTTTTAGAAGAGGGGGTTCGCCTGGAATTTATTGGTTATCTCAGAGTGCTATATGATTCTCACTCAGCTTTTGTGAACTACACTGGGTTTAAAGTCAAGACTTTCTCCCTCTTACATGGGACATGGCAGGGCTACCCCTTATCTCCCCAGCTTTTCCCCCTGGCCATTGAGCGCCTAGCTCTTGCCATTAGGAATTCACCAGACATTTTCAGAATAGAAGACTTTGTCTATGTAATGTTATTTGTTTCTAACCCAGTCATTATGCTACCAAACATGATCAGAATCTTAGATAATCTTACTAAGTTCTCTAGGCTACAGGTCAATACATCAAAATCTAACGCTTTAAATCTGAACAATTTTTGAAGATACTTGGAGCACTTTGCAGCAAAACTACAATTTTCATTGGGAGGCACAGCGTAACAAATGTCTAGGGATATATTTGATGAATTCCTATGATTCGCTTTTTAAGGTTAACTATCCCCCATTGTTCCTCAAATTATTTTTTTTTGTTAGAACAGTGGAAAGCCTATAAATAAGGGTTCTGCTAGTAAAAATACAGCTTCACATCTCAATATTTTGAAGTACAGAGTGCTTGCTTTTATCTGGGATGGGAAAAGACCTAGGATCTCTAGGAATGTACTTATACAACAAAATAAAAAACAAAAAAACAAGATGTTGGTCTGGGGCTGCCTAATTTTCTGAAGTACTATTAAGCGACCAAGATTGTGTAATTAACAGTATTCCATTCCATGTTATATGTACCTTACTGGATCAGTCTGGAGTTCAATGCTCCCCAGAGTCGATAATTTATTGTGGGTAACACCGAAATCTAGTCAGGGAATACGCAACCTGATAAGTCTAGGTTTGTATGACACCGTGCACCCCCTACCATCTAGGGTTTGGCTAAAAAGTGAAGTGACAATGACGCCCCCCCAAGGTACCTGGCCTCCTATTCCCGAATGCATGGACATGAAAGGATATTTTTAGCTATGTAAGCTATATATATGTTGTACTAAAGTATCTACATTTTCCCATTTCAATCCACAGAGAGTGAGTCTGAGAACCTTCTCTCACTTTCATTTCTGATGACAGGGTCCTATCTTCATTTGCTTTTGGCATGATTTTAAAGTGCTAGGAGACATTGGACTAGCAGACAAGCGAATTAGTTAAAAAGCATGTCTCCAACAGACATACAGGAGGTTTTTTTGGGAAAAACTAAAAAAAACTTTTTTGTGTGATTAAGTTAAAAAGCTCACTAAAAGGTTAAAATTCAAGGAACATTGAAAGCACCCCCTGCTCCTACAAATCTTTAGCATGACCCACCCATGCCTCATGTGCACCCAGCAGCCAACATTTTTATTTGTATGTTGCTATATTATTAATGTGATGTGATGTTGCAACTTAAAGGGACAGTCCAATTTCGATTGAATGTACATTATTGTGTGGAAAAAAGATATCCTAAAGCTGCTGAGCTTATCAGGTATTCATTTAATGTTATTTCTTATGTTAGCAAATTTGTGTTTTATGGAATCACTTACTGTCTGCAATCTGTCGCTATTAGCAGCTATACACCAAGTCTGTACACCAAGAGAAGTGACTAGAGATGAGCGAACCGGTTCGGACGAACCGGAATTCGCTCCGAATTTCAGGAAATATTCGATTCGGCACGAACCCGAATATTTTGTGGTTCGTGCCAATCGAATTTTTCCTGAAATTAAAAAAAAAAAAAAAAAGCCGGCATGGTGGGAGCCGGCCGGCGGGCCGGTAAAGCCGGCCGGCCCGCTCCCACCATGCCGGCATTTAAAAAACAAAAAAAAAAAAAAAGAAAAGCATTTTTGCCGGCATGGTGGGAGCGGGCCGGCCGGTTCCGCGCTGACAGCGGAACCGGCCGGCCCGCTCCCACCATGCCGGCTTTTAAAAAAAAAGCAAACACTTACCTGCAGGTCCGGAGCGTGGAGGCCGGCGCCGCTCTCAGCTGTCATCTGAGGGCGCGTCATCAGAGGCGCCCTCTGATGATGCGCCCTCAGATGACAGCTGAGAGCGGCGCCGGCCTCCACGCTCCACGCTGACAGCGGAGCGGGACGGCTGGTTCCGCTGACAGCGGAGCCGGCCGGCCCGCTGCCACCATGCCGGCAAAAATGCTTTTTTTTTTTTTTTTTTTTTTTTTTTTTAAATGCCGGCATGGTGGGAGCGGGCCGGCCGGCTTTACCGGCCTGCCGTCTGGTTCCGCTGTCAGCGCGGAACCGGCCGGCCCGCTCCCACCATGCCGGCAAAAATGCTTTTTTTTTTTTTGTTTTTTAAATGCCCGCATGTGGGAGCGGGCCGGCCGGCTTTACCGGCCCGCTGGCCGGCTCCGCTCCCACCATGCCGGCATTTTTGATGGGGAACTTCGTAAAAGTTCGATTCGGCCGAACCCGAATTTCTTTGTGAAATTCGGCGAATCGGCCGAATCGAACTTTTCAAAAGTTCGCTCATCTCTAGAAGTGACCCTAAGCATCATATTATGTCATTGCAGGTGTTGCTAAATGCTCCAGCCCAATGGACCTACTCTTTTGGTGGTAACTGCTGTAGTTCCAAAATCTGCAAGGCCTGGCTTAGCCCACACACCCTGAGGGAGTGGCCACAGCTGCCACGGAATGCATGGGTGCCACCTAACTAACTCCGATAAATATCTTGTTCTTACATTTTTTGCATTTTATTGGCTTGTACACAGTGTTAAATGTGGTTTTCATAATGTTGCGTGTTTTAATAAATGTGGGTAATATCTATTCCACTTTTGTCACCTTAGTATAAAATCAATGTTTGCTTACACCTATTCACTTTACTTAGGAAACACTTTACACCTGGATTGCATAGTTACATAGTTAATTCGGCTGAAATTAGACATATGTCCATCAAGTTCAACCAAGGGTGTTGGGGTAGGGGGAAGGTATTTTTTTTTTTTTTTTTTACTGATAACAGCCTATAGTAACTGTTAATGTTATTTTCTTCTAAATTGGCATCTAATCCTTTTTTGAAGCTGTAAGCGGTTGATGCTGTAACAAGCTTCTGGGGGAGGGTATTCCACAGATTTATAATTCTTATGGTAAAGAATGATTGTCGCCATTCCAGTCAAAAGGAGTGTCCCCTTGTCTTTAGAGAGGATTTTACCTAAAATAATGTTTCCTCATATTTTTATATTGTAATATATATATTAAATTTATTTATACAAATAAATCATGTCCGCCCTCAGTCGTCTTTTCTCAAGACTAAACAGATTTAATTCTCGTAATCTTTCCTCATAACTAAGATCTTTCATTTCTCTGAATAGCTTGGTGTCTCTCCCCTGCACCCTTTCCATAGTCAGAGCGTCCTTTCTATGAATGGCTGCCCAGAACTGGAAGCCATATTCCAGGCTAGGGCGCACTTATCACTATCCTGTGATTCCATGCCTCTTTTAATACATGATAATATATTGGTAGCCTTGGATGCAGCTGCTTGACATTGCATACTGTTATTTAGCCTGTAATCTACCATTACCCCCATATCCTTCTCAACAAGTGTTTCTCCCAGTTTTACTGCCCCGAGGATATATGTGGCCTTCAGGTTGTTAGACCCCAAGTGCAGGTTATTTTATGAAATTTAGTGTACTTTGGCTCCGAGAGTGGTTGTAGCCTTTAATGAGGTTAAGCGTGGAGCGACTTTCTCAAAACAAACTCTGACTGCAGCTGTTAGCATGATACAGAAACCAGATACAGACCATTTAGTCTGGTCTAATTATAGGCCAATATCTCTTTTAAATTTGGATATTAAAATTAATGCCAAGGTTTTAGCTGAGAGACTCTCAAGCTTTTTACCATATTAGTGGCAAGAGACCAGGTGGGCTTCATTCCAGGGCGGCAAGCAGGGAATAATGTAAGGAGGATTGCACAGGTGATTCATGCAGCTGGACATGGAGGGCCAGGTACTATGCTTCTTTCACTTGATGTGAGGAAAGCATTTGATTCAGTTTCTTGTGATTATTTGTTTCAGCTTTTGGAATACTGGGGGGTTGGATAGCTTCATTGCTAGCTTGAAAGTGTTATATGATGATCCATGTGCTTTTGTTAAATACTGTGGTTTTACGTCCCAAACACTGCAGTTGGGGAGGGGAACTAGGCAGGGTTGTCCTTTGTCTCCCCTGCTTTTCGCCCTGGTGATGGAGCCCTTGGCTTATGCTATAAAAGGGGCGAGGGATATTTCTGGGTATAGTTTTGACGGTCTAGCTCATAAGATTTGTCTGTTTGCGGACGATGTGATTTTGTTTATTACCAATCCTTTAATAACGCTTCCAAATTTGACAAAACTCCTATGGGAGTTTGCTGTGGTCTCAGGTTTGGAGGTTAACACCTCCAAGTCACGAGCTTTAAACATTAGTGTGTCAGAAGAGGTTTGGGGGAGACTAAATTCTCTGTTTGATTTCAAGTGGGAGAAGGAGCGTTTGAAGTATCTTGGGATTTATGTCATGGGGAAGTTCTCTGGATTATATGCGGCAAACTAGCCACGTCTGTTTAGGGTACTTTCGGGCATGTTAGGGCGTTGGAGGGGCCTGGGACTATCCTGGCTGGGCAGAGTGAACACGGTAAGAATGACTTTACTCCCAGAATTTTTATACTATGCCAGGGTTCTACCCATAAAAATTTATTCAACACATTTAGTGAAGGGGAAAAACCTAGGGTTGCGAGGGGTACTCTTTTGAGGCCTAAGGAGCGGGGAGGGTTAGGGCTTTCAGACTTTTATAAATATTACCAGGCCGCGCAAATAGCACAGATATTTTTTCTGTTCTCCACTACGAGATTGACAATATTTTCTGGAATAAGGATGGGGGAGGGTGGGGGGAGGGTTAGGGTATATAAAGTTGATATTTGACAAACTTTGTGATATGTGATATTCGCCTAATACAAGCTTGGTTTTGATAATGTATGTGATATTACATGTTTTTCTATGAATCCTTTTCTGTACCAAAAAATGTTATTTACCACTGCTTGTACATCTTTACTATGCTCAATGGAAAAAATAAAAATCTTTGAGTAAAAAAAAAAAAAACAATAGAGATCTTGTCATTTGTGGATAAAGGATGAGCAATTGTCCATGTATGATGCCGAGACATACAGGAAACTGTCTGATTTTGCCACATGCAAAGCCCTAGCCAAAAATCCAGCCAATGAATACAAACTTGAAATAGATCAACTATTGAAAGAAGGTGTGTCTATGGAGAAACTAACTGATTAAACAGCAGATAAACTACAGGTACCCCATCAGATTATTCCAATCCTCCACCACTTGCTCAAAAAATGTATATAAAGCAATACAGGGCTTGAAATGGCTAGAGGGGGTGTTAGTCACCTTTGATGTGGCATCCTTATATTCCTCTATCCCCAACTCCCTCGCCATCAAAGTCCTACAAAAGGTTATGGCTATAACTACAGAATATGAGCCATATTTTACTGAATCACAATTATTTTATGTACTGTATGGGGAACAGTTCTTTTTGCAGCAATTTGGAGCATCTATGGGTGCCAACATATACATGAGTTGGTGGGAAAGAGAGTTAATTTATGGTGACCGTAATGCACTCTTTCAACATCTGTATTGGTATAGTCGCTAAATTGACAACCTTATTTGCATCTGGTCAAGCACCCTAGACCCGCCTTTCTAAATTATTTAACAGTACAATGACAATAATGACCTGAATCTGCTTTACAGGTGAATGGCAAAAAGACAATATTTATTTCTTGGATTTGACCTTATCTGTAAATCGGGTATGTATGTTGTATTGAGACAAGCACATATCGGAAACCACAAGCTAGTGATAGCATTTAACATGCTGCCTGATTCCATCCCCGCCAAAAAATTAAGGCACTTCAAAACGGAGAATTTATACAAGTGCATCGCAATTGATCAGATATTATGTCTTTTTTACAACAATGTAAGAAGAGGCAGCCCTAAGAGATCGTACAGTAATGCTAAATCCAGTAGCTATGGCACAATCTGAAAAGAATGGGCCATACTGTAAACAATTTACATTAATAAAAATTAATGTGGGTTTAGACATGTAACATTTTTGTTGGGTGATATTTAATTCCTGTCTGATAACAAATATGCATTGATATTGGGATGCCTGCCATAGATATGACAGGTCCTTTTTCACTTGTGTATGAGCCATTAGGTAGATCGAGTGCTAGCGATGAGGCGCTGCTCGCACCCGTTGATGATCTTCTTATAAGTGACAGGTACTCTTTGCAGGCTTAGCACAGTGAGGGGAGTTGCACTAGTAATACAGAGCTGCTACTTTCAGCCTGTCATGGCAGATCTCCCTCTTACATAAATCCACCTCGGATTGGCCAGAGCAGGGAATGCCCTCCCCTTCTTTGAAACAATTGGTCAGCTAATCTATGAGCACATTAAACATAGGAATCATTGGAACATGCCCCCATTTTCAGGTTGCGCCGCTGATGGCCGGACATGTGAGATTTCTGTATTTAAATCTGCACTCTAGTTACCTGATATAGACAAGCGCGATTAAGGAGGAGGGGTGCCACACTTCATGTTGAGGACCCCTTTTTGCACTTGCACTTTGGATACCTTTGGGTGATTTTATTGTGAAGAATTAAAACTCTTGTTTTATGGAAGCTAATAAAGGGCCAAAGTGAGCTGGACTTTCCTTCACGCACAAGTCAAAAGACTCTGGGATTGACAGCACTCCTACTGATTGTGTATTGTGATACAGTATAATAGTTATAATAAATATATATATATATATATATATATATATATATATTTTATAATAATTATATAATAATAGTATAGTACTATTGTGTACTGATTGTGATTAACTGTATTCTCAATATTTTGGGCTGAAATATGTGCAAAAAAATGTAAACAAAAACCTGTTTTTTACCATTTGTAGTGTTTTTTTGTAATAAAATTCCTATTGCAAGTAAAAGCCCCATTTCTCCTGGTTCCAACGGTACCACATATGTATTAGTAGACACACTTTCCTGCCCAGGAGACTCCCCCATTGGCCAATCAACCAGCTTTTTACAACAAGAAACCATACCGGGCAAGGCTGTGATTAGCCAGATGGGACGTGTGACCCTGCCATATAAAAGGTTGGGTCTGCGTCTTACCGATCTCAGAGCGCTCTACATTAGATAAGGATGGGTTGCTGTTTGAGGGACAGGGGCAAACCCCACAAAGCGCTGGACTTCATGTTGGGAGATGGGAACAGGCTTTTCAAGGATTGCCGAGACCTTACTGATATCTATTGCCATTCAAGTAGCAGAAAGTACAAACACAGGAATTGTACAGTCCTTATGAAATTCATATTTCTCCAATTTAATATAAAGGTGATGGTCTCGTAGACATTGTAAAACATTTTTAAAATGGGCCCGATGGAGCTGAAGGTTGGGGGAAACAATTAGTATATCATCCAGATACACTCCAACGAAAACCTCCATGGATTCTCGCAAGACCATCTGGACCGGGGGCTTTGTTCAGCTTCAACCCTTCAACAGCTTTGATAATTTCTGAGAGACTAATGTCACTACCCAACTTCTCCTTCATGTCAACAGATATATGCGGCAAATCCATCCCCTGCAAAAAATGGCTAAGCGCATCTTTAGGCCCCTCTGGCGGGGCAGAGTAAAGTGCTTTAAGGTGTTCATTAAAGATTTCCATAATTTTCTTAGGATTGCTTGTAGGCGCTCCTCTGCAAAATCAATTTCCAAGCCAACAGAGAATCTGGCTTAATGGCTTTAACATAATATTTATGCTTAATCCATCTTAAACAATTTTCCGCTTTAGTCGCTAAGGCTAAATTAAGATCCTCGGCCGCTCTTGTAAGGCTAGCCCTTAACGAAGGTGTCATTGCACCCGAGGCCTGTTCCACTAAATCTGCATACTTTTTTTCTAACTCTTCTATGTAGGCATTCCTCTCCCTCTTTTTCCTAGCTGCTAATTGTATTAGTTTCCCTCTTATAACAGGCTTATGGGCCTCCTATTGGATAATTGATGATACTTCAGGCACATCATTATCTAAAAAAAAACTTGAAATTGCTTTTTGAACTTCATCAACTAAATTCTCATCAGATAAGAGAGATTCATTCAAAACCCACATACTCCCTGGCTGCTTAACTAAAAGTGTATTAAATTTTAGGATAACCCCATCATGGTCTGACCATGAGATCGGTATAATCTGAGAACTGCCCACATTGGGAAGATTTTGAAAAGGAGTGAAAATATGGTCTATCCGCGTATAAAGATCATGCGGGTGCAAATAATGAGTAAAGGAATGCGTACCCGGGTGACTCTCCCTCCAAACATCTACCAAGGCATGCTTTTCCAATAATGACCTAAACGCCCGTGCAGTAGCAATTGTTGAAGGGGTTGGAATTACAACTCCAGGAGATTGTCTATCAATGTGTGGTTGAAGAATCATATTAGAATCACCGCAAATAACCACCAGACCCCAGGATGTTTAGATACTGCCTCCAGAAACAATTGACCCAAATTAGGCGCATAATATGACGCCACGGTAATTTCTACATCCTACAGTGTACCCACCAGTATCAAAAACCTACCTTCTAGGTCAGAGACTTCAGAGAAAGAAGCATTTTTCTTAAACCCAATAAATATCCCCTTCTGTTTTGTGTGTGCACAGGAAAGAAAATACTGTGGATATGATGCATCAAAATACCTGGGTCTCGAGGTCTGCGAAAAATGTGTTTCCTGGAGACATACCACTTCTGGCTTAAGCGAACGTATCTTTCTGAAGGCCATATTACGCTTCTGGGGGGACTTTAACCCCTGTACATTTAGGGGGAAAAAAGAGCACGTCATTTTTATATATTTCGTTCAAGGGTACAATAAAAGAGAAGGAAGAACACAGAAAATACAAAGAATAGAGAGAAAAAAAAAAGAAAAAAGAGAGCCTCCTCTCTCAGTGGTAGGTCCTGGCCAGCAATAACCGTTTCCCCAAAGAGAATAAAATGGAAAACAAGCAAAAATACGGAATAAGGATAAGGGAAGAACAAACAAAAAAAAAATCGACTCACCCTACTGACAAATTGTCAAAAAGAGTAGTACTAGAGTGCAGCGAAACAAGGCCGTCCCACGGAAAAAGGCGTTCCTTATTATATTTGCAGAGTCATATCACAAACAATCATTAAATTGCTAATATCTCATCCTCCCAGACACGTTCTCCAGAGGGCAGAAAGAGAAACTTATATAACACTATAACTACCTAAAGGGGGTATCCAATATCAATTAAGAACCTACCCTCCTTGATTATATAATGGACCATGGTCCTAGATTAGTTTTATACTTTAAATCAGAAATGTCAAAAAGAAGAAAAAAAAACTAAATATCCCCCTATGTAAAATTCAACCTATTTACCTAGCCCCCTCCCCATTTCTTTAACCATTAAAGAAAAAGACAACTGAAAGCTGCATAGGCCTTTACAGTTTAAAGATTGAAATTATATATCTAATATACCCACTATGGACCCAAATAATTAACTAAAAAAACAAAAAAAAACATCCCGCATGTAACCAATAATCTTGCTTAAGATAAAGCTACTTACATAGTTTACCCAAATATGCATAGATACCATTCCCATCCCTCCTACAATACTAGCCTAATTTGTAAACCAGATTCCAAGCCCAGATACCCCCCCCCCCTTCTAAACCCACCACTACATATAATCTCGGCCAAACTTTTAGAAGCCCAATAAGGACAACCTAAAAGGAGAAAAAACAACTTATCAGAACCAGTATGCATTAAGTATCCCCTTCTGCAATAACAGGGGCAGGAGATTCAAAAGACACGTCTTCTTTGCCTCTTGCCGGCCCTCTGTGCTTTCGGGGAATCATCCATGCGCAAAAATCTTCTGGCTGCAGAACCCGGTTGCTTGACATTTAACAGGCTCAGATCAGATAGGATATTCTGAAGCTCATCACTGGCTGAAGCTGACCAATCCTTATTCCTATAAGAAAATTGGACTCTAAATGGAAATCCCCATTTATATTTAACACCATGATCTTGTAAAACTTTAAGAAGTGGACGTAGCTCTTTTCTCTTGTTGATTGTAGTGGGGGAGAGATCTTAAAAGATTTGAAAGTTATTGCCTTGGAATGATAATTGAGAACTAGCACGTGCAGCTTGCAAAACCTTTTCCTTTGTTTTAAAATAATGAAATCTTACAATAATGTCACAAGGGGGGTCCTCAGGATTCCTTCTGCGCATTAATGCGCTATGAGCTCTATCCATTTCCAAACGATACCCCGGTTTACCGGGCAACAGGTCCTGGCAGATAGCAAGTACTGTGGACTGAGGGTCCTCAAGATGCTCAGGCAAGCCTCTAAATCTTAGATTTTGTCTGCGATCCCTATTCTCCGCATCCTCCAGCTTATTAAGCAAAAGATTGTTATCTTCCTTCAGCGTAATGTCCTCTTCATGTGCCTCAAACATTGTGACATTACTCAATCTTTCATCCATAACAGAGAGACATCTCGAAAATTTAAACAGCTCCTTAGTGAAATGCTCAGTTATTTTTTTTGTGTTAAGGCCCAAGGCTCTAGTAAATAGGGAATCTATTTGTTCAAGCAAAGCGGGACTAACCATCACTCCCACAACCTCATCAGCATCGCGTATCGGACTTACTGTTAATGCAGATTCCATTAGAGAGTCTTCCTCTACTGCTTCTGCTCCAGACCCGGCCACCGCCATCTTGCAGGCCCAGCGTGCCTCCGCTATCTGGCCAGTCACCGCCACACAACAAGGCAGGGATTCTTCTCTCGCCTTCTCATCGCTCCAGGCACCCTCTGGAGGAGGAGCCAGGTGCTTCCATATCTCTGCAACGCTCGTTAGCCGCCGTTCGCTTTGTTTCTTTAGAGCAGGCGTGGAGCGGTATTAGAGCCTGCCCGACCGCATCACACGCGCATGCGCACTCCCATCTCCCATATTGGTTTTTAATCTAGTTAACACATGTCTCTCCCCCTTAGCAAGTATAGATCAATACCATTTTTTTCATACCCAAAATCTTAAAATCTTTCCAATATGCAAATCTTGGCTTTTAGATGGTAAAAGTGTGAACTGCCCAAGTTCAAAGATTGTCCTTGTTTCAGCTTAACAACATTTTATGCCAGATTTCAAATATATATATATATAAAACATATTTTAAACAGTCCCTAAAAACATGTGAAATCAGAAGCGTGAGATGTCAAGCTACCTTTCTCTGCGTCGAGCAGCGTTGGGACTTCACGCTTGCGCTGATGACACGGGAGCTGTCTGCAGACAGCTCCCCTGCCCTTAGTGCATGTGCAGATTCCCGGCGCTGCCCATGCCTGCCAGCAATCAACCCCACTGGTCGATACATACGTCGCCATCAGAGAGAGAATATTTTGCTGATCATCAAACTAAGATATATCAAACGTTTTTATTTCCAATCTGTACGCAGTAGTGCGGTGGAAAGAGGAAGTGCCTTTAGGGAAAAAAAATCGTTCTAAGTTTTTGATCTGGTCTGTGGTCGAAGAACTCCTTTGTTCTGATGTCTTGGTTGCATAGTTATTAAGAAAAGAACAGATCTGGTAATGTTTACATGACATGTTTGACATGCTTATTAAGCTACAGTTCATGTTTACCTGTTGATATGAGACTGACCAATCAGAGATGACCTGAGCTGGTTTTGATCATAAATAACACCTCGCAGTTGGGGAGAGGGCACACCCTTTTTGAGCAGTAAGATACAAAGCCGTATCTGGAACAACAAAACCTGGTAACCATCTTGTAGCCCACATGACATGAGGACTGGAGTTGATTTAGGTTTGCTGATTTTATTCAAGTAGCAGAGCCTAACAATCTGTATTGCTAGCAAAGAAGATAGAAATAACTAGTTAAAGTGCATCTTTGGAATTTCATTGGAATTGCTATAATAAGAGCCTATTTAGCAAACAGTTCAAATTTCGTTAGTGTTTTGGAGTATATTTGTGCCTACCCAAACTTTGTTGCCTCTGGGAGAATTGGGGAAAATTTGAACAAAAATATTTATTGCACTTTTTTCTTTAAATTGAAATGCAAATAGCAATTTACACAGGAAGGCACGTCAGAGGTGCACCTTGTTTCATCAAATATTTAGCACAAAAGAAGGTACAAAAGTTTGTCCTACATTTTCCCCCAAAAATCTGTACATGTGATTAGGCATTTTTGCAGGTGAGGTACATCATATATACAATAAGGCAGGGATATTTTAGGTTTGAAAAGAACAGCACTATATGGGCTATGCTAAAGAAATTTCGCCAATTATTTCTGCATAGCACAAAGGGTGCTGTTGGTTCCAAACGTAAAAAAAAATCTTATCTCATAGGAAAAATTATTGCATTAGAGACTAACATGACATATCTTTATCATGGCCCAAGTTTGCAGCACAAAAAAATAAATGACAAGACCTCTTTGGAAAAATGATGTTTCTCATCTGTGAAAATGCTTCATCACAACTTAAGGTGGTTTATTGGTAAAAACTTGAACTTTTTCATTTCTTGAGTGTTAAACTCAAAAAGCTTGATGAGATGTGGGTTTCAATTTACACTGCAAGGCATAGTGAAAATGCACCTTGCTTCACCAAATAATTAGCATGACCCCCCAATGTCTCAGTGCCACATGGGTTGGGTGTGAGGCTCTCGTCACCATAATTGCTTCTGGTTGAATAGATTTTTTCACTTACATTTTTGGGAATGAGTTTAAAGCTTGACAGAACATTTAAAGGGTGCAAGGGCAACTGGAGAACTTTTGATGGGGACAAATAGTATCAGACCAAAATAGATCTTTTGACTCGCCCAAATGAATCAGGAACAAGTCTTGGAAGCTTTGGTCATTGCTACTCATAGACTGTAAAACTGAAGAGTCTTCAGAATAGTTCCTGCAGCTTTGCTATAAACATTTCTTATAAAACTTTTAAATCAGCAGTAATTAATTTATTTAGCTGGAGTGTATTTATTATGTGACACTTTGTTATGTAGTTAATATTGGGAAATACTATTTAATAAGAGAACTGATGCTTTTACCTACCCCATAATTGCATTGTTTTACCTGTTTTCAGATTCTGCATTGTACAGCGAGCCTCTTTATCATATCTAACCTCAAGCAAATTACAGAAAACTAACTGCATTACTCCCTTGGGTTTAAGATTTGAGAAGGCAGATTAACTTTATTGTCACCACCTTTTTAAAAACCAAACAGTAAGACTGCTCAGTAAAAATTGAGTCAGTTCCCAGTTCATAATGGTTCAATCAAGCAGATGTTAATCAGGAAACCACACAAAAAGAGAGCAATCCTTTCTACAGTTTCTCAGCTTCTGGCCATAGAATCTATTCTTCTAATTTTACAATTGGAAAAAGAAGTTGGTTTCTTTTCACTTCTTGTTGTATTCATGTACAAAAAAGAGGTTTCATCCTTACTCTACCTTAAGCCCATTTTCCCACAAATTAGTTGAGGGCCCTAAACCTGTATTGATTATGGAATATTAATTTTAAGTTTATTCCTGTTTTGTTTAAATAGCTATGTCTTGCTAAGATATATATGTTTAAAGAGTTAATGTGCTTTTAGAAAAAATATAAAATGCAATGTATGCAAATAAGTATGAATTAGCACTTCCTTCCCTCCTGGGTCACATTACTATATTGATGCAGCTTGAAAGAGGATGGATAGTGATAGGAGATTTTGACCACATTAGATTGTAATGAGAGAAATAGTTGTCAAATATCAGCTACTGACATCAGAAAGATGAAGTAATATTGTGTAAACCAGCAATGTAAATACCAGAAAACATAGTACTGTCTTCTAAAGCTGATTTAGGCAGAGTCTACTTACCTTCATTTCACTTGACAGTAGAGTTCTATTTACGATTCATGCTGCCCTGTAACTTTAGTGCTCATGCCCCCACAGTCTTATGATAGAGCTGCATAGATGTGTCACAGTCTTATAAGAGAGCTGCATAAATGTGTCACAGTCTTATGATAGAGCTGCATAGATGTGTCACAGTCTTATGATAGAGCTGTATAGATGTGTCACAGTCTTATGATAGAGCTGCATAGATGTGTCACAGGGTCACTATTTTAACATTGAGCCATTAGTAGATCAGAAGCAGGCTGGTATTTTCTTTAACCACAATTACACTTTTAGTTAATAACATGTTATTTTACCATAAATACTCTACAACTTCCAAAACAAACCCAATAAGACAGTCACATCAATACAATTACACCTATAAAAATCACTCACAAGCAGGGGTGGACTAACCCACCAGAGCACCAAACGATCCTCTGGTGTGCCCAGGTCCTGACCCTGGGCCACCGTCATGGAAGTACAGGAGATCTAAGATTAACACAGTGTTTCTGGTCTGGAGTGTAACTTTATTATTTGTTCAAAAGGTACTTTTGTTATTTGGTTCATAATTATTACACTTTATATTATGTAACTGTGGATGGAAACCCAAAAATGAGTCCACTGCTCAATCTATGGGACCCACCATCCGAGCAGCCGAGAGCTGCTGTTGGCTAGGCTGTGGCCTGGTTTTAAAAGAAAGCGGGCATTGCCCTGCACCACTTTTTGAGAGTGCCGATTGGCTGAAATGCATTTATTACCCCCAATTAAAACGGATTAGCACATTTTAATAGATACAAAGTAGTGTTACATTGTTTTGGATGCACTCTGGCCTATTGAAAATGTCTTTAGTTAGTGTAAAAAGTGTCTCATTAGACTCGTTCATGTGAACATGCAAGAACACATTTTCACACATTTTCAAATGAGAACTCTCGCCCAACTCAGAAGACCTTTTTTTGCTTATAGTATCTGCATATAATAACACAAATACGAATCAAATACGCAAATGCAGAGAAAGTTCTCCTGAAAAGCTCTCATGAAGTTAAAACCTCGTGTGTTTGAACTTTTCGTTTTCAAGTTTTTTTTTCTTTTACAATTTCAGTATTTGGTCAAGGTATACAACTTTACATCAACACAGTTTTACAGGGTGAATAAAATAAGACACAGTCAGTTACATGATAGCTCACAACCAAATGAAAAATTACACGAAATAACCCGCTATTGCGACATCATGATACAATTACATTGTAAGGAAGGACATAATAAAGATGTAATACAACTAAATGAAAAAGAAGAAGGAAATAATGGCTAGAGGTAATAGAAAGACACTGAAGATACATGCATTAGTATAAATTAGACTATATACCACTCAAAACCTCTACGTTCTGCCCCCCCCCGGGCAAAATTCTCTTCTTCTCTCAGTCAGGAGAGCTGCTGGGGTCTTTAATCCTGGAGGCTGCATCTAATGCACACACGCATATGGCATCTATTGAATGGGGGAGCAAAGGTTCCCCTTATTCCTTCCTGGGTCCCAGGCAGAAGTAGTGGTTGGAAACCAGGGAGGTAGGCTTTTATAGTTTAGAGGTGGAGCCTCTGTGGATTCTCCCCCATGTTACACTTGTGGTTTGGGTCATTTTTGTGCTAAACGGGGAAATTCCTTTTCACCTTCAGCAAGGTTGTGTGCCACAATTGAGTGAAATTTGGAACTGTGCATAATTCCCTCCACCATGACTAATTTGTCAGCTTCATCTAAAGGAAAACAGGCCGAAACATACAGTAATTATTACTCCACCATGCTTCACGGTGGGCATAGTGTTCTTTTGGTACATAAAATTCAGCGTTGGCTGTGCACTAAATACACCTTGAATTAGGGCCAAAAGTTCAAGCTTAGTTTTATCAAACCATAACACATTTTCACACCTGATTTTTTGGCAGACCCTTTTGCCACCTTACTAAACAGCCCAAATATTTAAATAACATGTTGGATTGTTGTTACATGCAGAACGCCACCAGAAATTTCTGCAACTTCTTTAATGTTGCTGTAGGCCTCCTCCTTTGTGTTTACTCTTCCCCTAACTGATACCTTTTAACAATAAGATCCCTTTGATGTCTGTTCACAGACCATGGCTTTTGTTGTAAAATGCTGGTATGTAAGTGTCAGGAAAACAGTTGAAAATTATGCAGGGTTAATCAGAATAATAACTAATGACAGCTATGATGGCTGCTGTGTACTAACTTACTATTTAACATGAGTTTAAATGTGATTGGATAATTCTGGACAAAACCACATCCCAAATTATAAGAGAGTTTCACACTTGTGCAATCCTTTTAGAACTTATATTTTTATTTCCCTCTTTAAAGTATTTCCGTTTATTTTTTAGTGGCGTTCTACACATTATGGATCACATTTTAGGTTTAAAAAAGTTCTGAAAAGATTTTTCACGGTCTGATGTTTTGCATCACAAAAACTTGACATGGGTGTCTAGACTTTATATATTTACTGTATGTGTTGTTCTTTTCTTAAAGTCATACAGCAGGGAACTTACCTTTTGTCCTGCACTGTTCGTCACTGCAGGTTCGGTGCTCTAGACCTCACCTGATCCCTTTCTGGGGCTCCCACTGCAGCCGCCGACGCCCGTGCAGTCTGGGGCCAGACATTGGGAACGGGATTGATGGTGGGATGGAATCGCGACATGCCATCGATCACTAGTGTGTGACCACACCCACTCCATTCATTACAATTCAATGAATGGAGAGGGCATAGCCACACCCCCTGTGACTGATGGCGGGGGCATTTCAGGCGAAGTCTGGAGCGCTGGGCCTGCAGCACAGGACAAAAAGTAAGTCCCCTTTTGTTTTTTCCTCTGCTGTATGACTTTAATAAAAGACTTTAAGACAGATTTGGGAACAGGTTTATTTTAAAAACATAAAAACAGAACAACTACTAACAACGCCAAACTCTTGTTTGTAGCTGAAAAGGTGCCTAAGCTCTTGCTGGCTCATTGCTTAGATGGCGAAGATCATTGAAGGTTTGGTAGGTCGCTTTCATTAAAGTGGACCAACAAGTCCAAAGTCGGGATGCCCCACTGTGTGAAACCTCCCAGGATGCCCACTGCACTTACATGAATCCCGGTACAATGGCGCATGCGCGGGCCGCATCTCGCGCTTCTCTCTAGCAGGGCGCGTGCCCGTGCCTGTTAGAGGGAAGAGCAAGATGCGCCCGCCAGCATGCTCGGAGCCGCTGAGGTAAGATGTTGCATTGACGCGCATACCTCAGCAGCTCCGAGCGCGCTGATTGGACGAGCGGCCGCGCATGCGCCATAGGGGCAGGGTGAGGTGAGTTGTATCTTGTGATCTGGAGGGTTTTACATAGCGGGGAACCCCCAATCGGGGTGCCCTGGGGAAGTGGACCAAAACCCAGGATAGTCAAAATACTGGGTGTTGGTCCATTTTAAGAGAGAAAGATCACTTCTGCTGCTGACATGCAAGCACTATCAACCAATCAGAACAGTGGGGTGGGACTAAAGACAACCTCTATCAGACATGTAATGTGATTTTAGGCAAGATTGCTCCATCTTGCAATGGTTTGTAATATAAGATATTTTCCATTAATGAGAGGGCTAATAGCTTGCCTGTCCATCTGTGCACAACCCAGGTCCCAAATAAATTGTATAAATACTCAGTTTCAATTTTTAGACACACACACAAGGCAAAGGTTCAGCTGGTCTCAATCTCTCTGCAAAGTTCCAAAAACCACTGCATACTTTATACCATTGGCGGTGCTGTGGCATGTGTCATCAACGCAATGTACAAATATCCAAAAAGAGCCAGCACTCCAAAAAGTTCCAAACATGACTGTATTAAGTCATGATCAGCAAGCAGTTATATTTTAATTCAAGAGGAGGGATGAGGCCCAGCTCTAACCGAAGCCTCACTTTCTATTATAGTGAGTGGCCAAACAGGCTTCATTGTGGCTGCCATAAGGTTGTATTTAAACCAATTTTGCCAATGTGTGCCACTACACAAAGTTGGAACGGCTTCTATGGGTGTGACCAAATAGCATGTGTAGCAAGACAGAAGACGTGATGTGGAAGGAAACAGTAGAAAGGTAAGCACCCCTAGTAACAATCAATAACTCTTGTTTTATGTTCTATCTTTGTTGCTAAACAAGAGATTTTGAAGCTGATTTGTTGCTGTGAACAATCAGTAATGTCCTCTACAGCCATGTTTGAGGGCTGTAGATCTGAAGCAAGTCCACAGATATTAGACCTAATGGATAAAAAGTCACATCTGCAATACATGGCACATCTGGAAAGGATCATAAGTTTTGCCTTGAGAGTCATATCAGAGTGTGAGTGTGGAGGGAGGATTAGAGTACAAAATATACATTTAATTTATTCTGATTGCCTGAAAGCCTGCGGCCCGCAAGGGGAGCGTGAAGAGCAGTAAGAGATCCCTGGGCAATTGGGGATACCCCTGTTAAGCAGACAAAACCCAGTGGAGTTTTTCACTCAGCCACAACAGGATCATAAAAAAAATAGGTGGGCTCTCAGCCAACATGCTAACAAAGGTAGTCCCACAACTAGGAAAAAGAAGAACACAACTGAACAGGCTGGTAACATTGCTTTGGACCAGATTTGTGCCATTTTCCCACAACATCTTGAAAAACACACTGTAAAATCTGCTATAGGGACACTGGCAAGACACAGATGAAGCTTATGTACAATAAGATTGTGATCATATAGGTCCTGATTAGATCACTGCAACCCTGGCATTGACAATTTCCATTCTGCTCTCTATTTTATTTTGAATGCATTGAAATGAATGTCAAGCACCTTAATATCCTGCCGGGGCTTGGGGTAGGCATCCAGAAGCGCTCACCCTCCATACCCATCCAGAAGACTTCACTATTGTCATGACTGATCCTGGATTCTAACACCTCTGTATACTGTGCTATCAGTGAGGTCACCTCCTCCACCAATTACAGTTACATCATTAGCATGGACAACAGCCAGATGCATCCCACATAACATGCTGCTTTTGACCCTCCCCTTATAATTAATGAAATCAGAATGTGTACAGTAAGGCACTTAGAAGGCATTAACCCAAAACCTGCAAACAGAAAGGAGCTGTTTGTCCCTTTCTTCATACCAGAGATGTGTTGCTGATGTATCATGCCCACGTTTATGTTCCAGATTGTTGCTGAACAAACAGCCGTTTCTGCACACAGGACGAGTGTTTTGTACAATCAGCTGTCAACTGGTTATGGGCACAGATCAGGAATTGCCCAGAGGAGGATTTTTCCAGAGCAACAGTGATTCAGAGAAGATGTCCACCAACAGCAATCCCGTCAAATTCACAGTGCCATCTTCCTCAGCATAGATAATAATCAGATGTGCATTTATGCAAGTGTGCAACTGCAAATGAGATGTGGGGTGAGTTACAGAAAGTGCATGAAAGATCAAACCTCAGCAGTAAGCTTTATCTCGTTATCTCAGAAAACTGTATCAGTCTAAGCTAAGTGGAAGACAGAATATGCAGGGCTATATAAGAAACACCCTAGAGCTTGTCGAGTGCCTCAGAGGCATTGGGGAAGAAATTAAAGATTTCCATATTGCTACACTTCTATAACCCTTTCAGTGCCAAGCCCGTAGTTTCTACGTGCTTGCTTCCACTCCACTTAAGTGCCAAGCCCGTAGAAACTACGGGCTTGACTTTCCCCCCTGCTACAGTAAAAGTAAAAAAAAAAAAACACTCACCTGACCCCTTGTTCTATCCGGCCAGGTCTCCTCTTCATCCGGGGGGGCTTCGATCCCCCACCCAGGCCCCCCCGGGTGCAGGGGAGAGCCCGGAATAGCCACCCCCCCCCCTTCAGCAGCCGCCGAAATACATGTAAAAAAAAAAATATATATAAAAATGACATTTACTTACCTTAGTGATCGATTGCTCCCGCCGGGTCTCCTCTTCACCAGGGGGGCCTCCGATCGCCCCCCCATGGCTCTCCAGCTTCAGGAGAGGGCCTGAAAGGCCCTCTCCCTGTCCTGCTCGACGGGCGCCGCCATTTTGCCATTTTGCCTTTGGGGGCGGGGCTTATGACGTCACACCTCCGGGTGTAGTCCTGGCTCCGGGCTGCGATTCTCACACTTGTCATCGCTGGCCACAGGAGGAGGAAGGCAGGTGATGATCTGATCACCTGCCTCCCTCCTCCACTGGCCAGCGATGACAATAACTGTCATCAGAGCTGCGAGGGACACAGAAGCTGAGGATCAGAGGGGAGTAAAGTAAAAAAAAGTTTTTATTTTTTAATAAAGTTATTTTTTAATCTGTGTGGTGTTTTTTTTTTTATTACTGTTAACCCCTTGTGAACTGGTAAGGGGTCCATGACCCCTATACCAGTTCACAAGGCTGGGGGGATGGCAAGCCACCTGCGCTAGTGGGTGGCTTGCCATTAACCCTTGGCACCCCCATTACCTGCCTCCCCAAAGGCCAGGGGGGGGCAGAAGAGCCCGGGCCCACATAGGGTATGTGGGCTCGTAGGCTGCAGGGTGGGGGGGCCACATAAGCTGGCCCCCCCACTCTGTGCCTACAAGCCCCCATAGCTGGTCCCGGGCTGGTAATGCTGGGTAAGGGGGACCCCACGTCATTTTTTTTTTATTTTTAAGGGTTTTTAACCCTTAAAAATCAAAAAAAAAATGGGGTCCGCCCCCCCTGGGAGGGGGGACCCTATGTCTTTTTTTTTTTAATTAACCCCTTATGTTCTGTCACCCAGCAGCTATAAAAGGCTTCCAGCAGATGAGCAGAAGCCAGTGATTGGGAGGGGAAGATGGATGGGAGGTAAGTATTATAAAAAAAAATAATAATAATAAAATATTTTTTTCTGCGTCTGTGTGGCGTTTTTTTTTTTACATTTAACCCCTTGTGAACTGGTAAGGGGTCCACAAGACCCCTATGTCAGTTCACAAGGCTGGGGGATGGCAAGTCACCTGCACTAGCGAGTGACTTGCCATTAACCCTTGGCACCCCCATTACCTGCCTCCCCAAAGGCCAGGGGGGGCAGAAGAGCCCGGGCCCACGGGCTATGCGGGCTTTGTAGCCTGCAGGGCCAGGGGCCACAAAAGCTGGCCCCTGTGCCCTGTTCCTACAAGCCCTGCATAGCTGGTCCCGGGCTGGTTACTTTGGGTAAGGGGGCCCCCATGTCGTTTTTTTTTGGATTTTTAAGGGAGGGGGGACCCTATGTCATTTTTTTCCCCGATTTAACCCTTTGTAGTGTGGATGGTAGTTGTATTTTATTTGTAAATGTTATAAAGTACTTGTTTCAGTTAGGGGGGTCTCCTGGGCAGGAACGGGGGGCTATCGATAAATATGTGGTACCGTTCTAATCGGTAGAAATGGGGCTTTCACATGCAATACGGTTTTCTTTAATAAAATACATTTTTTATTTAAAATAAAGGAGGCAATTTTCTAAAAAAATTTTTTATTTATTTACTTTTTTTTAATATCAATAATATTGTAAAAAAACAGAATAAAATTTACATTTACATGTTAAAGCCTAAACTCTGCTGCAAAAAATATATATATATAATTTTCCAGAAAATTCCAGCAAAAATGTCGCAAAACATGGCGCAAAATGGGGAAAAATGACCTGTCAACAGAGGGTGACAAAATCTCAAGTAGGCTGGCAATTAAAAGGATTAAAAGTAGCTATGCATGTTGGGTATTGTTCTGTTCGGGGGACCTTGCGCTTTCAGACTTAGCTTGTTTTTTCTGGTTTGCATATTTATATTTTAGGAAAAGGTGTTTTTTATTCAGCTTTTTTATAAATTTTTTAGGGAAACCCTGCGCAACCAAAGAATCCTTTGAGGGATCAATTCCAGAAAGATGAGCCCACTACAACAAGCTGGGTACGCTTAGAAAGCTTAACATGTGTACTTTTAGGGAATATATGGTTTATGGGGGATATTCCAAATGTAAAGGGTTGTTTTGGTTGAAAAATCGCAAGGTGCGCACCTTGTCTGCAGAGCTGAAATTTTCAAGAAAAATTACCGTTATGCGCATGCTTTACTTTGGGGCGTTTGGCAACTCTTCCCTTGACAGTAGCTATGCATGTTGGGTATCGTTCTGTTCGGGGGAGGTTGCTTTTTCAGATTATACTTGTTTTTTCTTGTTTGTATATAGTTTTTTTAGGAAAATGTTGCTTTGATTCTGCTTTTTTATCCTTTTTTTAGGGAAACTCTTTGCAACCAAAGAATACAATGAGGGATTACTTCCAGAAAACTGGCCACATCAACAAGCCTGGTACACCTAGAAAGCCTGAGGTGTGTACTTCCAGAGAATATATAGTTTGTTGGGGGTATTTCAAATGTAAAGGGTTATTTTTCTGGAAAAACTGCAAGGTGCACATAGCGCATATCACAGTTGTATTTTTTTCTGAAAATCCCCTAAAGCGCTGTTTCAGTTTGGGGGAGTCTCCTGGGCAGGAAAGGGTGTCTACCTATAAATATGTGGAACCGCTGTAACTGGGAGAAATTGGGGTTTCACACGCAATAAGATTTTATTGACAAACTTACATTTTTTATTACAAAAAAACACTACAAATTGCAAAAAATAGATTTTTTTTTATTTTTTTGCACATATTTCACCCAAAAGTATTGAGAATACACAAAAAAAAGGCCAAACAAGACATCGCATGTTGAAGCCCAGACTCTTCTGAAAAAAACAATATATCATTTTCCTGGGAAATCCCTTCAAAAATCACATTTGAACATGGGGAGCGCAAAATAGTTCAAAATGGTCTGGCAACAGAGTGTGACAAAAACTCCAGGTAGGCTGGCAGCGAAAGGGATAAAGTTCTACTAAGTTACTTCACTTCTAGAGAGTTATGACACACTTGTGCCTGGCCAGATGATGATCTGACACTAGAGTAGGTTAAGGCTAACTTGAGGGAGCATTACAGACACAGAATTTCTCTAAAAATAAGAGCTATCTAAACCAGTGAATATTTTGTGTGTAAAAAGCCTGGTCACCTGAGTCATCTTGAGAAAGAGAAAGTTCAGCAAAGGGTTAAGTCTGCTGTGGAGGAGGCTGATGCTTCTGAATGTATTGAGGCTGATGAATGTATCAAAGCTGCATTTAATATAAACACAGGCACAGCTACAAGGAATGCATGGGGTCACTATATGATTTCAGAAGGTGTGGAGAATAGTTTTATCCACTGTCCCATTTCCCCATCGCAAACCAGAATGATCCCAATAAGGAATGTGTTATATGTTCCCAGCCTTTAAAGCAATTTTTTGTCAGTGAAAAAGCTCACTAAACAGGGGAATGTAGGGTCACACTCTAGCAGAAGGGACAATACAAGGCGAACTTTATCACCTAAAATGCAAAGAATGTGTGTTCAGTGCTAGACAAGATCTGCATGAAAACTGTATCCATGTATGGCACAGACTTCTTGGGGATAGACACTCAGAAGCAGTACGGAACCTAGCTCAACAACAGCTTGCAGATGGAATTGCAATAGATCAATGCAGTCAAATGATGAAATGCACCAGTTGCCCTAAAGGGAAAATGTCTAGAAAATCCTTACCTAAAAATATAAGCACTGGATCTGCTGAGCTACTGGATTTGATACATACAGATGTATGTGGTCCAATGAGTGTTCAAACCCCGGCCAAGAAGAGATATTTTCTCACATTCATTGATGATTTTTCCAGATACAAAATTGTCTACCTGCTGCACAGCTAAGATAAAGTGTCACAGAAACTTAACTTGAAGAATATCTTGCTGTAGTGTTTAACAAATCTGGAAGAATGACAAAAGCCCTGTGTTCCAGACTACCGTTCCATACAACCTAGAACAAAATGGTGTTGCAGAGAGAAAGAACCTCTCACTCTGTGAAAGTGCGAAAGATGTGAAAGATGTATGCTGTTTGATGCAAATCTACCTACCACAATTTTGGGAGATCGTGCTATCTTCATAACAGACTGCCAGGTAAAGCTACAAACAAAACTCCATATGAGCTATGTAACTGCAAGGGGTCCTGGTTGGCTATAGTGAAACTCAAAAGCGATACAGGATCCTGTGGTCAGAACACTTCCTGAATCAAAGCCACAGTCTTGGCAGCAGATGTAACAACTGCCTGTCCATGAGAAGCAGAAGTGGATTAAAGCCACAGATAAAGAGATGGAGTCTCTTCACCAACTTCAGATATGGAAGCTAACTGAGCTACCACAAGGCAAAAAAGCAAACAGATGTAAATGGTTCTTCAAGAACAAATATGACTGAAAGTAAAGTGTACTGGTTTAAGACAAGATTAGTCCCCAAAGGATACTCAAAAAGTATGATGAAGATTATGATGCTACACTTTCTCCAGTTGCTAAGCAAACCACATTCAGAACTTTAATGACTGTAGCTGCTGTTCCGATGACAGTGAGACAACTGCCATTCAACCTGAAGTTTACATCGAAAATGGCAACGAACATCTTGTTTGTAAAATGCAAAAATCTCTCCATGGTCTTAAACAGTCAGTAATAGGATGGAGCTCCAAAATGAAAAGGCTTGATTGATGAAGGATTTAAAAGATCTCAAGTTGATCAGTGTCTATACACAAAATGTGTAACAGAGAAATGGAATTATGGTCTTCTATATATACATAGTTAATGCGGTTGAAAAAAATACATATGTCCATTTTGTTTTGTTTTTTACTGATAGCAGCTAAAAGTAACTGTTAATGTTTTTTTTTCTTCTAGATGAGGATTTCATCCTTTTTTGAAGCTGACAGTGGTTGTAGCAAGAGCTGTGGGAGGCTATTACACAGATTTATAGTTTTTATGTAAAAAGTGATTGTCTCCTTCGTGGGTTGAATTTCTTTTTTTTCAATCAAAGGGCTTGCCCCCTTGTCTGTAGAAAGGATTCTACCTGAAATAGAGTTTTCCCGTATTTTTTGTATGGGCCATTTATATATTTATACAAGTTAATCATGTCTCCCATCAGTTGTCTGCTCTCAAGACTAAAAAGATTTAATTCTCATAATCTTTCCTCATAACTAAGATCCTTCATTCCTCTGATTAGTTTGGTTTCTCTCCTCTGCACCCTTTTCAGCGTCTCTCAATAAACTAGTGCCCAGAACCGGATAGCTTATTCCAGGTGAAGGCGCACCAGTGCCTTGCAAACAGGCAAAATGACATCTCTACACAATGATTCCATGCCTTTTTTAATTTATGATACTATCTTGGTGGCCTTGGAAGCAGCTGCTTGACATTGCATGCTGTTATTTAGCCTGTGGTCTACCAAACCCCAGATCCTTCTCAACAGGTGATTCCCAGTTTTACTCCCCCAAGGACATATGTGGCCTTCAGGTTACTATACCCCAGGTGCATGACTTTTCATTTCTCCACATTGAACTTCATTTGCCAAGTGGATGGCCAGACACTCAAAGTGTCCAAGTCAGCTTGAAGCTTGTGCACATCTTCAATAGACTGCACTGTGCTACATATCTTTGTGCCATCTGCAATTTAATTCCATCTTCTGTCATTTATAAACAAGTTGAATAATAGTGGGCCCAGCACTGAACACTGGGGTACACTGCTTACAGCTGGTAACCATTCAGAGTAGGTATCATTAACCACAACTCTTTGCACATGATTCTTCAGCTGGTTCTCAATCCAGTTACAAACTCTATTTTCTAATCCTAAAGGTCTCAATTTCCCCAATAAGCGTCTATGAGGGACAGTGTCAAATGCTTTTGCAAAATCCAGAAAAACTATATCTACAGAGGCCCCTCTGTCCAGGCTACTACTGCCCTTAGTAAAACCGTGCTAGTTGTCAATTATAATATTATGCATAGTTACATATTTGTGTATGTGGTCCCTTAACTGCCCTTCAAGCAAATTTCCCCACAGCGAATGTTAAACTTACAGGTCTGTAATTGCCCAGAGAAGACCTAGAGCCTTTTTTAAAAATGGGCACTACATTTGCCTTGCGCCAGTCCCTTGGCACTATACCAGTTGCTAGTGAGTCTTTAAAGATCAAGAACAGGGGTGATACAATAACTGAGCCGAGTTTTTAAAACTCTTGGATGAAGTCAATCTGGTCCCCCAGTCCTATCCGCATTTAAATGATTTAGTCTTTCTTGGATGATATCTTGTTTCTTGTTGAGCATTATACTTGGGCTATTGCTATCAGTGGCATCTCCTGTGTTGGCTCCTTGCTCCTCTCCTCTCTAAAGGGATACATTTTGTGACGTTGGTACTCACAATTGATTTAAAGCACTCCCATGGCATCTGTATCCTTATTCCTCAACAGATGCTCCCAGTCTATGTCCTGGAGTGCAGCTCTGAGCCTGGGGAAGTTGGCCCTCCCGGACAGAAATGATTTCTTATAGTTTATGTTAAATACACTATATTGTGCTCACTTTCACCAAGATTATCATGGACTGTTTTTGTCCCTATCAGGTCGTCATCATTTGATATAACTAGATCTAAAAGAGCAGCACCCCTAGTAGGTGTAACCACAAACATATATATATATATATATATATATATATATATATATATATATATAGTTATTTTGTAGCAGGCTGAGGAATGCTTTCTCCTTTGTATTAGAAGCAGAACCATGTCTCCAGTTGATGCCTGGGTGATTGAAGTCTCCTATTACAACACGTACCAGCCTGTGATGCCTAATCTTTCTGTTCATGCAGCTGACCCTCTATTTCCTCAGTTATGTTTGGGGGTCTATAGATTACACCAAATAATTTCTAATCACAAGGATTCTACATCTTCACAATTGTCTGCTAGTACTGCCTTAGTTCGGCTTTACATAGAGACACACTCCGCCCCCTTTCTGATTGGCTCTCTTTCTGAAAGAGAGCAAAATCTTAAGGATTGGCAGTCCAGTCATGTGTGTAATCCAGCCATGTCTCAGCCACACAAATAACATCAATATATTCTTCCAGTGTCAGAGCCTCAAGCTCCCCCACTTTACTTGCCAGACTTCTGGCATTTGTGAGCATACACTTTAAGTTCCTATCTAGTTTTACACAGGAGTACTTGAGCCATGCATGTAATTCTCTAAACTCCCACTTTCCTTCATGTGTAGCGCATGGCACAGGCAATATTCCAGAGAATACAACCTTGGGGGTCCTTCTCTTCAAATTGGTGCCTAATTCCTTAAATGTATTCTTAAGGATCCTCCATCTACCATTAATTCTGTCATTGGTTCCCACGTGGACCACGACAGCAGGGTCATCCCCAGCCCCTTCCAGGAATTTATCTACCCTCTCCACCACATGTCGAACCCTGGCACCAGGGAGACAGCAAACCATTCGGTTCCCTTTCTATTCCCTCTATCTACATTTACCCAGCTACTTATCTGCTCCTCCACCCTCTGTTTCTACTCCACTTAATACTTGCTTAGTGAGCAGAATGCCCTTTCCCATATTGTCAATTGTGCTCAGTGTTGCATTTTTCACCTCCAGATCTATAACCAGAACTTCCAAGGTTGCAATATGCTCACGTTTAACACAGCGGTATTCACCCTGGAACTGCTGCTCCTGAAGTGTATACATATGACAAATTGTACACTGAAGTAGACCTCCAATGTTGCTGGCCACTATCCCAGTTACAAAAACAGCAGTGGAAACACAATTTTGGTACTTATAATTGCGCTTAGGCACTTAGGCAATTAACACCTCCCCCAAAATAACGTCCCTTAATAAAAAGTTCCCTCACCTATAATACAACCCCCATAAAATACAACCAGAACTCGCAAAAGCTCCTAAAATTGCTTTAAACAATATTATTTATAGCGAAGCAACACTTCCCTTCACCAGCATTTTGAAACTAAAGACTTTGGAAATGTCATATATTATTTGTGAGTCCAAATCTAGAGAGAGGGAGATAGGAGTTTCTTCTTAACCAAAGTTCTAAAATTTCCTCAGTCCTAATGTAACTAATATATATATATAATAATATAATAATATATATATATATATGTATATATATATATATATATATATGTATATATGTAATATATATGTAATTATATCCCCTGGAATCAATTTGGCAAACTCTATAAACAATTATTACTATAAAAAGCATTAAAAAAATCAGTGATTAATACAATAATAACTCGTGGCTGTCTAAGCCAGATTTCTAAATAATTCAATAACTTAACTCATAACCAATATATATATATATATATATATATATATATATATATATATATATATCCTGTCTGGCAGGGCTAAAATATATATAATATTAATATCTGGCCAATAGAAATGCAATGGATAAACACAAAAGATTGTAGTTTTTTAGATATCCTTTATTTCAAAGAAATCACTGAGACAAATGGTAAATAAAGATTTATATTGGGGTACAATAACACAAGATGCAATCATTTCTTACAAAAACAAGAAGGTACAATGAGACTTTTTCTTCCCTCCTAGGGCTCTCTTCCTAAGGCTCTCCCCCATCTTCTGGCCTGTCACCGGTCAGTTATACTGCAATATTCCTTTGGTGTCCAGACCTGTCCTCCCAGTTACACTAGCCTGAAACTCTTAAACTCATTCCCCCTGATCTGGTGAAACTACCAGAACTTGTTCTCTCCCTGATACTGTGAAAACCCGCTTTGCTGGGCACTAGGCAGAGAAATTGTGGAATTTCTCCAGAATTTGCCCCTAAACTTGATTTGAAAACCTGTTTTTATTAGGGTAGGGAAAGGAATGTGATCTGAAGATCCGCTTAGCTTGTGAGAGACATCTTAGCCTGCCTGAATGACCTTACTGATGTATGACATCAGTCAAATGCAACTTATTATACATAGAGAGAGAGAGAGACAGAAATAAATACATTACATAATATTTTAACAATATTAATTCTCCATAAAGGCCCATTGTTTACGCTAAAATAGTTTGGAATGGCAGAAGCCAAATTTGCGTCAACACCAATGGATCCACCCTACTTGAAATTAGAAGGAGAAGAAGATCTGCTACAAAACAATGAGCATTACCAACATGCAGTGGGGGCACTTCTGTACATATCACAGCCTCAGATGGAATTCTTTGTGACTGTGAGCAAGCCATGCCAAAGAGACCGGAATGTAATTAAGAAACTGCTATAATAATAATAATAATAAAACTCAAAAGCTAAATCTTAATATATTTGCATCAGGAGATCTGACTCTCGGAGGTTACGTAGACGCAGATTGGGCTGGAGCTTCAAGTGATCGGAAATCAACAAGTGGTTACTTGTTCAAGTTAGGAGAAACTTCAGTTTCTTGGTCCTGCAGAAATCAGGTGTCAGTTGCGTTATCTTCAACAGAAGCAGAGTACATGCCTGCTGCTCATGCAAGTAAAGAAGTAATTTGGTTGAAACAACAAACCTCTAATTCAGCCAACCGTTTTCTATGAGGACAACCAAGGGTGTATTAAACTTGCCAGAAGTAAGAAAAAAAAACACTTAAAAACGCTTAATTCTGCTGTTAAGCCATTTGGCCAAGATGGTTTCTTGTTGGCAAGGTGATTAGTTGCCCTTACCAGCTCATCAACTGTTACTCGCTTTGAGGGAGTAGAGTTCAGAAAACTTTTTATTCATTCCTGGTCAATTGTATTTCAAGAAGTCAGCATAACTTGGATCCTACCAAGGAACCGGCGCTGTTCCTCAGACCAGGGACAGAAACAGAGAAGCATGTTTATACTTCCAAAAGAGAAGATTGACTTCAAATATTTCCCCCTGATCCTCACCATTAAAGATAAGTAGGTCTAGCTTCCTCCATACGCACTGGTAGGTTATATATTTACCATGCTGTTTACTCTTCAGAAATCTCCAAAGAGGACTCCTGGAAAGTTCCTCAAAGTGGTTGTAGAGCTGCAAACCAACACTCTCTCTATTCTAAATTTCAGATATTCCTGATCCTCAAGGGGAGTCGCACAGACCACTCTATTGTGGTGCCTGATATCCTATCCTGTCCAGTGTTGGCTCCGCAGGCCTGAGAAAAGGTTTCCATATGGGGCCCACTACGACTGAGGCCACTCCAGTTCTCACAATTACCCGCCTCACTAGTTATCTAAAATCTTAAATTTCTTGGTCTGTCAACACTTTGCGTTATTATTTGGGGCACTGGTGATCTGACTTAAGCTCACCGGCAGATGGTACAGATGTTGATACAGAACCTTAGGAAACTTTAGCTTAGAGGAAGGAGCATCCACAGTTGTGGGGGCATGGGAAAGATCCTTCTCATCTAGCCACAGTCTTTCATAAACCACCTTGTGTTCTAGATTGTGCTTGACACTAACAGTTGGCCAAGCTGTTTCCACAGGTTACAGAGAACAGTATTGCAGCCCTTAGCCATATGCCCAAGATCCTGAAACAACAAGCACTTAACGAGTGGACAGAAGGAGCTGAAGTGACCATTTGTCCATATTTATGGTAAAACTTTGGCTGACTCTGGTAAAAAAGAAGGCCAAGTTAGAGCTAATATACATGATGGCAGGTTAGTGACTAGGTTTTTATTTCCTGTGAAGCCTCAGGGCCACTGACCAGTCCCCCGGTTCAGATATCCTGATAATCCAGAATGTTCTTCGGGTGAGCAAGAACTTTACTGCATTGCATGTGGCAGACCATCAGATCTGAGGAGGGGATGGACTTGTTTCTCACTAATATGTTCACATTGTTTATTAATTATTAACTAACTGCTGCGTGAAGAACAAGTCAGGGGCTAACCCTTTCCATACAAGACTTTTGTAGCTCTTACCACTAGACTTGTCAAGGCACAAGTTTCTGCAGCCTTGAATTCAATGAACAGCGCAAGGCCCCGCTCTCTCAGCCAGACAGATTGTACCTATTGATCCCTTCTTAGGTAATGACCTGATTGGGCACATACACTCTCCCTCCAGTAAATATATTCCTGGCAACCTAGACATAAGACACAGGAGCCTGCAATTTGGTGCCAGCAGAATTCTCAACACATCAGCTGGGGTTTTCTGATTACCACATATGGTGCCTTTTTGCTAGAGGTGCCATTGCACCAGTGGAATCAGCCTTCGAGTATTTTTTTATTTTAAATCCACCAGCATTGCTCCTGGTTCCTTTCCTATTACTGTGGCTCCTCCTGGTGTGGTGCATCCCCTCCCCTGCCACAGTGTCCTGCATCTTGTGCCTGTGTGCAGGGCTACCCAGAAGTGATGGGGGAGCATTGGGGGCTACATTTTCAAGAAGCAGGGTATGCCATGTGGAATTCATTGGCTATGTTCCCTGATGCTGCAGGTGCCAGTATTTTCTTATTTTCTTACTTTAGTTAAAGCAGGCCAAAACCCTGCTAACCCTAGAGTCTGAAATAGTGAGTGAAAGCGCTCCCCAGGGGCATCTTGATTTAGGGGGCTCTGCAGTGTGTGACTTCTCGGAATCACCCATCTCATACCTTCTACATCTACATGTTCCTGCATGGGTGCTAGTTAGCCCTTAATGGCTAGGCTCTGGCTCCACAGGTCTGTGTGGGATGGGGAGTGTGCACTGCAGGAGATGCACCGTGGTAGCATTGATCAGTTAAGAGATCAGCAATTTGGGGTTGGGGAGGATTCACACAGCTGGGCATTTCAAATCAGTGTGGCCTGTAAAACAGATCAAAACTCAGTGGGAGCTTACCTGATTTGATGCTTCTCTGCCAAACCACTATGATAGGGAGTCCCAATCCAGAGCTGGCTGCAGCCTGATAGGAAGTGTGAGAGAATGGGGCCATAAACCACCTGCACTATGTGTCAGCCTGGCAGCCATCTGCTCAAAGTCAAGTAAGTGTTGGGTAAAATATTGCTTTTCCTTTAAAAAAGGAAAAAAGGAGGCTCATGCACAAGTCACAGGATGTGGATGCATAAACAGTGAGCTCTGCACTTCCCCTGGCACTTAAAGCTACCTAGAGCCCTGCTGCCACAGGGCTACCCAACTGCATCCAAACACTCCTCCCCATCAGACTCCGAATGCTCAAACTGTTAGCCCTCACCTTACTCCTTGATGGATGGGAAAATAGCAACAATATCCTCTGGAGAGAGGTCCAAGAACAGAGAGCATCTCAATCCCTGTCCACTTTGTTAGACCTGAAACTAGACAAAGCTTGTGCTGTCATGGGGTAACCCCACATGGGGTAACTAAGTGACCAAATAGAGAGCAATGAGTCAAAGCTGGATTTCTCCATCACCCTGCTTAACAAAACAGCCAGCAAAGTTGATTTATTGAAAGGGAAGCTTGGGGATGCATATGACAAAATTGAAGATCTGGAGAACATATCTCACCGGAGCAAGTTCATGATCAGAGATCTGTCAAACTCATTCACTGACATCCCCAGAGTGGTTAAAGAGCTGATGCAGCCACTGGTGCCTTACCCTGAGGGACGCTCCGCTGGACATTATAGTTAAAACACTATATTATCTAACCAAAGAAATTGCAATTCAGACTGAAAGAAGCACCCCAGAATTTGAGTACAAATCTACACAAATCTTTCCCCCGCTACAATTCAGAAGCATGGATCCCATGCCACAGGGAGGGGCAGAGATTCTGGTTAAAATAGGGGGGCGTGGCCGCGGCATGGCAGTGTGAGGACGCACATAGTGGAGGCTCCAAACCATCCCCAGCCCAAGAACGTGTTATCTGGGACAAAAATCCCCACTTTATCCCCAAGGCGATGGGGAAACGTAAGGGGCAACAGAGGTGCTCCAGAGCTGGTGAGAAGCAGGGCATCACCCGCTTCCTAAAGTCGTCGGATCTGGAAGGCACGCGCAGGACCAGCAGGACGCCGGACCAGCCCGACGATGGAGGGGAGGGAGAGTGGCGGGGGACAGAGGATCGAGGAGGAGGCGGGCAGCAATCGGGGGGAGACCGTGAGCGAGCAGGGAATGGAGCCGGTCTGCCCCTGCAACAACCTCAGCTGTCACTGTATGAGCGGGCGGGGAGCGGATGCCGCCATTCGCAACAAGATGGTGACCGCACAGGAGGAAGAGCCGTGGAGTCGGGAGGCGCCCGCCGCGGAGGAGCGGCGAGAAGCAGTGCACTTTGAGGTACTGCGGGGGGCGGGCGCTTTCCCATTGACATACAGGGGACTCTCACACCGGGAGGCATGGAGAGCCTGGATCTCAACCTGGGGTTCAGGCAGGGGGCCAGTTCCCTTCTCCCAGCCCAGGGGCCATTAACCTAGAGTCCCCCCGCCTAGCAGAAGACTCGCCTGGTGGCGAGAGGGCGTGAGCGGAGCTGTCTCCTCTCCCCCCCATGATCAATAGGAGCAGGCAGCTGAGCGCGGCACAGACCAGCACTGCAGGGCCATCTCTTAAAGGGGCAGGCACAGTGAACAACGGGCCCCGTCTGCACCGCCCCTCCTCATCATCCAGCCATATAGACTGGGACATGATATCTGAGGCACCCCCCAGTGGCTAGGAGAGAGAGGAATGGACCACGCAGTCAGATCGGGGGGGGGCGTCCCGAGCCCATGGTCCTCACTGGAGCAGCCGAACCCGGAGCAGAGCCAGAATGGTGGGACCAGGGATCAGTCGTTCCCGGATGCTGCGGCGCAGCGTATGATGTCCCTGGACGGGCTATTCTCTTGCCCATCGCCGCTTCGACTCATTACCCCCCCAGGCTTCTCGCGGGATGCCCGAGCATCCACCTAACACTGCAAGGTCACGAATCAAAGAGCTGGAGCATCAAGCAATGGTGCATACTCCCCTGCAGGATCCCGAACTAGATCTGCGCTCGGTCCTCCTCTCCCTCCCCACTAATGCAGACCTGGAGGCAATCCCTACCAAGGCGGACATGGAAGCTATGATCTCCAGAATAGAAAAATCTTTTCGGAAAGACTTGGAAGCTGTCCAACACAACGTGGCAGCGATGGAAGGTCGGGTTTCTTCTCTAGAGAGAGTACAAGAGTCGCGACAGAGGAGCGCCTTAACTGCCTGAAACAGTCATATGATGCTCAAGCGACCCAAATCTCCAACTTGAAACTTCATTTTGACGACCTGGAAAACAGGAACAGACGGAATAATCTGCGCCTCTGGGGGATCCCTGAAATGCCCCGGTTTGTGGACCTGGATTCTGTTACCACCTCTGTCTTCAATGGGCTCCTAGGAAATCCGCCAGGCACCGTCATCAAGATGGACAGAATTCACAGAGTAGTGGGCAGACCACCGGGCATCCCAGATGGCCCTCGAGATGTTTATGCAGGATACATCATTTCAAGATAAAGGAGGAAATTCTAAAAATGGCTTGGGAGGCGAGACAAATTGTGCACGACTCTGCATCAATAACCATTCTACCTGACCTGGCCTGTTCTACGCTGTGGATGAGAAGACAGCTGAAACCACTCCTACAGAAGATAAAAGACAGCGGAGCGGTCTACAGATGGGGATACCCGTTCCACCTCATTGTCAGGAAAAACGGGGGCTCCTTCACCCTACGGGCCCCAGGGGACTTGGACAACCTTTTTGTGTTTTGAGGCACTGCCCCTCTGGAGGTGCCGAATTGATTGGACTTTCCTACCTACCAGTCGTTACCGCAAAGAATTCGCCATCAGAAAGCTCCGATCAGGCGGGGCCGACCGCGGGGGGGGGGGGGGGAGATGCTCCCCCATCTATGGATGAGTAGCACGCCAGTTCACCTCTTCGCCGTGGAGTAGACTTGTGATTCACATTTGGACACCCTCTCCACCCTGGCATTGGCTGTTGCTGACCCCCCCCATCTGATCCAATGTTTTAAATTTTTTCTACTATGTTCATTGCCAGTCAGCGGTTGATGCTGTGGACTTTTTATAGCACATTTAGAGATGATTAAGTGACCGCGGTTGTTGGGTCGCGGGCCCTCTCCACCCTGCCCTCCCCCGCTGCGGTGACATGGTGGTTGGCTGCCGGGGTGGGGGGGGTGGAGCGGCGTGGGTGAGCGACGGCTGCTGTTTGTATGAACCCTGCCGGGCTGCTGGTGCCGTGCTCTGTGGAGGCCGAGTGGGGTCGAGTGGCTGTGATGAGGCGGGGGTCCCCTGCCCTAGCGGGAGCATGAGGGGCGGATCTCTTGGCTGTCGGCTCGGATGGGTTGTGGGGGCCATGGTCGGGGGGCAGGAGCGGCTCCGCTGCGGGGCGGCCCTGGCCTTCTCCGTCGCCCCTTGCTGATTGCCCCTGCTACCGGGCCTTGGCGGGTATCTGACGCTGTCAGGGCCTCGTGGCCACTGTATGGATGCCCCTGGAGCACGTCCCGCGGCGCTACATAGGTGTATCTGCCTGAAGCCGCAATATTGTTTGGACCCTGGGTCCAGTCCGGCCGAGTCAGGGGGGCGCGGTGTCGGGGGGCGGGCGGCTAGAAGATAACATACACGGGGGTCGGGGGACCCCCGGTGCCTGTGGGTGCCGCTTGTCCTGGCGGCCGTTGCCGTGGGGTCTCTCAGCTGGTTGACCCGTAGCGACTACAAAACCCGCGAGGTAGAGACTATGCCTTTTACTCCACGCCCCATGATTCTTACTCAAGGATAGATTACCTCTTTCTGGAACATAGACATTTACAGATAGTCCAAAAAGCGGAGATTGACCCTATTTTGATTTCGGATCACGCCCTGATCTCTCTATCAGTGAAGCTTCCCGAGATGCTAGCCAAGCCGGGTACGTGGATGCTCAACTGTTAGGATAAGGCTTAAACCATGGGAGTGTGTTAAAACATGTGAATTGTATAGGGCTAACTGTGGTGAACTCTATCTCAAGATCAGGCCCTGAAGGAGGAGGTCAGGAGGGAGTTGAAGACATATTTTGACCTTAACGCCAATCCTGAGACTACTCCCCTGAATTTATGGGCAGCACACAAATGTTACATCAGAGGTATCATTCTGAAGAAGGCCTCCAGAAAGAAAAGAGAGAGAGAGAAAATTGTGGGGGAACTGGTAGATAAAGTAGCTCGACTAGACTCCAAACATAAGAAACAACAAGCAGAGAGGACCAGTCAGGAGCTGGCGGTGATGCTTGAGAGGCTGAGGCACATCCTGTTTACAAAGGCCAAGATTATGTTAGTGAAAGCTAGACGATCCTTTTACGAATATGGGAACAAATGGAGAATTCAGAGAACAGAGGACCAGCAACTTTGTACCCCAGGTACAGGGGACTGGAGGTCGGCTGCTTTCGGCACCAATGGACATTGCCAGAACCTTCAGAGACTTCTTTCACAAACTCTATAATTTGGGGGGTGGGGGGGACCGGCTGAGGCTCAAAGATACATTGCGACATCAGGCCTACCTGAACTAAGTCGAGAGATATGAAGAATGGTCCCAGGCAATAAAGTCCTCCCAGACAGGCAAATCTCCAGGCCCTCCACGCTATCTTACTACACATGGATGAGTGACATCCTGACCCCAAGAGCAGTGGCAGCTTTCAATTCCATCTCCCCCGAGCAGAACGTACCAACAGACATGCTTAGGGCACAGATCGCGATTATACCCAAGCAGGGAAAAGACTCTCTTCTCTGCTCCAATTATAGGCCGATATCGCTGCTAAATGTGGACCTAAAGCTCTTTGCTCTTTTGCTTCCACAACTGGACAACTTGATAAGCACAGACCAGGTAGGGTTCACTCCTGGCAGAGAGGCAAGGGATAATGTGACCAGAATCCTGAACCTTATCCACTTGGCACATGAAAAGGGGATCCCTACTATGCTACTCTCCATTGATGCGGAGAAAGCATTTGATAGGGTCCACTGGGACTTCATACAGGCTACCTTGGAGCATATAGGCTTACAGGGGAGCATGAGGTCTTGGATGTTGTCCCTGTATTCTTCTCCCTCAGCGTGCGTCAAAGCCAATGGAGTCTTGTCGGACCCCTTCCCGATAACAAATGGCACAAGACAGGGATGCCCGCTATCCCCGATTATATTTGGTTTGACTCTGGAGCCCTTTCTCCGAAGGGTCAGGGCGAACCCAGACATCAAGGGCCTGATGGGAGGGAGTGCAGAACACAAAGTTGGGGTCTTTGCGGAAGATTTAATCTTCTGCATCTCCCAACCAGTGACAACCATTCCTAATTTACTGAGAGAAGTGAGAGAATATACAGAGCTCTCTAACTTCAAGATTAACCTTCAAAGGTCTGAAGCTTTGAATGTCTCCTTATCACAGGGACACATGGACAACATCCAAACAAACTTCCCTTTCCGATGGGCGTCCGGAGTGATCAAGTACCTGGGAGTACTGATAACACCTCAACTCAAAGATCTATTTGTCAAGAATTTTCCACCCCTACTGAACACTATCAAAAGAGACCTCAACATTTGGAAAGATAGGACACTATCTTGGTTCGGCAGATGCAACGTGCTGAGGATGAATGTGCTGCCGCGGCTGCTCTATCCCATCCAGGTGCTACCCATCCACCTGCCCTCCTCCTTTCTGAGGGATATTTGTTCCGAATTTATAACACTATTTACACACTGCCGAAGGAGGGGGGGGGTGGGTCTTCCGGATATTAGATTGTACTACGTGGCGGCACATTTAAACAGGATTGTGGACTGGAATCGACACAGAGGGAGCAAACAGTGGGTACAACTAGAACAATTATGGTCACCGGTCCCACTTTCGGGCCTCCCTTGGTCCCCTGGAGAAGTCCCAAGCACGCTTAAGTCACATCCTACCATAGGCCCAACCCTCAGGGTATGGGCAAGACACGCAATGAAAGAGAGCATAGCCCCTTCGCCCTCCCCCCTCCGCCCAATCACAGGGGCGTTAGACTTCATGCCAAACCGACTCGACGTGGGATTTGCGAAGTCGAAGTTGCCGTGGCGAGGTGCCGCTCGGGATTTTCTATGCGGCTCTAGATGGAGGTCCCTACAGGAACTTCAGGACTGGGGGGACCCTCCTCACCTCTTCTATTGGAGGGCATTGCAGATCTAGCACTTCCTCGCGAGCTTACTCCCACCCAGAGAATACGGCAGAGAGCTTACACCCTTCGAGCGGATGTGCGCAATGGGGGAGACAACTAGGGGAGCATTATCTGCAATATACAAACTGTTAGTAGATCCAGGAGAAACCCATGTGCCCAACTTCATCACGGCATGGGAAACGGATCTCAATGTGACGCTCCCACCAACCCAAATAAAGAAAATTCTCGAGTTGGTGCAACAAGCCTCAATCAGCAACCTGTATCAGGAGGCGGGCTACAAAATACAGTCCCTGGTATAGGCCTCCGCAGGTGCTACACCGTTTCTACCCACCAGTGCCCCCCCCCTCTGCTGGAGGTGCAAGAGGGTCCCAGGTTCCCTTGCGCATATCTTCTGGGGCTGCGAAAAGGCTTCTGGGAGGAGGTTGCAAAATGGATTCACAGAAGCCTTAAAGGAGCCACAGCACTCAACCCTGTTAGCTTGCAGGCCAGCCTATAATCTGTCTCTAAACTTGGTTAAAAACAGAGGACTCGGTCACACACATCTGCAGAAGTGTGCTTAAGCTGCACCACTACGCCAAAGTGCCTCTGTGGGGTGCAGTCCTAACTCTAATCTCTGAGAGCCCATTTGGGACATACAGTGCAATAGATAAATTGGGAGCAGGCTTACCTGAGGTTGCCCTAAACCTCTAAAGTGCAAGCCATGGGGTGGAAGGGTCAAAGACCTTGCTTCTCCGTTGTTTCTTTTGAATTTGTGCAAGCACATGGTGTGTGGGGTCTAGGCTGTATTGCAAGGTCTTTGACCCTTCCACCCCATGGCTTGCACTTGAGAGGTTTAGGGCAACCTCAGGTAAGCCACCTCTATTGCACTGTATGTCCCAAATGGGCTCTCAATACAAAAGCTCATATTATCGTGTGTTTATTATTCTGTAGAAACAATGGAGATGCTCTGATGATTGTGACCTGTATCGCTGCCTTGCTCTTCTCAATAAAGATTTATTTAAAAAAAAATAGCAATTATATCTAAGAGCTCTGACAGTCGCAGCCTAGGGAGGGACACCACAGGCTGATCTCCCCACTCTGGGCTAATGCTAAACCTGGAAATTCTGCAAGCAAGTCAAGGGGTAATACTTGAAGGAACATGGGTTTACTTATTCAGGTGTCTCCTGAAGAGAGATTTGAGCTCTTTTTTGCCTTTTCTTCATGTTAAACTACTCCAATGGGACCAAAACCTATGTAAGAGGCCCTTTCACTTTCATCTGTTGCCCATGTTTCCCGGTTTCGCCTATGGGAGAGAGTTTACTCATATGTGCCTTACATTTGTTATGGATTATACTCAAGCTGTCAAGGGCCAACGGAGTGAAGTTTAACTCCAAGAATATAGAGATTGGATGTTTTATGGTCTCTTTTTGCATTAATGACTTCACTCAAAGCGTAACTCCCTTCCCCCTAACCCCCCCTTCTTTATAAAAAAGTGACTTTGGGCCTGCTTTCGAGCTACAGCATTTTTAATATGCAGCGGTGGACATCCGGTGGACATCTATATTAGGTGCTCTCACTTTGGCATAGACTAGGTTATCCTGGCATTTAGATTTGATCAACACAAGCATCCCCTGCAATTTTACATCATTACATTCCCCCTTTTCTACATTTATCTTCTCTTCTTTTTCTCTTCTTTTCATCCCTCCCAGATCCCGATCCTTTTTGTTCAATTTACCTTCGTTAATCAGCCCTCCCACTTTCCTTTCCCCTTTCACCTCCTCTTTCTCGCCTCTCTTTTTTGATCCTTCTTCTCACTTTTTAATTTTGACCCCCCCTTTTGTCTACCCCCCCTTCTATTTCATTCTTGATACCTTTTTTCTTCATCTCTACAGGTTCAGCTACCCCCATTTTGCCCATTTTCTTCCCCTCCTCTTCACCTCTTCCACACATTCCCCTCGATTCAAAGAGCAAAAGTTAAGTGATTTCGTATCGAGAATCGTAAGTTTGGGTGGGTGTTTGTCATTTTTTCTGGTTTTTTGGGCCATTTCGTATTCGTACGATCGTTCGCGCATAGACGTATATGAACATACGCATTTCGTACGAGAATCGTATAATTTGCGTTAGTTCGTGTGTTTTTCCCGTCCAAATCGTATTATTTGCGTTAGTTCGTGTGTTTTTCCCGTCCAAATCGTATTATTTGCGTCCGATCCTATTTTTTACGTCCTTCACATGGGCTTGCGCCCAATTCAGAGAGGTGATTGCTAATTGTTTTGAAGCCCATTAAAGAGCTGCTTTACGAAATGTTTGCCGGCAGCTATTTGGCCTCGGGAGTAGGATGGAGCGGAGCGAGTTTGTGGCACATCAAGGGCTTATGCTTTTTGGCATTGAGTTGATCGAGATGTCTGAGAGCAGATTGCCCCTGCGTCGTCGCATGAACATCGATAGCATGAATGATGTTGAGCTGTTCGAGCTGACCAGGCTTAATCGCGCTTCCCTCCATAAATTATATAGT